>CAWUFW010007868.1:0-600000 GCA_963921515.1 Calotriton arnoldi | reverse complement strand
TTTCAGGGTATGTCACCCTTCTTCAGCCAGGCTAGCTTCAATCCAGTGGCACAGTGAGCAAGGGACCCACGTCTGGGCATACCCATCCCACTTAAGGCGAAAAGTGTTACAGCAAACAAATGATGGACGGAATGCTGACAATGCAAACATTCTCCCCCAGTCAAAAGATCTGGGTTCAATCCATCGTTCTTTTGCCCACTACGCCACCCCAGTTTGGACCCAGCCATATGCAAATCAGTCTTGACCCTGTGCCCCATGGGAACAGTCCAGACCGAACTTCCAGGCCAGGTCCTCCCTGGACCGGAAACAAGCATCCTGGGACCGGTTTCAGGGTATGTCAACCTTCTTCAGCCAGGCTAGCTTGAATCCAGTGGCACAGTGAGCAAGGGACCCACGTCTGGGCATACCCATCCCACTTAGGGCGAAAAGTGTTACAGCAAACAAATGATGGACGGAATGCTGACAATGCAAACATTCTCCCCCAGTCAAAAGATCTTGGTTAAATCCATCGTTCTTTTGCCCACTACGCCACCCCAGTTTGGACCCAGCCATATGCAAATCAGTCTTGACCCTGTGCCCCATGGGAACAGTCCAGACCGAACTGCCAGGCCAGGTCCTCCCTGGACCGGAAACAAGCATCCTGGGACCGGTTTCGGGGTATGTCACCCTTCTTCAGCCAGGCCAGCTTGAATCCAGTGGCACAGTGAGCAAGGGACCCACGTCTGGGCATACCCATCCCACTTAGGGCGAAAAGTGTTACAGCAAACAAATGATGGACGGAATGCTGACAATGCAAACATTCTCCCCCAGTCAAAAGATCTGGGTTAAATCCATCGTTCTTTTGCCCACTACGCCACCCCAGTTTGGACCCAGCCATATGCAAATCAGTCTTGACCCTGTGCCCCATGGGAACAGTCCAGACCGAACTGCCAGGCCAGGTCCTCCTGGACCGGAAACAAGCATCCTTGGACCGGTTTCAGGGTATGTCACCCTTCTTCAGCCAGGCTAGCTTGAATCCAGTGGCACAGTGAGCAAGGGACCCACGTCTGGGCATACCGATCCCACTTAGGGCGAAAAGTGTTACAGCAAACAAATGATGGACGGAATGCTGACAATGCAAACATTCTCCCCCAGTCAAAAGATCTGGGTTAAATCCATCGTTCCTTTGCCCACTACGCCACCCCAGTTTGGACCCAGCCATATGCAAATCAGTCTTGACCCTGTGCCCCATGGGAACAGTCCAGACCGAACTGCCAGGCCAGGTCCTCCCTGGACCGGAAACAAGCATCCTGGGACCGGTTTCAGGGTATGTCACCCTTCTTCAGCCAGGCTAGCTTGAATCCAGTGGCACAGTGAGAAATGGACCCACGTCTGGGCATACCCATCCCACTTAGGGCGAAAAGTGTTACAGCAAACAAATGATGGACGGAATGCTGACAATGCAAACATTCTCCCCAGTCAAAAGATCTGGGTTAAATCCATCGTTCTTTTGCCCACTACGCCACCCCAGTTTGGACCCAGCCATATGCAAATCAGTCTTGACCCTGTGCCCCATGGGAACAGTCCAGACCGAACTGCCAGGCCAGGTCCTCCCTGGACCGGAAACAAGCATCCTGGGACCGGTTTCAGGGTATGTCACCCTTCTTCAGCCAGGCTAGCTTGAATCCAGTGGCACAGTGAGCAAGGGACCCACGTCTGGGCATACCCATCCCACTTAGGGCGAAAAGTGTTACAGCAAACAAATGATGGACGGAATGCTGACAATGCAAACATTCTCGCCCAGTCAAAAGATCTGGGTTAAATCCATCGTTCTTTTGCCCACTACGCCACCCCAATCTGTAGCAAGTTTCTACCAGTAAATACTGGCAAAAGTGATACTTAAACTACCTTGTTATAAATTACATAATTTTGGGAACTTTGTCTTATGTTTCTTATTTAAAACTCTTGAAATTACACCATTACACCACTTCACGTAATTACGCTCCATTAGTGGTAACAATTTACAGCGAACGTAACATTCGATGTAAAAAAATTACCACGATCTCACAGGAACAATAGAATGCGAGCAACTGTTGTTCACTGTAATTTTCCTTTTTTGCACTTTTTTTGTGTGAACATATAAATATAGAAAATATAAAAATATATATATCGAAATCACAGATTTGCTTTTCGCGTACTTATGCATAATTTTGTGGAAAATTCTCTTAATTACGGAATAGCAAATTATGCAAATTTTGATTACCCTTAAGGAAGTCTGTAACTGTTATTAATGAGGACTTAGTGCATCACTTAGAGCCTGTCAGCTAAAGAGTATATGTGGAAGTTGAGGAAAGTCCCATTAGGCACCTTGTCACCTCATGAAGGGGTAAGTGTCATTACAGGCTGTGTCATCAGGAGAAACCTCATGGTGGGAATTCACCAGCATTCAACAGCACACATAGGGGCATATTATCAAGCCATTTATCGCCGCGTTAGCGGCACTTTCTTGCCGCTAACGCGGTTTATTCTTAACGCCCTATTAACAAGCTGTCGCTAACAGGCGTTAGCGACAGCTTTCCGGCGATAGCAGCTGGTTTTTCCATCGCCTTGCATGCCAGCGATATTTATCGCTAATGACATGCAAGGTAAAGCGTTCCTTCTCAAAATTACAGGTAAACTAACGCTAACACCACTGCGCCCTATTATCAAGAATGGGCCGGACCCGTGAAGTGATGAAAAAAAAGTTGCGCTAAGGCCCGTTAGCTGCAGGAACTTAAGACCAAAAAATAGCTGGTCTTAAAAATGGGGACAAAACTTGGGCCCACATGTATGCATGTTTTTGGTGCTGGACAGGGCTGCAAGCAGTGTTGCAGCGCTGCCATGCGACAAAAACACAGTAGAGGAATGCGCACCATCAATGAGTTAGTGCGCATTCCTGTGCCCCACTCATGAAAAGTGTTGCTGCGCTGCGACAAGACAGCGTAGCAACACTTCTCATTACGCCCTCCTTGCAACAGCATGGATGCGCTGTACTCACTGGACAGCGCTCCATGACGTATCTGTCTGCGCTAAAATCACGCATTGCTGCAGTTGTGTCACAACCATGACGCAACTCCAGCAATTCATGGGGCCAGCCTATCCCTATGGCGCTGCTTCATCCTCACGCCTGTTATCAGACAGGCGGAAGGAACTGACGCAGTGCCGTTCATGAGGGGTGCCCGAATATCGGCGATGTTGGAGATCCATCGGTGGTGGTTGCGGGCTGCAGTGTCATCGTTTGGAAGCATTGGTGGAGTGTTGGTGCGGAGGCAGTTGACCAAACGTTCTGCGGTGGCCTTGATCCAGCTGCGACGGGGTGCGATGACGGCGCTGGCGTCCGGTGGGCAAGGTGAAGACGTCATTCATCCAATGATGGTAGTGCCAGGAGAGTCCGGTGTTGTGGCTGTAGTTGAAGTACCCGCTGGCAGAGGTGACGTGCTCGACCGTGTGTCCTGCTATGTGGCCTGTTGAGGTGACTTACTGCTTGCGTCTGATGTCGGTGACAGGAGGGGGTGGTGCTCTGTTCACTGGGGTTGCCCAGGTGGAACTTGAGTTCACCGAGTTGGATGTCGTCGGGAGATGGGAGACCCTGGGTGCAATGATGTCTACAATGGGATTGTAGAATGGGGGGCCATGGCCCGGGGGGCCTACACATGAGGGTGCCACAGAGGATGTTCTTGGGCTTGGTCCGGATCTGGGAGTTCACGTGGTCCATGGTCACCCATGGCACATTATAGTGCGTGGTCAGTCGGAGTGTGCCTCTGTAGGTGACGGCAATGCCTCCTCCTTGATGGTCGGGGTGCTCCTTGCGGGTGATACTGCATCCGTCAGTGATGTCGAAGGCGATTTCCGTTACGGAGCAGAGGTTTGTCCTGGCAGGCGAGGTGGCATCCAGGGTTGATGGTGAGGAGGGTGCTGGCTTCGTAGCGGTGGAGTGTCCAAGAGGAATGCACCATGGTGCTGAGCATGGTCCATGGGCAGACGGACGCAAACGGCATAGCTTATGTGTTGCCTTTGTCACGGGAGACGACCATTACAACGCAGGCAGTACATCGTTAGCAACGCAACTCCGACAACGCGGGTCCTCTAACATCGCATTTGATTACAACGCATTGTGAGGTCAGTAATGGGGTAATTTAAACTTTTTCAGGTGTGTATGGGTTTTGGATGTAAAAAATGAAAAATGGTCTATTTCTTAGGGTAAAATATGAAAAATGGTGTGTTTTTTGGGGTAAAATATGAAAAATGGTGTGTTTTTTTAGGTCAATTTTGGAATTTTGGGGTGTTTTTTTGGGGTCAAATTTCTAAATCTTGGGTGTGTTTTGTGCCAAAATAAAGAGAAATTTGGGGGGTACATTTGTCTGAAATGTGATCTTTTGGGTGACTTTTGGGGGCTCAGAAAGGAATTCCAGGGTTCAAGGTTGGGTTTGTTGTGCAAAGGTTATTCTTGAGTCGCACTCACTGTAGTGGGAACAGTGATCTTCATGTCTCCGCTATGCAACTCCTACTCTACTGTTGCAATGAGCCTAGTATTAGTATGTATTGGAATGGAATACGATGTTATGGCATGCATTGCAACTACGTATGTGCCTTTGGCACATGAGTGGTACGCCCGCTGTGCATTGGCGCACAACGGCCACCATTGAGAAGTGTGGGGGGGTGTCTGGATAGCTGTGAGGTGGTAAACCCTGTAAAGAACACTGGATGGTGCGTGGACACAGGGATGTGTGTGTGAGCGTGTGTTGTTAAAAATGTATTGATGGAAGTCTTACCTCTAAGCCGTGTCCCGTGTTTTCCTAGCTCCTGCTCTCCTGCGTCTGCTTCCAGGAAAAGGAAGTAGGCAGCCAGGCTCCCTCACCTGAGTCAATCACAACGCTGCGATGCGGCGGTGGGATTGTTAATTGGCAACGGGACAAGTCATGCAGCCAGGGGCCGGAGGGGTAGGCATGTTCTCCATGCAGGCTGCAATGCAGCCTGCATTGCGAACAGAGAAGTGCGTATGTCTGCATTGGGCGGCCTGAGTGGGCCGACCAAACAGTCACTGCGCACTTGAGTGTGCATGCCAATCCGCACATTCCTTGCTCCGTGTTTGGAGCAGTCCTACCCACCCGCCCACCCCCTGAGGATGCATAGCATGATTACATCCGTTATTTATCCCTTGTTTTTCCCTTTTTTAACTGTTTTATTGGCTTCTCTGAGCCCGCACTACCCGCTTCCCGCCGCTGCTGCCCCTGCGGCCCCGCACCCCTGTCCTCGCAGATTCCTGCCTCCCAGCTGATTGTTCCTCCACCCTCCCCTACTTAATGGCGGATGCTGCGCGATTGGGCAGCGGACACGCGCCGCTGGCGCGCAGAAGGCGCGCCTAAGACAAGCCCGTCTGCGCACGTCTGCAACCCAACCGCGACCAGCGCCAGGAAGCCTGGATCACGGGCCACCCACTGCTACTGCACAGCCACCCTCCACACACTCAACCCCGGGAAAGTCAGAGACTGACAACAGGCCTCGGCAAACACAACCCAGGGCCAGTTCTCCTGCCTCCACTGCCGCCAGAGCTTAACCACCACCCCGGACTCCAACACAGCCGAATCCAGCACCGGCGACACCCTAGGATGCATCCTCCTCAATGAGCGCTCCGTGCACAAACACGCCATGGAAATCTGGAACCTACTCGACTCTCTCTCGCACGACATCGCCTTCTTCACGGAGACCTGGACCAACGCCTCCTCCGCCCCCGACATCAACACCGCCATCCCGGATGGATACAAGATCCAGTGGAAGGACCGCACCAAACACCCGGGAGGGTGCCTCGCCATTGCCCACAAGAGCACCCTCCGCCTCACCACCTCCAGGGAAACCTTCCCCTCCACCGAACACCTCCACTTCCAGATCCGGACCAGCCACAACTCCACACTCCGAGGAACCCTCGTCTACAGACACCCCGGGCCCCGGACACACTAGCCAGCCCACCATCTCCACCTGGACGCCAGTCACAGCCTAAGACACAGCCTCAACCATGCAAGGCATCCACTCGTGGGCCCCCACCAACCCATGCCCTCCCACATCTACCACAGAGCCGCGGCCGCCATCACACACGAACTGCAATGCACCATCAACACCACCTTCAAAACAGGCACCTACCCAGACGACTGAAAGCGTGCAGAAGTCTGGCCCCTTCTCAAAAAGACCACAGCTGACCCCACCGACCTCAAGAACTACTGGCCCATCTCGCTCCTCCCCTTCGCGGTCAAAGTTGCAGAGTAAACTGTCAACAGGGAACTGACACGATTCATTTATTACAACACCATCCTCGACCCGTCCCAATCCGGATTGCGAACCAACCACAGCAACGAGGCCGTCCTACTCACCGCCACAGACGACATCCGCACACTCCTGGACCAAGGCCACTCTGCAGCCCTCATCATACTCGTCCTTTCAGCGGCCTTCAACACCGTGTCCCACCACACACTAGTCGCCAGACTACACGACGGCGGCATACAAGGAACAGGCCTCGACTGGATCCGATCATTCCTCCCCAGAAGAAGCCAAAGGATCAGACTGCCAACCTTCCTCTCCGAACCCACGTAAATCACCTGCGGAGTCCCAGAGGGTTCATCTCTGAGCCCGACCGTCTTCAACATCTACATGGCACCCTCGACGCCACTGTCCAACAACACAGCCTCAACATCGTATCCTACGCTGATGACACCCAGCTCATCCTCTCCCTCACCAAAGAGCCCACCACCGCCAGACTCAACTTCCAGAAAGGAATGCAGGACGTCACAGTCTGGATGACCAACAGCTGCCTGAAGCTCAATGCTGAGAAGACAGAAGTCCTCGTCCTTGGAACCACACTTTCAGCATGGAACAACACCTGTTGGCCTTCGCCCTCGGAAGCCCACCTACCCCCTCGGACCACGCCAGAAACCTCGGCATCGTACTCGACCCATCCCTCACCATGAACAGACAGGTCTACGCCGTATCCTCCAGCTGCTTCAACACCCTCCACATCCTCCGCAAGAACTTCAAATGGATACCCCCAGAGTCAAAGAAGACAGTCACCCATGCACTCATCACCAGCAGACTGGAATATGGAAACGCACTCTATGCCGCCATTTACAAGTCCCTACTCCGCAAACTACAGACATTACAGTACACCACCGCCAGACTCGTCCTCAGCATCCCCCGGCACTAACACATCAGTCAACACCTACGTAGACTCCACTGTCTCCCCGTGGTGATAAAAGTCACCTTCAAAATCATCACTCACGCCTACAAATGCTTACACAACAACGTAACCAAATACCTCAACGACAGAATCAACTTCCACGTACACAAATGAGACATCCGATCTTCCAACCTCGCACTGTCCGAAACCCAGCGCATCCACAGAGCCAGAGCAGGAGGGAGATCCTTCTCCCACATTGCATCCAATACCTGGAATGAGCTACCGGCAGACATCAGAGGTGCCCCCTCCCTGAACACCTTAAAGAAGACCCTCAAGACCTGGCTCTTCGGCTAACAGATCTGTGGACCCCCACCCCTCAGTGCCTTGCGAGCCTCACGGGTGAGTGGCGCGCATACAATTCCCCTGAGTGATTCATTGATTGAGTTATCATCATGTGATGATTGTTCCTCTTCTGCACTGCCTGAGGTGGGGCAACGCTCTTCCAACATAGCGGTAGAGCCACCACTGGGGGTGCGTCATCTACGTGTGATAAGCATGAGCGACTCCCCCCCCGGCCCTCCTGCGCTACACGTCCCACCTTCTCCTTACCTGGACATTGACCCCGTGGTGCAATCCACTGCACTCTCTCCAAAACTGTGACTCAGCCAGCAGGAGCCTGAGCCAGGTGTGCTTTCACTGGGCTGGGTACAGCAGTCACCGCGTAGTCCGCTGGTGGACCACCCGATGCAGTTGATGAAGCAGGGCTCCCTTAGGTGTGAAGTTGCAGCGCTCAGTCCACACAAGTTCGGCGTAGCACAGGGGCCTCACCCTCCAGAGCGTCCGGCCAGCCCAACATCATCCGTTCTGTGATGCAGGGAGACGGCACCCACCGTTGGTAATCCCCTCCGTGCACCCCGGTGTAGTGGTGGATCATAGTATGCAAAGCGGACCTCACTACGTTGGTGCGCAGGATCACCTCTACCATTGACTGCACCAAGGTGCGCAATGCGGGCTTCTCACACAGGTCAGCAACGTGTCTCCATGCGACCTGCCAGCCTTCACCACCAGGTACGGGCGATCGTTGCACATCAATGTCTCCCGCCACGGCTCATCGACTCCACAGCTACTCCAAATCCCACTCCAGGCCACAGACGCAGGTCCAGCAAGGGATCCAGGAACCAGACGCAGGTCCAGCGAGGGATCCAGGAACCAGACGCAGGTCCAGCGAGGGATCCAGGAACCAGACACAGGTCCAGCGAGGGATCCAGGAACCAGACGCAGCTCCAGCGAGGGATCCAGGAACCAGACGCAGCTCCAGCGAGGGATCCAGGAACCAGATGCAGGTTCAGCGAGGGATCCAGGAACCAGACGCAGGTCCAGCGAGGGATCCAGGAACCAGACGCAGGTGCAGCGAGGGATCCAGGAACCAGACCCAGGTCCTGCGTGGGGACCAGGATCTCATCCTGCTCAACCAGGATATTGGGTGGCTTGAGGGGGTTGTTGATGTGTGCTGCACTATGCCCTGGCTGCTCAAATCTGCATTTTCCTTTTTTTTGTGCATTTTTATATTGGAGGTGGACAGATAGGCTAAGTCCAAACTTGCGGGTTAGCGTGCCTTTTTCTATCGCTAAGGGCTTATCGCTGGATTCCACCCGCTATCGCCGGTTTCATTAACGCCATCGCGCTAATGTTAGCGGCGGTTTTCGCTGCTGATCCCTGAAGCTATCGCCTGTTAGCAAAATGTTGCTAATACGTCGCTAACAGGGCGATAACTTGCAAGGATTGACGGCGATAGGAAAACTAGCGCTAACCTAGGTTAGCGATAGTTATCGCCATTTCTTGGTAATATGCCCCATAGTTTCAGACGACCTAGCCCATTTAGGGGGTCTTTCAAGACCATGACTGCCACGAACTTTGATCTGTCCTGGACCACCATGGGTCCATGTCATGAAAAACCATTTCCATTTCAACAGCTTTATTCGACAGATTTTAAGTCATAAAAGCATTTACAAAAATACAGATAGAATTGATTAGATAGAACAGCTGTCAAAGGAAAAACATGTAAATTTGATAATTGGATATATTTTTAAATAAAATGCACGCACTTATTATGGTCATCTTTAAAATCTCAAAATCATATAACTAAATGATAGGGCATGCAATCCAAGCCTTTAAAAATTTAGGGAATACACTTATCATAAAACTTGATAAAAACACATACAAAAAATATAATTAAAGCATTTAAAATATGTACAATCCACATCACAATTTTAGATAAGTTAAACACTCATTTGAATCTAAATAGATAATTCTCACTATTGTGTCCTGGGCTACTTAATGGAAAATGGCTGTATTAGGTCACAGCATTATTTATCCTCACATAGACGTATAGAGTGGGCCCTTAATACCCATGACCACCCTAAAAATTTTGCCATGGCTATAGCAATTGTTGCTAAGGTATCAGTCCGCAAGATTCTTTCGGCTTCACTAGCCCGTCTGGTGCCCAAGAGCTTACAAATTGGGAACAACCAAACGCGACGCGGCGCAACATACCCAGCACAAACAAAAAGAAGATGAGCCAAAGATTCATTGCTAGACTTACACACCGGGCATGTATCTACAGTTGCTTTATTCCATCTAGCAGTGAATGCTCTCACTGGCAATGTGCCTACCCTAAACTGAAAATACAGTTTACGGTCTAGCGGTTTCGTGATTAGATCCCAGTATATCTCCAACTTCGGGATAACTTTATGTTCCAAAAAAAGGTCAGTTAGAGAGGATGGCTCACTTAGTCTATTGATGTTATACTGAAACCATTCCCAATATTTAGCCTTCAGAACCTCCTTTGTGGGAAAATTTGAATTTTCAGGATCGGACCATAGGGAGGACATACCTATGTTAGACAAGAGGTCTCTGACCGCCCATAGCCATTTAATACGATGTAAAGCATCAGCCCTTATTATTTCTGAGAAGCCTATCGCATAGCCTGCGAGCTCCGGCGTAGTCCAGAGCCTCCGCCAATAGAGGAGGGGTCGAAGTTTAGCTATGGCTGCAATCGGTTTTCTCCCCAGATCAAATAATAATGGGCACATTGGGGTACTTTGTGGAAGTCTAGTAATTTTCCTCAAGAACCTATTTTCAGAAGACGTAAGAGTTAATAGATTCTCGCACCCCCAGAGTTCAGAGCCATAGAGGGCTGAGCTAATGACTTTCATGCTGTAGATTTCTAAAACTGGGCTAATGGGCTTAGTATGTGAAGAGTTATGTTCCAGGTGTAAAATCCCTGACAATTGCCTATGTTTAAGGGATGCTAGATCTATCTGATGATCCCACTTCATATTGTCTTGAAAGTTAACCCCTAGATAGGTGAACTCCTTGACCAGTTCTAACGTCCTATCGTTCATTCGGATGCCCCCCTTGAAAGGCCCTATGTGGATTAAATGCCATCAGTTTTGTCTTTGACACATTGACCTCCAAGCCCCGCCGTGAACAGAATCCCTCGAATGTTTTTAGGGCTTTCTGGAGACCGCTCGGGGTCTTGGATAGAATCAATGTGTCGTCAGCAAACATTAATATTGGCACTTTATCGCCTGCCAATGCCGGGGCATCCGAAGGGGTGGAACTCATGTAGTCCACTATCCCGTTAATATATAATGAAAATAGCGTTGGGGCCATCACGCAGCCTTGGCGCACGCCTCTCTCTACAGGGAATGATTCGGTAACTTCCCCCTGTCCACCCCATCTAATTTTTGCACTGTTATCTCCATGCAGTCTAATAATCAAGGACAGGAGTTCTGATGGCATCCCTAATTCTTGTAAGGTTAACCATAATTTAGTGCGGGGGACGAGGTCGAATGCCGACTTAAGATCTACAAATGCGGCATAAAGGCTTCCCTTACCAATAGTCACTATCTTCCAATATATCAGGACAAACCGAAACACCTGATCGATTGTGCTGGTGAAAGCTCGAAATCCAGCTTGCAATGGGGACAAAACCCTAAACTCCTCAATCCATTCTTGTACTCTATTGAGCACCAGCCTCCCAGTTATTTTCTGCAGACAATCAATTAGGCTGATTGGCCTATAATTCCCAGGGCATGATTTGTCCCCTTTCTTATAAACAGGAATAATTTCCGCTCCTTTCCAGGAGTCGGGTATGGGGGCTCCTTGGGCGATGGCATTTGTCAACAAGGAAATATAGCGGCACCATCTATCCTTGTCGTGTAAAAAGATATCCCCTGGTATGCCGTCTGGCCCTGGTGCCTTTCCAGCCAGTACTGATTTGAGTGCTGTCTCTACCTCAGCCCTACTGAAGGTGTCATCCAGATATAATGTTCTTATAATTTCACCCTCCCCTCCAGATAGGTTTGAGGCATATTGGGGTTTAAAATGGTTCACCCAATCCGACTGCGATACATGGTTTTGAGGTCGCGCAGCCTGTCCCCCATGTCATGAAAAACGATCAATGACTCTTACATCTTAATAGAAAACTCCAGGCAACTCAGCAACGCTAATTTTACATTGTCCAAAAACAATTCACTGCATAGGCGTTTGTCTTTAGTAAATGAAAGAAATGATGCTTGCCGATCCTTGGTGCCACATTGGCACGGTGGGCTGACAGTAATTGTGTGCTTTTGATTAAATACTACTGTTGTGTTGGCAGAAGTCATTTTGGTAAAACAAGACTCAAAGTCATCACCAAAACTACCCATATTTAAATGGATAAAACCTTTAAACTTTAAGGTATTGAAGCTTAGGAAAATATTTTCAGTAATGCTTTTTCACAATAAATCACCGGAAATGCACACATACCTGGTGGAAAAATGTATGTAGTGCAGTCTCAACCCCAGACATTTACCAGCTCTTTGTAATATGTATACTAAGATGATGCTGTAAAATAGGGGGCATATTTACAAGCCCCTTGCGCCACTTTTGCGCCGCCGTTGCGTCACGCATGTGACGCAGCGGCGACGCAAACCATGCGCCGCGTTGCGCTATATTTACAACGTGACGCATCTAGGGAGATGCGTCACGTAGTAAACCCCTGCGCCACATGAAACCTGCATCAGGTTTCATGTGGGCGTACCGGCGCAGGGGGGGGCGTTCCGGCGCAGGAACGCCTTGGAAAAGTGACGTAGTGAAATCTACAAGATTTCACGCAGTCACTTCTTCGACGCTGGTGCGTCAAATCCTTACGCCTGCTTCAAGCAGGCGTAAGGATTGACGCACCATGTTAGGGATAGGAAGGTTGGAACAGTGCTGGAGTTGCGTCGCGCTTGCGACACAACTTCAGCACTGCGCCAACCTTCCGCTCGGCAGATGCGTCACGCATCTGCTTATCCTTGCGCCACGATGCGCCGCAATGTAAATGCGGCGCATCAGACGTGGCGCAAGGGTAAACTTGCGTGACGCATTTTCCCTGGCGCATCCCTGCTGATATGCAGGGATGCGCCAGGGAACGTAAATATGCCCCTAGGTGTTTTATTTGAGGATGGTGTCTAATTAACCATTTATTTTGTTTTTACCGTTTACTGTGTTTGCTGATTTAGGTCTTTGGCAGGATCCCACACTGCTATTTCACCCTGTATTGGACTCTGGTTCTGTGTGAGCTTTTTACAGAAGGTTCCAACACCCTAAATCGCTGGCAGGAATAAACCCTAATTAGGGCTTTCACTCAAGAGGGGAACTGGAGGAGAAGGAGTATTGAGCTGAAGACACCGACATGAACCCACCAACCACAAGGAAACACCACTAGCAGCCAGAGGGAATCCATGGACTGTCCAAGATATCCACACTTACCAAAGTTGCATATCACGAAAGAGGGACAAATGGCGTGCATGTGCTTTTAAACCCATAGGGGCATATTTACGTTCCCTGGCGCATCCCTGCAAATCAGCAGGGATGCGCCAGGGAAAATGCGTCACGCAAGTTTACCCTTGCGCCACCTCCGATGCGCCGCATTTACAATGCGGCGCATCGTGGCGCAAGGATAAGCAGATGCGTGACGCATCTGCCGGCGAAAGGTTGGTGCAGTGCTGAAGTTGTGTCGCAAGCGCGACGCAACTCCAGCACTGTGCCAACCTTCCCTATCCCTAACATGGTGCGTCAATCCTTACGCCTGCTTCAAGCAGGCGTAAGGATTTGACGCACCAGCTGCCGGAAAAGTGACTGCGTGAAATCTCGTAGATTTCACTGCGTCACTTTTCCGAGGCGTCCCTGCGCCGGAACGCCCCTGCGCAGGAACGCCCACATGAAACCTGACGCAGGTTTCATGTGGCGCAGGGGTTTACTACGTGACGCATCTCCCTAGATGCGTCACGTTGGAAATATTGCGCAACGCGGCGCATGGTTTGCGTCGCCGCTGCGTCACATGCGTGAGGCAACGGCGGCGCTAAAGTGCCGCAAGGGGCTTGTAAATATGCCCCATAGAATGTAATACCACAATGAAGGATGCTTATTTTATTGGAGAGAAATCAGACCAATGAAAGAAAAAGTTACATTTCACAAAATCTCTTTAAGGATCCAATTTGTAGAGCTATTTGGACATCTATGTGAAACTTAATAGTTTAAAAAGCAGCATTTATGAGGTCAAAATCCCGTACAGATTCACAAAATTGTTAATGGGTGGGTCGCAGCCTGTAAATGGATTTAATCCGACAGCATGTTGAAATTGTATGTGTCAGTAAATCGGCTGACAAGGATTGATTAAGAGCTTTCCACGGTGGGGGCATGTAAAAAGTTGTTACCTTTTGAAAAAGTCTTACATTTGTGGATATTCGTTAATCTTCTTTTGCCAGACTGAAAACATTATCCATCAAGAGCAGGACTAAAGTCCTTTTCAAGGTGGAAAAGGGGAGGGAACATCCGAATAATTGATGTAGTATCTGATCAAGAGATACCTCCAGAGGAAGAGGAAAGAACTATTTTCCAAATGAAAACCGAAAAAAATGCAAACAATGTGAGTTATATTTATGTGTTTTGGAAAGCAGATGTGTGCTATTTCAATATGCACAAATGGGCATGTATTTAAATACTCTTGGAAATCTATGACTGGTGCAGATTTTCAGAGCTATTCCTGAAATTCCAAGAACGACAAAACTGTTGCTGGAAACATAGAATTACCTTATGCAAATACATTTCTGTCATTCTATGTAACACCTTTGTGAATCTGGTCAAATGGATGGATGCAAGATTCCCCATAGTTTAACAACCATTTTAGGACATAGATTGAAAATAGAAACCCTCTGATCCCTCAGCCTTATAACCACCTAGATTGATCGAAAGAGCGCAGAGCTCTGATTTGCTATTGAGCCTCAGAACTCTACAGAAGTGTGAACTTCAAAACAGAACATGATAAGACGGCATGGCAAATCATAAGAAGGGTCCTTTTAAATTCAGCATAAGAATGAATCTTCAAACAAAAGTTATGACCAAAATAAAGGTTTCCTGGGCTGCAAAGCTATATAATTCCATCACATTTCAGATCGAAATAAATTAATAGTGTTACCAGGAATGGAAGCAATTTCTTATGAACATGAAGACATATGTGTGACTAGAAAATCATGGGAAATATTCCTGTGTGGAGTGAATATGGAAAGCAGGTTAGCAGGGTCTTGGGTTCGGAGCCTGGCCGCAGTCTTCTGTGGGATTAATTAAAGTATGACCCTATCGAGAACTTGCATAAGGTAACAGATCAACAGAGGGATACATGGCTGAATAGTGGTAGGGGATGCTGGTGGCTCCTTTGA
The DNA here is from genome assembly GCA_963921515.1 of Calotriton arnoldi. Lineage (NCBI taxonomy): Eukaryota > Metazoa > Chordata > Amphibia > Caudata > Salamandridae > Calotriton > Calotriton arnoldi. The sequence continues at coordinate 585,069 of CAWUFW010007868.1, read as the reverse complement.
TGTCTCTGACCCACAACACCAGACAGGACCCTTGCAAGACCCTCATCATGAGTCAGGTAGAGTGCTACGAGTTCACGTTTTACTGCGTGGGGGAATACCACCGGCAAAAAACATAGGGGCATATTAGCTAAAACGGCGATAATGGGCTTGCTAATATGCGTTATAGAATTCCAATAGAAGCCCAGGTTAGATGTCCTGCACATCTAACCTGGGCTTCTATTGAAATTCTATAACGCATATTAGCAAGCCCATTTTCGCGATTTTAGCGGCAGTTTCCTGCCGCTAAAACGGCGATAATTTTATCGCCGGTCTTGCTAATATGCCCCTTACTTTCTTCCAGCTAAATAAAAGAGGAAAATGTGCACAGAAGCGACCCTGAATCAGAGAAAATGTGCTGAACCAGACCCAGTGAATCCAGGGGCATATTATCAAGGGCTTTATCGCCGCTTTAGCGGCACTTTTTGCCGCTAAAGCGGCGATAATTTTATCGCCCTATTAGCAAGCTGTCGCTAACAGGCGTTAGCGACAGCTTTCAGGCGTTAGAGGCCGCGTATTCCATCGCCTTGCATGTCAGCGATAATTATCGCTAATGACCTGCAAGGAAGGCGTTCCCTACTAAAAGCGACTGAAAACAGTCGCTAATCCCACTACCCCCTATTAGCAAGGCAGGCGAAGCGATAAACGCGCTTAGCGCAAATTATTTTATCGGTAGATTTTATCACCTGCTAGTGAGGATGACTTACCTGTTTAAAGTATAGGAGGTGGATTCTAATGCTGAATCCACCTTAGCGATAATGCGAGAATATCGCTGCTTTTCCAGCGATATTCTCACATTTTGCCGCTATCGCTGGAAATTTTATCGCTATGGAGATAAACCTTGTTAATAGGGTGTTATCTCAGCAATATTTTCCAGCAATAGGCGGCGTTAACCAAAGTCGCGCTAAGCGCAGTTAGCGATATTTATCGCTATTCCTTGGTAATATGCCCCCCAGTTCCTGCATGGTTTGTCTGATTCTGAGCTCAGCAACTCAAGAAAGGCTGGTAATAGTAGTGTGCATGCCATTGGGAATTGACGATATCTCCAGCTCCATTACCTCCACATTCAATTACTTCCTCAATTAAAACAAGGACAGACCTAAATTGGATTGGCTTTCTAGAGCCGGTATTATGCACATTTTTTTCTATGTTGGATTCACGGAGTGCCGCAAATGCAAAGCTCTTGGACAAAGCAGGATAGACATGATTTGGCAATAAAGGAAAAACTGCAGAAATGCCTCTGCTCATTACTAACCCCCATTCCCAGCTCCCAAAGTTGTAATTGGGAAAGAATCTTGCACGTATAAATTACAGATTTCTGCGGTATCGGACATTCCTTAGTGAGGGGATTTCCATACTAGGTTACAAAGACCCATATGTACAAAACTTCCATTTTGCATTTCCTAAATAGTGAATCCTAAAAATTCGCTATTTAGGAAATGCAAATTGGAATGTACGAAATTAGCGATTTCCTAACAGTGATTCCTATGGACTTGCAATCACTATTAGGAAATTGCTAATTTGGAGATGCAAAACCATTTATATATAGGGGCCTAAGGCCCCCAGTTACAAATGGTTTTGCATTTCCAAATTTGCGATTTCCTAATATGAAATTGCAAATTTGGAAATGCAATTCCTATCGTACCTATGGGCCTAAGATCCCCCTTAACTCTCCTGTAAATATACGTTGTGTTCGTGTAAAGCACCCAATGCCCTGGGGACGAATGTGCGCTACATGGCACTGTGAAAACTGCATTTTGGGTGCCTTTTTTTTAAATTGCACCTGGATACCGTCAGATTGGATTCAATGGTCATAGCATTTCCTAAATGCCCATTTCGAATTTAGGAAATGCTATGTACATGCAGTTTGGAAATCGCAAATAAGAATTCCCTATTTGTGATTTCCTATTTTGGTAATCGCAAAATGCGATTTCCCAGGGGTGGAAATCGCAATTTGTGACTGCGCTTCTAGCTTTTGAACATAGGGAAAGGCTATTTAGCTTTCTTTTGGCCCAAAATAGCGATTCGGTCCGTTAACAAATGCTAATTTGCTTCGTACATATGGACCAAAGTAACTTCTAATGAACACCTTAAGGTGCTGCACCTTGGTGAGGAAGTAGCGCATAGCATCTTACTATCAAGTCGCAGTGTGCATTACTTATGCTCTGTCCTGCATGTTTGTGGCAGGAGAAGAGAGGTTGGTATTAATAACTATTTCATAGATTCAGAGGAACACGTTTCTATGTGTCTAGTGCTTGAATCTCAGTTGAAAAAACACATCATAGGCACCACAATATGCGACTGAGTCCTTGGACCAAATTATCAACTAAGGTACGCATTCATAATGGACCTAGTACTCCAAATACTTCACTGGCGCTATGCCCTTGACCACTAGTTGCGTGAACAATGTAAACAGAACCCAGGACCTCTGGAATTATGCAATTTTGTGGCTACTGCATTTTCTGCATAATTATGGATTTGCTGCATTATCTATCATCCGCTGCACAATCTGCAGATATTAACAAAAAAATGTGTTTCTATCCCAAACGCACCATAGTTACTAAAAACGCAGCAACACATTTTACCGGACAGTGGAAGGCCCTTTGCAAATGTTAACTGGTCACCTTTCTGTTGCTTATTTGGAAGTTAAATTGGTACTAATTAGGTCACACCTAGGTCCAGACAGTGTTTAGAAGTGTAAAAATTATAAAATAATGGAGTAATACTATCACAAAATGTGCTGCATTAGGCCACATAATTTACCTATTCTTGATTCATAATTTAGTCATCCCTGATGTATTATTTGTTCCTCTCCTATTGCCCCGACAGAAACCTACACTGCAATGTGCTGAACAAAGTGCTGCCTAAGGAGATATTGGCAGGGCGAAGAGCCCCTCAGGCAGAGAGAGTTGCTTGTCACTTTGCAGATAAGTTCTGAAAATGTGAAGTGCATTACCTCCCGGTCCCTCCAGTCCTCGCCCTTTTCCTAACAAAGTGGAGATGACCATCTCCACGACAGAAAAAAATTACAGGAGAATGCTGGGACACCTAACCCCACCCCCTCCCACTGGGAGTACATAAGCTGTACCAACCCAGCATTCCGCCTGAACTACCAAGCCACCAACCGGAAGTCCGGGAGGGAGGGGGGGCATTAGGAATGGGACGAGGACAACGGGAGCAGTAGTAATGAAGATTACCGGTAAGTAATAGGGCATTACCTCCCGGTCCCTCCAGTCCTCGTCCCATTCCTAACAAAGTGGAGAATACCAAAGCAAAAAACCCAGCCTTCCGAACGCCCATCAACAGCAGGGATACCACATCAAAAGTAGCACCCCAAAAGAAGCAAATGGGAGAACCACAAGAAGAAACACAGGCAGGAGCACCCAACCCGTAAGCCCCCAACCAAACAAATAGGGCCGAAACCCCAAAACAAGCAGGGGACGACCAGGAAAAGCCCAAAACAAGGAGCCAAACCAAGAAGCCGCCACCCAAAGGGGAGACAACCGACACCAGGAATCTCGAACCAACCACCAAGGAGGAGAACCCAATAAGAAAGGACCAGAGACTGACCCCACCAGAAGGACAGCGACGAGGCCACCACAGAAGAAGACCCAGAACAACCAAACATAGCAAGAAGCCAGGGCCACACCGAGAGGAACACAAGACCCCCAGGCCAGACCAGAAAGGAGGCCAAGCACCAGAGCCAAGCCCCAAGGGAAACCCCAGAGGGGCCAAAACAACCAGCCCCCCCCCCACCCAGAACAACCAGCAGAAGGGGGCCCAGAAGAAGCGGAAGCGCCCACAGTGCACTCCACAAAACAAAAACTGCATATATCAGAATTTACAGTATGCCTTTTCCCATAGAAATTGCAGCAGGTGTTACATGCCGAAATGTGGTAGGGGAAAATGGCTAAACGTTGCAGATACTGCAAATCTCACAATCCTGATCCCTTCACTAAAAATAAGTTAGATCAGAAATGACGCCCCTGATCCCCTCTGTAAACAGTGGCATAGTGGTGGGATCACTGACAGAATATTGGAACCAAAAATATTGTGTGGACAGAATATCATGTAAAAAGCATTGAGTATCAAAATAGGAAAGTGAAAATAGGTAAGTATAGATTTACTATCCTTAACTCAACATCTACGTACTTTGAAGATATATATATCATCAAGGTGCATATATGTGGAGTTATATATAGGAAAACTTTGCTTACCTATAGAAAATTACCTTCACAATATTATTGTCCTCGATATTCTTGACACAATATTTTGTATGAATATGCCTCCTTATTACGCATGCCTTCACTCCGCATGCAATTACAAAGCATACCATTACCCCCCAAGTAACAACGACTTGCGGAGGGGGGCGCTGGATGTTGGAATAGTATAATTTACTATTCCAACTCCAGTCTATGCAGACAGTAGGGAAGGTGTTGAATTTTAAATCCAACACCTTCTCCCCCCTCCGCAAGTCGTTGTTAGGACTTGCAGGGTAATGGTATGCGTTGTTACAATGCGGTCGTTGTAACGACCGCGTTGTAATTGCATGCGGGGTGACGGATTCGTTGTAAGGGCTGTTTACCATTTTGTACACTCAATTTTTTCTCTCTGATAGTTTGTCTAAATTCCATAGTGGTGTGGGCATTCCAGGTCATCTTTTTCCTAATTTCCCCCTGCTCTGTAGTGCTTCCAAAATAACATCTGCCTCAGACAGTATTAGGTGCTATATAAAACTGGAGCAGGTTGCACAACCTCGATTGCAGTTTGTGCCGTCTCTGAGACAGCGAATGTTGTAACTGTCCAGCTGCACACCTCTGCTGACAATCACTAGTACCCTCTTCTTTCAGTAACTCTGTTGCGGATTATGAGGCCTTTTTACTGGATTCAGGGGTGAGTGTTCCTGTCTGTGTTAGGTGTTTTCATTTACCACTTGTTTCCCCAAGTACGCCATGTGCAGCTGTATTCCTACTGGATGAAAAGTCAGTCCTTCTGTAGATGTGACTCACAAAGGTCAGTCAGTCCTGCAGGTAAAGCTTTGTAGAGAGTTTGGAAACCCAGCACTGTGTGATAGAAGCAAATAATTTCTAATAGTGCAATGTCCAGTTACAACTACATATTTGAAAATAATAGGGTCTTATTTTCAGGTGGGACAAGTATGAAAAATAAAGATGATACATACATAACTCAGAAGCTCTGAGCACCCACATCGATTCTGATGTGACCTCAAACACTGCAATAGTGCTTTCATACTAAGGGAAAGTATTAAAATAACACGAGCACCTACGGGCAAGGTCCAGATATTTTTGGAAAGAGTGGTGAACTCTCAAGGTCACAGTACTCTCATTTTACAAGCAGCCAGTCAGTGGTTCAGAGGTAGCAGGCTAAATTCAACAAAACATCATGTTTTGTGGTGCAGGAACAATTTTCACAGTGGATGCTGCCATCAATGTTACATCACTGAAGTAACGTGAATAATCCAGTCGTCACACAAAAAACAAGCATAGCAAATGAGCCACGCCCATGAAGCAGGAGAGTGGTTTGGGTGCGGTATGAATTTTGAAGCACATTGGCACAAATATATTACCAAAGCATGGTATGGTAGCACATTGTCATTTACAGACATCACATTTTCCATTGAAATGGCCACAATATTTGTAATGACATGCAGTTTTACTGGTGAAATGATACAGTGCACAAAGAACCTTTGGAAATCGGGTTGCAGCAAAAATGTTTCATTTGTGTTTCAACAAGTAAAGTGTTTTGATTTGTTTAGATACTACTAAAATCTTTGTTTCCATCACAATTACAAAATAATGTGCTTCATGTGTGCTTTCCTAACTGTAGATATATTATGAAATGTTTATACAGTTATTTTACACAAATGAAATGTTGTGTGTTAGAAAAATAACAACAGACATCCTGCAGAGAATGACAAGTAAATACCAATCTCCATGTTAAAAGAATAAGTAGCAATTTGTCAGAAGACCTAGCCTGACATTTGACCTCTCTTTGAAATCACAGCAAATGTGACAAGATAAATGACATCAAAATAGCAGAAATTCAATAAGGGAAACCAGAGATATGAATTTTTAAAGTTTTATTTAGGAATTCCACCACGATGAATAAAGTGGCAATGATAGTCAATGGTCACAGTAGACAGGGACATATGCGCAATTTGACACAGACCACGATGCAATGCAGTCCAGGTCAGATAAACCTTCAAGGTATCTCCTGCTCACAGACTTTACCATCTAACTTTAGTCTTTTAAGTCCGAATCCACCACAGGGATATACTTCTAAAGTCTCCCAGAATTTTAAGGGAGGCACTTAGAGTCTCACAGGATGTCAAGCTCAGCAGCATGATACAGTCCAGGTCTATTTGCCCCTTATCAACTGAGCAGTTGCAAGAATGGCCTCTTGTAGCTTGTTAGAGCCTTGTCGCTTGAACAGGAGGTCAGTTTTAGGACCCTCGGTCCATGTCTTTGTGCTGGGTACTATAGGACCCTGATCCAGTCCTTCAGAGTTCAGTCCTACTCTGTCTCCCTCAGGTCCAGGAGATTTCTGAAGTGGCTGGAGATGACACATTTATGCCAGGCACGAGCTTGTGGGTGGGAATGACTCCTGGGCATGCCCTAGCCAATGGGGTAAACGTTCCAGGAGCCAACCTATTTGACCTGGCATCCTTGGCATGGTTTTCCCCTAACCTTTTGCTTTCAGATCTACTGTTTTTGCTGACTTCATTTTTGCTGGCCTTAGGACTCTGCACACTTTACCACTGCTAACCAGTACTAAAGTGCTTGTGCTCTCTCCTTAAAACATGGTAAGATTGGCTTATACCTAATTGGCATCTTTGGTTTACTTGTACGTCCGTAGTTAAGTGGCAATCCCTGTGCTCAGGGTCTGTAAATTAAATGCTGCTAGTGGTTCTGCAGCACTGATTGTGCCACTCACTTAAGTAGCACTTTAAACCTGTCTCAGGCCTGCCATTGCAACCCGTGTGTGTGCAGTTTTCAACTGACATTTTGACCTTGCAGAGTTAACCTTTTACTAGGCCCAAACCTTCATTTTAAGTACATATAAGTCACCGATAGAGTAGGTCATGGACAGTCCAGTGGGCAGGGTGCAATGTATTTAAAAAGTAGGACATGTACTTTTAAATTGTACATGTCCTAATAGTGAAAAACTCTTACATTTGCTTTTCACTACTGCAAGACCTACTTTACATTTTATAAGTGTAATTTCCAAATGGTAAGGTAACCAGTTCATTTTGATGCCTCTGGAATCGCAATGAAAAATCTGACTTATGGTGAAGTCGAATTTTAAATTACAGTTTTGAAAATGCCACTTTTAGAAAGTTATAGCAACACAAAAAGATGATGGACGAATGCTGAACATTGTCAAACATTCACCCTTGGTCACAGATCTGTGTTAATTCCATTGTTTTTTTGTTCACCATGCCACCCAAGTTTGGACCCAGCCATATGCAAGTCAGTCTTGATCCTGCTCCACATGGGAACAGTCTAGCTGACCTGTCAGGCCAGGTCCTCCCTGGACCGGAAAACAAGTATCCTGGGACCGATTTCAGGGTATCACCCCTCATCAGCCAGGCTAGCTTGAATCCAGTCGCATAGCGAGCATGGGACCCATGTCTGGGCATACCCTTCCCACTTACGGTGACTATAGCAACACAAAAAGATGATGGACGGAATGCTGAACATTGTCAAACAGTCACAGATCTGGGTTAAATCCATAATTTTTTGGGTCACCATGCCACCACATTTTGGACCCAGCCATATGCAAATCAGTCTTGACCCTGCTCCCCATGTAACAGTCCAGCCCAAACTGCAAGGCCAGGTCCTCCTTGAACCGGAAAACAATCATCCTGGGACCGATTTCAGACTATCATCCCTCATCTTCCAGGTTAGCTTGAATCCAGTGGCATAGCGAGCACGGGACCCATGTCTGGGCATACCCATCCCACTTAGGGGGACTATAGCAACACAAAAAGATGATGGACAGAATGCTGAACATTGTCAAGCATTCACCTCTAGTCACAGATCTGGGTTAATTTCATAGGTTTGTTTTTTGCTCACCATGCCACCCTAGCCTGTCTCTGGGTCACATGTCTGGGTGTAGTTGATAGTTGGGCTTTGTGTATTCCTCCTAGACAGTCACACACAGTGCGGAGCTTAGGTGTGACTGGATGGGCCATCACTGGCAGAATGGGAGGCAGCAGATGGACCCAGCCTCATTTACACTTGAATAGCCTGTGTCCTGTGTCTACACAAAGGGCTCCATACCCCCTGTAGTTCATCTGGAGCTATGGCCAAGAAGGCAGGGCATCTGTGCACTTTAAATACATGCATATAGAAGCTTCTCCCCACTTCATACAAGACACAACTGGGTTATAAATACTGGACCTTAGACACCACCACTTCAGTATACTTCTGGACTTGTGGATACTTTGCCAGGAAGAAGGACTGCTGTGCTACTTAAAGGATTGCCACTCTGCTGGACTGCTGCTCTTAAGGAATGCTGCCCTGTTGTGCTGGCCTGCTGCCCTCTTGCCTGGGTGAGAAGGACTAGACCTGCATCTCTTTAACCAAGAGTGACTTCAAGGGCTAGTTGGCTGTCCTCCTGATCTGAAGCCTCAAGGACACAACAGACTTCCAACCACCTTGCACCTCAATCTGGACACTACCATCTGTGAGTCTACCCTGCCTATTAGTGCCACCCGAGTCCTGGATCCTTCGAAGTGGGCTTAAGGTGCTTGCCAGCCTCTGTGGATCCAGCTGAATCGACCCATCTCCTCCGCTGCGTGACGCAACCCCAAGCAAAACTGATGTATCTCCACTGCAGCATGGATTGGAGCCGTCGTAAAAGGCCCGCAACACCTTCAGAACCACTGCTGTGTGATGCATGGTCAGCATAAGCCCTTGCATCCCTCATCAACAGCAGTCTTGATGACGGACTCAGCATCATAGCTTCACAACTCTTCGGAACCGAGGCATCATCCTGACTGCGTGCCGCATCCTCGACATCGGTCTTCGCATCGAAAGCCCCATTGACAGGATCATTGACGATGATACAGGCCCTCGCTTCGCAGCCATGCCGCACCTTGGTATTGATGTATCACCTTGGCTGCACGACGCATCTCCACCTTGGATCTTTGCAATGCTCCACAAACCAGGATTTAAAGCACTTTACTCAGCGGTTTTAACTGGGTCCCTGTAGCCGACCCACACTCCATCACGATTGGCCTGAACTTGTGACTTTGGCTTGGCCCAGCGCAACCAGATAACCACAGTTGGTGCTTTGTGCTTTTCGGCTGCTATGTTCACTAAAATGTTTAAAATTACAGATCTCCAGTTCTACTGATTTTTGTCAGTTTTGGTCTCTTTTCATTATTAAAGAACTTTCTATTTTTCTAACTTGGTGTGGGATCCTTTTTGTGTGGTGTTTTCACTTTATTACTGTTTGAAATGTTGCATAAACACTTTATACGTTGCCCCTAAGTTACGCCTGACTGCTCTATGTCAAACTACCAGAGGGTTGAGCACAGGTTTAATTTAGGGTTGGCTTGTGCCTCATCCTGATAAGGGTTGTCGATGCTGCTTGATGTGGGCTCACAGCCCAGTCAATCAATAGCCCAATTTGTTACACAACCCTATCAACTTTTGCCATTTTCAAGATAGAGAACGCCTTCAGCCTCAATTAGCTTGGGCTCTGAGGGCTGGGGTTGGGTGTGAGGAGTGTAATATGGTAATCCTAGTTTTCTCCCACATCTAACATCAAAATACAGTTTGAAGCAGCCACGATATCCCCAATAAACCCAGAGACAGAAGTCTCGTAGAACAAACCAATGTTCTCCAGCAATCAAACAGTGAACACACGAGAATTGTTTTGGCAACCTGTTTCCCCTCCTTTCAAGTGCGCCCCCAGTTTTATATGTGGAAAAACAGAGACAGAAATCTGGTAGAACAAAGCAGAGTTCATCAAAAACCAGATAGTGGATACACAAGAATCACGTTGGCACCCTGTTCTCTGCCTTTCAAGTGTTCCCCACAGTGTTATATGTAAACCGAGCAGACATGTCAAGCAGGCTTTGACAATCAAGCAGGATTTAACACTCTAATGTCAAAAAGGATGCTCACAGCCCCCTCCTTTCATGTTGTGAGAGGTTCAGAAGAGTCATCTCTTGCCATTTAAGTCAGCCTATTGTTTTCTCCTGTAAGGCATTTCACACCTTGTTCATACTCATTCAAAAAAGCCAATCCTTGCCTGAGAGAAGTTTGATAGACAATGCAAATTAGCCTCCAGGAAATCCAGGTGGAAAAAGGTAACTTTCTAAGAGTTCCATTTCCTTAAATAATATTTATTAAAAATTTGACTTTGAAATTGAATCTGAATTTTAAATAGCTATTAATAACAGTCATTGAATTATTTTTCTACCTAGTCCCATTAACGAGATACAGTATTAGGATTAATCAGTACTCTGGTTTTCAACTTAGATCTGCCAGGCATGCAACAGTGATATATAGCTTTTGAGTGCAAGAAACTGTAAGAACATGTTAACATTACATTTCTACATGTTCTACTTTTAAATACCATGCACCATGCCTTGTGGATGATAAGGCCTACTTAGGGGTGACCTAAAATATTTAAAAGGGAAGTTCTGACTTAGGCTTTAACCCCTTCCGTGCGTGGGACAGCCGGGAGCTGTCCCACGTCACGTTGGACGTGTGCGTAGGACGGCTCCCGGCCGTCTTAGCACCCACCCACAGGGGAAGCGCTGGTGCTCCCCCGTGGGCCGCCCTTCAGGTTGCCCCCACTGGGGAGGGCAGCGGAAGCCCTTCCACTGATCCCCCGAGCCCCCACTACGTCATTAGATGCAACCGGATGCACTGGAAGCCATTTGCTTCCAGCGCGTCGGCGAGAGAGGAGGTAAGTTTCTCCTCGGAAAGGGGGGGATTTAAATAAAAGAGGCATTGGGGAAAGGAAAGGGTTTTTCGTTCCTCTGATGCCTCTTTTGAGCATACCTGCTGCACGATCGCGATCGTGCAGCAGGAATGCCCACTAGACACCAGGGATTTTTTTTATGCATTGTTTTGTTTGCGGGGAGCGGCCCCTTGGGCAAGGGTCACTCCCCTTTAGGGAGCAAGGTTTTTGGCCATTTCTGCCCCCCTGGGGAGTGCAGACCGGGCCATTTGTGCACCACTAGACCACCAGGGATATGTATGTGGGGAGCGGTCCTTTGGGCAAGGGTCGCTCCCCTTTGGGGAACATTATTTTGGCCACTTCTACCATTTCTGCCCCCTCTTTATGGGATGATTATTGTGGCCATTTCTGTCCCCTTTGGGGGCAGATTGGCCATATGCTTTTAGGCCCATCTGTCCCCAAGGGGGGCAGAAGCCACTAGACACTAGGGTTTTTTTAAAATGTTGTTGTTGGGGAGCATCCCCCGGGGCAAGGGTCGCTCCCCTTTATGAGGTGATTATTGTGGCTGTTTCTGCCCCCTTTGGGGGCAGATCGGCCATATGTTTTTAGGACCATCTGTCCCCAAGGGGGGCAGAAGCCACTAGACACCAGGGTTTTTTAAGTGTTGGGGAGTGGCCCCTTGGGCAAGGGTCGCTCCCATTTTACGGGGATGAATATGTTTGCTGTTTATGCCCCCCTTGGGGGCAGATCGGCCTTATGCCTTTAGGCCCACCAGCCACCCAGCTTGGCTGGTGGATTGTGTGTGGACTGGTGCATTATTTGCATATGTGATTGTAATGTTTGATTTCTCCTTTTTGTTCTAGTGCAAAGTTTTTGTTTCTTATTTGCGGGTTCGACAGTGGTTGAGCTGCAGTTTGCGTAGTTGCATTTATTTGGTAAGAAAAACATTTTTGTTGTGTTTACTCCAAGTGAGTATTATGGTCATTCATGAATGACTTTTTTTGTAAGTGGTGTCATAATAGCAGCATATTTAGTTGGTGTTTTGTGCGTGCAATTCTATGCGATGTGTTTTGCGTTGTCTTATGTTTCATTTACTTTTCTTTTTTTTTTTTTGTGGGATATTGTTGGCCCTTGCTGTGTCTGTGCAGATTAGGTGGTGGTGAGTCTAGCTCCTTCTGGCAAGTCAGTGGGATAGTTTTGGAGTATATAGGTCTTTGTGATAAAACCACATTTTGTTTATTACTTATTTAACCCCTTGACCGCGATCGGAATTCCGCTCGTGTGCTGGACATTCCGATCGCGGGTGTGGTCGTGACGAGCTCAGCTCGTCATGCGCACAGCGCTACCGCACAGCATGACGAGCTGAGCTCGTCACGCGCATCGAAGGGGTTAACAAAGTGTTTGTTGTTGTTGACTTGTTTGACAAGTTACCTTTATTTGTAAGGATTATGGCTAGCCGCAGAATTACAGCTCAGCCGGTGGTTGGTATGCTTTTTGAATCTTCCTCTGACAATGATTATGAGACTGACAGTGCGTCTAAGGGAGAGGAGGAAGTGCAAGATTCTGGCAGTGAGTTTTCTGTCCACCTGGAATCATCTGAAGATGAAGCTACTCTCAGTGCAGATGAAGCTACTCTCAGTGCGGATGAAGTGCCTGTTTTAAAGGAGGACACTGATGTGTCGATGGTGCAGCAAGAGGCATCTGGATTGCAGCCTGGGGCTGCAAGGCTTCCCATTGAAAGTACTAGACTCTGGGTTGATCCAAACATGTTGCAGCCGGTGTTGCCTGCCTTTAGTGTGATGCAGGGTGTAGAGTGAATTGAGAATTTTGTTTGCCTATACAGTTTTTTCAGTTGTTTATGTATGATGTATTTGTAGCTGAGATTGTTGAGCAGACTAATTTGTATGCTGAACAGTATTTGAGGGACAACAGTGCTAGACTTAGGCCCCGCTCTAGAGCTACCCAGTGGACTCCCACAAATCTGGATGAGATGAAGAAGTTTTTGGGTTTTACTTTTTTGACGGGCTTGATAAGGAAGCTGTCCCTGGATTCATATTGGTCTACCAGTCCATTAATGGCAACAGCCATATTTACTGCAATTATGAGTTGTGATTGGTATTTACTTTTGCTTCGGATGCTGCATTTTGTTGATAAAGCTTTGGCATTGGGACAATATCACCCTGACTGTGATGGTCTTTTTAAGATTCAGCCTGTTCTTGATCACTTTGTAGATCGATTTTCAGAGATCTATACTCCAGGGAAAAAATAGCTGTTGAGTCTTTGGTCCTGTTCAAGGGCCATTTGGTTTTTAGGCAGTACATTCCTAGCAAGAGGGCACGTTACAGAATTAAGATGTATATGTTGTCTGAGAGTACCATTTTTATCGGGAGGCCAGGTGAAACGCTGGGTGGTAGGAAATTTGTGTCAGCACGGTGATCCCACAACCTTCCCACACAGAAATTTGCGAAAATTTGATTATTTCAGCTAAATTTGAGGTTTGCAGGGGATTCAGGGTAGGAAAACGTTGAGGCCAGGTCCACCCAAGCCATACCTCCGTGGACTACCCCGCGTGTCTAGTTTTCAGAAATGTGTGGGTTTAGTAGGTTTCCCTAGATTGCTGCTGAGCCAGGGGCCAAAAACCCAGGTATCCCCCTTGCAAAACCAGGTCATTTTGTGATAGGTAATTCTAATGTCTCCGCAAGGTTTTGGGCCCTTGCCTGTCGCGGGTACTTAGCTCACCCACAGGAGTGAGGTACCATTTTTATTGGAAGACCTGGGGGAATGCTGGGTGGTAGGAAATTTGTGTCGGCCCGGTGATCCCACAACTTTCCCACACAGAAATTTGAGGAAAATGTGATTTTTCCAGCTAAATTTGTGGTTTGCAGGGGATTCTGGGTAGGAAAGAGTTGGGGGGTCCACTCAAGCCATACCTCCCTGGACTCCCCCGGGTGTTTAGTTTTCAGAAATGTGTGTTTGGTAGGCTTCCCCAGATGGCCGCCAAGCACAGGCCCAAAAACCCAGGTCCACCCCCTTGCAAAACCAGGTTGTTTTTGTGATAGGTAATTTAGATGTCTCCACAATACGTTTTGGGCCATTGCCTGTCGCGGGTACTTAGCCCACCCACATGAGTGAGGTACCATTTTTATCGGGAGACCTGGGGGAATGCTGGGTGGTAGATAATTTGTGTCAGCCCGGTGATCCCACAACTTTCCCACACAGAAATTTGAGGAAAATGTGATTTTTCCAGCTAAATTTGTGGTTTGCAGGGGATTCTGGGTAGGAAAATGTCAGGGGGTCCATGCAAGCCATACCACACTGGACTCCCCCGGGTATCTAGTTTTCAGAAATGTGTGGCTTTGGCATGTTTCCCTAGATGGCCACTGAGCCCGGGACCAAAAACCCAGGTGCCCCCCTTGCAAAACCAGGTCATTTTGTGATAGGTAATTTTAATGTCTCCACAATAAGTTTTGGGTCCTTCCCTGCCACGGGAACTTGGCTCACCCACACCAGTGAGGTACCCTTTTTATCTGGAGACTTGGGAGAATGTGGGGTGGGGGAAGTTTGTGGATCCACGCAGATTCCAGAGCTTTCCATCACAGAACTTTGAGAAAAAATGCGTTTTACAAAGTTTGAGGTTTGCAAGGGATTCTGGGTAACAGAACCTGGTGAGAGCCACACAAGTCATCGCATCCTGGATTCCCCTGGGTGTCTAGTTTTCAAAAATGTATAGGTTTGCTAGGTTTCCCTAGGTGCCGGCAGAGCTAGGGTTCCTAATCCACAACTAGGAACTTTGCAAAAAAAGGGTCAGTTTTCACTGTAAAAATGTTGTGTGTCCACGTTGCATTTTGGGCCGTTTCCTGTCACGGGGACTAGGCCAACCCACACATGTGAGGTACCATTTTTATCGGGAGACTTATAACACAGAATAGTAAAACAAGTGTTATTACCAATTGACTTTCTTTGCATTTCTGCCTTCTAAATGTAAAAAAAGAAATAATATTGAAAAATGACCTCTAATTCACATGATTGTATGGGTACCCACATACATACCCACATTATAAACTCTATATTGTGTTCCCATTTCGGAAATATATTGGTTTCCTTGATACCTATTTTTCACTCTTTATATTTTACCAAATGAATTGCGATATACCCGGTACACAATGAAAAACCATTGCATGACGCAGCTCAGTTATTGGCTCTGGGTTCCTCTGGTTCTTGGTGAACCTATAAGTCCTACATATCCTCACAACCTGATGAGTCCAGCCAATGTAACAATATATTGCTTTCAAACAATGGCTGTTTTTTCAACTCAATTGCAATATTTTCTATTTTCAACTGTTAGTTTCTATAAAAAAAACTTAAAGGATCTACACAAATGACCTTTTGCTGAATTCAAAATTTTGTCTAGTTTTCAGAAATGTATATCTTTCTGGGATCCATTATTGGTTTCACACCCATTTCTACCACTAACTGGAAGCAGGTTGAAAGCACAAAAAATAGGAAAAATAGGCTATGGCCCAGTAAAATGTCAAAACTGAATAGAAAACTTTGGTTTTCTGACAAAAGTCTGCCGGTCCCTAAAAGCTGAGAAGATGGTGCTTTCAGCACCACAAACTCTTTGCTGATGCTATTTGCAGGGAAATAAACAGACGCTTTCTTCTGCAGCAAGGTTTTACAATTTAAAAAAAAAAACTAAATTTAGCTGTATTTTGGCTAATTTCTGGGTCCCCTCCAGGGGGAATCCACAAACCCTGGGTACCTTTAGAATCCTCAGGGTGTTGGAAAAAAAAGGGTGCAAATTAGGCGTTGATACCTTATGTGGACAAAAGGTTATAGGGGCCTAAGCGCGAACTACCCAAATAGCCAAAAAAAAGGATTAACACAGGGGGGGAAAGGTCTAGCAGTGAAGGGGTTAAGCCATGTTTACACTGCCACTCTACTAGATGGCACAATGAGTACTGCAGTCCCCAGATGGCATTTAAATTCAAGTCATACATATACTAGGAACTTAGAGGTAAGTTAAATATGAAAATCGGGTATATACCAATTTCATCATGTTAAAAGGGGGATCACAGGCACTTTACTACTTGTTAGCAGGGGCAAATTGCACAGAGTTCTAAAGCCACTAAAAATATAGGGTCCACCAAAGGCGAAAAATCCAGAGTGACCGTGCAGAAAAAGTGTTTTTCCTTCACTTGCCTGCAAATACTTATCTTCATGATTCTCAATAATTAGGCCTCGATATTTTGGGCCCAATATATTTGATACTTGATATTCTTGTGGAATTCAACCATCCGAAAGTATGTCTCCATCACACATCAATCTTCAGAGGTCCATATCTCATAACTCTTCACTGGCAGTAAAGATTAGAAGATGGTTGTGCCACCACATGAGAGGCAGCTGCTGGACTCAGAGGTTAAGCAACTGGGCTGCAAATTAACACACAGAACTTTGGGTTAAAGCCAAAATTAAAAACTTTAACTCATGAATCTTAAGAGCGACATGCAACATTCCAGTGGTTCAAAATTCACGGAGACTGATCTCAGCCTATGGCTGGAAGTGAAGGGCCTGGCATTGGACAAATACACACTTCCCTGTAGTTAAACATGTTGCTCTTGCAGGTTGCACCACAATGCTTCTCCAAAATGGAGGCTTAGTCATACCCTGGAGGGAAATCGCAATCAAAATGGCACGATTACTAAGAAATATTTCAATGGGCTGGTGGACAGGTTCTTCTTCAGATAACTAGGAACCATGCAACTCCTGTCTGTGTTGGGCAGTTGTTATTCTTCGATATAATAGCGGGAATCCACAGCCAATCAAATTAGACTACATTTGATAAATATAAAAGCAGCCACTAACTTCTACCCAACTGGGAATCATTTGTAAATCCAAAGAAACAAGGTCACAAAGGAAGGATGAGCCTGAACTTTTTCAATAATGAGTTGTTCTGTAAATATTTAAGTTCTGAAAAACACATAAGATACTGTTAGCTCACATTTGCTTTGTGTGACAGAAGGAGCAGCATACAGCAATGAACTCACAAGCTGGACATATAAAATGTTATTAATAAATAGTAAATGGCTCAAACTAGCAAATCAAGGCAATGTTCATATTTTCTGCATTGCAAAGTGCACAGTGTTGCTCTGGAAACAAAGATGGGGGCTATCCCCAAAGCATATCTAAATCCATTCTCATTTAATGAATGCATGTATTTCAGGGTACAGAAGGTGAAAGGAAAGCTGAGCCTCTCTACTCGGATTGTGCAAAGCCTTATACCCTGTTGTGATGTCAGCCTAGAGAACTAAAATCCTGGAAACTCCTCTTTAAACCAGGCTAACCAGCCATTTGTTTACACATTCATGGATGTTTGTTTTTTCTTTGTGCATTTGTCTTCCATTCATGAACATATGTGTTTGTCTGCTCTAATTAAACCACTATTTATTTAAACTCAAATAGTACTCGTCAGTGTACCTAACAGGCATTTTAAAACATACAAATCCTTAATTAGAACTGTTTGCTCCTGCTGTAAAAAGGGCACTTACTCCCCTTGATATTTGGCCACATTTTACCTTGCACAGTGTAAATTTTGAAATTTTGGCAATGCAGGTATCCCTGCAGAGCTCTCTATACTACCCGAATTGCATTTCCTCCCAACTTGTCTACCAAGTACCTACAGTGATGATCCTGTGATGCTCCCGCTGATAGAAGAATGTTGTCTGTGTTTGCTGCATGGATTTATGCTCCATAATTTACCTAACTTTAAACTAAACTAATTATTAAACTAAATTAAATAAACTAAAAACATTAGCCCAGCATCAAACCATCATGCTGGCTCTAGAACATGTGAAGTGGAGGATAGAGATCAATGAAATATACAGTCAAGGCCCAATTCACAAAGATAAACTTAGACCTGAAGTCTAAGTTTAGATTTAAAGGAGAAGTTTAAACCTGAAGTCTGACTTTAGACCTAAAGTCTAACTTCAGATCTAAAGTCTACGTTTAGATCTAAAGTTTATCTTTAGACCTGAAGGCTAAGTTTAGACCTGAAGTTTAACTTTAGACCTGAAGTCTAAACTAAGACTTCAGCTCTAAACTTAAAATTCAGGCCTAAACTTCGACTTTAAGTCTAAACCTACACTTCAGGTCTAAAGTTAGACTTCAGGTCTAAGTATACCTCTGTGAATCGGGCCCTCAGTCTTCTGATCTACTTTATTGGGAATTGGGGTCTGATACCTGCAGGTGACAAAGGCCACAATTTTGGTATGGCAATGACCCCACCTGTGCCCAGGCCTAAATCCTACAGCCCATCTGCTATTCTCACACCACTCCCACTAATGGTAATTGCCTCGATTACAGAGACATCCAGGCCCTCTGTGAGAATGATGTGTGGTGGTGAATATCAGCATGGAGATACAAGCCCCACCAGGCTGAAGTCCTGGGTCCTCTGGTGGCCATGTAGGGCTGTCAAACTGCCTGGAGTACCTGCGTGGCAGAGACACCCATATCCTGGGAAATATACAGCATTCCAGTTGTTGCAGGGATTCTGCACATACACAGAACTATGTGCAGGATTATGGGACCTCGGTGTATAGTGGCTATGCCTTCCTACCGCCTTAGTGCCCACGAGCCCAGGACCGACTAGCTATAGTGTCTCACTCGCTCTCCTACTCACAAACGGAGAAACCAATGATTAGACACCCCAGAACACAACACTCCCGGATCTCTCAGGAATCACGGTAACAAGACACACCTTTTCGCTCACACTCTCGTACTTGTCCACAATAAGATCTGACAGAGACACGATGATAGTGTAAAATATTTATTTTAACTAACGTGCTCTAAAATGTAGTACACGAGCCACCACCAGCAGCAAAATGCATAATATTAATACAGTTAGCATTGAAGCAAGGCCATATATCATAAAGGGAGATGTCATTTTATAAAGACAGTGGATAAAGGACTATAAGGCCTAACCACCCTCCCCTTGGTAAGCAGAAGTATTATTATATAATAGAAGATCTCTGGGCTTTGTCAGCAGACCCCATAGATCGTATTTCTACATCACAGGTGCGGTATGCTCTTCTCCCTGGAAAGGTCCCTCTCCAAGTGTGCCCCAACTATACATGCATCCTCATAATATCAAAGTACGATCCTCCAGCAGAAACAGCTGCAGTGGTATGTTATGTCTAAGTGCTAGGGCCTGACTAGAATAGAATAACAAGAGTCAGTGTTTATCGACCTTGCTCACAATGTTCAGTCTAAACTCCAGGAACAAGCAGAGAACAAGCACAGCAGAGAGTTCTCATGTGAAAGGCATAAACAAAGTCGTGCAAAAATAAAGACATGCAGTGTTGTGCGCAAAAGCAGCATCATGGCTACCGGGCTCATGCTAACTTAAAGATGTCAACAATGACTCTAGCAACCACGTGACACAGTGAGTGCCATGAGTTAATCTCGGGACAGTGTGCCGGGAATCCTGGGTGTTCCCAAGAGTCCAGGGATCTCCAAGTGCACTGTTAATCCTAAAAGAACCCTCACCACTGACGAAACTGGTGGGCATCCCCCCCACCAGTAACTCACATGCTTGTCTTGTGAGGAGACCTAAGCATGCTAATCATAGGAATCACCATGATACCATGCAGTTTAGAGGTGATGGGAGTCATCGCCCCCTTTCCGGGCGTCAGGGAATCCTCGGGTATACCCCAACCTATTGCCCCTATTTGGCATCCCGATGGGGAATCCATTAGCGAATACAGGAGATGAGGGAAACAGGGCCTCCCGCCAGCTATGGGACTGCAACACCATGTTTCCAACATGACATGCCAAGTGAAAATGGCAGGGATTTGGCAGGCCATTAACAATTACAGATGCAGGAAGACCCCATCTGATTAGTCCTATTCCTGTCTGGGCGATTGCACATCAATGGAGGGAGACTATTGCCACTCACGCCAGTGTTAAAATCGGGGTCAAATGGTCTTTCCCTAGTAAAATTACAAATCTCCTATTAGGCAGGTACAAATTGCTAGTAAGCAGCCTTTTCACGTGTAGCATCTTTAGTGTCTTCTGCCTTTTTCGTCAACACGGCTTGCATACTGGTACATGCAGTCACACATAAAATGGAATTACTCAAACTACAGATCCCATAATGCAAGCTGATTTTGGTACTATGGCGAGACTGGCTCGTCGCATACCCTGGTTCCACTAGCCAGCTATTTTATAAGCAATCCGTCTACCAATTTTATAACTCATCTACAAATTGACCTACATGTGTTTCTGCCAGCAGGAGACTTTGCCTCTGCCAATGTCTTCTTGGGCAGCACTGTTTTTAGTATATTGCTGTGCTGGTTGTCTTATATCATGTTCACATAAACTCAGTGGCATAGCTTCAGGAGTATTTGGGGTGTTACCTCACAATAACTGCATTCTCTAGTTGTTGGGTGCTGGGATTCCACAATATGGCACGGTTACGCCTGGATTGGGTTTTCACCATGGATTCAAGCACTGTGAACACAGATGCTTGTTCCTAGGAATATTTATTTATTTTCATTTACCTATCCTCCTCTCTTCCTCAAACAGAACAGAGTCTGAGAAAACATAGAGAACAATTAACGCACATTCATACCAGACGGCTTGGCAATATCCCAACATAGCCCACGCCTCGTCGCCACATTCTGTTGTTTGAAACCTGGTTTCAACTGCCCCCACGCAAAGGACACAATGTACGTGTAGTGCTGTGAGATGCTCAGTTATTCGGTAATTAGATGGGAATTCCTGCACTTTGAACTACCGATACTAAGGACACCAGTAATTTCTGGGTTCACTACTCCCTCCCAATTACGATTCTGGGAGCCGGTAATGGGAAATAAATACGAAAATCAGTGTTTGTGCACTGATTTCTACAGGTTTTCCCTGAATACTGGGCACTTTTCTTCATTGACATTTCGCCATGATTGATTGTCTTTTGTGATGGGTTTACGTGACCCTTGGGCACGAGTTCCCGCTGTATAAAAAGCAATCATGAAACTAAAATAATAAACATTGGTTGCATTAACTGACGAAGCCATCCGAGTAGTGATCTGGAGCCCCAAACAGATCACTAAAGCATAGACTCAACTTCCTGAGCTATTTCATTGGGACTGGAGCTTGTAACCTACAGATGACAAAGGCTACTGGTGGGAATTGCCCTCAATGACAGCGGCGTAAGGGCCATATCATGAGAATGATGTGTGTTTGTTGGACATCAGCTTGGAGGTACAAGCCCCACCAAGCTGAGGTTTCTGTTCCGCCTCGTGGCCATGCAGGGTTCCATGCTGGAAACAGGGTCCTGCGGAGACCACCGGACCATGTAGAATCGCCACCATAGATGGCAGTGCCGGGGAGAATCTTGAGATTTCAAAGACCCGGGATTCCCAAAATGACAAATCCTAAAGATTACCTTTCCATCACTGTGCAATCACCCAGACTCCCAACAAAAGGGGAATCCCCTTACTAGGTTCTGCATTATTTTATTCTGGTGTGGGCTCAAGGCATGATAATCCTTGGTATTAGCATGACGTTCTTGGGAGCAGCAGGGATACTAGGAGTCATCTTCTCCTTCCCATAGGGTGACCATATTTTGGGAAGCAAAAACTGGGACAGGTCAGGCAGAAAAGTAGGACTAAAGTCTTTAACCTTAATTATAACTGGCCTGTCCCGATTTTTTGTTTGGGGGGGGGGGCGATGTATAGCTACAAATGTATAAGCTATGCTTACATAACATTAGCCATGGCATCACCTTTGCCCTGAGTCTCCCTGCCCTCCTCCCCACTCTGTCTCCCCTCTGCTGCAGCATGCATTCAGCCGATATCCTCCTGCACTGCCTGAAACAGACAAATTACTTAACGAGCGCACACCTTTCACTTCTCCTTTACAGGTTGACTTGACCTTGTCCCAAAAATCCTGACATACGTTCAAAATTTAGAAAAGCGTTGGGACACCGGGGCAGTACTCAGAAACCGGGACTGTCCGGGACAATCTGGGACATCTGGTCACCCTACCTTCCTAGGACTCAGGAAATCCAGAGAAACCTTGCAGGTCGGTATAGAATCCCCTTGAAGTTCCCTGAGCTTGGGGGTGAGGGAGAAGCGCTTACCACCTCCATCTCGTGGTCGGGCAGGGCCATTTCCAAAGGACCCTGCTAGGCCATAAAGTGCCAAATGATTGTTAGATGAACGGAGGAGGGTTGGGAGGCCACTGGCGGTGATGGATGAAGGGAGATCACATCTTATTCTACCACTCCTTGTAATTGTTGGTTGGGTTGTGGGTGCTGGTACCTTGGTGTAGGCAGACTCCATATACTCTCTGCTCATCAACATCAAAGATTCGGTTTTCTTTCATTTTGCATAACAGAGAGATTACTTTTTGGGTGGATGGATATGAATGTCTTCAATAATGTTGGATGGTTTTAAATCAGTAATTCTCAAAGTTATACCCTTCAATAACCACAACCTTCCTGAAGCACTTTAAATCCCACCTTGCATGTCCATCATGCTATTTTCCAGTTGGGTACACCAGTGCTTAATTTGAGTAGGTGATTGCCAGTGCTCGGCACTGGCACTTAATTGTGAACAGCTTATGACAGTCTGCCACATGGTGCGCTGTCTGTGTAATTTAGAGATGGGCAGAACAAAGTCTGTTTATTAACTCAATCTACTTTAAAAATTATTTATTCAGTCTACTTAAAAACAATTAATTCCTGCTGCCCAAGCTTTGGGGGCCAGGAATAGTCCAAATTATCACACTTGCTGGAGTGTTATGGTTAATAGTTGCATAGGTATTGTCGTTGGCAGTGCTGGCACGTGCAATGAGTGGTTAAAGCTGCATTGGGCTCCTGACGAGGGCCCTGGCACATATTTTATTACAAATTAAGCATTGAGCTACACAGTGGTGATTGTTCAGTAATCTCATGTTCACACAACCCCAGTGTTGCTGACCAGGCCCTCCTCGGATTTGTACAGAGACGAACATACCTATAGTGGAGTTAAAAGATTTCTCATTAGGCTGGTGTAAGGAAATGCCTTTTTTTGCACGATCACCCCCAAAGTTTTGGACTGATGCTGCTGGTTTTTTGACTCTGAGAGTGCTCTGAGACCCGTTAACCAGACCTAAGTGCCAGAGTTCTAACCCCTTACAAAATGCATGTTGAATTGCCTATCCCAATTGGCATAGCCTGACTTACTTATAAGTCACTAATATATGGTACCAAGGGTACCCAGGGCATGTAAGTTAGAGTATCCACAATGTGCTGCTGCACATTGTGCCACCCTGCGTGTGACAAAGTACACAATGGCTTCCAGCCTGCCACTTCAGCCTGGAAGAGCAGTTTTAAACTACTAGTTCGACTTTCCAATCTAAACCAATGGCAAAGCCCCAACTTCCCTTAACAATATATATGGCTCCCCTACAGAAAGCCAATCAAGCCCTAAGGCTGCGAGATGTATATAATTAAGAGGGACGTATGCTTTAACATGTTGTAGTAACAATACCATTCCCAAATTGTCACTTTTACTTTGAAAAGGCTAGTAGCCCCATTGGCTAGTACAGAGTTACAGGCTGACATCTCAGTGCAGTCTTGAATGGGACTACTAAAATGGATATTTCGAGGTATCAAATTAATAGAGCCATTAAACCTGACTTGATGCCCATGGTGAATTTAATGTCCCTTTTAATGAAAAGCAACTTGTAAAAAGTTGCCGCCCAGTTTATCAAGTGGCCTTTCGTGGTTGCTGGCCACCAGAAAGAGTTCTGCCCTCCTGGGGAGTAGTGTGAATGAATCCCAGGCTCGGAACAATAGAGGCCTGCCACAGAGGGAGGTATTACACCTCCCTTGCAAGAAGCCACACAGGGTGTTGGCCTAAGAGGAAATCCTCAAATGGAAAGCCACCTTTGGTGGGCAAATGGCGATCACACTTGAGTAGAGCTGTCCCTTTGTTCAGTTAGATGAGATGGCTGCAGGATCTGAGCGAGGAAACCAGTTGCCAGACCGGTTTTTTTCTGGGTGTGTAACCCACAGCTAGCTACACATCTAGGGTGGACTACCCAGCACCTAACAACCAATGAAGGGTTCAGACATCTTAAGAGTGGGCAGAATAGTGAACTATAAGACTGCTAGATGCCTCACATAGCCAGAAGCCATCACAGGGCGGGAGGGATCCTGGCAGCCCATTGGCTAGGGACCTCATCCTCCCCCGGGGCACTTTCTGGGCATAAATATGGCACCCCTGACACCCTGAACATCACATCACATCTGGACTGGAGAGAAGACCGAAGAAGGGCTGCCCTGCTGACACCTGGACCTGACAAGAGAGGCTGAGCCAATTGCTGGATGGCATGCGCTGCTCCTTGGGCTAATGAAGACAGGACTGTGCCAGTGGTGTATAGCTCATGGAAAATTCACTGCCAATCCCCAGACTGAAGTAGTAATTCTAAGGGTCAGAAAGCTGACCTTTGTTCCATCACCAGGGCCACAACAACTGAAATTGCCCATGCTGGCTTGTCAGTAGCCACTCGCAAGGAATCAGTACTGGCTACTGACGTGCAGCCAAGAAGACCTCCACCTTGGACTCAAAAGTTGCTCCTGTGTCTACCAGACCAGGGAGAGTCGCTGGAGTGTGAATTGGTTGCAAAAGACAGAGACTAGCCTTCACCAAAGGAAACCACTGGACCTGCTGTGACCAGAGATTGGCAGCCGAGATGCTGCTGGACTCCTACTGGCCCACAGAGGACTTTAAAGGACGTCGACTCCTGTGGCCAAAGTCACCCCACCTTACCCGTGGACTAAGGAATAAGTGCAAATAGGACCCCTGTTGTCTGCAGAGCATCAAGAGTATCTTTCAGTATCCTCCTCATCCTGTATCCTCAGCATCAAGACCACTCCTGTGAAG
Organism: Calotriton arnoldi; assembly: GCA_963921515.1. Lineage (NCBI taxonomy): Eukaryota > Metazoa > Chordata > Amphibia > Caudata > Salamandridae > Calotriton > Calotriton arnoldi. The sequence continues at coordinate 560,164 of CAWUFW010007868.1, read as the reverse complement.
TCTATGGTGGTTTTGATGTATAGTGTGGAACTGGAATTTAGACTGCTTTGGTGACCACCAGTAACTGTCCAAACAATCCTTATTGGCCTCCATGGCCTTCTCCCAGTCAGAATTGGTCTACAAGTCTGGACCAGTGTATCCAAATACAACTATTTCAAACTTTTTAAAGTTTCCAAACTTTACGATTACCAATGCGTGTTTGTGCTTTGGACTAAAAAGCTGAGATTTACATTTTCTTTAAAAATCTATATATCCAGAACCCTCCTGTGGATTTCTGTTCACCTTGGTAGCTACAAATTCATAAAAATATGATCTATTTTTAAAATTGGATTTCTTTCATGTCGTGTGACTTTCTTATTTTGCTGTTTGATACTGCTAAATGCTAGGTTGAGCTACAGGTTTTACAAATAAGCCTGCCTGGACCCAAGACGGTTTTGTGAGTGTATTAGACAGTGATGTCACACAACCACACCATATAATACACCAGAATCCTCACAGCAGGTACATTTCAAAGACTGAGAGGGGTTGTGTAGACTCTGCCTCATGCCACGCTCTGTGGAAAAACATGCTAAGGACTGTCCCAATCTACACACATAGCTTACAACCCCTTGACCTGTAGCTACCAAGTAGCCCTTGCATGTTTGGTGTCTTTAGTCTGTTCTGCCTTTTTCGTTCATCAGTGTCTTGCGTACAGGGACACATAGGACCATACATTCTATTAACTAGATTGAGGGAGACTGGTGTCGAGCACCTGGCTCTACAATGGATAGCTTCCTATCTTTCAGGTCATCAACTAGAAAGTAAAAATGGTCCCCACTCTATCTGAACAATTCCCAGCTAAATCTGGAGTACCACAGAATTCTACGCTTTTTGATATTTAAGTGACTCTGCTGCAGTGGCGGCTCCTTCAAGGGGGTGGAGGAGGGTCGCCCCACTGCTTTCTCCCACTGCGAGAAAGCAGAAGAAGGGTTTGGTTGGGCGGGCGGGCGGATGGGCGGGTCTGCTAGAGTCCAGGGGAGGAGTGGCTAGCCCATTGTTGTGGGCGCTGACTGTTTGGTCGGCCCCAGGGCCGACCAAACCAGTCATGCACACTCTCCCTTTTCTCCATGTAGGCTGCATGCAGCCTACATGGAGAAAACGGCCTCCCCATAGACGCCTGTGCGAGCGGCGTCCCAGACAATCACAACGCTGCCATTGCAGCGCTGTGATTGGCTTAGGGGAGGGAGGGAGGCTGCCTGCGGCTGCTTCCTGCGAGATGACGCAATGCGGGACCGAACCGCCGAAAGTACGTTTTTTAATTTAAAATGAACCCCCCGCGCGACCCCCTCCCCGTGCGACCCCCGCCCCCCCACTCGCGAGTCATGCTGGCCGCGACTGCTCTGCTGCAGAAACTCATATGTTCCATTGGGGTTCAGCTCCTGATGTATGCAGGTGATACCCTGCTGGAAAAAAAGCAGAATTGCGTTACTTTCAAAATCTGCTTGCAGAAGACGGCCCAATTGATGAGAGAGAACACACTTAAACTCAATTCAGCCAAACAGAGGTCATGGTCTTGGGACCAGACAAACACATTTGGTCAGATGATGACGATGACAGATTTTTAAAGCGCACAGATGCTCCTGGGAGTGCCCCAGCGCTAGTACATGGTGGGTGCCAAATTTTGGTTGTAAAAAACATTTAATTTCAAAATCAAGTAAATAAGGACATTTCCTATTTGTTTTAGGCTGTTAAAGAAAATTCTCTCTTTTCTTCTTCGGAAGGGAGGGGGTTGGCTGTACATGCCATTATCCTATCAAGGATCGAATATTGAAACAGTCTCTTACTGGGATTACGCAAAACAGATTACAAATTTGAAAGTAACCCAGAATTTAGTGGAACGGTTCATTTTCAGGCTCCAAAAACAGGCAATCCGCTCGAAGGCAATCCATTGGCTCTCGGCACATAAAATAATTCAGTATAGGGCCCTGTGCTTAGTTTTTCAACCAATTCAGAGAACAGGCCCTTTGTATCCTTAGCGTAGAGTGTAGGGACATCTTCAGGCTCGCTATTTTCCTTCAGCATCGGACAATAAATTGAGTATCCCTCGCTTCACGCTTGACTACTTGTCCTTATGAAGGCCCCTCTTTCAGACATTTTTTGGCTAAAGCTTGGAAGACTCTCCCTCCTAATCTAAAGGAGACAAAGTCACGTCTTCCCTTCAGAAAGGCTTTAAAACCCACTTTGTTTAAATGACCTAGTGAGACCTGAGAAAAATACTACAGAATGTTTTAGCGCCAGTAAGCCCTAATCGGGCAAAAGATAGCACCTTATAAAACATAACATAATAAAACATTACCTAACATGTTAGTTAATGAAATAACTGAAACTGTAACTCCCAGAATGTGAACAGCTTTTTGGTAACAGTGCAAGACTAGTGTTTCATATGTCATGATGAGGCTACAAGTCAGTCGTATAGACACAGGCCTATACGACATCGTCGTATCCACTGCAACCGCGAAGCCAGTGAAACAACCCCAGGGTACCTGGACTGAGTGCAGCGAGGGCGAATTTTAGCCGACGAGAAATATGTCCCAGTTTAGCTGCATGTTCCCTCAGTCAGCAGAGAACACTAAGGCGCATTACCGTTGTGTTTCTGTTATAAGGTCTGTTTTCATTAAACCACTCTCCAGCTCTCCCCGTCCACGATCCTGTTTACCTAGGCAGAACTCCCTGTCCCCTGTTAGTAATTAAAACAAGTTTTCAGTACACACACAGCACAGCTCGAGTACACTGGGCCTTTGGCGGCAGGAACGGGTTGTTCCGGTTCACGGTGAACCTAGACCTGGCGACTTTCCAGCGCCTAGACTTGCGTGGCTGCCCCGAGGCGCTGCCTCCAGCTGCAGGAGAAGCATCAATCCCAGGCCCGGCATCGGTACAAGCACCTGAGGGCGCTTGCCTGGCACCCGCCGAAAAGGCTGCTTCGTCTCTGTTTGGCAGTCACTGGCATCCATGTTGAGGAGATTCCAGATCCAGTGCGGCAGGTGCCAGTGCTTCACAGAGAGGCTCTGGCCGCGCAACTGCACTTTTTATTACATGCATTACAGCAGGTTCTAGAAACCCCAAACCCGGACCATAAACTACAGGTTCAAGAGCATCAACCGCAGGTTCCGGAGCGTCAAACAACTTTTCCAGTCGGTTCTGGAGTGTGAAATTGAAATTCAAGAGTCTGAGAAGCACAATTTGTGATCAGAATAAGAGGTTCCGCATGATAAACACGGGAACCAGCGTCCCAGAAGCAACAATTCACTTTGTAAGAGCTCTCAAAGAAGGGTTAACATACAACATCGTCCTTTATTAATTTTAGTTTTACCCTTTCTTTACGGCAAACATACTGAAGGTTTGAGTAAAGCAGGAGAGACAAAAAACACAACATTGCCCAAAGAAACATTCTATGTCATGATTTGCATACTTTTGCCGAGGCTCCCTCCCCCAAAGGTCCCTCCGAAGAAGTGCTCGGTGCACAAAGATTCTAGTTTGAGAAGCTAACCTATTTTCATATTGTGCACGTCGCCACATTTGCACAACTTCTCTGGATTAGAAAGAACGGGTTTCTCAATGTGCCGAATGCCGACTCAGTATCACATATTTTAGAGACCTCAGAAGGATAAAAGGCCGAATATGCCCTGAAAGGATTTTGAATGATGACTTGCAAATTATACCCAGGATTCTGCAACTAGTAAAATAACTTACTGGTCCCTCTTTAAAAATGTATACGCCTTATAATATCGCCTCTGGACTACACGAATGTCGGTGATATTTCAAATTCGAGTCTTTTTGGTACCTTCCCAATTTGCCATTGGTATCTCAAGTCGTTGTTTACTGTACTCATACATTTTACCCATGATGAATGCTAAGGGGCTCGTTACCAGTTGGGCGTATTAGCATCCAAGGGGGATACCGTTCCCAAACAATTACACGTTTTACAAAACGCTGGAGGGCACCTGCCAACACCAAATGTACCTTTTGTGCATGTTTTCCTCTTGTAATCAGGAGGAAATTGTGCACGGAAACAGTCCCATAACTGTGGAAAACATGCAGAGCTGAACCCAATGTTCCTGTCCTGCAAGTTTCCCCCATTACAGCGTTGAACATTCATGATGCCTGGTGACTGGGGGCAGTACCAGCTGGAGGGGCCAATTTACAAGTTGCACGGAGCAGGAGGCATGAGGATACTGGGGCGGAATGACCACTTCTGGATGATATTTCTTGCCCCCTACTCCACGCCCATACAAGATTTCAGGCCCAGTATCGTGAGTAGATTGTAGGGCGCAGAATTATCATAACATTGCAACATGTTTTGTCCTAATTCCGGGCCTATCTTTTCACAGAAATGTCTCTTTCTTTCAGCTGGAGGTTATTATGGGCGGCAACAGAAGTGGGATTATCCGGTACACAAGAGCACAGAGCCAGCTCAGAATCGGGTGAAGTGATGTTCCTATGCAGGCCCCAGGAATAAGATACACTAGCGCGCGTGAGGTTTGCAGAAGGTTCTGTGGTGCTCTACAGAAGTACACTTGAAAGTTGTCGTGAACTTATTTATGTGCGGTACGGTGGAGCTCAACCACTCCGCAGTTGGATGACCCAAATCACCCAGTTTGTACAAAAAAATTGGTTTCCCCAGCACACGCTAATGTCAACATGTATTACATAAATAACAGATATCAACAATTCTTGTCTTTCTTTCTGTTAGGTTTATTCTCATATGTTCTTGCTTAGTTCTTTTTTTAGCCTCTTTTTAGTCAACACGTGTTTTGACCAAAGCGTACTCGCTGGGACGACGGAAGGCTGCACGAGCAAACATCCGGAAGGCGGTAAAACAAATAATAAGGGATAATACTGATACGATTGGGAGCGAAAAACTAATGAAGACAAGGAACTATTTGGGGAAACCGGAACGGAATTACAACCGGTTAAAAGATAACACTAGCCATACCGACGAAACAGCCCTGAGGAAGTCGCGGCCACCTGCCATGGGCGACGAAACACGTGTTGGCTAAAAAGAGGCTAAAAAAAAAACTAAACATGAACATTTGGGAAAACCAAAATTTTCAGGCCCCAGGAATGGTTAACGCCGGCCCCAGTATACCGCCCACTCTATTTTCTTGGCATCTAATAATGATGAGGCGGTCGTTGTAATTACTGGAAACAAAATGACATGGATAGCCTTTATATTTGGTAAATTACTTCGGTTTTACAACTAAAACTTCAACTCAATAGTTGATAAAAAGAGTAATGTAAATGAATTGCCATTAGTTGACGTACCTAAGGCTCTGAGGTCAGAGGTGCTGTAACTGCTGACTCTTCACAAAGTTTATCATTTTGAGCCAAAGTGACTTGTGTGCGCCATTTCCTGGCCGACCCACGGGGACGTTACTCACAGTCCTTTCAGTATGTTAGCAGGAGTAGTGGCGTGATATGTGACGAAGCGCAAGCCAAACAAATGTCGGCAGCGGCTCGTGCTATGGCTCCACACATCACTGTACAGTATTGCTTTCCGCTGTTGTATCCACTTTAGGCATCATCGCCGCCGGGAATCTGTCCAGTTCTGGAGGCCAGGCCCGAAGCGTTGTGTCCACGTTTGGAAGTGTAGCTCTAGGGAGACATCTGGGGCACTGTGTCCAATTCTGAGACCTTATGTTGAGTCATATGTCTGATTCCAGAAGCCAGATCTGGAGCCTCATGTCCAGCTGGAGACCTGGACCTGTATCTGGAGTAGTATCTCTAGTAGTAGAGGCCAAACCTGGAGCAGTGTGTCTGGTTCTGAGGCCAAACCTGCAGCAGTGGGTCTGGTTCTTAGGCCAAACCTGGAACAGTGGGTCTGGTTCTGAGGCCAAACCTGGAGCAGTGTGTCTGGTTCTGAGGCCAAACCTGCAGCAGTGTGTCTGGTTCTGAGGCAAACCTGGAGCAGAGTGTCTAGTTCTGAGGCCAAACCAGGAGCAGTGTGTCTGGTTCTGAGGCCAAAACTGGAGCAGTGTGTCTGGTTCTGAGGCCAAACCTGGAGCAGTGTGTTTGGTTCTGAGGCCAAACCTCGAGCAGTGTGTCTGGTTCTGAGGCCTACCTCTGGACACACGTAAAACACTATGTTTCATTCGGTGGGTGACATCAGCTCAGTGTTTCTATAAAATTCCCAGCTACTGCCATGACCAAGTAGTGCAGTTGACTGTCTGAAGTATGTGCTTCTGTGTTGGTCCGAGTTGCCAGCACGATAGAAGTTTTTTGCAGGGTGCTCTATCCCTTCCCAATATATCTGTTTCTCTTTTTGTGTGTTTGTTTCTTCCTGGCCAAAGGTCAGTGTTTCTTTATCGCTCTTATTCATATAAAGCGGTGCATGCCTTTCAAAATATTTGCTAGCCCATGTCCATGTTTCCCTGCCCCCATGTTATGTTACGCTTAAAGAGAGTTGTACAGTTTGTCTGTTTAGATGATTAAACACCAAGAGAAAGATGTACTAAAAAATAGAGCAATTCAGTGCAGAAACTAACTTTGCTATGTTGTGCTAGAAGGAGAAAGGAGTATAGAGCCATATTTACTAAATGTGGCCGGTGGCCTCTTTCTCCCTGTTGTGGGGCACACACAGACTGGCTAACGCTACGCTCACACCTTTACATCACAGTACAACGGGTGTGCCTGATGTCTACCATAGATTTTATACTGGAGGGATATCCTTACACTACAAAATCCAGTGCACAGACCTTTATTTACATTTCACACATTGGACCTGTATTGTACAGTACAACACACTTGTATTTAGTCAAATTTATGGAGCAATAAATACACTTCTCACACTTAACACTGGCCTGAAAGGGGCATTATTGTTTGATACAAAGACAGGTCTGACAATCCTTATAGTTTTGGTTCTGCATCAAAAACCATGGCTGGTAACATGGGAAAGCCAAAGTGCAACCATAGAATTCCCCCTTGATGCAAAGTAAAGGAAAGCAGTGCAAAGCAACAACTACAAACATTTCAGTGCCTTTCAAGATGTCCGCTGGAAAATAATAATTTCATCAGGCCTTTGCATCGCTTTGCGTCACTTTGTGTGTCTTGATGAATCTGCTCCGAACTGATGTCTCTCCCTGCCCCAGTGTGACCCTTTCGGAATGTCTTTGTTCCCAGTCCCAATGTTCTTGTCTCCCAGTCTCAGTAACTCCATGTGTCAGCGGCCATATCTCCGAATCCTAGGGGCAGTGTCTCCCAGTCATAGTGGCAGTGTCTCTGAATTACATTAGCCATGTCTCCCAGAGCCTAAATGCATGCTTGTCAATCCCTTCATTCAGATCCAAATTCTAAGGTGAGAATGTCCCTGTTCGAAGTCCATGTTTGCTTGTCCCAGAGTCTTTGGTTTTCTCTGCTACTGTCTATGTTTGCCTTTCCCCGTGTACCTGTTCTTAAATGAATGCCACTGCCCACTGTCTCCCCATCCTATGGTCCCTGTTCACCAACCCCATTGTTTCCACTTACTGTGGGAAGAATTGTACATTCATGTATTCATTTTTTGGGGAATTTTAATATTTGGACAAGTGTAAAATTTGTAATGTGTGGCTTTGGGAGTGCTGTGTAGTATAAAAAAAAAAAAGAAAGAGCAACGACACAATCCGTGAAACAAATGCACAATAAACATGTTCTAATAAAAAATAAAAATAAAAAAAACAGGCATTGAACACAAGAAGGCATTTCCATGAAAGGAGTCAACGCCCAGCTCTCTAGGCCATCAACAACAGGAAATCCTCAACCAAAGGCAAATATTCTGCACTGCGCAAATACTAATTAACAACAGAAATAACAATACACAACTGAGTTTTAAAATCCTTGGTAAAACAGGGGAGAGAAGTGTCAAACACAATAAGAGGGAACAGGATTTCATAGGCAAGGAATTGCTTTTGAAAAGGTGTAAGAAATTGTTTTATTGCGTATTCAAAGTGTCCTGCTAAATTTAAAAGGGACATCATTTTCTTTCAATTAAGAAATATTCCAACAGACAACAAAATGGCAAGGCGTAGCACCTTAAATATTATGCATCATGAATTGGATCCATTTAATCTCTCAGTGCAATCTTGAAATGCTTTAGGAACAATATATGTGTTGTAAACCTAAATTATTTGGAATAGTATAGCAATTTTCGTGACAACGAAGAAATCATTATTTCCTCTCTGCAATCAAAAGCCCTTCCCAAAGTCTATCAATTGGGAATGTTGTCACCATATGCATAAAGATAGTCATAAATTTAACCATTTCACTACCCGTTTTTTTGCCCACCTCTGTGCCAAAGCCTTTAAAACAAGCATTTGCAATGCAATAGGTCTCGCATTTACGCGAGTTTGAGCTATTGGCATTGTAAATGACAATGCCTTTTATTTACATTTTAAAAACCAAAACATAAATAAAAGGCATTGTCATTTACAATGCTAATAGCTCAAACTCGTGTAAATGCGAGACCTATTGCATTGCAAATGCTTGTTTCATGGATATTACCACAAACATGGCCTGCAGCAAACGCATACAGCCTCCCATACTTTGCTCAACCCTTATACAGCGTGTCTTTACCACTTCAAAATGGCCTGAGTTCCAAATGTGCCACTTTTTAGCCATCTGATTTCCGAAAGGGGACAAGACGGTGCATTTCAATTGGGTTGTTGTGGCCCATGGACAACTTCCATCATGTTTAAAACAACAAGCACCGTCGGACTCTAATCCAGTCTTCACACACAGCGGGAGGACAGGAAGCACTTGCAAACGCAAACACGTGCACGCACAGGCACGCACGCACGCACTAGTACACAGATTTGATTTAGCGATAGTCGAATCGACAAAGTAAAGGTTCCAAGGGTGCAGATTGCGTAGAGACATAAACACATTTTCTTTACAACCTCCCCAGTCCAAAGTCCTCTGAATGTAGTTTTATATAGACTTTGAAGTTTGCACCGTGCTACACATATCTCTGACTTGCAACTCTTTTAAAGTATTGGTATGTTTGCAAAATATAAATAAAACACACTCCGATGCGTATTGGCCAGTCCCCCTGATACTCTGACACTGTATGCTAGCTCCCACTCTCCCGGGAGGGGGCGGGGGCGGGGTACACGCTACGCTCATCCCGAACTGCCTCCTCTCTGCACAACTACATGAATCTGGTACTTAAGGGACTCGTCGTCAATGACCTGTGCCTGGCCTTGAACTTAAAGGGCTTTTTATTCACCCTTCCTCGTAATTAGACAAAATTCTGCGACAGGGCATAACTGTACTTTTTAGGCCACAACATTCTGGCAGTGCGCGCAAGGATAGTGAGAGAAGTGAAGTCATACGTTCAGGCGCAGGACTACCATGTAAGCAAGAGCCTAACAGGTTAATTTGTGGTTATTAATCCCCAAAATAAGGTACACACACGAGATAGAAAGAGAGAGTATGTTTGTAGTTAAACAGACAGCCACAAATAGATATACAGACAGACAGACAGACAGACAGACAGACAGATAGATAGATTCGATAGATAGATAGATAGACAGCCTTTGTATAATACGCGTGTTTGTAAAAAGAAATATATTTCAAACTTTGTTTGCTGATGGGGCCATCAAAATATGTTTCTGAAGGGGGTTCTGCTGAACGGGACATAGTCATTATAAAAAAATGGTCACATATTAACACATTTGATATACACAGAGTTAGTTCCTTTACAATGTTTGCGCCCTCTGTCAGGGACACTACATCCCCCTCATCTCCGTCCCTTTTGCTCCGTGGGCGCATTTTCACCACTAGTGCTGGCCTAGTGCACGCTCGTAGAAATGAAGGGTTCTTAACTGAGCCAGCATTCCAGCTGCGCTGTGCATGCCAATGCGTCAGGGGTGAAGCTGTGCTTTACTGAAGCGCAATAGGAAACCCAGCCCCGGCATGGTGTTTGCGGGACAGAGCACTGCACTCACCTCCACTTTCTCCTCTCGTAGGTGGACCCTCCTTGCCAGCTGCTCGCGGGTGCCCACATCTGGGTACTTGGTCTCCTGGAAGAGGTGCTCCAAGGCCTCGAGCTGCTCATCGGTGAAGATGGTCCGGTGCCGCCTCTTCCGGCGGCAGTGCAGCTGGTTGAGTAGCTGCAGCTCTGAGCGGGACAGGGTGCCCACGTTCATGTAGGGCATCATCTGGTGGGGCATAGGGAACATCAGGACTGAGCTGGAGCCGTCGTAACCAGGATGGGAGCAAGGGAGAGCACGGTGAGGGCAACGCCGACTGTAAATAACAGCCCACTGCTCAAACAGCAGACGAGCACAGCAAACTTTCCCCTGTGGGCTCCTGGAACACTGCAAAATACAGTACACTCAAACAGAGCTCATAAACACGCATGCTAAGGTTACCCTATGTGATGCAGTGCTGGTTTCAGAACCACATGCGAAAATGTGTATACTTCTTGAAAGTACCGCCCTGCGCCCTCATTAATCAACAAGAAGAAAAGGCACGCAGGGGGAGTAAAAAAGTGAAAGAAAACACTATAAACGAAAGAGCCACCCCTTCCCAGCAGATAGAAGGACGAGCACAGGAAATCAGGTCGGGATATCACGACCCACAGTTGGGCTCCTTTCAAAAGTCACCATTAAAACGTTAGGCAGCTTTTAAAGGGATTGGCGAGCTGTGCTAGCAGAAGCTGCAGACAAAGAGCGGGCGGCTGCTTCAAAACAAGCATTGATCTTTTGTCTTTATGGGGCCATGTGTTTCTAATTAGAAACACATGGCCCCATAAAGATAAGAAAGTGCTTTGCGACAGCACCAGTGTGAAAAATATAGTGCGTCCGTCTAACGCCGCGAGTAAAGCATCCAGTCCCCGCGTGCACATCTTCTGTCCGTCCGCGTGCACATCTGGAATCCGTATTGATTCCAAAAGTTCCTCGCATGGCGAGAGTAGCGCATGCGCGCTGCTAACGCCAGGCGAGACCTAAAAATGGCATTAGATTGTTCAAACACATTCACCTCTATGGCCTCTATGTGCAACTATACAAACGACGTGTTGTTTTTGGGCATATCCAGGGCTATCTATTAGCGTAAACCCCGCGTCAACATCTCTTTGCATCCTGAAGTTATGATGAAAAATGTGGAGATGTTTTCATTTTTATTGCCAAATTTGCTGAAAAGTTTTTATTGTATTCCTCCAATGGACAGAGAGGCATCCCAGAACACTAACAAAGGACATGTCGCACTCCATGTCTGGAGTACACCACTAATAAACGTGTGAGTTTTCCTACAGAATGTAGTCTGCATAATCAATCATGTATTCAGAGCAGATCAATAAATCGTGGCACATTCACTGTTTATGGTAAACTATTCACTTGATGGTAGACATCAAAAAGAGGTATATATGGAAAGTATGAAAACTATTTTCTAATTCTGTATGAAATATCAAATCTGTTGGTGAGCACCCCTTTCCTGGCCAACTAGCCAGTACAACATGCTGAACACAACATTTTTCAGATTTTTAGCAATCTTGTAGCCCAAAAGATGTTAATTACCTTCAGTCCTACTGTCACAGGAGCATTTCCTTAGCAAGATTTGACTCCATCTATGTTCTTCAGGATCTCCTTAGTGTGGAAGTAGGAGATATGTATGAGTTTCCTCTGGCTTCATAAGGCCCATAGGCCATTAACTGGGCAGAGTGAACGCTGAAAACTTTAGAAAGCAATGGAAAGACCCGTCGAGGGTACGTGCCCTTAATTACAAGTATCAGACCTATGCAGAACCATGTATTTTTAGCGTCTGCATGTTCTAAGGTTTACATATCTGGGTCCCAGATCTCCCTTGCCATGATGGGATGGACAAAGGAACTCAGTGAAGATGACATTTTTTTGGATTTTCAGCATTTTTTTCAAAAACAGTAGTTTCCTCCTGTCTCCCTCGTGCTGCTGAGGGTGTAACAAGAGTGCATCCTCGACCCTGGGGGACCCCTGAGTCTAACCCCAGAATACCAACTCTCACAACAGAATACTTACCTTCAAACCAATAACCCTATTTTCCTCCATTGGATGACATTGACTGTTTTTCTGTGAAAAGTTTCAAAGTGTGGAGTTGGAAAATCTATAAAAGTCTTTAAAACTGTAACCAAATAACAAAAACGCTTTTACTTACCCGTTTACAGGAAATGTCCCAGTGCAGTATCCAGATATACTGCACTGTGTAAGAAAAGTAATCTGCAAAGTAATCTACTTGACATTCTACTAAAAAGCCAATACAAAGTATATGTTCAAACTTTCAAAGCATTGCATTACTAGTAGTTCTACTGTCATCAAACCAAAAATATATATATAATACTGCAATACGAATTGTTTACAAACTGTATTATTACTGCAAAGTACTTATCACTTACCTGTGCCAGGCTTGCTTGGTTCTAGGAAATAAAATAACTAAAAGAATGTTTTTATACAAACAACATTGGTCTGAGTTCAGTCTTTGAGTGTGTGACAATCATTTACTAATTGAGTGTGTACAACAAATGCTTATCACTACCCTCTGATAAAGCCATACTGCTCGCCCACACTACCACATAGAGTCAGGAGCTATCTACTTTTACCTCTGCCTACCTTTGGGGTTCCAATGGACTCTGTGCACACTATACCTCACTTTGGTATAGTACATAGAGAGCCAGCTTCAGAACTCTTAAATTGTCTTTAGAATTCTGATTTTTTTTAATTGACATTTTTTCCAAATTACTAAAAGTCTTGTTAGGGCCTTGGTTAAGTCCCTTTAGAATTTTAGAAACATAAAAGTCACTTTAGTTAGGGATGAGAGGTGTTAGAGGTTTTTTTTAACAATGTCTCCTAACAAGAACCCAGCTGTTAGTGAAGATAACCACAATGGCATAGAGGACCAGGTTGAGGAGCTCGACCTCACCCCTTACCTCCACTTAGCTTTTAAACATTAAACATTAAACATATAACCCTGGGGTCCCATCCCACCAAAGAAAAGCTCCAGGAGCTGTTGGCTGGGTATGCTAAGGACCATCCCTCTGAAAATGGTGAAGACCTCTTAGACGTGGAAGAAGATGGAGGGGATGAGGATGCCATCCAACCCCCCCTACTTCATAGGGAGAGAAGGGACCCAGGGACTCTGACTCCAAGAATCAACCTCTTAGCACCTAGAGGCCACACAGGTGGATCAGGTGCTTCTGAGGACATTGAGGACAGCCTCAATGAGGAGGACATCCTGCTAGCCAGGTTGACCAAAAGATTAGACCTAGAGACCAGACTACTGGCTCTAGAAAAAGAAATAGCAGAGATGGGCCTAGGACCCATCAATGGTGGCAGCAATTTCAAAAGTTTAGAAAAAGAAGGGTCCTATGATCCTAAAATCCCCAAAGGGATTGTCCCTAAATTTGAGGTTGGTGATGGCATCACCAAGTGGTTCACAGCCTTTGAGAGGGCTTGTGAAGCCAGAACAGTGAAGAAAACTCACTGGGGAGCACTACTTTGGGAACTGTTCTCTGGTAAGTACAGAGACAGACTTCTGACCCTTAGTGGGCAGAAGCAGAGTCCTATGAACTCATGAAGGGCACACTGATTGAGGGAGTTGGACTCACTACTGAGGAGTATATAATTATATTCAGGGGGTTTCAGAAAACCCAATGTCAGCCCTGGGTGGCGTTTGTAGACTACTCAGTAAAGACACTAGATGGTTGGTTAACTGGAAATAAGGTGCATGACTTTAGTGGACTTTACAATTTATTTATGAAGGAACACATTAAGTAATTGCATTGTTGAAAAGTTGCATCCGTATCTGGTAGACCTAGGTCCAATTTCTGCCCAAGAATTGGGAAAGAAGGCGGACCACTGGGTCAGAACAAGGATAACCAAAACAACCACTGGGGGTGACCAAAAGAAAGGGGTTTCAAAACCTCCCCAGAAGCAAGACAGTGAGCATCCAAAAGATAAAAGTAAAGAGTCCCAGGTAGCCCCCTAAAACCCTGTCTAGGAGGGAGGGCCCAAAGACACCTCACAAACTAAAACTGGGTACCAAGGTAAGAGTTGGGATCCCAACAAGGTATTGTGTCACAACTGTCAAAAGACAGGACACCTCACTAAGGACCGTAGCTGTCCTAAAAACAAGGCCCCTAGTGTAGCACCAGGGGTTGCCAGTGTAGCTTTGGAGGGTGGCTCCTCAGATGAGGAAGTCTTCATAGCCCTCAACTGGAACATGGGCCCAAAAGGTGAGTTGGAGATTCCAGAGGGGAGTAGACACTTCCACCACCTACTGGTGAATGGAATTCCAGCCACTGCCCTGAGAGATTCCTGTGGCAGTCACACTGTGGTGCATGACAGGCTGGTACTCTCAAATCTGTATGTCCAGGGGAGACAAAGAGAGTAAGGACTATCCCAGGGGAGGTCACTGTCAGGCCTGTGGCTTTAGTGCTCCTAGAAATAGCTGGGACCCTTAGTTGGAGAAAGATGTTTGTCAGTAAAGACCTCCACCATGATTGTCTCCTTGGGAATGACCACCCAGAGGTTGGTCTGAAGCAAAGTGAGGTACTGGCCCAGGGCCAGTCTTCACCCAAGGACCCTGGGAGGGCTGAACCTGCAACTAGTGTAGGTAAGCCCAAAAAGGGAAAGAAAATAAAGTGTATGAAAGGGGAGCAACTGCTAACCACAGTTCCAGTAGGCCATGGAGATTCTATCCCAATAAGGGAGAACTCCAAAGTTGGCACTGGTAAAGTCCTCCCTAACCCACAAAAAGACCTGACTAGTCAGGCAACTGTCCAGCCTGAGTTGGTGGCTCCTCAGCTGACAGAACAGAGGGTGGAAGAAGGGAGTTCACTACAAGGAGTAGAGACCCCCCCACCCTAACACAGCAGACAGGCAACCAGGATCCCAAGAAACCTGTAAGCTAGCCCCTTCACCTACCAGTGAAGAGCTAAGGGTGTGGTGCTGGGCTCTGACAGCTGTCAGTGGCCTCTGCTGGGTGTTAGCCTTCATGGCAGCACTGTCCTTGGCATTGTGGCCTAACCCCCTTCCAAATAGCAAGATAGGCCCCCTGACCCTATTGGTCATGGTGGAGTTACTCATGCTGTGGGTAACCTCTGTGGGTAAGCTGGGGTTTGCCCTAGCTAAGTTAGAATTTGCAGAGGTAGGCCCCTCTGAATCCAAACTAAAAAGATGGGGTAAAGACACTAAAGAGCTAGGAAAGGAACATTGGGAATTAGGTCCTGAAACTGTTGAGGTAGGCCAGCTCCCCAAGGGGACTGACCTGGACAGAAGGATGTAAGGCAGAGTAGGCCCTGCAACTTTCAAACCACTTCCTCTACTCTTCCTTGCCTGAAAGACTAGGGAGACTCTCCTAGGTTTGGCTGAGTCTCCTGGCCTTTGGGCTGGGGGGGGGGGGGGGCTTGTGTAGGATGCTGGGTTTCTGTTGCTGTAACCCCCCCATTTTGCCAGGCTACTGATGCACCTTGACTTGATGTGCTCTGGGTCCCTGCCAATCAGGTTCCCAGGGCCTGTGTTCTTTCCCAAAACTGTACCTTGTACCCCCAATTAGCACCTCTCTGCCCACATGTCAGTCCCTTGTAAAAGGTACCATGGGTACCAAGGGCACTGTGGACAGGGAAGACCTCTAAGGGCTGCAGCACTTATTGTGCCACCCTTAGAGGCCCTGTACCTTTACAAACACACACTGCCATTGCAGGCTGCGTGTTTTGGTGCAGAACAAAGTGAAGAGTCGACATGGCACACATCCCTGTGTGCCATGCCTACAACCCACTGCCCTGGCATAGGTCAGCCACCCCTCTAGCTGGGTGCACTATACCAGTGGTGAGGGTACAGGTGCCTGAGCCCTGTACCTCTACAGTGTCTAAGCCAATTCTTAGACATTGTAAGTGCAGTAATGCCATTAAGAGTATATGGTGCTGGGAGTTTGTCATTGCGAACTCCACAGCACCATAATGGCTTTACTGAAATCCGGGAAGTTTGGTATCAAACCTCTCAGCACATTAAACCCACACTGATGCCAGTGGGTCATTTAATGAAAAATGCACTCAGAGGGCATCTTAGAGATGCCTCCTGAAAAACGACCAGCCTCTGGTGGGTTTCCTGACTGGCACACACCATCGAGACATGCTTCTGGACCCCTGGGGTGGGATCTTTCGCTCCCTGAGCCCAGAAACAAAGCCTTTCTTGGGCGGAGGTGTTCACACCTCCCCCAGGCCAGGAATAGCCATCTGTTTGGGAGCTTCAAAGGCCTGGCAGCCTTTGTAATGCGGCCCCCAGCCTCTCCTGCTATCAGGAGCAGGCCCCCTTCCTGTCTCCCCTCCTTTTCGGCGGGAAGACAGGCGGGAAAAATTAGCCAGCCCAGAAGGTGTGCCCACTTCTGCCAACCCCACCCCTCAGATGGGGGATGCGAGGTGAAGCCCACTCTTCAGTACCCGCCATCTTGCAGATGGCAGGCACTCCCCAATCAGGATAAGGGATTGTGCTCACTCCTCCACATGGGGTGAGCACACCAAGGGTGTTGTCCCCCTAAGGTCAATAGCCCATTGGATACTGACCTCGAGACCCCTAAAACGCCCCCTAAATACATTATTTAGGGGGCAGCCCTGAACCAAGAAGACAGATTCCCGCAACCTGAGAAGAAAAAGGATGAAAGAAGACACCCAGCAGAGGAAACTGCAGAGAACAATTGACTTGACCCCAGCCCTACCGGCCCGTCTGCAGTTTCCAGAGATCCTGCACCAAAAGTTGCCTTGTCCTGCAGCCAGTGACCTCCAGAACCCTGGGAGGACTGACTGCCTTCAACAAAGACCGGAACACCTGTGAACAGCAGCTCTATTCAAAAGAAAACTCCCAAGACCGACTCTGAGCCTGCTGAGGACAAAGAAACATAACGCCTGGAACCACCACTGCACCCGTCGTCTACGGCCCGAGTTCGAGTGGCCCACCGGTCCCAGCGAGGTCCACCAGCGCTCCAGAGTCTGAATCCACCGTGGGTTGACCCCTCCAGGACTCCCTCACGTCACCTGCAGCCTCTGCACGGAGACCCCCCGCCAACCGCGAGTGGCCCGGTAAGGTGAAATCAGACCTCAAAAGACACCCCTGCTCCCTGGAGAAAAGAACCTGATGTGCACCTACGTCCCCGAGCCCTCCTACTTACCTGCCCAGCTGTTGGTGCTTACCGGAAGTCTTCCTGGACCAAGCTTGCAGCTAAAAACCAAAACTGAAAATCCCCATTGAAAACAACAGGGCACCCGACGCCAAAACAGCACCCTGCGCCCAGCGGCCCCTGCGCCGCTGCGGGGGCACTTTTTGTGGTAAACCGGATCCCCCTTTGTCCTGAGCCTAACACCAGGAACTTGGCTCCCACAACCTTGTGGCCTGCTCGTCAGCAACCACCAACCGGAGGTCCCCTTTCCCCCATTGGTAACATTGGGCCTCAGCACTCTGCACCCGGCCGCCCTAGTGCCGCTGAGGGTGTAACAAGAGTGCATCCTTGACCCTGGGGGACCCCAGAGTCTACCTCCAGAATACCAACTCATACAACCGAATACTTACCTTTGAACCGATAACCCTATTTTCCTCCATATGATAACATTGACTGGTTTTCTGTGAAAAGTTTTTAAGTGTAGAGTTGGAACATCTATAAAAGTTTTTAAAACTGTAACCAAACAACAAAAACACCTTTACTTACCTGTTTACAGGAAATGTCCCAGTGCAGTATCCAGGTATACTGCGCTGTGTAAGAAAAGTAATCTGTAAAGTAACCTACTTGACATTCTACTAAAAAGCCAATACAAAGTATATGTTCAAACTTTCAAAGTATTGCATTACTAGTAGTTCTACTGTAATCAAATCAAAAGTATATATACAACTGCAATACAAATTGTTTACAAACTGTATTATTACTGCAAAGTACTTATCACTTACCTGTGCCAGACTTGCTTGGTTCTAGGAAATAAAATAACTAAAAGAATGTTTTTATACAAACAACATTGGTTTGAGTTCAGTCTTTGAGTGTGTGATAATCATTTACTAATTGAGTGTGTACAACAAATGCTTAACACTACCCTCTGATAAAGTTTTACTGCTCGCCCACACTACCACAAATGGAGAGTAAGGTGCTATCTACTTTTACCTCTGCCTACCTTTGGGGTTCCACTGGACTCTGTGCACACTATACCTCACTTTGGTATAGTACATAGAGACACCGACAAGGGGACGAGCCGTGCAGACATAGGTGCAAGGAGCAGTGAACTTAAAGTTACCTAGTGACCTCATTGGTCTACCGTCCACGGCCTCCTATGGGGTCAGTAGATTCCCCACAAGGGTTTGGAATTTTTACCTCCTGAAGGTTGAGGGTGATAATTTTTTCACCCCACCCAGTGGATTGCCTTTTTCCTTAGATTTGGTAAGGGTGGAGCCTTTAGTTATTTATAAGTCCTGATGAATGCCATGGACCCGATCGGGCCGGTGGGCAGAAACATGTCGACTTTACACACAGCGGTGGGAGGATAATAATTTCCTCATATACACCGCAGTTCTGGTTTTAATGACCATACAGATGCCATCTAAATTAAAATACAATTTGCCATCTGTAATGGTATTTTAATCACACACTTTCTTTTTGTAAGGGCCCCCACTTAGTTTTAGAAGTGCATCCCTGTCGTCAGGTGTATGCCCGCCCCTTATCAAACCAAGTTTTTAAGGGGCGAGGATTGGTCAATGATGAAGCATGACACCAGGTGGTGTGTGAGACCAGTCCTTCACTTTTTGTGAGATGCCAGATCCCACATCTAGAGACATTTAGGTCATTTCACTAGGAGCGGCTTAGTGTGGTAAACGATTTATGTTGGAGGCTGCCTTCTCCTAGTACCCCGTGCCTCTTGTTCCCTTCCCGGAGTCTCCCTCTGGGATACATGTGGTTAGATAGTACATAGAGAGCCAGCTTCCTACATTGGTGGATCAGCGATGGGATATACAACTTTGCATTTGTTGGACTAGCTTGGTTACCACCTGATCACATGACGGGACTCTTTAATTGTCTTTGGAATTCTGATTTTTTCAAATTGACATTTTTGAAATTTTTTCCAAATTACTAAAATTCTTGTTAGGGCCTTGGTTAAGTCCCTTTAGAATTTTAGAAAAATAAAAGTCACTTTAGTTAGGGATAAGAGGGGTTAGAAGTTTTTTTTAACAATGTCTATGTTGGAAGCTGGAGTCCCCGTCCCGCACCACTGTCACCAAATGCGAGACCCGGGACTCCTCACTCAACGTTAGGCCAAGTAAGGACACCGTTTGAGATAGCCCTGCTCACCCCCTTAGTAGCTTGGCACGAGCAGCCAGGCCTATCTCCAAGGCATGAGTGTACAGTATGTGCAACCACACTCACAACAACCCACTGGTGACACCACAAATGGACTCCACACAAGTTTGATAAAACGAGTATAAACTTTATGTAAAAAGATATACGATCAGACCACACGATACATAAGCCAACATGTAATAAAGGGTAATATTCGTTCCGGCTGGTTGGTAGGTTCAAATCCCAACCACCGCTTTCAAAATGCTATGCTGGTCGCAATGCTAGAATCACACATGTTGCAATGGACAAACAGTAGTGCGCTGCGTAACGACACAATCCTGTGCTGGGCAAAGAAGAAATAATACAATGCGTAACGATACACCCCGGTACCTTGCTATGGGAGAAATAATGCAATGCGTACCGCTACAATCATGTACTGCGCAATGAAGGAATAATGCAATGCGTTACGCCCCAATCACGTACTTTGCAATGAAGAAATAATGCAATGTGCGCCGCTACAATCATGTACTTTGCAATGAAGGAATAATGCAATGCGTAGCTACAATCATGTACTTTGCAATGAAGAAATAATGCAATGCGGGCTGCTACAATCCTGTACTTTGCAATGGAGAAATAATGCAATGCGTAGTGCTACAATCGTGTACTTCGTTATGCAGAAATAATGTCAGGCGTCATAAGACAGTCCGGCAGTTCTTTAGCAGCAATATTGGCAATGTGTATTACGACAGTCAGCCTCTTCGATAACAGTTGCCCCCCCACACGTATCAACGATGACATAAAGTACAGCTTCTCACTCTGGCCCCAGTACTGCCACTCCTGAACGCAGTACGGGCCCCTAATCTGAGCCGAAGCAAAGGCTCACGTCGCCAGAAGGACTGAGAGGCCGAGAGAGTGTCCCTCCGAGCCCGTGCCCCGCCCAGGTAGTGATCCACGTTACCTGGGGGCGCGATCCCACTCTCCTCACCTCCTTCAGCGAACTGGGCCTTCCGTGTAGAACTTTCTCAATGGGCCTCCACGGCTCGGCCTGGCAGCTCAGCTCCTCCGGGGCAGCCGGTCCGGGCCGTGACTGTTAGGAAGGTCTCAGGCGGCCGCAGGGCACACGTACCCTACGTCCCTGAGATTACGTTACACCGGGTGCACGTTCACCACAGCACCCTCCGGGTCTCCTCTGGCACGAAGCCACACACACAACACTGATGGGACTTCACGTCGACTCCGAGTGCACGATCACCAGGCACTCCTTCCTGCGGTCTCAGTTGGCACCAAGACACACACACCACGCTGCAGAGACTCACTTTCTTCCGGTGCACACGATGATCAGCCGATCACCTCCACAGTCCCAGGTTGCACTAAAGCAAGCACACTGCTTCACTGAGACTTACTCCAACTCCGGTGCCCCGATATCCAGGCGCTCTTCACCAACGCCTTCGGCCGCACTCCGACATGCTCACCGTGTCCGAGCCTCACTTCTCCTCCGGTGCACCCGATGACCAGGCGCTCTTCACCAGCGCCTCCAGTGCACGCGTCCGAGACTCACTCCACTTCCGATGCACACATTGGCCAGGCGCTCCTCACCAATGCCTCCTGTGCACCACGACACGCACCCTGCGCGTCCAAGACTTCCTTCACCTCCGATGCACCCGCTGACCATGCACTCTTCACCAGCGCCTGCGGTGCACCACGACACGCACCCTGCGCGTCCGAGTCTCACGTCACCTTCGATGCACACGATGACCAGGCGCTCTTCACCAATGCCTGCTGTGCACCACGACACGCACCCAGCGCGTCCGAGACTCACTTCACCTTCGGTGCACACGTTGACCAGGCGCTCTTCACCAACGCCTCCTGTGCACCACAACACGCACCCAGCGCGTCCGAGTCTCACTTCTCCTCCGTGTGTCCAAGATCACAGGGCACACCTTCCAAGGGTCTCAAGCTGCCACAACACGCGCCCACCACGTCACTTGAAACTTCTCCGGAAACTTTTATGTTCCTGTGTTACCAAACAGGGAGCCAGCTCACCTCGGGCCCTTGGGGTAACAATCCACAGCACAAAGCACAGTCTTCTTCAAGCAGGGGGACCCAGCGCACGAAGCACAGTCCCAACAGCCTCTTCCTTGGTTAAAACAGCAAACTGCAGACCAGCCCCAGATCACGAAGCAAGGGTTGGTCCTTCCCAGCAGTCTCTTCAGTTGTTCCTTCCTTAGCAGAGGTTCCTCTTGACCACGAAATGGGTCCAAGTCTTTACAGTCTCAATCCATTTCTAATCCAACGTCCAGGTGTCTCAGCTCTCATAGTTATACCCCTAAATGTCTTTGAAGTTCGTTGTGCTCAGGGGTCCCTGACCCCTGCCTAAATCAGTTCTGGGTGTCTCCCTCCCAGTGTCACCTTTCTCCCTTTGATACTGGGGATCTGGATCCTTAATCACTCAGCAGGAGATGGGTCAATTGTTTTATAACTGCAACCCAGGCCTCTTCACCTCCCGGTGCTTTTCCTTGCCTACTCTCCAGATGCAGGTCAGCCTGTTGCCGTCTCAACCCCTCCCTGGGTCAAGACCACCCCCCAGCTCCTCTCCCCTCTCAAATCCAGACAGTCAATCCACATTCAGCAGAGACACACAGAAATGCTTAAAGCACAAAACTCAGCCACTTTCTAAAAGAGTGGCTTCTGAACACACAGTGACAAAATCACTTTCATGGAAAGATGTGTTATGACACTGAGTTCATACATACTAAACTTGACCTCTCCATTTTAAACTTATGGGAAACTAGGCTAACAAACACAATACCCAGCCTCCCCCATTCTGTCCTATGGGCAGGATGGCCTTTCACCAGTGAAAAACGAAATGGAGTGTTTTTCACTGTCAGGACATAACACACACCTCAGTATATGTCCTGCCTTTTACTTACACTGCACCCTGCCCAGGGGTTACCCGGGACCTACCACAAGGGTGCCCACGGTGTACGCAAAAGGGAAAATAAGGCCTGACAAGTGGTTGCACTGTCAGGACAACATGCTAACTTAGCAAACTGCGCGCAGGCCCTACACTGCAGGCCTGAGTTCCCTTCTCCGCGCACCTTTGCATTACTAGCCCTGGCACACACAGTGCACATCACTAGTGTCTTTACTAGTAGGGCAACATACCAATCATGGCCAACCAATTACCATTACACTTTACACAGAGAACACTTGTACTTTGACACTGATCAGCAGTGGCAAAGTACCCAAAGCATCTAAAAGCAAAGGAGGTAGAGGCAAAAAGTCAGGGGTAATCACCCCAAGATATGCCAGGTCTAACAGTCTCTTAACAAAAACCCAGCTGTTAGTGAAGATAACCACAATGGCATAGAGGACCAGGTTGAGGAGCTCGACCTCACCCCTTACTCCCACTTAGCTTTTAAGGAGTTAAGGTCCCTATGCAAAATTAAAAATATAACCATGGAGTCTCATCCCACCAAACAAAAGCTCCAGGAGCTGTTGGCAGGGTATGCTAAGGACCATCCCTCTGAGAATGGTGAAGACCTCTCAGACGTGGAAGAAGATGGAGGGGATGAGGATGCCATCCAACCCCCCCCCCCCCCCCCACTTCATAGGGAGAGAAGGGCCCCAGCGACCCTGACTCCAAGAATCAACCTCTTAGCACCTAGAGGCCACACAGGTGGATCAGGTGCTTCTGAGGACATTGAGGACAGCCTCAATGAAGAGGACATCCTGCTAGCCAGGTTGACCAAAAGATTAGACCTAGAGACCAGACTCCTGGCTCTAGAAAAAGAAATAGCAGAGATGGGCCTAGGACCCATCAATGGTGGCAGCAATTTCAAACGTTTAGAAAAAGAAGAGTCCTATGATCCTAAAATCCCCAAATTTGAGGATGGTGATGACATCACCAAGTGGTTCACAGCCTTTGAAAGGGCTTGTGAAGCCAGAAAAGTGAAGAAAACTCACTGGGGAGCAATACTTTGGGAACTGTTCTCTGGTAAGTGCAGAGACAGACTCTGACCTTTAGTGGGGCAGAAGCAGAGGCCTATAAACTCATGAAGGGCACCCTGATTGAAGGATTTGGACTCACTACTGAGGAGTATAGAATTAGATTCAGGGGGGCTCAGAAAACCCAGAGTCAGCCCTGGGTGGAATAAGTAGACTACTCAGTAAAGACACTAGATGGCTGGTTAACTGGAAATAAGGTGCATGACTTTAGTGGACTTTACAACTTATTTATGAAGGAACACATATTAAGTAATTGCATTGATGAAAAGTTGCATCAGTATCTGGTAGACCTAGGTCCAAGTTCTGCCCAAGAATTGGGAAAGAAGGCGGACCACTGGGTCAGAACAAGGATAACCAAAACAACCAATGGGGGTGACCAAAAGAAAAGGGTTACAAAACCTCCCCAAAAGAAAGACAGTGAGCATCCAAAAGATAAAAGTAAGGAGTCCCAGGTAGCCCCCCTAAAACCCTGTCAGGAGGGAGGGCCCAAAGACACCTCACAAACTAAAACTGGGTAACAAAGTAAGAGTTGGGATCCCAACAAGGTATGGTGTCACAACTGTCAAAAGACAGGACACCGCACCAAGGACCCTAGCTGTCCCAAAAACAAGGCCCCTAGTGTAGCACCAGGGGTTGCCAGTGTAGCTTTGGAGGGTGGTTCCTCAGATGAGGAAGTCTTCATAGCACTCAACTGGAACATGGGCCCAAAAGGTGAGTTGGAGATTCCAGCGGGGAATAGACACTTCCAGCACCTACTGGTGAATGGAATTCCAGCCACTGCCCTGAGAGATACCTGTGCCAGTCACACTGTGGTGTATGACAGGCTGGTACTCTCAAATCTGTATGTCCCAGGGGAGACAAAGAGAGTAAGGCATGTGGCTTTTGTGCCCCTAGAAGTAGCTGGGACCCTTAGTTGGAGAAAAGGTGGTTGTCAGTAAAGACCTCCCCCTTGATTGTCTCCTTGGGAATGACCAACCAGAGGTTGGTCTGAACCAAAGTGAGTTACTGGCCCAAGGCCAGTCTTCAGCCAAGGACCCTGGGAGGGCTGAACCTGCACCTAGTGTAGGTAAGCACAAAAAGGGAAAGAAAAGAAAGTGTAGGAAAGGGGGGCAACTGCTAGCCACAGTTCCAGTAGGCCAGGGAGATTCTATCCCAATAAGAGATAACTCCAAAGTTGGCACTGATAAAGTCCTCCCTAACCCACAAAAAGACCTGACTAGTCAGGCAACTGTCCAGCCTGAGTTGGTGGCTCCTCAGCTGACAGAACAGAGGGTGGAAGAAGGGAGTTCACTACAAGGAGTAGAGACCCCCCAACCCTAACACAGCAGACAGGCAACCACAACCCCAAGAAACCTGTAAGCTAGCCCCTTTACCTACTAGTGAGGAGCTAAGGGTGTGGTTCTAGGCACTGACAACTGTCAGTGGCCTCTGCTGGGTGTTAGCCTTCATGGCAGCACTGTCCTTGGCATGATGGCCTAGCCCCCTGCCAAATAGCAAGATAGGCCCCCTGACCCTATTGGTCATGGTGGGGTTACTCAAGCTGTGGGAAACCTCTGTGGGTAAGCTGGGTTGTGCCCTAGCTAATTTAGAATTTGCAGAGGTAGGCACCTCTGAATCCAAACTAAAAAGATGGGGTAAAGACACTAAAGAGCTAGGAAAGGAGCATTGGAAATTAGGTCCTGAAACTGTTGAGGTAAGCCAGCTTCCCAAAGGGACTGACTTGGACAGAAGGATGTAAGGCAGAGTAGGCCCTGCAACTTTCAAACCACTTCTACTACTCTTCCTCGCCTGAAAGACTAGAAAGACTCTCCCACGTTTGGCTGAGTCACCTGGCCTTTGGGCTTGGGGGTGGGGGGGCTTGCGTAGGATCCTGGGTTTCTGTTGCAGTAACCCCCCCCACTTTTTGCCAGACTACTGATGCACTTTGACTTGCTGTGCTCTGGGTCCCTGCCAATCAGGTTCACAGGGCCTGTGTTCTTTCCCAAAACTGTACCTTGTACCCCCGATTAGCACCTCTCTGGCCATGTCAGTCCCTTGTAAAAGGTACCATGGGTACCAAGGGCACTTTGGACAGGGAAGGCCTCTAAGGGCTGCAGCACTTATTGTGCCACCCTTAGAGGCCCTGTACCTTCACACACACACACACACTGCCATTGCAGGCTGCATATTTTGGTGCAGAACAAATTGAAGAGTCGACATGGCACACATCCCTGTGTGCCATGCCTACAACCCACTGCCCTGGCATAGGTCAGCCACCCCTCTAGCTGGGTGCACTATACCAGTGGTGAGGGTACAGGTGCCTGAGCCCTGTACCTCTACAGTGTCTAAGCCAATTCTTAGACATTGTAAGTGCAGTAATGCCATTAAGAGTATATGGTGCTGGGAGTTTGTCATTGCGAACTCCACAGCACCATAATGGCTTTACTGAAATCCGGGAAGTTTGGTATCAAACCTCTCAGCACATTAAACCCACACTGATGCCAGTGGGTCATTTAATGAAAAATGCACTCAGAGGGCATCTTAGAGATGCCTCCTGAAAAACGACCAGACTCTGGTGGGTTCCCTGACTGGCACACACCAGCCTGCCACATCGAGACATGCTTCTGGACCCCTGGGGTGGGATCTTTCGCTCCCTGAGCCCAGAAACAAAGCCTTTCTTGGGCGGAGGTGTTCACACCTCCCCCGGGCCAGGAATAGCCATCTGTTTGGGAGCTTCAAAGGCCTGGCAGCCTTTGTAATGCGATCCCCAGCCTCTCCCAGGAGCAGGCCCCCTTCGTGTCTCCCCTCCTTTTCGGCGGGAAGACAGGCGAGAAAAATTAGCCAGCCCAGAAGGAGTGCCCACCTCTGCCAACCCCACCCCTCAGGTGGGGGAGGCGAGGTGAAGCCCACTCTTCAGTGCCCGCCATCTTGCAGATGGCAGGCACTCCCCAATCAGGATTAGGGATTGTGCTCACTCCCCCACGTGGGGTGAGCACACCAAGGGTGTAGTCACCCTAAGGTCACTCTCCTACGTCGCCTGCAGCCTCTGCACGGAGACCCCCCAACCGCGAGTGGCTTGATAAGGTGAAATCCGACCTCAAAAGACACCCCTGCATCCAGCCTACCTGCACCCTGGAGAAAAGAACCCAAGGTGCACCTACGTCCCCGAGCCCTCCAACTTACCTGCCCAGCTGTTGGTTCTTCCCGGACGTCTTCCTGGACCGAGCTTGCAGCTAAAAAACAAAACGGAAATCCCCATTGAAAACAACAGGGAACCCGGCGCCAAAACAGCACCCTGCACCCAGGGCAGGACTGGGAACCAAAATCGGCCCTGGCAAAGTGCTCGGCCAGGCCCCCGGGGGTGTTGGGGGTGTAGCTGAGCTGTTTGCCAGGGCCGGTTTCGGCCAATTTTGTTACAGGGGCCGATATTGCAGCTATGCTACAAAAATGGCCCTGTAGCAAAAACGGCCACAGGGGCCCAAAATCGGACCCCACCCTGGCGGCGTACCGGGGAAACGCCCGGTGCCCACTACGGCCAGTCCGGCACTGCCTGCACCCAGCCGCCCCTGCGCCGCTGCGGGTACACTTTGTGTGCTAAACCGGATCCCCCTTTACCCTGAGCCTAACACCAGGAGCTTGGCTCCCACAACCTTGTGGCCTGCTCGTCAGCAGCCACCAACCAGAGGCCCCCTATCCCCCATTGGATAACATTGGGCCTCAACACTCTGCACCCTGCCGCCCTAGTGCCGCTGAGGGTGTAACAAGAGTGCATCGTTGACCCGGGGGACCCCTGAGTCTACCCCCAGAATACCAACTCCCACAACTGAATACTTACCTTTGAACCGATAACCCTATTTTCCTCCCTAGGATAACATTGACTG
Organism: Calotriton arnoldi; assembly: GCA_963921515.1. NCBI lineage: Eukaryota > Metazoa > Chordata > Amphibia > Caudata > Salamandridae > Calotriton > Calotriton arnoldi. Next base: position 533,006 of record CAWUFW010007868.1, on the reverse strand, counting down.
TTTTTCTGTGAAAAGTTTCCAAGTATGGAGTTGGAAAATCTATAAATGTCTTTAAAACTGTAACCAAATAACAAAAACGCTTTTACTTACCTGTTTACAGGAAATGTCCCAGTGCAGTATCCAGGTATACTGCACTGTGTAAGAAAGTGATCTGTAAAGTAATCTTCTTGACATTCTACTAAAAAGCCAATATAAAGTATATGTACAATCTTTCAAAGCATTGCATTACTAGTAGTTCTACTGTAATCAAATCAAATGTATATATACAACTACAATACAAACTGTTTACAAACTGTATTATTACTGCAAAGTACTTATCACTTACCTGTGCCAGGCTTGCTTTGTTCTAGGAAATAAAATAACTAAAAGAATATTTTTATACAAACAACATTGGTCTGAGTTCAGTCTTTGAGTGTGTGACAATCATTTGCTAATTGAGTGTGTACAACAAATGCTTAACACTACCCCCTGATAAAGCCTTACTGCTCTCCCACACTACCACAAATAGAGAGTAAGGTGCTATCTACTTTTACCTCTGCCTACCTTTGGGGTTCCACTGGACTCTGTGCACACTATACCTCACTTTGGTATAGTATATACAGAGCCAGTTTCCTACAATTGTCACCATTTCCCATTTTCTCCTTGTCTATGTTGGCCGACCTCAGTGTCCCCTGGTGCAACACCCCTTGTTCCAGTCTCTCTTTTGTTCCACTGTCCTGTTGTACAAACTCTGCAGGCACAGCGATTTTGGCATAGTTATAGACTTGCTGCATTTGCAACATATTCCATCATCTGCTGCATAATCTGAAGATTTTAGCAAAAAAACTTTTGTTTCTAGCTGAAACGGTTCAAAAGTTTCTAAAAACGCAGCAGCGCATGTGGCAGACATTGACTGGACACCTTTCTGTTGCTTATTGTATATTTGGGTATTAAACTGGTACTAATGAGATGCACTCAATGCCCAGACAGTGCAAACAAGTGTAAAAAGTACAAAATAATGAAGTAATACTATTAAAAAAATGTGCTGCGTTACACTGCATAATTTGGCTTTTCTTGCCGCATAATTTACTCAACCCTGCCACATAATTTGTCCCTCTCCAGCCGCATAAATCCAGAGGCTCTGTCTAAGACCAATTTTTTCCCTGCTTCAGGAAATGGTCCCTGTGTTTGACTGCTCCCAAGCATTCCATTTCGCATTTATACTTCATCTAATAAATTCCAGTCCCTCTGCCAATATGTGCTTGTCCTATGTCCCAGTATAGTTTTGTAATGGCAGAGTGCCTGTGCCTCACAGTTCCTTCATCTCTCTATAATTGTGTCTGCTTGTCCTAGTATCTGCCTATGCCTGTGGCTGCCTGTCACAGTGTTTCCCTCTCTCTTTGCAATCATGACCCCATGTTCATGTTGAAAAATGCTAAAGACACAGGTCCTCATTACGAATGCCCCAAGTGATATTGATATGTGCAGTAACTGTTGTTAATGCACGTATCTCCGTTCTTAGTTTCTTGATAAATATCAGCAATTTAAACCTGCCAATATTTATCAGGGAAAAATGTCTGGTAGTTAGCGGACCATGGAGACATTAGTGCGATCAACACCATAACCACACGTTTTTCTCCCCAAAAAATTATACTTGGGTGCTGTTAATCACATATGATAAATTCCAACTGAGTGAAGTCAGATTCTATCATTTAAGATAATTATTACACCAGTTGCTGGACTGCTCATAGTGAGGGACACCGTGGCATCTTTTCTTGTCTCAGCATCTCCCTCTCCGAGTATGTCTCCGGTCTGCATCTTTCTTACTGTGGTGATAGCGCGTGGCACAGCGGAAAAAGGGTTTTTTGGCTAACTAAAGGAGAGAGTGTAATTTTACACCACGCGCTAAATCAGTCTAATAATCTCATTTACCCAAGACTGAAGTTTGGCCCATATCAACATTAGGTCCTCCGACATATCGGAGTGTTGACAGGGGTTTGGCAAAAGATCTAGATGAATATTCCCCTCATGAGGACCTAGAACAAAGGGAATATTATTCAAAACCACACTATAAACAACTATACATAGATCTCGTTATTTATAATAATCAATAAAACACACTGACTCAGTTTTTCTCTTTACTTTGCTTTATCTATTTTTCTTTTGTAATGTATATGGAAATGGTCAAACAAAGACACAATATCGAATCTGAATCATCACACAAGAGAACACAAAAATCAGTCATTCATAATAACATCTCATTTAAGGAGCATGAGTTGAGTGGATAGAATAAGAGACAAAAGTGCATTATAATAAGATAGATGCAAATACAGAATCTCATACGAACCTAGGAAAACCACAGCACAGCATGCTAATAGTTGGAAAGCTAACCTTCCGGCCGGAAGTAAAAGCTGGGGCAATCTTCACAAGGTATGAGGTGCAAAGTTTAAGGTGTCAGCTTACAGACAGCGTCAGCTAAAGGATCTCAATAAGGAACAGCTCACACAAACGCCTCGTCACAGAGTAATCTCCTATCTCACCTCTCCCTAACCAAAAAACATGAATTCTAACACTAATAATTATACTCTAATGTTAGAATGTCCTGCCTACTCTTGTTTCAAAATCAGGAAAAAGTCTTTCTTTCATTGGCTAAAAAGCATAGGGTGTCAGGTCACACCACTTCCGTCGTTCTTCTCTCTCAAAAGTTCATTGTTTTGTTTCATGCCGTCATCATCGTCCTTCCGCAGAGGAAATCAAATTCTTCTTCTTCCTCGACAGGCGCACTTTCAAACACAGGTCGATACATTTCTAGCACAGTTATCCACAAACTAATACTTTGCTCCAGACATTAGGAAGCTCAGCTGATACTTGAAACACGTAGCAGCCATTCGACAAGAAAAAAACACAATGGTCATCTATAATGAGTAGAACACAATTTTCTGCATTTCTACATTTTAAAGCAAAATTAACCTTAAGTCAGCTTGAAGATTCCTTTCCAATGCATGCAGTTTTTCTCTAGGAGAAATAAACTAGTTCGGGTATGGGTTCAAAATAAAAGCTCCATTTTCATTATTCATTTCAATCTTGATTAATCAATTAATAAACGCAATTCACTTTCAACTATTATTCTATGTAATTAATATTCTTCAGTTAAAACATTAAATCAAACACATGTTCTCTTTCCACATTTGCTCATGGAAAATCTCATTGTGCACTTTTCATTAACTTTCCATACAGGAATCATTTATGGCCTACTTAAACCCTTTGTCATATTCCCACGTCTAAATTATCTAGTAACACTTTATCGGTTAATTTCAAAACTTGTTAATGATTTTCACACAATGGGAAATTTAATCCGAGCAGGTTTTATTTACGGAAAACCCTGCTCCATCAGCGGTCTGTGTTTCACTTGCTCCTGGTTCTTGCGCCTATTTCCTTGTGTCCTTGTCTGTGCCTCATTGTCTTTGTAATTTGCCACTTCTCTAGTCCCTCCTGCCTCAACTTATACCATTTCCCTCATCTCCCAGTTTAGAGTTAAAGTCTACATGTAACAGTGTCTCTTCCAGTGACTCTCTGGCCCAGTGTTACCCTGCCCTGTCCTAGTGTCTCCTTGTTCCACGGTCTGTGTCCTCAGTCTCATGGAGACCATGTTGTGCCGTCTTCTCATTCAGTGTCTAAATCCTTGTGCCTCAGTGTCTGAGTGTCTGTGTCCACATTTTTTTTATCTCAGTGTCTATGTGTTATTAGTGCCTTTTTACTCCAATATCTCCCTGCACTAATGTTGCCCTGTCCAAATACCCTTTCACAATGTCCTTACTTGGATATGAACCACGCGTTTCTGTGTTGCCTTCATGGTATCACATCTCCTGATACCCATCTCACCATGCCGATTTGTTCTTATCTGTAGATAAGCTATGTACTAGGAGTCTGTGTCTCTGTGTCCCCACACCTCCCTGAACCCATGTCTGTGCCTCTATGTTCCTATATTTTCCTGTCACTTTGTGTGTGTTGTGCTGCTCTGTCTACATGCCTTTGCCACCTTAACCGAGTGTCTTCTCGTAGTCCTAATGTCTGCCCATCTCAATGTCTCCTCATCTCTGTGTCTCCCACTCTCAGGGTAAATGTCTTCATGTTAAATAGGTAGGTGCAGATACCAGTGGAAACAGGCATGTGTTATGTTATATTAATTTTATTTTTGGAGTGCACGTTCACCGCAGGTTGTTTTGGCGCTAAGAAGGAAACAGATGGAGGTACATTCAGAGTGGTTTCAAACCAAGAAAGAAATGCTATCCTAAACCAGCCAGTTTTAAGGTTTCTTCAAAAGGTTCTAAATTGTTTTATCATAGAAGCCTTTGTTAGATTGTATTGGCCAACCCTATAAAGGTTGAATTTTCATAATCTAGCCGGAAAATAACAATAGCTACCATTACGACAAATTTTCGTGCTTCCAGAGAAAGAATAGGGGTTATTTTTTAATGATTTTCCAAGTGAGAATATGTCCGGATATTAGATATCCTATCTGATGCTTCATTGTGAAGTTAGTATCAATTGATACTCCCAGAAGTTTTGCCGATGGTTTTGACTCGGTTATTGGTCCCATTTCTATAGGCCAATATAATTGATTCCAGAGGTTGGTTTTGTTCCTCTGAAGGACAATCACTGTCTTGTCCGTGTTTAGCTTCAAATGGTTGTTCCACATCCAGCCTGGGATGTAGTACATGGAATTCTGGAATTCTAATTGGGATGCCAGTGTCCCATCCAGTCGGGGCAACAGTTGTGTGCCATCAGCATAGTTGTATAGTCTACAACCTCTGGATGGTAATTCTTGAGTCAATGGCTTAATATAAATATTGAAGAAGAGGGGAGAGAGAATAAATCCTGAGGGAGTCCACAATCAATCCCATTCGCATTTTCCAATAAAATTGCAAGGTGTACTGCCTGAGTATGACCCAATATAAATGATTTTAGCCACTTCAAGGTGGAGCTGTAGATACCTGTCTTCTCCTCCCGGACGACAAAGATCACATGGTCGACCTTGTCGAATGCAGCGGGCACATAAATAGTACCTACTCTGAGACCAGTCCCTGATCATAATGGCTGCCTCAGTACTGTGCATAAGTCAAAAGACAGCCTGGAGAGGATGTAAAAAAATTGGACGTTTGATGATGTTTACAAATTTCTTGGGCAACGTGTGTTTCCATAATTTTTGTAGGGTATGGAAGTAAGGAGATGGGTGTATTATTTTTCAATGCTGTGGGATCTTTTCCTGGTTTCCTCACTAAAGGAATCACTACTGCATTCTCAAATGTCTCTGGCACAGTACCTGGGGCATGGGATTTTTTCAGGAGGTTGAGCAGGGATGTATTAATAGCTCCAGTTAGTGTGCGTAAAATTACTGGGGGCATGGGTCAAGTGGTGATCAGAATTTCACCTATAGCATTAGTTCTCTGAGGTTATCCTCGTTAGTCTCCTGAAAGAGGTAAAGAACCATGGGGTTTATCTCTTTATTTAACTTCAGCATTGTCTATACAATTATTTTTAATGGTGTTTTCTTGGAAAAAATATTCAAGTCATTGCATAGTTCCTCGATGCTAACCATGATTCTTTCAGGGGATGTAAGTTCTTTTAAAATGTTTAAGATTTCCCTTTTTTATTGTTTGCTCCATATATTTTATTAGAATAATATGTGGATTTTGTCTTAGAGAGTTTAGGTTTATAGTCTGCTAAACCTTTTTTTTAAATCAGGTTTACTCTTCTACGTGTAGCTTTTTCGCCACTGGCACTCAAGACACCTCAATTCTAATATGGCTTCCTTGAGATCCTGAGGGCGTTTGGTTCAATGTACTCTACTCGTTGCTTAACCTGAGGGGTATGAAGGTCAAAGGCTTGTGTTGGCTATTGGGTACATTTGTGCTCTGAGGAAATTATCTCCTTACTCATGTTAGGTGTAGTATGCTTGAGTATAAGCATCAATTCCTCGATTTTTGACGCATTTACGAATAGATATTTCTGCACCCTTGTGAGCTGTCTTATCGATTTTTATAGAAATACAGAAATTGATCAGTTGATGGTCTGACCAGATGCTTGGTTGTATATTTATTTAAGTTACATCTGTATTATATGTCCAGATTAAATCTGATAAGTGCCTTTCTCATGTGTGGCGCCCAAGATATGTTGTTGCATGTTTAATGGTGTCATTAACTCAACAAACTCATTGTCTTTTGTGCCAGGTTTTAACTCATTGGCCCAGAAGCTGAAGTCCCCAAAAATAACTAATTGAGAATGAATAGTTAGGAGTGAGTATGCGATTTCAAAGAAAGTGTTGGGGAAGTTTGTCCGTATATTGGGGGTACGATAAGTGAGTAAATATGCTATCAAATTGCTGCCTAATTCATTCTAAATAACAAGTGGTCAACACTGGTGATAGCAGTGATCTGTATTTGTGATGTTTGTAGATGTTGATGTATTATTAGTGCCACTCATCTACCCCTGTTGTCTACTCAGTTTGTGTTTAGTATACAGGGGTCTTTAGGTAGAATTTCTAGGAGGTATTGAATGGATTTGTCCATCAGCCAAGTTTCTGTGAGTAGTAGAATTTTGGGCTTATCTGACTCTAGTAGATTGCTCTTTTCGGTTCTGTGTTTAGTTGGTGGTTGTGTGTTTAGCTAGACTACTTGAATTTTGGGGAATTGAGTGAGGAGTTCTATGAATTATTATGAGTGGCCATTGTAGTTGTACACGCAGTGTGCGTATGTCACATACCGGTATTTGCTGATTCCAAACACCCTTCACTTGTAAGGTCCTAGTCAGGGTTGCTGACACGTTATAAGTAAGGACCTGCCTTCTTAAGGGAAAAAATACCTATTGCAGAATAGGACCTTTTTTCTGCATAGTAACTGGCCCGTGGTCCCGGTTGGGGTTGGACAGGCTCAGGCGTGTGGCAGTAGGTGCAGGTGATAGAGGGTGGCTTTCAGGATCCAGTAGATGTGGATGCCATGCAAGACTTCATAGATGCAGTGCCGGTGACATTGCATGAAACAGCAAAAGCCACTAGATATGGGTGCAAGTGTGTACAGGTGCAAGTGAGTACAGGTAGCGGTTGTGTGGCAGCAGTGCAGGTGAGAGTGTGTGAAAATGCAGGACAGTATAATGTGGTGCAAAGCTGCAGAGGTCAGCGACCAGCCTGTATTGTCACACATGGCTCATCCATGGCGCCTAAATATGAAGACCCTCAAAGCCTCTCACCACTTTTGTCAGAACATCCAGAGCAAGAGGTGTGCTCAGTGAGATAGTGTACCCTGATGAGATGACTTGCCGTCTAAGCCGGGCATCCCTATCCCTCTGACCAACCAGTTTCCAATGTGCATTGAACCAGGATACCCAGACGCTGTTGCTTATTTTAACCCACTTTAATGTTGATGTTGTATGTAGAGTCAGTGAAGATTGTAGCAAGCAGCACCTAGTGCATCCAGTCTCTGTGCCAGCAGGTGTAGCAGCTTGTCAGAAGATGCAGGCTTCTGGGCAGAGGTCAAGCAGGCATCAAGGGATGCAGAGAGCACGTGCATCAGGGAGATCGGTGAAGCACTAGGAAGATTGGTTGGTTCCATGGGGCAGCTTTGAGTGGCAACCTCCACACGAAAATCTTCACTGTTGAAACTATTTATATCACATAATTTTGGGCCTGTTGTACGGGTGTAGTATTCGCACTCTCACAATTACTGATACTGCAAAGATTGTTACATCTGTGATGTGAGAATGCCATGATATTTTATGTGCAAAAAGAATAATTGATGGATGGAATGCTGAACAACATTAAAAATTCACACCCAGCACAGAGATCTGGGCCAAAATCCATTGTTTATTTGCTCACCACGCCATTCCAGTTTAGACCCAGCCATATGCAAATCAGTCTTGACCCTGCTCCCCATGGGAACAGTCCAGCCCGAACTACCAGGCCAGGTCCTCTTTGGACTGGAAACAAGCATCCTGGCTGATGAGAAGTGATGCCCTGAAACCGGCCCAGGATGCTTGTTTCCGATCCAAGGAGGACCTGGCTTGGCAGTTCAGGCTGGACTGTTCCCATGACGCACAGGGTCAAGACTGATTTGCATATGTCTGGGTCCAAACACTGGTGGCATGGTGAGCAAAAGAACAATGGATATAACCCAAATCTCTTGACTGGGGGAGAATGTTTGATTTGTTCAGCATTCCGTCCATCATTTATTTGCACAGCATGGTATTTTATGTGGCACACTTAAGATAACCTTTAAATTGTGATTCACTGGCTTTGTCTGGATTGACACTCTACTAATGCGTTATTCCTACACCTCAATGTTGGACAAATCTGGAATTATATCAAACAATAATGAAGACATTAGTTTTAATTTCCTGTGAAGTGTCAATGGGCAAACAATGTTAACAAGGTAACCTAGCAGAGCTAAAATCTACACACCTTTGGCACAGCACTTCAACTTGAGGGGAACATTCCTACATATATTTTCCAGCTTGGCTGCTGGTTTATAATTGAGGCAGAATTTCTCACTGTGTGGTCAAAATGATCTTGTAATATGCAAAACGTCACTGGCGAAAATATAATCTCCTGTCTTTTCCCAATATTTTTTAAGGCTTTGGATGGTGTTCACTTTTTCAAAACAAAATTCTGTCTCTTAGTGTTTTTCATCTGACAGTGAATACCAAGGCATCTGACACACACACACACACACGCACGCACGCACGCACACATTACCACCACCCCCCTTCCAATCCCTGTGAAAAGCCTTCCATCTTGCAGTCCTGTCCTGGGCCTAGACAGAGAGCTCCAACATATCACTTTTATCTGGAGGGAGCAGAGGCAAGCAAAGCAGAACAAAGAGTGGTCTATCCTCTAATGAGTCCAGCTCCACCATTAGTCATGTCCACTCTGAAGAGTAGGACCAAGTATGCCACTGAGATGTACACTAATGGGGAGGAAGATTTAATGTATGCAAGGAGATCAAACGGACGCTTTGCATGCAATGCATGTAGCAACCAATGGCCCGACATGAAATATGTATATGTTTATTTATGAGTTTTTTTTTTTATATATATAGCGCTATGGCCTTACTTGTGGTCGCCATGTGCTCTGCCAGATAGAATGCAGCAACAAACATAGGGGTAATCTACAAGAAACTAACGCAGCGCGGTGCCACAAGTCATTTTGCTGCACCGCGCTGCGTTAGTTTCGAAGCACATGGATGCGACATATCTACAACAATGTGTCGCATCTCTGTGCTTCCCCCTGCGCTGGCTCACAAACTGCTGCCATGTCCCGGCGCAGGCACCCTTGCACCATGGTGCAAGGATGCCTGCGTCGTGGGGAGATTGTTTTTGTGCAGGAAGGGGCACCTTCCTGCACAAAAACAATCAATTGAGGTGATTTCCTCTTCCAGTGTGTGCTGTAGAATGCAGCACGCATTGAAAGAGGAAAAAAACTAGGAGAAATGAAAACATTTCTCCTCGTTGCACCTCGCTACGCCACCCCTAGGGTGGCGTAGCATTCTGACGCATTTCCAGAGTTACGATTTCTCGTAAATCTGGAAATGCATCAGTGGACATGGGTGTTGCGTGGGAACACCCACAGCAACACCCATGTCGCGCCCCTAACACGCAAAGTGTTGCGTGAACAGGGGCGATATTTACAAGCACAGGTTAAGTCACGCAGGAGGACTTTACCTGTTCTTGTAAATATCACTTAGCAGGCTGCACCACCGGTGCGTCACGCAACGTGATGCACCGGCGGCGCAAGGGGCTTGTAAATCTGCCCCATAGTGTAGTTTTCAGAGAGTGAATTAACTCTAGGCTCTTCGGCTACAGAGAATTTGCAAATAGTGCATCCTTCTCTCGCCCCCAGGAGAGAATGATGGTTGACTCTCCTTTACACCCATTGAAGTGGGAGAAGTGGAAGGCATCCCACAACTTCAGGGTTCAGCTTCGCTTTTCATGTAGGCAACTAAGCTGGGCTGTATTACTACTACTACTATGAAAAATAAGCATTGGCAAAGGTAATAGTTCTAGCTAATTAATTGTGGCTGTTCTTTAATTGATGCGTTTGTGTGTGGTTGTGTGGATTTGTGAGTGGGTGAATGTGATAATGAGGCATCAGTATGATGGATGAGGGGCTTCATGGGTGGATTCATGAGAAAGTGCTTGAGTACAACTATGCTTATATGCTACGTTCATAGATCATGGATGAATGAATGTAAATGAGGGCAGTGATTGATGACTGAACGAATTTGTGAGTGCATAAATGTCTTGAGTGAGTTCGTGGACTGATGTAAGACAGGTTATACTAACCTTACAGGCAGAGGCCTCACAATCAAGTAACAACAGGGTTATGAACTGTGAAAAATTACCCATATTATGCCAGAACTGAGCCCATAGCTCCAAAAATGGGCACTACATATAAAGAATTTCCAATAGTATGTTAGTACAAGTATCACAGCAAGGTCAGGCTTGCCCCCTCGTCCAGTTAATTGCAGATTTGCACATTTACTCACTAAACACAACTCCATGTTAGTTTTGTCCATTATTTGGCAATCATTAGTAAATGTTTACATTTTATAGTATTATCTAGACCAATTCTTCATGGGCACATTTGCTTCATCACTCATTTAACCTAGCACATGTTCAGATTTTCACCATGACGCCGTAAACAATCCTGCAAGTTGATATTTTCACCATGGCTCACTTAAACTCAGTACATACTCACTTTTGCATCATCAATCAGTAATATTTCCACATTCCATTTGTAAACATATCTGCAAAAATGCCACATTTGCTAATATTATGATAAAACACTGTCACATGTAAATGATGAAGGGTCTGATTACAAGTGGTCTATTAAATTTCAATCCCTGCATAAAAAGCTTTGCACAGGGATTTCATTTAAAAGTGGTGCAATGTTATTCGCATCCAGTAATTAGCAAGTTTGATAGAGATTGCACCCTTCATTACATTTTTGCAGGTCATACATACCTGCCAGAATTTAACAACGGAAACTAGGGAAAAGGGGGATCGGGCACCAGAATCTGCATGTTAATCTCCCAAAAAATTGGAATATGAGATAAATATTTCACCAAATAAATTCTGAAATCATTGATGTTGGATTTTGAGCAGACACAATAATTATTGAATCCGATAGGGCCCACTCGTAATCAGGCACGTAGTCTTTTTTTCTGATGACACTACACGCCACCCTATTTTTTTCTCAACAGTGATTTATTCATCTGCTCCTTCTTCCTTATGATTCCAGCTGCACAAGAGTGCAGTACCACCGATCATCACAAGACGTCTCTCTGAAGTGAGCACATGGGGTGAAGTACATCAGATCATTACTTAATGTCTTTTTGAAGTCAACTGAAGTGGTGCTGTGCCTCAAGTTCTTACTAGAAGCCCTTCTGGAGTGTGCATGCAGTTCCAGTGGTTGAAGGCATTACCAGAGTTCCTTCTCTAATCAGTGAAAGAGTGTAATACCTCAAGACCCCACTAAAGGTTCCTTTAAGGCCAGAGTAGGTCTGCAATACTCCAAATCATTACTAGAGCTACTGCTGAAGTGAACAAAGAGGGAGCAATAACTTAATTCATTATGAAGGGTTCCTCTGCAATCAGCAAAAACCATGCAGTGCTTCAAGCTGTTGTAAGAGGTTCTTCAAAACTCGAAAGTCACACAACTTGAAATAGTTCACACACTGACACCTTACTGGACTAAATCAAGGTATTTAAGCTCAATTAAATAAATATGCGGCACTACATTTAGGGCATTCCTAAGCGCTTTGAAATAAATAACATTTTTATAAATGTCAACAGGTGAAATGGGCTTCTCTCAAACTGTAGTCAATCTTTCTGTCACTTATATATGTGGTGATTTGAACAAAAGCACAACATGAAGTTTAATTGAATTGTTTCCTAATGTAGGGCAGTTCATTGGGAGTTTAAAAAACTGGAACACGAGTCAGCCTAATAGACAGAGTTGCTGTTTTGCAAAGCATTGCTACAATCCCCATTATTATAAACCTTCACATTTGGAGAGGGGGTGACGTTTGTACTGAGTAGTGAGAAGAGCATTGCTAATGCTTTAATACTATCTGCGGAAACTTTCCCAATACGTCATTGCATAAAAGGCGACCCTGCTTGTACTTAATATTATTTAATATGCAAATCATGACATCTAGGTGGACAACAAAACCTCATGTGAATCTGTGCAATTTTATCTTGAAAAAACAAGCAGCATATATGATTTTGCAATGTAATATGGTTCATTGGGATTCAGTTTAAAAAAAAACCACTTTACTGGTGCAGTTTTGCTCAACCTTTCTTTTGTTGTGTTTTTACCATATGAATGTGTAGTGAGAACAGCAGTGCTAACACCTTAACAACAACACATCACCATAGCAGTCTCTTTGGAATGGTGCATGGTAAATCAGGGGGGAATCACCCTAAAACTCAGTTGGCACAATCCCTTCATCTGAGATGGTCACTGGGTCAACGGTAGACACCTTAAACGAGGGAGAACCATAAACTAGACAGACTCTGGGGTATATTCACGAGAACGTGCGATAACTACCGCAAGAGTAGCGTAACGCAACTTTCAATATCGCAGCCTATCGCGGGAAAATAACCATCTGTCAACGTGGAATTCACAACAAGGCGGTAGCATGCAATAGTCACCAGATAACGCGCCAAATATCAGCGTGAAAATCAACGCCACGCAGAAAAAATGCGAAACGCGAGAAATCATGCGATGAGGCCAATCGCGGTACAAACAGTAGCGAAAAGCAGCGACAGGCCTGCAAATCCCATGCGTCTGGCGGGAAATTGCACCATAAAAACAACACACCAGAAACAAGCCAAAGCACGTAGCAACATGGATGCACCCTGACCCAGCGCAGAGGTCAACGCGAACCCCACAACCCCCACAGACCACCAGCAAGGAACAACTGGGTCTGGGAAGGCGAAGGAGAAAAGGGAGAGGAAGACGGGGTGCACACCGCAGGAAAACAAGACCAGCGTCACGGAGGTGACAGAACACTACCAGCAACTGACCCACAAGCAGACCACCTGGAATGCAGTCGGAGTGCCGAGGAGGCCAATCCAGGAGGCCAAGAGGCACCGGCAGGACGTGACAACCCAAACCAGGTACAAACGCGCTGCCAACAGGAAGGCAGCAACGGCGACAGGAGGTGGCAGTCCTGAGCCACAGGAGGAGCTGGAGGAAACCCAGGCCACAGTCATCAGTGTGTAGACGGTGCAAGGAGTAGGGAGTACGGACACAGCTCGAGAGGACCTGACACAACATCAACAAGGAGTGTAACGTACAGGGACTGGGGGGACGGGGGGAGATGGGCACAATGGCACACATGCACAACGAGGTGTAGCACACTGCACACCCACAATTATCCAGGATCATGTCCCAGATCCCCTTGGCACACTGCAGCACACACACATAGCAAGAACAGCACACCTGCATCGATGATAATGTGGTACAATGCGCATAGCCGACACTGCAGAACAGAGGACACAACTGTCTCCGCACATGCCCAGAAACATGCCTACTACACCTGACAGAGCTGGAAAGTGTGAAATGGAAATGTACGCATACGACCTCACATCCGTCATGTAGTCCAAATGTACACTGTCCCGCAGAAGAATCCAGCACCTCCCAAACAGTCACAAAGTACATTGCCAGACAGTCTGAATGTAAACCAGAACAATGCGCCAACATACATTGCAACCAGCCCCGGCTCCTGGAGGGAGTTTCGCCGGGCGGTGACGTGCGGCGGGGGAGGGGCAGGGTGGGGGGTAGTAAAAACCGGAATCCGGCTGAACACAGGTAAGTTAGCAAATAAATAAATAAAACAAATTTCGTAGCGCGCGGTGCATCGCATTTGGCGATGCAGCGCGCGCTACGAAATTCATTTTATTTATTTATTTGCTAACTTACCTGGATTCGGCCGGATTCCGGTTTTTACTACCCCCACCCTGCCCCTCCCCGCCGCACGTCACCGCCCGGCGGAACTCCCTCCAGGAGCCGGGACTGATTGCAACACAATGTCAACATGCATCTCCCCTGCACATTGCAGAGGGGCACACAACACCTCCAGCAGAGCACAGAAGACAACACATCTGCGATGCCGGAGAGGACCACCACACCGTCGACACCGACGCCCTACAACAGCCCATGGATATCCCACGCAACCCACCACCAGGACCCGGGCATCCGAGCTACTCAGAGGAGAACACAGAACCTGCAACAGACCACACAGCAGGAAGCACACGCAAGCACAGCTGGCTCACAACACTTCACCCACCCACACATGGCACACCAATGCCAGGTGTCAGAACGCCAAAAGGAGGTGGCCCAACAGGCCTGGGTGGGGGCCGAACACCTGGAATGCGAACTAGAACACATACGTAGGTGTCTATCACCCTTCAGGGACCACCCACACCCCACAAAGGAGACCCACACTGCCATAGAGACACATGCAGATGCACATTCACAGTACAGAACCACGCCCAGGGGCGCGCAAATAGCAGTCACACATCCATGTTGGCTCTGCGTACAACGGCCCCGGCCACTCCCCTTACGAATTGAGTGGGTGACGACAAAGCTACATGTCGAAGCTACAACCCGCTGCCTGCGGTGACATGTCTGCATCCGATATACACAGCACAATGTAATGTCCTAGGGCCCAGGGCCCTCATGCATACAACATGACCACAGGGACACACGCATATATCATGTTGAACTGGCCACGGGCACGTGCGCCCGGCCCCTTTATTGGCAGGGCCACATGTACAGTGACGCCTGTGCTGGATGTGTGTGGGGTGAGTGTAAGCCAGTCCCCACTGAATGCTTGGTGCTGGCAACAACTTGAACATTGGACACCAGTTCAATGAAAACAGAAAACACATGCATAACAGAGTCAACAGCTGAGCAACATGGAATGAGCCAGAGAAAGTCCAGAGGACAGCCAACATGCAAACAGAAGTGTCCGTGAGTTGCAGTGCACTGGGGTTGGGGCACTAGAGATGAGTGCGCTTATGTGAATAAAAAGTCTCGGCTTGTGTCCCTACGATATATACTCCTGATACAGGTGCAGTGGGGTGTGTCAGACCTGCATCATCTCCCCCATCAACGTGCCAGGGCTCCCACACTGTTTGAGGTGACATTGCTGCGCAACCTCTCCACAGCACACAACTCAATTAGTAACGGACAATGGCTTGCGGTGCACTGAGTCACTGGCACCTGGAGTGCTGAGCAGGGTATCAGGCCGATGATGGCATCCACGACAGGTCTGAGCAACTCCGTAGGTCTGTCAGGAGCACAGTTTTGACTCTGGCAGATGGCGGTTGGAGGTGGTGCTTGCGGTGGTGGCGTGTGCCTCCTGCGGTGATGCGACATCCGGGCCGGTCAGGACTCGATGCTATGTGTGGGCCCTGGTTGCCCGCAGTTGAGGCCGGAGGCTGCGGACAGCGCAGGGCCATAGACACATGGCGTTGATGACCCCAAGACCATCTCTTCAGAGGCCATTCAATGTCTCAGAAAAAGGGGTCCCAGACCTGACAAGCACAGAGTTAGTGGCCCCGGATGCACTGCGGCCGGCACAGGCACCCAGCCACGGGACGGTGACTTGCGGTGCAGTCAGATGGGCCATGCGACCTGAGCGGGTCCCCATCAATGTCCGAGGTGTATGTTGCGGAGGGCTGCGTGGGACAGTGGAAGGTGTCCTCCAGGGCATGAAGCGGAAGGTCTGATGTTATCTGGAAGCAGCAAATGGAGGAGTGGAAAGCGCAACCCTCGTCCTCACCAACAATTCGGTATCAGCTACATGAGGATGAAAACTAGCCCCTAGTCCATAGACTCAAACGCCACCAATGTACGACCAGTGAGTGTCCATAAATGTCGGGGAACAGACTTAGTGGCACAGGTGCTGTGAGGGGATGCAGTTTGCGATGATGCCGGTACACTGATATGAACTCTACCATTGCCAAATCAAGACTGTGACCCACTGGACCGCAGTGTAGACCGGAGGCAGCGGTCAGCAGTGGCCCACAGTCACGTTTCGTTGGCTCGCGAGGCACAGAGTTAGTGACACAAGGGCAGTTGTCGGTAGTGTTCAATCACCTCCATAACGATGATCCTGTTCCCTCCGGACTGCAACGCGTCATCCTCTTACGCCTCTCCGTGCGTGCGATGATATGTATTCTGCCTTTTGAATTACCGATGTTCAGTTCCAAATCTGTGATCCCACTCGTGCGCAGCATAGGCCGAGGGCAGTGGTCCGCGTAGGCCCACAAACACATGTGGTTGTGATGCCATGCACAGACTTGTTGGCACCACATCGAAGGGAGTATAGTGAATTGTTCTCTGCCTTAAATGATGTTCACTGCCATGGTGTAATCAAGACTCAGTTCCAAATGTGTGACCTACCTGACCGTGGTGTAGGACTGAGGCAGCGGTCAGCACGGCCCATTCACCTAGTGTCGCTGGCATAGGTTGGATGGCCCCACCGGCCTGCGTTGTTCAGGTTCAGTGGCACCACGTGTAGCCGGCTGGCGTTGAACAGGGTTAGTGGCACCACGTGTAGCAGGCTGGCGTTGAACAGGGTTAGTGGCACCACGTCTAGCCGGCTGGCGTTGAACAGGGTTAGTGGCACTGTCAGGGCCTATCCGGGACTATGTGGGGAACACAGTCAGGGACTTGGGTAAGGACTGGGAACAGGGTAGATAACAAACACAGAGAGGAGTACAGCGCTGCCCCGGATCACACAGGAAGACAGAGGAGAAAAGGGATCCAAAGGGGAAGCCTGTAGAGGTGAACAAGAAGGGTGAGACTCAGAAAAGAAGGGCACTCATGAGACGGCTCAGCATTCAGAGTCACTAAACCCAGGACGGATGTGCAATACAATTAAACATAAAACAACATTAACAATAAAGGGGATGTGTGGGGTAAAGCACTCAGGAGCTCCACACGGTAAGACTGAAACTCAGTAAGTTCCTTACCCACAATTGCTGTTACAGACACCAACTGGAAATACCCACATATAGGATATGTATACAAAGGCAGGGTCTGTGGAGCTTATACCTATGGTGATGTTATAACAGTAACTCAAAGACAATACTCACAGTGAACAAGAAACACCACCTAGGTAGTCAGCTGTGCCCACGGATCCTGGCGATCAAACAGGAACACGCAAGGCAGTAACAGCAAAGGGGTAGAACTAAATACAAGCACAATAGACAAGGAGCTAGCAAGGAGGAGTGCTTAACAGAAAAGGAAGGAAATCACAGGGCACACTTGGCAGAAATCAGGTAACAAACATACAAGGTAACAAAAGTAAGACAGCAGAATAGAAAGATAGCAAACTAGAACTGGAACCAAGGAGATGGGATGAAAGGCAGGGACTGGAAAAGGATATACAGAAAGGGAGGCTACAAGGGTGTACTAGAATAGTGCAGGGTTAGGAAACCAGAAAACAAAGTAGCATAGGATGCAGAGCTGGGGCAGGAATTAAGCAAAGGCTCAGGGGTCAAAGTAGCACTACAGGTCAGGAACAAGGAAACGTAAAGGCTCAGGAATCAAGGAAGCACTGCAAGCAGTGCTGGTTTTGGAAACAGGAAAATGGCTACAGCTCAGGAAACAAGGAGTCAAGAGCGAACTACAAGCAGTGCAAGTCAGGCACAAGAAAAATAGCTATAGCTCAGGAACTTAGGAAACCAGGTAGCACTGCAGGCAGTGCTAAATCAGGTACAAGGAAAATAGCAGCAGGTCTGGAAAAAGGCAGGACTAAAGCTCAGGAAATACTGGAAACAATAGCAAAGGCTCAGGAAGCACTGGAAACAAGGATTGGTCTCACCGGTAAACAGCTTACAATGACCAACACTGGGCTGAAGGGAGCTGGGGCTTAAAAGAGCTCACAGTAATCATATGCAGCTGGTGTGAGCAGGCTAGCAGCAGCCAGCCACAGGTGATCTGAATTCCTCCACCCATCCTTGGCCTGCAGGGGTGGAGACTAAGCAGTGAGCAGGGAATCCTGGGTGATGGAGTTTTCAGGCATGAGTAGGCTGGCTTCACAAAACCCGGCACGGACTGGGAATGGATGTTAGTTCCCAATAAATGTCCAAATGGCTGGAAGTCAGGCTTTGCATGCAGGGGAGGGTCTGGAAGTTTATTAGAGGACTGGAAAGTCCCCCAGTTCAGCCCCCTGGTGGTGGACACGGGAAAGCAGGGAGCAAGTCGTGACAGGCACCACGTGTAGCCGGCTGACGTTGAACAGGGTTAGTGGCACCACATGTCGCAAGATGCCCATATGGAACTATGCCTCACTGATCGGGGGGTCTGGTGCTGTGGCCGCTGGCCCGGATTTGGGGTCACTGCCATTCATGACTCAGGACACAGTTTCACATATGGGACCTACTGGTCCGAAGAGTAGGCCGAAGGCGGCAGTAGAGTACATCAACGAGAAAGGACTAAAGCGGGCCTGTGTCATGGAGGCTGTGATGGTCTGAGGTGGCTGCCAAATTCGCGGGCCTCGGGCTTGGAGCTTGCGCCGGCACGTGGTGGGCCCTCCTTGACACACGCCGGTGTCGGCAGGTGAACAGTGTGGCCTGGCTGCGCAGGGGCAGGCCTGACGGGTTTGTGGTCCAGCGTGCCGGGGTCTGGCAGGCGCACAGCATCGCAGGCAACTCCGCTCACGAGGACGGCGTCAGCCTCATGGCGAGGTGGAAGGCGCCGCCCTGGCAGAGACATGGGGCTTTCCGGGAGAGGACCACGCCCAGGCCTACGTGCTTTTTATTCACACCCCTACGCTGGCGTGGCCTACGCCGGGCCATCCCACTCCGGTGACGCTTAGGGGGTGGTGTCACAGGCAACATTTCCGCGGGGTCCCCCACTGGCTGGGGTGACATGGTTGCATCCACTGTCCACTGCACTCCATACACCAGAGGTGTATGTCGCCATGGATATGGGTGTGTTCTGCATACTGCGGTCTGTCCAGCACATCTCCGCCGCTCTTGGCATTGTGTGCTTTCCCGATCATGGTTCTACTGCATCCTTCACACATGCCTGGTTGCTACCTCTCCCCACATTCGGCTATTATGTGGCTGAGGTGCCATGCCATTGATGGCTCATGTTCAGGGCTTGCCCCGGTTACCATTGTAAGTTGTTCTGTCGTGTCTGGTGGGTGGTCCTGTTGTTGTGCATGTTGGTTGTGATTTTGTGACGTGTGCATTGCCAGAGTTGTGAGTTGCATGGTTGTGGAGTTGAGGTGTGTGGGGTGTTCATTTCGGACTTGCCAAGAGGGTGTGCATTTCCATTGTTGCCATCCTGGGAACGCTGGTTGATGATGGACTGTCGGAGGATGAAGGTATCATGCACACTGGCTGTGTATTTGAAGGCGACATTGTTGGAGGTTCCATGGTGTTCTGTTGTTGCCTGCACATTGATGTGAGACGTGTGCTTCCTGTTGAGGTGATTGTGTGCTGTGTCACCAGGGGGCACAGGTAGTACATGTGTGCTGTGGATTGCCCCCAACACGTGCGTGCATCCTGCTATGGCGTATGGTCCTTGCTTGGTCTCCAGCAGATCCTGCGCATTGTGTTGGACGTATGGGGACTGGGGTACCAGGGTGATGGTGATGTCCAGGACAGGTGTGGGGGACTTGGATGTGGCTGGCTGTGTGACTCCTCCGACTCTGGCGGGTGTTGTTTGGGGGGTACCAGGGGCCAACAGGTGCAGCCAAGCCAGCAGCTGTGTGTGGGGTGGGATGTTGGTTGTCCGCTGTGTTGGTGCCGTTAGCCTGTTAGGCGATGATGGTCAGGATGCGTAGGATGGTTGTCCCTTTCAGCCTGTAGTAGACAGTGACATTGTCAGATGTTGGGTCTGTGCGGCTGGTACGTTTCCTGGGGGTCCGCTGTCTTTGTCTGCGCTGCGTCTGTGGTGGTCCGGGGGAGGGGGGTTCCGGGTGTGGGTTGGGGACCTGGGGTGGTGGCAGTGGGTGTTGTGGCCCTCTTGGGTGTCCGGGCTGCATGATGAGTGGCTCCATGGCATCTGTTGCCCTTCGGATGTGGCCCTGGGCTGTGCTCCCTTTTGTGGTGCTGGCTGCCGTCCGACTTTACACCAGGTCAATCAATCAATCAATCATGTCACTTATAAAGCGCACTACATACCCGCGAGGGTCTCAAGGCGCTGGGGGAAGAGGGGGGTGGTGCTGCTACTGATCGAAGAGCCAGGTCTTGAGGAGTCTTCTGAAGGCCAGTAGGTCTTGGGTCTGTCGGAGGTTGGTGGGGAGGGTGTTCCAGGTCTTGGCGGCGAGGTGGGAGAAGGATCTGCCGCCGGCGGTCGTTTTCCGGATGCGGGGGACTGTGGCGAGGGCGAGGCTGGTCGAGCGGAGCTGGCGGGTGGGGGTGTAGAAGCTGAGTCGTCTGTTGAGGTAGGCTGGTCCGGAGTTGTGGAGTGCTTTGTGTGCGTGGGTGAGGAGCTTGAAGGTTATCCTCTTGTTGACAGGGAGCCAGTGCAGGTCTCTCAGGTGGGGTGTGATGTGGCTGCGTCGGGGGATGTCGAGGATAAGACGTGCAGAGGCATTCTGGATGCGTTGCAGCCGTCTCAGGAGCTTAGCCGTCATTCCTGCGTAGAGGGCGTTTCCGTAGTCCAGCCTGCTGGTGACGAGGGCCTGGGTGACTGTTTTTCTTGTTTCGGTGGGGATCCACTTGAAGATCCTGCGGAGCATTCGGAGGATGTTGAAGCAGGATGAGGAAACGACGTTGACCTGCTTAGTCATGGAGAGGGTGGGGTCGAGGATGACCCCTAGGTTGCGTACGTGGTCGGTGGGTGGCGGGGCTGTTCCCAGTGATGTTGGTCACCAGGAGTCGTCCCAGGCTGAAGGGTTGGAACCAAGGATGAGGACCTCCGTCTTGTCCGAGTTCAGCTTCAGGCGGCTGGTCCTCATCCATTCGGTGACGGCCTTCATTCCTTCGTGGAGGTGGGCTTTGGCGGTGTGAGGGTCTTTGGTGAGGGAGAGGATCAGCTGGGTGTCGTCGGCGTAGGAGATGATGTTGAGGTTGTGCTGTCGGGCGACGTGGGCGAGGGGTGCCATGTAGATGTTGAACAGCGTTGGGCTGAGGGAGGAGCCTTGGGGCTCTTGGTGGCCTTGGATCGGAAGGGGGCGAGGCGGACGCTTTGTGTTCTGCCGGAAAGGAAGGATGTGGTCCAGTCCAGGGCCTTCTCTTGGATCCCGGCGTCGTGAAGGCGTGTTCGTAGTGTGTGGTGGCAGACATTTCTGTCGATGCAGTGCGCGCAACGAAATTCGTTTTATTTATTTAAATGTTTACTTACCTGTATTCGGCCGTAATCCGTGGTTTACTACCCCCCACCCTGCCCCTCCCCCACCTCACGTCACCGCCCGGCCGGCACTCCTACCACGGACCGATACTGCTCTGGTCTCTATCCAGGAAGAACATTAATCACAGGAGTTGTCATTTTTATTGATGCCTGAAAATTGCTGGGACAATGTACTGGCATCAGGTGCTTTTAAAATGATGAACATGACGCCCCCACCCCAAGTCAGCGCCCACTGCGGTGGCACTGATTGCACTGCCCTAGAGCCGGCCCTGTACTGGCCCTTCTGGTAGTTACCAACTTTTAGAGGCCAAGCACCTGATTTAGATTTTGGTGGACACAAACGTGACAGATATCCTGTCCGCCTAATTACAAGGTGTGAGGAGAAGCGGAATCCCAACATGGCCAACAGCCTATACCGCGTCTCAACCACAGAGAACGCTCCAGGCTTCTCGGAGTCGGGCTCGTCCCTCCCAGGGCCGCCACGCCCCTGGAAGGGACGAAACAAAGGGCGCAAGAACGGGAATGCAGAGAGAGAGAACCAGGAAGTGAGGACGGACAAGCAGAACGCGGAAGACGGCGAGGAGGCGGCCGACAGAAAACCGGAAGACAAGACAGCGGTTTCAGAGGAAGGTTTACCTGCCACAGTCCACAGAGCTAAGGACGGAGCTTCGGGAGAATCCGTGAGTCCCAGAGACGCCGGAGCAGAGGGGGCTAAAGACGGACAGCTGTGTTGCACCGGATACAGCCCCAGTACCTTGAGAGACGAGACGAACACCCTTGCTGCCCACACCACGGGTCGTGGTTCAAGGCAAGTAATAAAGAACTCCCGGGGCTTCTGGTGGAGCTGGTGGGGGGCGGGCTGTAGCAGGCGCTTGGGGGATAGAGAACTGTGCATGAGGGACTGCATGTGAGCGAAAAAGGGGGGAAGAGAGCGAAACCCCCTCACGACAAGTGTTGTAGCCACAGCTTCCCACCCTGCACAAACACCCCTTTTTGCCTGGTGAAGGTGGCACTCTGGTGAAAAGCTTAATAAGAGTGACCCGAATTTTCTAATTCCCTGTTTCTTTGGGTTATTTTTTTTTTTTTTGTTGTTCCCTTTAATCAACTTGGGAGTCCTGGACGACCTGAACCAAGTGACGCTTCCTGAAGGAAAAAGACCAGTCACCAACAGCTAAACCCACTGAGAGACTGAATGGAACTGACTCCCTTTGTACCCCGTTTCTTTTATTTCTCTTGAGTCCAATAAATTACGTAACACAAACCAGTGCAGTGTGTCCTGTTGATCCCTCCAACTACAGTGGTGTCAGAAGTGGGATCAAGTCCTACTGTGTTGCATCATGACACAACCCGTGCCTATAGAGGGGATTATATCCCAGTTAGCGGAGGGACAAAGACACTTACAGTTAGTAATGGAACAACAAGCACAGACTACTCAAAGAGACCGAGAAGCCTTACAAGAGGCCCTAAAAGGACAAGCTGAGCTAATTACCACTAATCAACAAGTACAGGATACCACTATCTTGAGACTAACCGATGCTATTGTTAGTTCAAGAGTCAGACCAAATGTCCCAGGGACTGTCCTACAAAAGTATCAAGAAGGGGACGACCCTGACTACTTTTTCATTAATTTTGAGCGAGTAGCCACTACAGCTGCCTGGCCCCAGGAGAGATGGGGTCAGTATATAGCCCCATTATTATCGGGGGGGCTGCAGGCCGCCTTTCAGGCCTCTAACTCAGCCGGCACTACTGCCTATGAGGATATAAAAAAAAGTGATATTAGAGAGGCTGGGATGTGACCCAGAATATTACTGAGCCAAGTTCAGGAAGGAGAGGTGGGTTACAGGGGATAATCCCAGGGCTCTCTATTATAGGATCCGAGACTTAGGGAATATATGGTTGTCTCCTCACACTGCTAGTATGGACGAAGTAACAGAGAAGATCTATTTAGAGCAATTTCTTGAGGCCTTACCGATGAGTGCTCGCAATTGGGTCAAACAACATCCCAATCTAACACCTGTAACAGCGGTGGAACTCGCTTGCACCTTCCATCGCTCTCCCGAGTTTAAGGCCAACCCTACACGCCCTGCTTTTAACTTCCCTAGAGGTCTAGTTCGTGTAGAAAAACCTCAGACAAACCCCTGTCTTCCCCTCTTTAAGCCCCCGATTGTACCCAGCAGCCAAGGCCCATAATGTTATCATTGTTCTGAGTGGGGACACATAGCCAGACAATGTCCACACAAAGCACCAGCAGCCGAACCCATGGAGGTGGGGTATATCCGGAGCCGCATATATACCACAGGAAAGTCCTCAGGCCAGTATAGAAGAAAGGTGTATATAAACGGGAAGGGTCAACAGGCCCTGTTAGATACGGGATGTCGTTTTTCTGTTGTGAACCAGACTTTAATACCAGAAACCCAAATAAGGGAGGGCGAGCAAGTGTGTGTCACTTGTGTACACGGTGATTCAAGAACCTATCCAGTAGCCGAGGTCCTCCTAGATGTGGAAAATGACCCCCACCTAAGGAAAGTAGGAGTGGTACCTTCCTTACCAGAAGCTATAATTATTGGTACTGATCACCCTCAGTTTGAAAGATACTTAAAGGGCACCAAAAGTCCCACTATATCCTGGTTACAGGAAGCCTCCTTTAGTAGAAGCGAGATAGAAAGAGTAGAAAAGGGCGGTAAACAGAAAAAGTCCAAACATGAAAAATGATGAGAGAAAGGGCTTTCACCCGCATGCTGACATCTCATCCTGCTTTTATCCTTTCAACTCCTGAAGGAAGCAGGAAACCCACACAGATGAGCTTTCGAGTCGCCCAACGCGAGGATGGTACCCTCAGATACGCCTGGGAAAGAGCACAAGACCAAGAGCCCAAACAGGTAGGACCCTATTTCCTTGTTAAGAGGGGTTACTATACAGAGCAATAAAAGGAGGTATAGGCCAAGGTATCCAGTTGTTGGTCCCCACTCCCTATAGGGCACAAGTGTTACGTCTTGCTAACAATCAATTGGGAGGGGGTCACTATAGGAAGGACAACACCCTCAAATATCTAACAGAAAGGTTTTATTGGCCCGGGGTTTATAAGGATGTGGCCAGACATTGGGCCTCCTGTGTAAAGTGTCAGTATAAGAACCCAGCACATGTGAGGAAGGCCCCCTTGCTCCCTCTCCCTATAATTGATATACCCTTCAAGAGGGTTGGCATGGATTTGGTGGGTCCGCTTCCCCCCTCTGCAAGGGGTCACCGCTATATATTAGTCCTAGGGGACTATGCAAGTCGTTACCCAGAAGCCTTACCTCTAACAAGCATGACAACCACCAAAGTAGCCCAAGCCATGATCTCCTTCTTCTCAAGAGTTGGATTCCCAGCAGAAATTGTAACAAATCAGGGGACCCCTTTTATGTCTCGCCTTATGTCTCACATATGTAAAGTATTGGGGATCCACCAGATCAGAACCTCAGTATACCATCCCCAGGCGGATGGCCTGGTGGAGCGATACAATAACACCATTATAAACATGTTACGCAAGGTTGTTTCGGAGACAGGAAAAGACTGGGACAGACGCCTACTGGTGGTCCTCTTTGCGATTAGATCGCATGAACAACGCTCCTCCGGTTTTTCTCCTTTTGAGTTGGTATTTGGAAGGAAACCGAGATCATTCCTAGAAATGGCAATAGAGCAATGGGAAAATGAAGATGAAGAGGGAAAACCGATATTTGAGTATGTGGAAAACCTGAAAAGCACCTTATCTCAATTGTTGAGGTTGGTGCATGAGCACATGGAAAAGGCTCAAGAGGACCAAAAAAAGTACTATGATTGTGGGAGCTGTTTAAGGGAAATCGTGTAGGGGGATAAAGTACTCATTTTACTACTGTCCACAGATAACAAGCTACTAACCCAGTGGCAGGGGCCTTATATTATAGAGAAAAGAGTTACACCCGTCACTTACAGCGTTCTCTTACCCCTGCGGTCAGGGGGACGACAGATTTATCATGTCAATCTTCTAAAGAAATGGGAAGAGCCTTCCCTCCCTGAGAAAGAGCAGGTACCTATATTACATGTTAACACTACTACCCCCATAGATGTTCCTTTGCTTTCCCGCCAAGAAACCGAAAACGACAGAGTCAGTATAAGAACAGTAATGAACCCCTTTCAGAAACAACAACTCCTCAATCTGTTAGAGAAGTACCCCAGCCTTTTTTCTACTAAGCCAGGTCTAACCCCTCTTATACACCACGACATTGTATCCTTGAAAGATCAAATAGTGAAGCTAAAACCTTACCGCATACCAGCCTCCTGTAGAGAGGCCGTAGAAAAGGAAGTAACAACTATGCTGCAACTCAATGTCATCGAACCATCCCAGAGCGATTGGTGTTCCCCAGTTGTCATTGTACCAAAGCCGGACGGAAGTCTGCGTTTCTGTATAGATTTCAGACAGGTGAACAAAATCACTAAATTTGATACGTACCCCATGCCCCGTGTGGATGAACTAGTTGAACAGTTAGGGAAAGCTAAATTCATGTCCATCCATGACCTCACAAAGGGGTATTGGCAGATCCCTCTGACCCCCCAAGCTAGTGAAAAGACCGCGTTCTCCACCCCTTCTGGTTTATATCATTTCAAGGTCCTCCCCTTTGGCCTACATGGGGCCCCAGCAACGTTTCAGAGATTTATGGACAAAATCCTTAAGCCCCATAGAAACTATGCAGCAGCGTATCTGGACGATATTGTTATATTCAGTCCTACCTGGGAAGATCACCTCATACACATGGCCTCAGTCTTTGATGCAATACAAGAAGCAGGCCTAACCATAAATCCTAAGAAGTCAATGCTGGCCACAAATAAAATCCAGTACCTAGGGTTTACCATACAAGAAGGACTCCTACATCCACAAATGGATAAAATCGAAGCCATTAAAAACATCTCCACTCCTTAGACCAAGAAGGACATACGTTCCTTTTTAGGGTTCATCAGATATTACCGCAGGTTCATCCCCCATTTCTCTACAATAGCAAGCCCCATCACAGACTTCCTTACAGGTAAACATCCCTCAAGCATATCCCAGTGGAGTCACAGTCACAAAACCAGTTTTGAAACCCTAAAGAACTGCATTTGTACAGGACCAGTTCTCCATTGCCCAGACTTCAAAAAACCTTTGTGCTACAAACAGATGCTTTGGGACAATGCCTGGGGGCTGTTTTATGTCAACCTGATCAGCAAGGGGCTTTGAGACCCCTTTTGTATATCAGCCGAAAACTGTTTCCTAGAGAAAGACATTATTCAACAATCGAGAAAGAGTGTCTAGCAATAAAAAGGGCGATAGAAGCTCTTCAATATTACCTCCTAGGCCGTGAATTCATTGTTCTCACCGATCACGCTCCCCTTACCTGGTTGGCACATAATAAGGCCACCAACTCCCGCATTCTGCGCTGGTTTCTAGCATTGCAACCCTTCTCGTTTCAGACCATCCATGTCCCTGGAAAAACACAGGGCCTTATTTATGAGACTCCTTGCGCCTCCGGAACGTCACTTTTTTTGACATTCCGTGGCGCAGAAGCCTGCGTGATATTTATCAGGTAGCACTAAGCCACTTTTTTTGGCTTAATGCTGCCTGATAAATATCAGTCCCTTTAACGCAGTGTTCTGCGTTAAAGGGGCGTGCAATGGGTGTTGCTGGGGGCGTTCCCAGCAATATCCATGGCCTTTTGACACTGCCCCAGATTTACGAGAAATCGTAAATCTGAGGCAGCGCCAAAAGCTTACGCCTCCCCAGGGGAGGTGTAAGGGAGGCACAACGAGGAGAAATATCTTTATTTCTCCTCGGTTTTCCTTTTTCTATGCGTGCTGCATTCTGCAGCACACATAGAAAGAGGAAGAAGCCTCTTGTGATTATTTTTGTACAGAAAGGTGACCCTTCCTGTACAAAAATAATCATCCCCGCAACGCAGGCACCCTTGCACCATGGTGCAAAGGTGCCTGCGTTGGCGCACGGCAGCCCATTGTGCGCCGGCGCAGGGCAAAAGGACAGGAATGCGCCGTATCTTATAGATACGGCTCATTCCTGCCCTATTCTTTTGCCGTAGGGAGGCGCAGCAGGAAGGCCTGCTGCGCTGCCCTACGGCAAAACCTCATAAATGAGGTCCACAGATTGGTGCTGACTATCTCTCCAGACATCCATCACCTGAATGGCCACAACGGCCATTCCTAGGGGGAGAGCTATGTGAGGAGACGCGGAATCCCAACATGGCCGACAGCCTATACCGCGTCTCAACCACAGAGAACGCTCCAGGCTTCTCGGAGTCGGGCTTGGGAGAGCCGCCACACCCTTGGGAGGGACGAAACAAAGGGCACGAGAACGGGAATGCAGAGAGAGAGAACCAGGAAGTGAGGACGGACGAGCAGAACGCGGAAGATGGCGAAGAGGCGGACGACGGAAAACCGGAAGAGAAGACCGCGGTTTCAGAGGAAGGTTTACCTGCCACAGTCCATGGAGCTGAGGACGGAGCTCCAGGAGAACCCGTGAGTCGCAGAGACGCCGGAGCAGAGGGGGCTAAAGATGGACAGCTGTGTTGCACCGGATACAGCCCCAGTACCTTTAGAGACGAGACGAACACCCTTGCTGCCCACACCACGGGCTTTCTGGTGGAGCTGGTGGGGTGCCGGGCTGTAGCAGGCACTTGGAGGATAGAGAACTGTGCATGAGGGACTGCATGTGAGCGAAAAAAGGGGGGGGGGAGAGAATCCCCCTCACGACAAGTGTTGTAGCGCCAGCTTCCCACCCTGCACAAACACTCCTTTTTGCCTGGTGAAGGTGGCACTCTGGTGAAAAGCTTAATAAGAGTGACCCGTATTTTCTAATTCCCTGTTTCTTTGGGTTATTTTCTTTTTTTTTTTTCTTCCCTTCACTCAACTTGGGAGTCCTGGACGACCTGAACGAAGTGACGCTTCCTGAAGGAAAAAGGAGACCAGTCACCAACAGCTAAACCCACTGAGAGACTGAATGGAACTGACTCCCTTTGTACCCCGTTTCTTTAATTTCTCTTGAGTCCAATAAATAACGTAACACAAACCAGTACAGTGTGTCCTGTTGATCCCTCCACTTCTACACAAGGGTATTAGGACATAACGCACTTATAATAAGGAGGCCAGGATATTTATCACGTTCATGATGCAGTACCCGACCACCAAACTCTATATCAGGCTCAAAGTGCGGTTTATGTTTTCTGTCCAGGTAAATAAAACCAAGACTACCCTTGGCCTTAAGTGTAGAAGAGGATAATCCGAGGCGTTCTAATTGGTAGAAATATGGCTGTTTCACATTGATGAATAAGTCTCATTCTAACCTACTTACCGTTTATATGATTGTGTGTTCTTCCTTTAGCTCCAAGGATCCCCCTGAGGGCATCAGTTGACCTATATACACATTTTAACATTTCACATAATAGTTCTATTGATCATACTGTTGCTTGGGCTTTAATTTTCAAGTATAAAGTACTTTGCAACAATATGTAGATGGTAGCGGGTCAGCAGGCACAGCTAAGGTGTAATGCACAAATGCATCTCCTTGTTCCAGATAGCGTGTGCTAGGAGAGTGAAGGCTAGGGTGAAGTTACCAGATGACTTCTTATCAAGAGAGACCTCATGCTCCAGTACTGGAATTTCATTTATGAACCTTAGGCATGCACCTAGTTATACTCTGGTTTGAAAAAAGAAAGTTTAGGACTGAAGCATTGATTCCTTAGTCTTTGGAGCTATCTCGGAACCTTAGATTATAGAACACCGCAATATAGGTGCTGTATCTTTATCAACGCAGTAACCCTGCTGTGAAGGTTTGGTGCTATATTAATTAGAAGTGTAGCAGCCTTGCTGAGGATTGGTGCTGTATTATTTGCAGCATAGCCGTCCTGCTGAGAAGGATTGGTGCTGTGTTAGTAGTGGAGTAGCAGGTCTGCTAAGAAGCATTGTTGGTGCATTATTCACAGTGTTGCAGCTCTGCTGAGGAGAATTGATACTGTGCTATTAGCAGTGTTGCAGCCCTGCTGAGAAGCATTGTTGGTGCATTATTCACAGTGTTGCAGCTCTGCTGAGGAGAATTGAGACTGTGCTATTAGCAGTGTTGCAGCCCTGCTGAGAAGTATTGTTGGTGCATTATTCACAGTGTTGCAGCTCTGCTGAGGAGAATTGATACTGTGCTATAAGCAGTGTAGCAGCCCTGCTGAGAAGCATTGTTGGTGCATTATTCACAGTGTTGCAGCTCTGCTGAGGAGAATTGATACTGTGCTATATGTAGTGTAGCAGCCCTGCTGAGAAGCATTGTTGGTGCATTATTCACAGTGTTGCAGCTCTGCTGAGGAGAATTGATACTGTGCTATAAGCAGTGTAGCAGCCCTGCTGAGAAGCATTGTTGGTGCATTATTCACAGTGTTGCAGCTCTGCTGAGGAGAATTGATACTGTGCTATTAGCAGTGTAGCAGCCCTGTTCAGAAAGACTGCTTTGGTGTTATTAACAGTGCTGCGGCCCTGCTGAGACGGATTGGTTCTGTGTTATCAGTAGTGCAGCAGCCCTACTGAAACGGATGAGTGCTGTATTGTTTACAGTGTAGCATCCTTGTTGAGAATGTTTAGTACTGTATTATTATTAACAGCGTAGCATCCCTGCTGAGAAGGATTGTTGCTGCATTTTTTACAGTGTAGCAGCTCTGCTGCAGCGAATTAGTGCTGTGTTCTTAGAGGTAAAGCAGCCCCACTGAGAAGGGTTGGTGCTGTGTTGTTACCAGTGTAGCAGCCCAGCTGAGAAGGTTTGGTACTCTGATTTGATGCTATGTTATCAGCAGGGTAGCAGCCCTGCTGAGAAGGATGTGTGCTGTATTAATAATAGTGTAGAAGCCTTGCTGAGAAGGATTGGTGCTGTGTTATCAGCAGTGTAGTAGCCCTGCTGGGAAGAATTGGTGTTGTGTTATTTACAGTTTAGCAGCCCTCGCTGAGAAGGATTGTTGTTGTTTTATTAACAGTATAGATGCCCTGCAGAGAAGAATTGGTGCTGTGTTATTAGGAGTTTAGCAGCCATACTGAGAAGTATGTGTGCTGTATTAATAATAATAGTGTAGAAGCCTTGAAGCCTTGCTGAGAAGGATTGGTGCTGTGTTATCAGCAGTGAATCAGCCCTGCTGAGAAGATTTGGTGTTATGATATTAGCAGTGTAGCAGCCCTGCTGGGAAGGATTGATGTTGTGTTATTTATAGTGTAGCAGCCCTACTGAGAAGGACTGTTGTTGTGGTATTAGCAGTGTAGCAGCCCTGTGTAGAATGGTTGGTTCTGTGTTATTACCAGTCTAGCAGCCCACCTGAGAAGGATTGGTACCGTGATTTGGTGTTATGTTATTAGCAGTGTATCAACCTTGCTGAGAAGGATTGGTGCTGTGTTATTAGCAGTGTAGCAGCTCTGCTGAGGAGAATTGATGCTGTTTTATTAACAGTGTAGCAGCCCTGCCCTGCTGAGAAGGATGTGTGCTGTATTATTAATAGTGTAGAACCCTGCTAAGAAGGATTGGTGCTGTGTTATCAGCAGTGAAGCAGCCCTGCTGAGAAGATTTGGTGTTATGTTATCAGCAGTGCAGCAGCCCTGCGGAGAAGATTTGGTGTTATGTTATTAGCATTGTAGCAGTCCTGCTGAAGATTAGTGTTGTGTTAAGAGTAGTACAGCAGCCCTGCTGAGAAGGATTGTTTCTGTATTAGTAACAGTGTAACAGCCCTGTTGAGAAGGACTGGTGCTGGCTATTTTATTAGCAGCATAGCACCCCTGCTGAGAATATTTGGTGTTATTAGCAGTGAAACATCCTTGCTGAGAAGGATTAGTGCTGTGTTATTAGCACGAAGCAGCTCTGCTGAGGAGAACTGGTTCTGTTTTATTAGCAGTGTAGCAGGCCTGTTGAGGAGGACTTGTGCTGTGTTATTAGCTGTGTTGCAACTCTGCTGAGGAGAATTGGTGCTGTTTTATTAGCAGTGTAGCAGCCCTGTTGAGGAGGACTGGTGCTGTGTTATTAGCTGTGTAGCAACTCTGCTGAGGAGAATTGATGCTGTTTTATTATCAGTGTAGCAGCCCTGCCCCGCTGAGAAGGATGTGTGCTGTGTTATTAGCAGTGTAGCAGGCCTGTTGAGGAGGACAGGTGCTGTGTTATTAGCTGTGTACCAGCCCTGCTGAGGAGAATTGGTGCTGTGTTATTAGCAGTGTCGCAGCCCAGTTGAGGAGGACTGATGCCATTATTAGCATGGCAGAAGCCCTGCTGTGAAGGATTGGTGCAGTATTATTAGTATCGTAGCAGCTCTGCTGAGGAGAATTGGTGCTGTTTTATTAGCAGTGTAGCAGCCCTGTTGAGGAGGAATGGTGCTGTGTTATTAGCTGTGTAGCAACTCTGCTGAGGAGAATTGATGCTGTTTTATTAGCAGTGTAGCAGCCCTGCCCTGCTGAGAAGGATGTGTGCTGTGTTATTAGCAGTGTAGCAGGCCTGTTGAGGAGGACAGGTGCTGTGTTATTAGCTGTGTACCAGCCCTGCTGAGAAGAATTGGTGCTGTGTTATTAGCAGTGTAGCAGCTCTGCTGAGGAGAATTGGTGCTGTGTTATTTGCAGTGTCGCAGCCCAGTTGAGGAGGACTGATGCCATTATTAGCATGGCAGAAGCCCTGCTGTGAAGGATTGGTGCAGTATTATTAGTAGCGTAGCAGCTCTGCTGAGGAGAATTGGTGCTGTGTTATTAGCTGTGTACCAGCTCTGCTGAGGAGAATTGGTGCTGTGTTATTAGCTGTGTACCAGCCCTGCTGAGAAGAATTGGTGCTGTGTTATTAGCAGTGTAGCACCCTTGCCGAGAAAGACTGGTTTTGTGCTATGAGTAGTACGCCTGCGACCCGGTGTCTCTGCAGGACACTTTACACCTTACCATGTTTTGCAGATATTATGATGCTCCTAGGAAAGCTTGTATCATCCCCTTGTGAAAGGCTCGACAATTCACACAAATTCGGCCCACTCTTCAGTCTATACAACGGCTTTCTGAAGATATTATTTGTAATGCATCCTGTTTTTAAAAGTTGCACTGAGATTAAGGAAATCCCAGGATGATTGAATTAAATCAGGGTTTTAATGGTTTTATATAATGTTTTTATCCATGATCTTTTATATCTTGCATGCTCTGTTTTGTTGTGCATACTGTAGTGATTTATGGTTTCTACTTTAACTGAATAAAGCACTACTTGACTTGACTTGACTTGAGTAGTGCAGCAGCCCTGCTGAGAAGGATTGTTGCTGTATTATTTACAGTGCAGCATCTGCATTGAGAACGTTTTCCTTGCTGTATTGACAGGTTCAAGGCCCTACAGAGAAATTATAGTGTGGCCTCATTGGAAGTATAGCAGCTCTGCTGAGAAGCTTGGTACTCCAGCCCTCCTGAGAGGTGCTAGTACAGTATTTTAGAAAGTATGATATCCCTATAGAAACCCGGTATGAGTGTTTTGAAATATGACAGTCCTGATCCATTTGAACACAAAGATAATGTTTGGCCATTAGAGGCGCTGCCAGGTTTAGAGTATCTTCAGAGCAATCCACAGTCAGCTTTGCTGCCATCCTCGTCTGCTCTACAAACGTGCCACAGGCATGGCTGCACGCCCGGCCAACTGCGCCACTGCTCTACTTGTGCAGAAAACCCGTTTGGAAGAATGCCCCTATTGTTACCTGGAAACCCCCTGGGATTCAAAGACACAAGCGCCTCCGCCTCCACCTTTACCTCCCCCACCTCAGACAGCCATGCTTTAGAACAACAAATTGTTCTAAAATTTAACCCGAAGGTAAAAAGACTCCAGGGACTGTGGAAGTGGAATGCAGTCTGAGAGCATGCTTAGAGGTTATTATTTTGAAGGTAAATAGCTCATTGTGTTCTTTGATGTTCCTGAATGTGTTGGGTGGAGCGGGGTGAGGAGCGCCGCATGTCACTGATGAAGTCTCATTTCTAACTCCTCGAGACAAAACAAAGCCACAGCTCTTTCTTAGCATACTTTAACTGGCTGGATCATTCTCTCTTTGGTTTTGCACAAAAAGTGGCATAGGCAGTGCAGCCGCGGGCCGACGCAGGTAAGAGCGGTGGAGCGGTGAGGCTGGGTGGGTGGTGATTTCAACAGACGAGGGCGATGGGAAATTAATTAGTTATTTAATTTTCCCTCGCCATCGTCTGTTGAAATCCCCCCCTCCCTCCCCCACCCTGCTCACCGCTCTTACCTGTACGGGCCGCGGCTGAGGCAGTGTATCATGGACTCTAGTGCAAGGAAGGAAATGGCCCACATAGCTGCTGTTTAGATTGTAAAATATACCCCTAATCCGGGCTGAGTGGGCCCCTCAGGTCTCTGGGCCCTTGTGCCACTGCACCTGCTGCACCAATGGAAGATACGCCCCTGTGTATAATGTATTTTCTCTGTGCTGGCTAAATAGCGATTGGTTTGTTCTATGTAGAGTGATGTTTTCCGTATGAGTTCACTACCTGCGCTTTCTTTCAATGTACTGCTTTTTACTAGTCTCATGCACATGCCTAGCACTGAAGATGATGGGGCATATTAGCAACGATTTGCGATAATTATCGCAAAGCGCACTTAGCGCTGTTTTTTTTATCGCCGGCTATTGCTGGATTTCATCGCCGAGATAGCGCGTAATCAGCAACGCTTATCTCCAAGGCGATAAAAAATCCAGCGATAGCGGCGAAATGCGAGAATATCGCAGGAAATCCTGCGATAAAACACCAGCGATAGGGGAATCCTTGATGATAGGCCATGGTGGACTTAGCCTCACAATCCACCTCCCATTGAGAAAATAGGTAAGTCAAGTTTTTAGCAGGTGTTAAATTCCAGCGATAATCGCGGTTAGCGCGACTTTTTTTATCGCTTCGCGGGCATTGATAATAGGGGGAAGTTGTGTTTGCGACTGTTTGCAGTTGCTTTTAGTTGGGAACGCCTACTTTGCATGTCATTAGCGATAATTATCGCTGACATGCAAAGCGGCAACAAAACGGCCGCTATCGCCATTAAGCTGTCGCTAACAGCTGTTAGTGACAGCTTGCTAATAGAGCGATAAAAATATCGTCGCTTTATCGGCAAAAAGTGCCGCTAAAGTGGCGATACTGCCCTTGATAATATGCCCCGCAGTCTGCAGAGGTCCACAATATAAATATCCTTATTCATTCATACATTCATTCAAGATGTGCTGGTGCTAGGGACTGGTAACAAGTTGCTCATTCTGTGTCTGGACCGTTGAGGGTTTCAACTAGCTGAATCATACTTCACAGTGGGCATTTACTTGTGTTGTGTTTAGAAATGGGTTATCACAGAAAATTATCCTATTTTTAGAGAAAGGATTTAATCCGGAAGTGAGCCCACTGTAGAATTTTCTCCACTGTTCTATCCCTAATGTGTGGCAATTCTATGGCAAATTCTCCTCCAGATTTAGATGGTACTATGACTATTTTTTTTTTTTTAAATGTGCCTTTGCTAAACATGTCCATGCAATTTATTTTAACATGGTAGACATCTCCTGGAAGGTATGTGCTCTAATATTAATGCAAAAGTGTCTATTTTTAGATCATAGTTCAAAATCCCCAGCCTGCCAGCGCAGTGTTTACGTTTATACTATACAAATATCAGATAATTGTAACATCTGTTACTACAGTGCTCGGAAATCGTAGCATGAAGCGATATCAATAAAAAAAAGCAAGTTACTATTTAAAAGCCTCACTATTAATCATAAGTACATCCAAGGTCAGCATTTTGTACCCCCTCTGATCTGTCTAAATGGTGGAATCCCCATTAGGGAAGGAATGCTTCAAGGTAGAGACCAAAGAATGAAACCTTGTCTCTCAAAACTAATTGAATTTATCTGTAGAAAAAGAGTGTGCCTCGTAAAAGATTAGAATTGGAATGTATTGGCTTCAATGTTGCACCAATAGAGATAGGGCATTTCCTTACTTTCGTGATCTAAGTCCTCTGAAACTAGCATCGG
Organism: Calotriton arnoldi; assembly: GCA_963921515.1. Classification (NCBI taxonomy): domain Eukaryota; kingdom Metazoa; phylum Chordata; class Amphibia; order Caudata; family Salamandridae; genus Calotriton; species Calotriton arnoldi. Next base: position 497,624 of record CAWUFW010007868.1, on the reverse strand, counting down.
AGAGAGAAGCATTTCTGGCTCAAATGAGAAGGATATATCAAAAAAGAGAGGGACCCTTGGGTAACCCAAAGGACTAGGGTTCAAACACAAACTTTTCAACAAGAACGTCCTCTGGGAGAAATCTTTTTGTATCTCTGCATTCAGTTCCACACTTCAAATCTCAATCACACGATCACAGGTTGAATCATATCCACCACATCCAAACTGTTCAATACACTAAATATTGGCACAAAAACCTATAGAAAATGTAATAACAATTGAATTTATTAAGACACAGATGTTTTTCAAAACATTACATAATAAAACCATTTCATTGAGCAAATCATTTAGTTAAACAATTCAATAAAAAAACATTATAATCCATTCAGTATACAAACAAATTGATCCTGATTAAATTAATGTCTTCAATGAAGTGGCACCATATTTTGAGAACGTGAGTTCATGGTGCCGCTTCATTGACGACATTATTTTCATTTGGGAAGGATGCCAGGAAGAACTGGAGGAGTTTATTGGTTGGTTGAACCTAGGGGATCCCAACCTGAAATTCACTTCGGATTTCAGTAAGGAGAAGGTGAACTTCCTAGATATTAGTATCAAGGAGAAAGAGGGCCACTTAGAGGTTGAACTTTATAGTAAGCCTACGGATAAAAACACTTTGCTACACTATGGGAGTTTTCACCCCAAAGCACAGAGGGATAATATTCCCTTTGGACAGTTCTTGCGATTACGCAGGAACTGTTCTTCCATAGGTGACTTCAATAAGCACCCAGAGATTGTAAAACAAAAATTAAAAAACAGAGGCTACCCTAGGAGATTAATAAATCAGTCCCAGAGGACGTTCTTGTTGAAAAGTTCAAATGAGAAGGGACATTTTCATTCATCAACAGTCCATGCAGGACTGGGGACCTGAAACCAGAACTAGGCAATAAGATCCATGACACACTTCCGGGCTCAATTAAGTTCCTTGGGTGCTGCTGTGCCCTGTCCTCTGTTTGTCAAAAGGGTGTCTATATTTCTGTATTTCTGACTCGTAGGCATTCAGATTGTAAAAATCTGCAAATTTTTTAAAATTTGAGGGCTAATCACAATTTGTGATAACATTTAAATATATGCCCATTCCCACTCTAGGCTCTGAGGGGCTGATTAGGATGGCGGTCGGAAAACCTCCCCGACCGCCATGGTAGCGGGAAAAGACCGCCGCATGGACCGCGACATAACCGCTGGTCGAATTACGATGGCCCGCGATCGAAATCCGACTGCGGCGGTACGATCGCGGGCTTTAACATTGCGGCAGTTGCTGCTGCCCGCAGCACCGCTGCGATGTCGAAAGGAGCATGTCCTGCATTTCCCTGCACTGCGTGGCAGGCACTGCACAGTGCCTGCCACCTGGTACAGGGAAAATGTAGGGGGGGACCATGGGTACCCCCCCAGTGCACCCACACCCCCCCAACACATTGCCGCAACGGGCCCCCGGAAGACAATCTCCGCCAGCCTTTCCATGGCGGTTTGACTGTTGCGGAAAGGCTGGCTACCGCCGGCATCATAATTGTGCCGGCGGAGCCAGATCAGCACCGCCACCATTATCCCGGTCCTTCTCCGTCCGCAAGGCAGGAGTGTGGATGGCAACCGGTGGAAAAGCGGCGGTCAGAATTTCCCACCGCCAACCTAATCTGACCGGCGGTTTTCTGGGTTGCGATCGCGGGCGGATGTCCACCGCCGGCGGTCACCACCGCCGGCCCGGCGGTGGACATCCGCCCGCCATCCTAATGCCCCTAAGTTTGTGAAATTTGTGAAAATGTACTCGCCCAGGGTAGGTGCTGTCCCAGTTTTTACTGGTCATAGTCACGTGTTATCATGAGGATTGCAAAGAATAATAGCTATTTACACAACGTGGCAATAGGCTTCAAATGAATCAAGGCTTGACGCCATCCACACCTTTACAAGTCACCACTGCCGGTCTCAATTGTACAAAGAGAATATTTATGTACTATATCGCAGTAGGGTACTTTGCCCACCTCGGCAGTGCCCCTGAAAGGATGATAGGGCTGCGGAAGAGCAGGAATATGCCTATCATGTTCTTGAAAAGGACCAGAATCCATTTGCTTGCGCTTACATTGGACATCATAATGTCCACCCTATATATTTTAGTGATTGTTTCCCTATTCATGCTTCTTCTATCAAGACATTTATGAAGGTAATTCTTGAAACAATCTGATCAACTGGTAGTTACTATACGTGTAATCCATTATTATGGTGTCAAGTCTAATAGTGATGAAAAATACAGCAGTCCCACTGGTGCCATAACTGTCCAAAAGCTCATCCAAGTTCAATGTACATTTTTTTATGGAGGCAGCAAATACTATACAAGGGAAGCCTATGTCAAATCATAACTGTTGCAGTGTAAAGAAAAGATCGAATGGTATTAATTAAACCTTTATTCTTCTATCTTTTAAACCTTTATTCTTTTATCTTTCTAGGTTGTCCATGTCAATGGAAACTTTCAATTGTCACCTTGAGTCAAATACATTGTGGTTGCATTCACGAAAGGGCATCCGACATATTGTCAAAAGGGGTAAAAAAAATATTTACCCTGCTAGACTTTCTCACAAGGTAGAAAAAATAAAATAGGACTTATTTATTCGAGAGTTGAATCTTCGCTATTTTTTCTCCCACCATCAGGAAGTGTGAGAGCCAGCCTGCCACTCGCCACCAAAGCACACCGTCGGACACGCAAACATTTCCCATTTGTACTGTGATCCCCAGGCACTCATGCTTGTTCCCTTACCATCACTGGGCACTCCCAATTCCTTCCTTTCCCAGTAGCCTCAAACCACTCCTGCTTAATCCCTTCATAAATCCCAGCCAAGACTCTCCCTCCCTTTGATCCTTGTAAACAAACTGCCCTGTCCCTTTTGCCCCGGTCACCTGAAGTGCTGCCATCCACCCCCTACCTAAGAGTGACGGTGAATAGCAGGAACTGGCTGTGAGAGGAGAGAAGTGTCTACCTGGAGCAGCAACAAGAGCTGGGATAGCAAAACCAACTGGAAATTGTGTTTAAACAAAAAACTGATCCTGACCCATATCTGCTTGTGAGTGTCTGAGTGTGTTTCCATGTCCATGATGAGTGTGTGAATGTTGTGCCCACTCTGGTAAACAAACAGCCATGGTACAATAGTTGTCATTATTGACAACTTCTGGACATCCTTAACCCCTTCGATGCTCATGACGTAATGGTTCCTTCATGAGCATCGGTGCCTCTGTGCTCATGACGGAACCATTCCGTCATGAGGACAGAAGCACGAAATCCCTCTGCTGCAGACAGCAGAGGGATTTCCTTTTCTCCCCCAAAGCCTCGGGAGCTGGGGAAGAGCTTCCCCAGCTCCCGAGGCCCCCTCCCTGGTTTCTGTGAAATGACGATCAGCGCACACGTCGCGCTGTCGTTATTTCACAGAAATGCCTTTAGGCTCATTTCAGTTTCACTTTCTACGTGCTCAGGGGGCTATCTCAGCCCCCTAGGCACGTAGAAAGACGGGAGAGGTATCATTGGAAAGGGGAGAATCTCCCCTTTCCAATGGTACCCCTCCCCAGAGGATCCCTGCTTGGGGATCGCCCCAGGAGGGCGATCCCCAAGCAGGGATCCACCCCCTAGACACCAGGGAGGGGGCAGTGGCCCCTTGGGCAAGGGCTTATGCTCCCACCCATAAAATTGGGCATATACAGTCTTTCTGCCCCCCCTGGGGGGCATATGGGGGCAGTAGCCCCCAATCTGCCCCCCTGGGGGGGCAGAAAGCCCACTTGACACCAGGGATTTTTTTTGGGGCCTATATAATTAGGGTGGGGGCTGCCCAAAATGGGCACGCCAATGCCCCCACCTCCCGCCACCATTACAGCTTTTCTGCCCCCCCAGGGGGGCAGAAAGCCCACTAGAAACCAGGGATTTCTTTTATTATGTAAATTAGGGGTGGGGGCTGCCCATTATGGGTACGCCAAAGCCCCCAAACCCCCCCTGCACAATAACAGTCTTTCTGCCCCCTCTGGGTGCAGATGGGGGCTGTAGCTCCCAATCTGCCCCTCCGGGGGGGCAGAAAGCCCACTAGACGCCAGGGTTATTTTTTTTACGATTAATTTAGGGGTGGGGGCTGCCAAAGACGGGCATGCCAATGCCCCCCCCCACAAAATTCCAGTCTTTCTGCCCCCCCCTGGGGGGCAGATGGGGCACTAGCCCCCAATCTGCCCCCCGTGGGGGCAGAAAGCACCCTAGACACCAGGGATTATTTCTTTTATAGGCCCGGGGTGGGGGTTGCCCGGAATGGGCATGCAAATGCCCCCCCCCCCACCCCCCCAAAGAAAACTAAAGACTTGCTGCCCCTCCAGGATGAAGATGGGGGCAATAGCCCCTGATCTGCCCCCGAGGGGGGGGGCAGAAAGCCCACTAAGCGCCAGGGATTTTTTTTTTTATATATAGGTAGGGGTGGGTGTTGCCCAGAATGGGCATGTCAAGGCCCCCACCCCCCAAAAAAATGATAGTCTTTCTGCCCCTCCCCCTGGGAGGCAGATGGGGCAATAGCCCCTTATCTGCCCCCACCCGGGGTGGGATAGAAAGCCCACTAGCCACCAGGGATTTTTTTCCCCAAAGTTCGGGGTGGGGGTTGCCCAGAATGGGCATGCCAATGCCCGCAACCCCCCCAAAAAAGATGCCACAGCATTTCTGCCCCCCCAGGAGGCAGTTGGGGGCAGTAGCCCCTGATCTGCCCCCCGGGGGGGGCAGAAAGTCCACTAGGCGCCAGTGATTATGCTGGCTTTTCTATTAGTAAGGGTGGGGGCTTCCCAGAATGGGCATCCCAATGCCCCCACCCCGCCCCCCAAAAGAATAGCCACAGTCTTTCTGCCCCCCTTGGGGGCATATCGGGGCAATAGCCCTCGATTTCCTCCCTCCCCAGGGTGGCAGACTGCCCACTAGGCACTGAATTTTCTTCAGGATGTGCCTACCTGTGGATTTTGGGCCCTAGCGCAGCCGGCACATAGGGAAATCTAGCAAACCTGTACATTTTTGAAAACTAGACACCAAGGGGAATCCAGGATGCGGTGACTTGTGTGCCTCTCACCAGGTTCTGTTACCCAGAATCCCTTGCAAACCTCAAACTTTGTCTAAAAACCCACATTTTCCTCACATTTTTGTGGTGGAAAGATCTGGAATCTGCGTGGATCCACAAAATTCCACCCACCCCGCATTCCCCAAGGTCTTCCGAGAAAAATGGTGCCTCACTTGTGTGGGTGGGTCAAGTACCCGCAACAGGCAAGGGCCCAAAACCTAGTGAGGCAACATCAAAGTGCCTATCACAAAACGACCTGGATTTGCAAGGGGGTCACCTGGGTTTTTGGCCCCGTGCTCGGTGGCCAGCAAGGGAAACCTACCAAACCCACACATTTCTGAAAACTAGGCACCCGGGGGATTCCAGGGAGGTATGGCTTACGTGGATCCCCCAACGTTTTCTTACCCAGAATCCCCTGCAAACCTCAAATTTAGCTGAAAATATCACGTTTTCCACTCATTTTTGTGTGGGAAAGTTGTGGCATCATCGGGCTGACACAAATTTCCTACCACCCAGCGTTCCTCAGGTCTCCCGATAAAAATGGTGCCTCACTCATGTGGGAGGCCCAGTACCCGCGACAGGCAAGGGCCCAAAACGTATTGAGGCGACATCAAAATTGCCTATCACAAAACGACCTGGTTTTGCAAGGGGGTCCCATGACTTTTGGCCCGGGCTCGGAGGCCACCTAGGGAAACCTACCAAACCCACACATCCCTGATAACTAGACACCTGGGGGATTCCAGGGAGGTATGGCTTACATGGATCCCCCAACCTTCTCTTACCCAGAATCCCCTGCAAACCTGAAATTTAGCAGAAAAAAATCACTTTTTTTACACATTTTTGTGTGGAAAAGTTGTGGCATCACAGGGCTGACACAAATTTCCTACCACCCAGCATTCCCCCATGTCTCCCAATAAAAATGGTCCCTCACTCGTGTGGGAGGCCCAGTACTCGCGACAGGCAAGGGCCCAAAACGTATTGAGGCGACATCAAATTGCCTAACTCAAAACGACCTGGTTTTGCAGGGAGTCCCATGACTTTTGGCCCGGGCCTCGGCGGTCACCTTGGGAAACCTACCAAACCCACACATTTCTAAAAACTAGACACCCGGGGGATTTCAGGGAGGTATGGCTTGTGTGGATCCCCCAACTTTCTCTTACCCAGAATCCCCTGCAAACCTGAAATGTAGCTGAAAAAATCACTTTTTTCACACATTTTTGTGTGGGAAAGTTGTGGCATCACAGGGCTGACACAAATTTCCTACCACCCAGCATTCCCGCAGGTCTCCCGATAAAATGGTGCCTCACTCGTGTGGGAGGCCCAGGTACCGCGACAGGCAAGGGCCCAAAACGTATTGAGGCGACATCAAAATTGCCTATCACAAGATCGACCTGGTTTTGCAAGGGGGTCCCATGACTTTTGGCCCGGGGCTCGGCGGCCACCTAGGGAAACCTACCAAACCCATACATTTCTGAAAACTAGACACTCTGGGAATTCCAGGGAGGTATGGCTTGCGTGGATCCCCCAACGTTTTCTCACCCAGAATCCCCTGCAAACTTGAAATTTAGCTGGAAAAATCACTTTTTCACACATTTTTGTGTGGGAAAGTTGTGGCATCACCGGGCTGACACAAATTTCATACCACCCAGCATTCCCCCAGGTGTCCCGATAAAAATGGTGCCTCACTCGTGTGGGAGGCCCAAGTACCCGCGACAGGCAAGGGCCCAAAACGTATTGAGGCGACATCAAAATTGCCTATCACAAAATGTTTTGGGCCTTTGCCTGTCGCGGGTACTTGGGCCTCCCACACGAGTGAGGCACCATTTTTATTGGGAGACCTGGGGGAACACTGGGTGGTAGGAAATTTGTGTCAGCCCAGTGATGCCACAACTTTCCCACACAAAAATGTGTGAAAAAAGTGATTTTTTCAGCTACATTTCAGGTTTGCAGGGGATTCTGGATAAGGAAACGTTGGGGGATCCATGCAATCTTACCTCCCTGGAATACCCCGGGTGTCTAGTTTTCAGAAATGTGTGGGTTTGGTAGGTTTCCCTAGGTGGCCGCCGAGCCCCGGGCCAAAAACTCATGGGACCCTCTTGCAAAACCTCGTTGTTTTGTGATAGGTAATTTTGATGTTGCCTCAATACGTTTTGGGCCCTTTCCTGTCGCGGGTACTTGGGCCTCCCACACGAGTGAGGCACCATTTTTATCGGGAGACCTGGGGGAACGCTGGGTAGTATGAAATTTGAGTCAGCCCGGTGATGCCACAACTTTCGCACACAAAAATGTGTGAAAAAGTGATTTTTCCAGCTAAATTTCAGGTTTGCAGGGGATTCTGGGTAAGAAAACGATGGGGGATCCAGGCAAGTCATACCTCCCTGGAATACCCCGGGTGTCTAGTTTTCAGAAATGTGTGGGTTTGGTAGGTTTCCCTATGTAGCCGCCGAGCCCCGGGCCAAAAAGTCATGGGACCACCCTTGCAAAACCAGGTCGTTTTGTGATAGGCAATTTTGATGTCGCCTCAATACGTTTTGGGCCCTTGCCTGTCGCGGGTACTTGGGCCTCCCACACAAGTGAGGCACCATTTTGATCGGGAGACCAGGGGGAATACTGGGTGGTAGGAAATTTGTGTCAGCCCGGTGATGCCACAACTTTCCCACACAAAAATGTGTGAAAAAAGTGATTTTTTCAGCTACATTTCAGGTTTGCAGTGGATTCTGGGTAAGAAAACGTTGGGGTATCCATGCAAGCCATACCTCCCTGAAATCCCCCGGGTCTCTAGTTTTCAGAAATGTGTGGGTTTGGTAGGTTTCCCTTGGTGGCCGCTGAGCCCCTGGCCAAAAAGTCATGGGACCCCCCCTTGCAAAACCAGGTCGTTTTGTGATAGGCAATTTTGATGTCGCCTCAATACGTTTTGGGCCCTTGCCTGTCGTGGGTACTTGGGCCTCCCACACGAGTGAGGCACCATTTTTATCGGGAGACCTGGGGAACACTGGGTGGTAGGAAATTTGTGTCAGCTGGGTGATGCCACAACTTTCCCACACAAAAATATGTGGAAAAGGTGATTTTTTCAGCTAAAGTTCAGGTTTGCTGGGGATTCTGGGTAAGAAAACATTGGGGGATCCACGCAAGCCATACCTCCCTGGAATCCCCTGGGTGTCTAGTTTTCAGAAATGTGTGGGTTTGGTAGATTTCCTAGGTGGCCGCTGAGCCCCGGGCCAAAAAGTCATGGGACCCCCTTGCAAAACCAGGTCGCTTTGTGATAGGCAATTTTGATGTCGCCTCAATACGTTTTGGGCCCTTGCCTGCCACAGGTACTTGGGCCTCCCACACGAGTGAGGCACCATTTTTATCGGGAGACCTGGGGTAACACTGGGTGGTAGGAAATTTGTGTCAGACCGGTGATGCCACAACTTTCCCACACAAAAATGTGTGAAAAAAGTGATTTTTTCAGCTACATTTCAGGTTTGCAGTGGATTCTGGGTAAGAAAACGTTGGGGTATCCATGCAAGCCATACCTCCCTGAAATCCCCCGGGTCTCTAGTTTTCAGAAATGTGTGGGTTTGGTAGGTTTCCCTTGGTGGCCGCCGAGCCCCGGGCCAAAAAGTCATGGGACCCCCCCTTGCAAAACCAGGTTGTTTTGTGATAGGCAATTTTGCGGTCGCCTCAATACGTTTTGGGCCCTTGCCTGTCGCGGGTACTTGGGCCTCCCACACGAGTGAGGCACCATTTTTATCGGGAGACCTGGGGGAACACTGGGTGGTAGGAAATTTGTGTCAGCTGGGTGATGCCACAACTTTCCCACACAAAAATATGTGGAAAAGGTGATTTTTTCAGCTAAAGTTCAGGTTTGCTGGGGATTCTGGGTAAGAAAACATTGGGGGATCCACGCAAGCCATACCTCCCTGGAATCCCCTGGGTGTCTAGTTTTCAGAAATGTGTGGGTTTGGTAGATTTCCCTAGGTGGCCGCCGAGCCCCGGGCCAAAAAGTCATGGGACCCCCCCTTGCAAAACCAGGTCGTTTTGTGATAGGCAATTTTGATGTCGCCTCAATACGTTTTGGGCCCTTGCCTGCCACAGGTACTTGGGCCTCCCACACGAGTGAGGCACCATTTTTATCGGGAGACCTGGGGTAACACTGGGTAGTAGGAAATTTGTGTCAGACCGGTGATGCCACAACTTTCCCACACAAAAATGTGTGATAAAAGTGATTTTTTTCAGCTAAATTTCAGGTTTGTTGGGGATTCTGGGTAAGAAAACGTTGAGGGATCCACGCAAGCCATACCTCCCTGGAATCCCCCGGGTGTCTAGTTTTCAGAAATGTGTGGGTTTGGTAGGTTTCCCTAGGTGGCCGCCGAGCCCTGGGCCAAAAAGTCATGCGACCCCCCTTGCAAAACCAGGTCGTTTTGTGATAGGCAATTTTGATGTCGCCTCAATACGTTTTGGGCCCTTGCCTGCCACGGGTACTTGGGCCTCCCACACGAGTGAGGCACCATTTTTATCGGGAGACCTGGGGTAACACTGGGTGGTAGGAAATTTGTGTCGGACCGGTGATGCCACAACTTTCCCACACAAAAATGTGTGATAAAAGTGATTTTTTTCAGCTAAATTTCAGGTTGCAGGGGATTCTGGGTAAGAAAACATTAGGGGATCCATGCAAGCCATACCTCCCTGGAATCCTCTTTGTGTCTAGTTTTCAGAAATGTGTGGTTTTGGTAGGTTTCCCTAGGTGGCCGCCGAGCCCCGGGCCAAAAAGTCATGGGACACCCCTTGCAAAACCATGTTGTTTTGTGATAGGCAATTTTGATGTTGCCTCAATACATTTTGGGCCCTTGCCTGTCGCGGGTACTTGTCCCACCCACGCAAGTAAGGTACCATTTTTCTCGAAAGACTTTGGGGAACACGGGGTTGGTGGAATTTTGTGAATCCACGCAGATTCCAGAACTTTCCACCACAGAAATGTGCAAAAAATGTGTTTTTATGGACAATTGTTTAGGTTTGCAAGGGATTCTGGGTAACAGAACCTGGTGAGAGCCAGTCAAGTCACCCCATCCTGGATTCCCCTGGGTGTCTAGTTTTCAAAAATGTATAGGTTTGCTATGTTTCCCTAGGTGCCGGCAGAGCTAGGGTTCAAAAACTACAGCTAGGCACTTTGCCAAAAAAGGGTCATTTTTCACTGTGAAATTGTGGTGTGTCCACGTTGCGTTTTACGCCGTTTCCTGTCATGGGCACTAGGCCTACCCACACAAGTGATTTATCATTTTTCTCGGAAGACTTTGGGGAACGCGGGGTGGGTGGAAATTTGTGGATCCACGCATATTCCAGAACTTTCCACCACAGAAATGTGAGGAAAATGTGTTTTTTAAACAATTTTTAGGTTTGCAAGGGATTCTGGGTAACAGAACCTGGTGAGAGGCAGTCAAGTCACCCCATCCTGGATTCCCCTGGGTGTCTAGTTTTCAAAAATGTATAGGTTTCTAGGTTTCCCTAGGTGCCGGCAGAGCTAGGGTTAAAAAACTACAGCTAGGCACTTTGCCAAAAAAGGGTAATTTTTCACTGTGAAATTCTGGTGTGTCCACGTTGCGTTTTGCGCCGTTTCCTGTCGCGTGCACTATGCCTACCCACACAAGTGGGTTACCTATTGACTTTCGATGCATTTCTGCCTTCCAAATGAAAGACAATGTGTAAAAAAGAAGTCATTTTGAAAAATGACCTATAATTCTCATGCTAGTATGGGTACTCCCAATTTCGGAAATGTGCAAATATCTACTGTTTCTAAACTCTATATTTTGTTCCCATTTCAGAAATACACAGGTGTCTTTCATACCAATTTTTCCATGTATACATTTTCCCAAAATAATTGCTATATACCCGGTAATAAAAAACCATTGCAAGACACTGCTCAGTTATTGGCTCTGGGTTCGTCGGGTTCTTGGTGAACCTACAAGTCCTATATATCGCCACAACCAGAAAGGTCCAGCGGATGTAACATTATATTGCTTTCAAATAACTGTCATAATTAGAAGAAGTTACAGGTGAAAACGTTGACACAAATGGCTGTTTTTTTCAACTAATTTTCAATTTTTCCTATATTTAACTGTTTGTTTCTAAGAAGAAACCTTGAAGGATCTACACAAATGACCCCTTGCTGAATTCAGAATTGTGTCTACTTTTCACAAATGTATAGCTTTCCAGGATCCATTATTGCTTTCATACCCATTTCTACCATTAACTGGAAGGAGGTTGAAAGCACAAAAAATAGCAAAGATAGGCTATGTCCCAGAAAAATGCCTAAACTGTGTAAAACATTTTGGTTTTCTGACAAAAGTCTGCTTGTCCCTGAAAGCTGGGAAGATGGTGATTTCAGCACCACAACCCCTTTTTTGATACCATTTGCAGGGGAAAAACCAGACGCTTTCATCTGTAGCCCTTTTTTCGCATTTTTCCACAAAAAACCAAACTTTAGCTGTATTGTGGCTAATTTCTGGGTCCCCTCCAGGGGAATCCAAAAACCCTGAGTACATTTAGAATCCCAATGATGTTGGAAAAAAAGGACGCAAATTTGGCGTGGATACCTTATGTGGTCAAAAAGTTACAGGGGCCTAAGCGCGAACTCCCCCAAATAGCCAAAAAAAGGCTTAGCATAGGGGGTAAAAGGCCTAGCAGCGAAGGAGGGTTAAAGCTTATGTCTATTGCCTTTCTAGTAAAATGGTGGCCTGGACGCAATGGTGGTAATTCTTTGCAGCTTGCGAGCATCCTAGATTCCAAATCAATGGTCTTTGTGGGGGATTGTAGAAAATACTTTCAAGCATAAGAAAGTGAAGTGTCTCATGATAGCTAGTGTGAAGTGGATACAAACTATGAAATTCATATAGCTCGGTGCAATTTTCTAGGTGATTTTCAAAGTGAGTTCCTTTGCTTTCACAATTACCACATAGGCGAAAAACGCTTAAGTTCTTAAGGTCATGTGTTAGGAAGGACCCTCATTTAAATAGTGAGATTTCGGTCAAGAAAATCATAAAAGAAGTAGATCTCTAATTCACTATTAATAGACGGATTATGTGTGGATTTTCCTATACCAGAGGCTTGTACTGAATTTTGATGCATGAGACATGTTTCGCAATTCTTCTAAAAATAAATAATAAGACAACAAATTATGCTCACAATGAGGATTAATGACTAATGCACAATGCATTCTGTAGCATATGTTTTCTAGTGTACTGGGTATATATTTAATATATACTATACATGTTTTTTCCATTAGATATTGTTTTCCAACACATACATGTTAGAACTGGGGGTCTCTAGTTGGCAGTTGCTTGCACCCTGTCCAAGGAGGGACCCTTCCTTCTAGTCAGGGTAAGGGAGTTACACACCCAAGATAACCCCTGCTCACCCCCTAAAGTATTTGTACATAAACACACAGTAACACAGTGAAAACACTACAAATGGACACCACACCAGTTTAAATAGATGACCAATGTTTATCTAAGTAAAAGAAGACCAAAAATACAAAAATACAAAATACACAATTCAAGATTTCACTTTTAAAAGGTTTAAAATAGTTCAGTCCATATAAAACTATGGATGCATCTCTTTTAGTACGAAGTACCTAGGATGCGTCAAAATCAAAGTCGAAAACAGGCTCTGGGGAGGTGAGGCACCTGAAAGCAAAGCGATCCGTCGGTTACTTACACGCAGGGAAGGTGATGCTTCTGTTCCGTACATGCAGGGAAGGTGATGCGTTGGTTAATTGCTCCCAGGGGAGGTGATGCGTCGGTTCCTTACTGCCACACAGGGGATGTGATGCGTCAGTTCTTTATCGTAAGAGGAGGTGATGCGTCAGTTTCTTACTGCAGGGGGAGGTGATGCTTCATTTTGCCAGGCTCTGCATCGTCCAACATCAGTTCTGGGGGCTGTGCGAGGATGCGCAAGGCTTTGAGGGGCTTTGCATCATTTGGCATCGGTTTCGAGGAGAAGTCAGCTGTGTGGCTAGACTTGACAAGGCTTCCTGTCATCCGGCGTCGGTTTCGAGGAGCTGTCAAAAGTGCAGTGGGACTTGGCAAGGCTTTGCGTCTTCCGACTTTGGCTCTGAGGAGCTGTTAGCTGTGTGAGGGGACTTGGCGAGGCTTTGCGTTGTCCGGCGTCGGCTCCAAGAGGATGCCCCGCAAGGCTTTGCGAGGCTTCACTCTGATTTTTACAGAGATCAGCTGCAGAACCCACTTCTGAGACCTTTTGACTGGACTTCAGGCAAGGGTAGGACTCACAGATGGCAGAGTCCAGCAGCCCCAGCAGAGTTGCAAGAAGGCTTTTGTGTCCCTGAGACTTCTTAACAGGAAACAAGCACACACAAGCCCTTGGAAAACCTTGGCAAACAGGATACAAGAAAGCAAAGTCCAGTCCTTTGACTCTCAAAGAGAGAAGCAGCAAGCAGCTGGCCAGCCCAACACAGCAACAAGCAGAGTGGCAGTTCACCTCCTACTGCTTCTCCAGCTCTTCTTCATGGCAGAATCTCCTCTTAGTCCAGAAGTGTTCTAAAAATGTGGGGTTATAGGTCCAATAGGTCCCCTTTTGGCCTTTGAAGTAGGCATACTTCAAAGGATAGTCTTTGTAGTGCACAAGTCCTGCCTTGCCCTGTCCTGGCTCCAGACACACTACAGGGGGGTAGAGACAGCATTGTGGGAGGACAGACACACCTCTATTAAGGTATCGGTGACAACTCCTCCACCCACTTTAATAGTTCAGGAAGGCCCGTCAGCCTGGTGATGGGTAATCAGGATATGCACGGCACACCTCAGCTCCCTTTGTGTGACTGTCTAGAGGGAATGCACAAACAGACCAAATGCCAGTCTAAACCAGACGTGGATTCAATAGGCAGGCAGAGGCACAGGATGGTAAAGCAAGAAAATGCCCACTTTCTATAAGTGGCATCTTCAAACACACAATTTAAAAACCAACTTCACTAAAAGATGTATTTTTAAATTCTGAATTCAGGGAGCCCAAACTCTAAATCTCTATCTCTTCCCAATTGAAAGTTACACTTGTAAGGTTTTACAAGGCAGATCCAATGATAACCTATGGAAGAGGTAGTATTTGCAATTGTGAAAAACGACATTGGCAGTATTTCACTATCAGGACTTGTAAAACACACCAGTCCATGGCCTACCTTTAAAATAAACTGTACCCTGCCCGTGGGGATGCCTTGGGCCTACCACAGTGGTGCCTTACATGTAGTAAATGGGACGGGTTGGGCCTGGCAAGTGGGGGCACTTGCCAGGTCAACATGGAAGTTTAAAACTGCACTTGCAGACATTGTAGTGGCAGGCCTGAGACATGTTTGCAGGGATACTCATGTGAGTGGCACAATCAGTGAGCAGGCCTACTAGTAACATTTGATTTACAGGCACTGGGCACACAGAGTGCACTTTACTAGGGACTTACCAGTAAATCAAATATGCCAATGATGGATAAGCTAGTCACCATTACAATTTACACAGAGAGCATATGCATTTTAGCACTGGTTAGCAGTGGTAGAGTGCCCGGAGTCCTAGAGCCAACAAAAACAGATCTGAAAAAATAGGAGGAAGAAGGCAAAAAGTTTGGTGATAATCCTGCCAAAGGGGCCAGGCCCAACAGTACTCTATATGAAATATGTGAAAGATAAAGTTAAAGTATTAATGTTGTTACTATAGAATTGTTTTAGGTGTAATTTTGTTGAAAATATGTAGTGATCATATCTTTTGTGTTCTGTTAAAAGCCCTGAGGAAGTGCCTTGTCTGAGTGCTACGTGCTGACTGTGGCAAGCAGAAATAAAAATAACAAATATTGCAATTAACTACAAGAATGGACTTTGAATTGGTTTATGGACTTCATGTTGAATAAAGTGGTTTTTGTTATCAAGGAATTGACAATACATAGGGGCAGATTTACTAGTTTTTAGTGTGACATTTTGCACAATGCAAAGAGGCGCAAACCTATGACGGCATTTGCAATGTCGCGCTAAAATGTTTAGCTCCACATTCACATGCCTGAGTGACGCAAAATAACTCTGGCGTTGTTTTGCTTGAGAAGCATGCAAATCTATGCAAAGTGGGCGTGTTTGGGTGCTTAAACCAGCACTAACCCTATTTACAAAACTAACGCTAATCCCCGTCAAATATCACATGCGGCATTTGCGCAAGAAAAATAGTGCCCACACAAAGCAGGGGCAAAAGTAGGCTCACCATAAGGAAACAAGGAAACACTGCCAAAGGAACAACATTGAAAGATCAGTTCTATGTGAAGCAAAATAGAGATAGTAATAGCAAGACATAGGTGTCGTCTAATTGTGCAAGGAGGAAGAAGACAGCACAAGGAGAAAATCTTCAATATCCTTGTTGGACCAGCATGAGGAAGAAATTATAAAAAATACAGACTCAGCCGGGACATGAATTTATGTCTGTTCCAACAAATTGCACCAGCACTTGAACCAGCAACCACAAAATCACATGCCATATTAGCACATGTGAAACTTATGTTAGTGCTACATCTCTCAGCCTATGGAATCTTCCAGCATACAGTAGCTGCTGTGGCAGGTGTGTCACAGCGTGCCTTGTCTGCCTTTCTGCCAAAATATCTGGAAGCAATATTGAGACTAACACTGCAGAACATCAGCTTCCCAAACCTGGTCCTAAAATTCTGAAAGTGAAGCAAGGCTTCTACCAAGAATCTAATTTCCCACACGTTATTGGTGCAACAGACTGCACCCATGTCAGCCTGCTCCCACCATCTGGAACAGCACATCTGTACAGAAATCGCAAAAAGGCGTACTCTATCAATGTACAGGCCACATTTGACGACAAATACTGTTTCACCAATGTAGCAGCCAAATATCCTGGTTCTGCACATGACTCCTACATATTTCGTCACTCAAGGAACAATCATCACTTTGAAAGTAGAACGCAATGACAAGGTGTACAGCTGGGTATGTGTGTGTGTCAGAAGTTGCATATAAAGTAGTAGAAAGTAAGAAAAATGACTGTATACCCTCCATGTGGTTTGTACCACAGAAATACATTGACAAAAAGCCATCTCAAAATCAAACACATCCATAGTGGAGTCACGGTGACGTAGCATCACATAAAATATGGTATCACTATGTCAGATAAAGGGGTCGATTCCGATCTCGGTCGGTAGGGCTCCGAATTGGATTCGGCTTTACCGGATCCGAGTCGGAGGCTTTGTTTCCGACCGATTCGTACATTCGTCCGAGCGAGCAAGTACGATGCGATTGAACGCGAAATCGCCGACGACTCGTTTCCTGGTCCGAACCGCTCCGTCCGACTCGTTCGCACTCGATTTGTGGCGTGCAATGGAGACGTTTTACGACCGAGCCAGTACGATGCACGATCCGGACAGCCGGATCGAGTCGGAGCCTCCGACACGAAAAAGCTCTCGGAAGCGGATTCCGGGGGTCTGTTCCGGACCCCACTTCACCCGTAGCCGTACGAGTTGGACACAGGGGGGACCCATGGGTCCCCCCTATACATGCGTGTACGGTGCGGATGGCACCAACGCGTACCCACTACAGGGGGCCCCCTTGTGCGCAACGTACCCATTGAGTCAATGGGAGCCCATGGACACGTCGTACGACCGGCTCCCATTGACTTCAATGGGAGTCCGACCGAACCGAGTCCGGCAGCATGCGGCCGCATCGTACTCGTTCGGTCGGACTGCAGGGGTCCGGCTCGGTCGGAAAACAATCCGGATCCGGATCGGTCGGAGTGATTTCCGACCCAGATCGGAATCGGCCCCAAAGTGTTTTAGCAATCTGGGTAATGTTTCATAGATGTCATAAAGTCAAAAATATTAAATCGGTCTGTCAAAACTGTTTTCTTGTATGAGAAGTAGTCACCCACATCTCTTCATGTAATGCATATGTTCAACAATAAAGTGAACTGTGTATGAAGTGTTAACATCAAACTTTGCAAGTAGTTAACATGTGTCATTCACAGTAATGTGAAACATTTTTTTATGTTCCAAGTGAACAGGGATATGCTGTTAGGCCATGGCTCATGACTCCATTTGCGCAGCCAAAAAATCATGCTGAAGAAGCATATAAAAGGCCCCACAACAGGACACGAGAAATCATTGAAAGGTGTTTTGGGATATTGAAATCCAGATTTCGATGCCTTGACCTATCCAGTGGGTGTTTATTGTACAGGCAAGCCACAGTCTGCAACATGATTGTAGTATGTTGTATACTACACAATATAGAAATCAGAGGAAATTTGTAAAGTTTGGACGAAACTGATCCAGCATATAATAATCCCACCATTCCAAATATGGATGAAGCACCAAATGCAGAACTGGATTCCAATGAAGGACATCTCAGAAGGAATGGAATTGTAGTTAATGTTTTTTTTCGTAAAGTATTAACAAAGTACCTGATGTAATTAGAACTACTGACACCTACACACAACCAAACGTCAATTTTATTTTTCCCGCAAGTGGAAAGTGCCTAAATTGAAAGACAATCTCAGGAATATATAAGCTTAAATCATGTAGAGGTGGTGTGTCAACAAGCTCTGTCGATGTATCACATAAACTCTCAAGTGTCTAATATACGTGTCTGTGAAATAAAGTCTTCATTAAGAAATATGATCTATGTCTGTGTCACGTTTGTAACAGCCAAGATTATCAAGTAAGCTGCTGTCCACCAAAAGTCAGTGTTGAGTATAATCAAACTATAAATGTCAAATACCGTTAAATGAAGTTGTGTAATGTATGGACACATGGAACGCATATCACATAAGTCAAATCAACTTACTGATAGCATAAACTGTAGTAACATATGTCAATGATGCTACCATGTCTTGTGTAACATACAAATGCTACATCACAAGATAGAGCCATCAAATGGTACACAGCAAGCATCCTCAAAATCCTGGCCTACAGACCACAACAATGTACATACAATAATGATGACGCAGCAACAAAACCACACACAGAAACTACAATAGCTCCATATCAAATGTAAGTGTCCGTACATAAATAACCCATTGTAATCCCTTAACTACATAGTCAGATGATTCCATTGTCATGTACCAAGAAAGTATTTCTCACTCTGTTGCAAAGGGTCACATCCTGTACAATGTCTCCGAACAGGAGAGACAAAGGGGTGTAATGGAAGAAATGGTACATCAATGCGAATATATATAGGACCCCCTGCAAATGCTCTAGAACTCCTAGGGCAGGGCAATTATACAATTGAAGGCAAAACCCTAGGCAGTCAAAAACGGTTGCTCAATTTAACAACTCACCTTAACCTCGATATTCTTGGCCACGATATTCTGGCAGTCGATATTTCTGTATCCCGATATTTTGCACTCAATATTAGTGCAAGTCGACATTTCCTACTCGATATTCTGACTGTTTACCATTTCTTCCATACAATTGAAGGCAAAACCATAGGCAGTCAAAAACGGTCGCTCAATTTAACAACTCATTGAAAACAGGAAGACATGATAGGGAGAACTCAGTGTGAACACATAGTAGCTATATTAAAACATATATAAATATTATTTGGTTTGTTTTAAAAATGAATTTTTCCAAAAATATTCAGACAATATATAATTACAATACAACATGGTGTCGATAAATCATATAAGTCACATAGAACACAATTTAATCAGGGAAGGATTGGACAAACATCTATACATTTATATAAATCTAATGTCAAAAGTAGTGGCTATGAGATAGATCTTCTCAACGCGCGTTTCAGCACTCAAAGCGCCTTCATCAGTCGCGGAGTTGACCGCATAGCTCTCTAGTTCAGTCGGTTGATCAACTGTTGTGGATGGACGCCTACGTTTTTTTGTGGTTTTTTTGGCATGGCGTCCAACCACAACAGTTGATCTACCAACTGAACTAGAGAGCTATGCGGGCAACTCCGCGACTCACTACCTGATTTTGCTCTTCATACCCTGATTTTAAAGATCTACCAAAGAGCTATGTGGGCAACTCCGCGATTCACTGCCTGACTTTGCTCTTCTTTTCCTGATTTTAAACATGGACCGTAATATTGCTTAAAGGCGTGAGTCCACATCCTTTCAACTATACCAGGTTGACTGCAGAGTCATGCAGATATTGTCATAAGCTAACTAATGTGGTCATTTATCAGTTCCCTATGCCACATTTGGATGAATGCCAGCGCAGAGAGACTTTATAATTAATATTGAGCAACACGTACGTTTCTTGTCAGCAAATAATAACAATAAGAGACACATATATAAAGTTTCACATCCCTGATTGCCGAGCATACGCTATCTATATGGACATATATCTGCTGTTCCATATATCTAGAACAGATCGTGGCCCTCCTGATGAAGGCGCTTTGAGTGCCGAAACGCGCGTTGAGAAGATCCATCTCATAGCCACTACTTTTGACATTAGATTTATATAAATGTATAGATGTTTGTCCAATCCTTCCCTGCTTAAATTGTGTTCTATGTGACTTATATGATTTATCGACACCATGTTGTATTGTAATTATATATTGTCTGAATATTTTTGGAAAAATTCATTTTTAAAACAAACCAAATAAAATGTATATATGTTTTAATATAGCTACTATGGGGCCGATTCCGATTCGGGCCGGAAAACATACCGACCGACTCGGTACGGGAATTTAGTCCGACCGACTCGGACCGGTGCCGTACGACCCGGGTAGTACGATGAAATGCATGTGAAATCCGACAGACTCGGACGGAATACAAAACGACCGACCGAGCCGGACGGAAACAAGCCATCCGGCCGGGAAATCACGCGAAACGAACCGACCGACACGCACTCGGATTGAACCCGAACGAAACGTACCCGCGAACTCCGACCCGCGTAGTACGATGCTGTGCGTGCAAAACACGACCGACTCGCTCGGAGCACAAGCCGTACGACCGACAAGCATACAAAACCCAGCCGAAGCAACCCAATACTACGCGACCGACTCGTACGCCGCATATGAAACCTAGCTGACACACAGCGGGAACGAGTCGGACAAGATCGCACCAGACAACTGCAGCGTCCTACTCGGACACAAGAACGACTCCTACATGCACCAAAAACACCAAGGAAAAATTAGAAAACAAAGGGCCAAACAAGCAACCACTAAGCCAATAAATACAGGGAGGAAAAAAAAATGGAACAAGGACACACCTCCAACTCCACCTACATAAAGGCCACAAATCCCTACCATGATCCCTTGCAAATTCCACTGACCTGCCAGACAGAACACCATCACACAGCAACCACAGACACACTCACAGCTCATACATCACACAAGCCACACACCATTACCACACCTACAAATAGCACCTTCACACACACCCAGCTAAACCTACACTCACACCCCCCCACTTGCACACACACACACACACATCAATCACCACCACCATGCCCCCAAAGAAGAACCATAAGTTCCTAGATTGTGAATTGGAAGTCCTGGTAGACGAGATCCTCAGGGTAGAGCCACAGTTGTTTGGTACATTGGTACAACAGACCCCCATGTCGCAGAAAACCAAGATGTGGGCGAGGATTGTCGACAGGGTCAACGCACAATCACCATGTTTGCGCACAAAGGAAGACATCCAGAAAAGGTGGTATGATGTGTGCAGGAGGGTCAGGGACCTACTCAAAAAGGACTACCTCCTCAGCCAGCACACCAGCAGTGGCCCTCCTGCAAAACCAGTATACCTCAGGCCATGGGAGGAGAAGGTGCGGGCCATCCTACCACCAGTGAGCGTATACGGACTAACAGACATCCCAGAGCCTGGTGAGTACACAACTAATATACACAATATGCTGTGACAACACACACACATCACAGTCAAGGGGATAGGCAAACCATGCACACTTAGCAAATACACAGCAACCAAAAGATATCCATCCCAAGATGTGAATGCTAGTCAGACAAACACAATACCTGCCATCTCATAGTGAAATGTAACTGTGTCATGACATCTACAAACCTAACAACAAATACAGCAAGGCAGTGGCACAAATAGAACCAACAAACACTCCCAGATATTTACCCACCACTAGAACACCACCTCACAGGGAAGCTCACTGAAAGGAAGGAATTCTGTGTATGCTGGTCAAGTCAGTGTAGCCAATAGCATGATGGGAGTGGTAGTCACAGATATTGGTCACACCCACAATTGGCCCATCAACACCACTCTGAACCATGCTCACATCACAGGGAGTGGAAAACAACTGACAAGATGGCTGACACTGGCTACTGCTGTGGGGAGCACAAGGCCCTGCTGGGAACTGGGCACCAACAAACAACAGGACCACACTGTCAGCCATCTTGCCATTTCTGTCACACTCACACACACTGAAGTCCACTCAAAAGGAAGGAAGGATGGGCATGCTGGGAAGGGGGTGTAAGCAATAGCATGATGGGAGTGGTAGTCACAGATCAACATCTCACATCCACATGGCCCAGCAAGTTAGCACTGAAGCATGCACACCTCACAGGGAGTCAAAAGCCACTTCAAAGATGTCTGACACTGGCCACAGCTGTGGGGAGCACAAGGCCCTGCTGGGAACTGGGCACCAACAAACAACAGGACCACACTGTCAGCCATCTTGCCATTGCTGTCACACTCACACACAGTGAAGTCCACTCAAAAGGAAGGAAGTATGGGCATGCTGGGAAGGGGGTGTAGGCAATAGCAGGATGGGAGTTGTAGGCACAGATATTGGTCACACCCACAATTGGCCCATCAACACCACTCTGAACCATGCTCACATCACAGGGAGTGGAAAACAACTGACAAGATGGCTGACACTGGGTACTGCTGTGGGGAGCACAAGGCCCTGCTGGGAACTGTGCACCAACCAACAGCAGGACACCACTGACTGACATCCTGAAAGACAACTTGCACTCCCTGCAATGGAAGCACGTTCCATGGTGGGACATCTGGCTGGGTGGGAAGGAGGACTCACAGCACTGACCATAGTTACAAGCACCTCCCCTCACACACCCCCTCAACACTAACTCCACATAACCCACCTGGGAGAATGCAATGCCTCACATCCTAACTGAAGATCCCACAAAGAACCACCACCCTGGGTTATGCTGTGTGAAGCACAGGGACACTCTTGGGACTTGTAGCCAAACAACTGCCAGGACAACACTCCCAGCCATCCTGTCAGCACAGGCACCCCACCCCACAGGGAAGCAGAGTCAAAAGGAAGGAAGGATGGGCATGCTGGTAAGGGGGTGGAGGCAATAGCATGATGGGAGTTGTAGGCACAGATATTGCTCACCCTCACAATTGGCCCATCAACACCACTCTCAACCATGCTCACATCACAGGGAGTGGAAAAGGACTCACAAGATGGCTGACACTGGGTACTGCTGGGGGAGCACAAGGCCCTGCTGGGAACTGTGCAACAACCAACAGCAGGACACCACTGACTGACATCCTGAAAGACAACTTGCACTCCCTGCAATGGAAGCACGCTTCATGGTGGGATAACTGGGCTGGGGGAGAAGGAGGCCTGGATGGCAACCAAATACCACCAATGCTGGTCATGCACACACCTCAACATTCACATTGACATGCCACAGGTTGGCAGGACAATGTGCTACACCAATATCACTCTCTGACTGTCACAATTTAGGAGAATGCAATGTCCTGGCCCACATCCAGAGGTACAGTCACAACTGTCAGGTGTTTGAACAATTGATGCCAGTAGAAACATAACATACAATCTGTGTCTCTCCCCAAAACAGGTGATGATGGGGACACAGCAGCAGACGAGGAGGAGTCCCTGTCCCAGGCTCCGGGGAACACTGAGCTCACTGGTGTGGATCAGCCTCTGCACTCCTCGGATGGCGAAGAACCAGCTGGACCCTCCGGTGTGAGTCATCATGCAGCACCAGCAGGACCAACATCTGCACCCCCTGCACCCACCCCTCCAACAACTGCCAACACACAGGCCACCCCTGCCAACACGGACAGACCAAGGACCACAGATGACAACAGCGCAGGGACCCAGGCCCAAACTGGAGCTGGTGACAACGAGCCCAGGAACAACACCCAAGTGGGCCCACAGTCACCTGTGCGTGCCACCGCAGGTCCTGCACGTGTCGCCAGGGGTGGTGGGAGGGGTGGTAGACATAGGTCGCTCTTTGCAGAGGGGTCTGGACTGCATGATGACCCACAACTGGCATGCATCGCGGATGCGTACCAGACTAGCACCGGAGAGGTCAGCCAGGTAGTGGGGATCCTCAAGGACATACAACAGCAGCAGGCTGCCCATCATGCCCGCTTGGACTCCCACATGTCCCGTGTCGACACACACATGTCACATGTCGAGACACACATGTCACGTGTCGAGACACACATGTCTGGCATGGAGTCCAAGTGGGACACATTGGAGCAACTAACAGCGGTGCATAGGGACATACTGACATGCCTCCGCCAGATCAGCACCAACATGGCCTCACCTCCCTGTGTGCCCACAACAACTGCTGCTGAAACAACTGCAAATGCCACAGGGAGGGAGGAGGACTCTGGCAGAGAGTCCCCTGCACCGCCACAGCCTGCACCTGAGGGTCCCCCTTCCAAGAAGAGGGGCCGTCCGAGGAGGCCAAACTGAGAGGCCGATGGCCATCTACATCCCCCAGGAAGCCAACACCTGTTCTGGAACTTTTCCTCTGTGTGCAAACTGCACGCCCTGTCGAAGCCAACCCAACTCTCCCACATGACATGGGGAGCTCTAGTTGGCCAAATTTATCAGATGACTGTGGACTTTACTCTGGACATTTCAGCTACCAAGACTTCCAATTCACATGGGAACTTTGGATTCCAATTTCTATGTACAGCACCCACCATCCTGTGCACCATCCTCACACCTGTATGTAAATAAACTCACCAATACACCATATCTGCCTCTGTTGTGATTCCAACGTGGTTTTTGTCAGATAGATGGTGATCTGCTAAATGACACTGTGCATGCTAACTGCTACAGCAAGTCCAACACCGTCATGTCAGTCATGGCGACGTGACACATATGAGGGAGACACACCACTAGGGCCACACAACACATACACACCAGGGCCATCAGACTCATCACCTATACTGATGTTGCAACGAAATACAGTGGAATGCACAGACACGCCACCTATTCACAGTCACTGTCAACTAGACTACAGGTGCAGTAAGCAAATGTCAGTCAGATGTGTGACTACAGACAACGTACATCCCAAAGTGAAGCACAGGTTTATTACACATTTGCAACATGTTGTTTCCACTACAAATGCAAGCTAATCCAACCTGGCTGTGGCCACAAAGTCAAAAAGTGCAGAAGATAGAAAGTCCAGGGGTGTGTGGCACATCACCTGTAGGGAAACGACTGCTTCCACCTTGGAAGTTGAATCATGGATTCGGGGATCCAAGTTGATCAGACAACTCCGGCAGCACCCTGTGAAGGACAGACATGACACACAGTCAAAACCACTGAAGAACAGCACAGAACGGCAATACTCATGTCTAATACATGTCACGAGATAACTACACAAAACCAAGTTAGCATGTCAACACTGTTGGGCAGTACAGACCACCTGCAAGGACACATCGCTGCATGCATCCAGTCAAGTAGCACATGGCCACACTCAAACAGCACCAGAGCACCACACACACATATCATGCAAACTCAAATCATTGACATTACAACCCTCTGGAGACTCACATTCAGCTGAAGAAGTTGGTGATGAGCTGTGTGCGGACATCACCATCATCATCATCATCATCATCATCATCATCTTCACTGGCATCGTGACCCAGGCCAGGATCTTCCACAGGTGGGGGACGTTGGTCATCGTCATCCAGGATGAGAGGCAACTCCTTCCGCACTGCCAGGTTGTGTAGTATGCAGCAGATGATGACAATCTTGCACACCTTTGCTGGGGCAAATGGGAGGGCCCCTCCTGTCTTGTCCAGGCAGCGGAAGCGGCTCTTCAGGAGACCAAAGGTCCGCTCAATCACCCTCCTCGTCCAACCATGTGCCTCATTGTAGCGCATCTGGGCTGGTGTCACAGGGTTCCTGAGGGGTGTCAGCAACCACGGCATGTTGGGGTATCCCGAGTCACCTACAGACAGACAATTGCACATTAGCCGATTTGAAAATGTGTGCGGAAAACAACATAGCAGAACACACACAATGGTACAAAGTCAGTACACACCAACAAGCCAGGCACGCTGGTTCTGCATCTGTGACATCATCCTCGGGATGCGACTACTCCTCATCACGTAGGCATCGTGTGCCGAACTGGGGAAACGGGCACACACATGTGAGATGGTCATATCTGCAAGACATACCACCAAAGCATTGATCGAATGGTAATGTTTACGGTTCCGGTATGCCTGCTCATGTGCCTGTGGTGGTATCAAAGCCACATGTGTCCCATCAATGGAGCCAATTACATGTGGCATCCTCCCCAGGGCATAGAAGTCACTCTTGACGTCAGTGAGTCGTTGACGTGTTGGGAAATAGATGTACTGGTTCAAGTATCTCAACATTGCCCCCAAAACATCGCGTAGCACACGGCTGAACATAGTCTGTGACATCCCACCAGTAGTTGCCACAGTGTGTTGAAAGGTACCGGTGGCAAAGAAGTGTAGGGCTGCCATCACCTTCACCTTGGGGGTCAGCGCTGTAGGATACGGCCGGCCAGGCTGCAAATGTGGGTCCAACCGCACTGCCAAATCCTCAATCAGCTGCCTGGTGAAGCGGTACCGTCGGATGCTGTCACGTTCCACCATCGTTGCCAGGTCTGGGAATGGTCGATGGACAGCAGGAGCCCTGCAGTGCATAGGTGAAGAAAGCAAGATTGTCAGTCACCCCAACTATGTGCCGTTCACCATACTCAATTTCACATGATACATCATTAACAAACACAAGTACTTGATGTGTGTGTCGTTCCGTTTGGACATATATGGCACCTACAAGGACATCATCTAACATCTCTGTTCAACAAGTGTTGACAACAGGTTCCAGGGTGTGCTATGGGACACCATTAGGCTGTGTCACAGTACCCATTAACTGCTCTCACGTTCCACACACATACCACCATGACATGTCTGGACAGATGCTCCACAGGCATCACAGCTCATTGACAGGTAGATTCCCAGGGACCCTGTCTTGCCACATGGACACTGGCATGACATGGCGTATCATGTACACGTCAGAAAAACAAACATGACACCCACAGGTAGTGGCCCCTGTAGCCTCTGCAGGACAGACATGGACGTCTGTGACACACACACACACACCATCAAAGTTCATGCACAAACCACGTGGATGTGGAGACTGTCTCCCATTGTGCACATGGAGACAGAGACATGTGATACACAACATGCACACAGACTGTGGAGGAACATCACTATTGTTGGAATGGGCCACCCTGTGACGTACATGCCTTCACACATATGAGCCTGGGGGTATGTGACATGTCATACACATACACAACCTGGAAATGTGACCATGACACATGCTCAGAAATGAAAAGTTGCACACCACAGTGGTCAGGTGCACAACACACAAAGGACCCTGTCCCCATGAACACGTGCACAGCCTGGGTGTGTCTGCCCCCAAGTGCCACCCCAAAATCCACATGTTCACCCCCAGACACAGATAAGGTTATGCTGCCACACATGCCTTATATACAGTGTGGACTGGGTGTGGTGTTGTAGGTGTGCCCCTGAGTCCCTGGAAAGTAAATGTGGCTGGCATAGGTTCACCAGTGACCAGCATGGTGACATATGCGTGTGACCTGTCCAGGGATGCGTTGTAGAGCAATGGACCGATCGGTGTGCCCGGCCGGCCCATTGCATTGTATGTGAGCGGGTACGCGTTGTATGCCTGGTACGCGTTGTACAACAATGGACCGATCGGTGTGCCCGGCCGGCCCATTGCATTGTATGTGAGCGGGTACGCGTTGTATGCCTGGTACGCGTTGTACAGCAATGGACCGATCGGTGTGCCCGGCCGGCCCATTGCATTGTATGTGAGCGGGTACGCGTTGTATGCCTGGTACGCGTTGTAGAGCAATGGACCGATCGGTGTGCCCGGCCGGCCCATTGCAGTGTATGTGAGCGGGTACGCGTTGTAGAGCAATGGACCGATCGGTGTGCCCGGCCGGCCCATTGCATTGTATGTGAGCGGGTACGCGTTGTATGCCTGGTACGCGTTGTACAGCAATGGACCGATCGGTGTGCCCGGCCGGCCCATTGCATTGTATGTGAGCGGGTACGCGTTGTATGCCTGGTACGCGTTGTACAGCAATGGACAGAACGGTGCGCACACATTGGCTGGGGCCTGGCATGGCAACGGACGGGTTTTCGAAGCTCCAACGAGTCTGATGCAGTGAATTCAGTTGGCCAGCCACAACAATGTTGCAAAATCATGGGTGTCATGAAGTTGAAGATTTGAAGGATGCTGTGGGCGTGTATTAGTGCTGCTATTCCATGGATTGGTCAAATTCAGAAGATGCAAACGACTTGGACCTATCACTTTGGACACATGGGACAGTATCTGCCTCTGCAGCACACATATAATGCTGGCTGTTCCCCTGAGAGCTCACTTGCCTGCACTACATGCTCCAGGACGACATCTGCCACCAACACTGCTGCTGTTTATGCATCCTCTGGCTCCTGCAATGGCACGTACTGTGGAGAGAGCCCCAGCCTTCAGCCTTGAGGAGAACCAGGCCCTGCTGGACAGCCTCCTTCCACAGTACAGCAAGCTGTATGGGAAACCAGGGGAGCAGGTGAGTGTGCTGTCCACTGCCTCACTAATTGTGCATGTTGTCTGACTAGCAGGGCTTTCAGTGTGCACACCACTGGCTAGCATGACCACTGAGTAGTTGTCACACCCCAAAGTGTGTAGTTACATGCACTTAACTGGTACAGTGCAGTAACAGTGCATTCCAACTAGGTTTACTTCCCATGCAATGATACCATGTAGTGACTGCTGGCAAACTGTTCATAGCCATTGTTGCACTGCCTGTGTACATCATATGCCCCTGTGATTGAGACATGTATATCCAACTGTGTGATGCACGTATATGTTGCATGTGTAGTAATGGCCTTTTCACTTTGTCTTCCTCACAGGTTGATGCCCACCAGAAGCAGGAAATTTGGCTGACCATCGCCCGGAAAGTAAGATCCGTGGGGGTCTACAGGCGCAGGATCCGCAACTGCCAGAAGAGGTGGCAGGACCTTCGTGGCTGGACCCGGAGGATCGCACGGGTCCAGCTGAAGCTGTCGCCTCCTCGCACGAGGGGCGGACACCGGACCTTGACCCCCCACATGCTCCGGATCCTGGCGGTGGTCTTCCCTGACCTGGATGGGCAGCTGAAGGACAGACAGCAGCAAGGAGGGGGTGAGTCCATGACTGCACTGTGCACTTTGTCTGACATGCTATGTGCCCTCCTCTGGCCTGGTTAAACTTCCACAGTACATCAGTCATGTGGTCCAGGACCCATGTCCCTCATTTGTGACATGCCCACTTCTCCTCTGATACGCATATGTGTGGCCCTTATAGTTGGGAAATTGTGTCATTTGGGGACTGTGTCATTGCATTTTGCTTTGCTCAAGGTGGGGGACAGCATTTGTTCCCGTGACTATGTTGTGCGATTAATGGGTGGCTCAATTGCTTACACAATACCTAAGTTCTGACATGTGATCTGGGTGTAACTTTGATATGTGGTCCGCTTGCTGCTCTGACTCACCACATGTCCCTGGGGAATTTGGCACACACCCATGCTGCTGGTGGGAACAATGTTTGGGCCTCAGGAGTATGTGTATCCAGTGTGTCACACATGCTTAGCCACCTGCCTACTGTCCAGGACTCATCCCTCTTACAGGTGGAGCTGGACAGTCATGCCTACTCCAGGGCATGCAATACACTCTGTACTCCCACTCCCGTGTATCATCTGGCATGTTGTGATCAGTGAAATGTACCCTCAGGTGTCTGCCTCTGTCTCATTGTGCTGTGTCTTCGTTGTCAGGACTACTGGTATGTTTATGGGTTAGGGCTCAGCATGCCATCTGAGATGTCACCATGATAGACGATACTTCTGTGACTTATAGGTGTATGATCACTTGACTGTGCACACAGGTGTTTGCGACTGTGACTTTCAGGCAGCTGTGTTGTCATTCACAGCACACTGTGAGGTGCTCATGTTCAGAGAGTTGTGTTTCATGTCCCCCATATGTCCAGTTGGTATGACGTGGACAAATAGTAGTACAGATGATGTGGTATTTGGGGGATGGACATGTGCACTTGTCAGTCACATAACTTGCATTCCCCATGCCCTCAGATTGTGACACAGTGCAGACTGTTGTTGGCTGGCTGCCATGGCCATGTGACTTGAGACAGTAATGTATGACTTTGCACGCATTCCTGTGTCATGGCATTAAACTTCCTGAGACTGATCCTGCAGGGGAGTGACATGTGCAACATGCACCCCATTGTGGCATTGACTATCCGGACATGGGTGCATCAAGGTGTCTGGTGCTGGTATGCATCACATGCATTTCTATTTAGACTCTGGCCATCCCTTTATCCGGACACCTGCACTGACTCAGTGGCAAGAGATGTGATGTGTGCATGTTCACATACTTCACCGTGTTCCCTGCAATGTCCAACAACTGTGTAGGTGGTGCATGTGTCCGCACTGGGGTCTTACCATCAGACAGGCACCAGACAGATGGGTGCAAGGGCAGGAGGGGTGTGAGTCCCATGGTTGACCATCAGACTGACAATTGGCTTCCCCGAATCTATGTGGGGACTTTAGGCAATGTTCAACTAAGGATGCCAGGGCTTGCTCTGTAATGTGCTGTACTTACTGTGGTGTGTGCGGTCAGTGCAGGTGACTGATGTTTGTCTGTTTCCCTAATTGTTTGCAGATACATCCACAGCCACAGGAGGGGACAGCTCCATGGACCAGGAGGAGCAGCGGAGCCAGACTGGGTCAGCATCGGACGAGTGGTCAGAGGGACCCAGTGGCACGGAGGGCGAGGGGAGCCACACCGAGGAGT
This sequence comes from Calotriton arnoldi, assembly GCA_963921515.1. Taxonomy (NCBI): domain Eukaryota; kingdom Metazoa; phylum Chordata; class Amphibia; order Caudata; family Salamandridae; genus Calotriton; species Calotriton arnoldi. Next base: position 467,437 of record CAWUFW010007868.1, on the reverse strand, counting down.
CCTCAGCACCATCCACCTCAGCTGAGGACCACAGCAGCTCGGAGGATGACTCCCTTGTGGAGGCGGGTCTCAGCAGCCACCAAAGGCCAGCTAGTCTGTCTGGCCCCGCCACCACCACCACCACCACCACCACCACCGCCCTCCCATTGCCTCCCATTCCTGAGGTCCGTGGAGGCTCCCGTACTCGGGAGCGTGTCTCCTTCATGCCAGGCACCGCACCCCCTGCCCCTGTGTCCCCTGCTGCCCTGAGTGAGGAGTCTGTGTACCTCCTACGGCAGCTCCATGTAGGGCAGATAGCAATGCTGAGTGTCCTCCATGCACACACCACTCTGTTGACACAGCTGGTGTCGTTCATGGAGGGCATCTCGACGGGTATGTCTGCCCTACAGAGGAGCAATAAGTCCATGGACTCCTCCCTGACGGCAGCAGTGTCCCTCCTCCAACAGTCCCTCACCCCTCCCACCTCTGCCCCATCCACACTTCCTGCCCCCTACCTGTCCAAAGCACATGCACACCTGCACAGTCACCCAAACACACAGACACGAGCAGCACAGACACACCCAAGAGAAAGGCAAGACATGCACACAAGCATCCTCAGGGGACTGATACCACAGACACAGGGGATGGGGAACACACACACACACAGGCAAACACAGTCACTCCGCAATCCTCAACATCCTCTCCCTCCAAGACCCCTTCCCTTGCCTCACCTGCAACCCCACCTGATCAGCAGCTCTTCCTCAGTGACCTCCGCCTCTTCCCCTCCAATCCCGCTGATCCAGCATACCGGGGGAAGAGGAAGTCCACCCACACAGAGGGGAGTGCCCTCGCCCCCGGACACCCTCCCCAGGCGCAGGCAGAGTGAGCCCCCCACCCGCAAGTCCCCCGGTCCCGGAAGAGCAAGACCCCGCCACCGCCCTGCAAGTCAACCACCCAGTCTCTCACCTCCATCCCCCAGGCCACCACTCCACAGGTTCCACCGCCACACCCTGCCCCAGGTTCCCCCACACACCGATACCGCATCCCCAAACTGCTTAGGCCCTCCCCCTGCCACTTGCTCTTCCACCCCCAAACCAGACGCTCTGCCTGTTTGTGCCACTGGTGTGGAGACCGTGTCCCCTCCTCTGTCCTGCCCAGCTCTTCTGCCCCCCCTTCCACTACCTTGGAGTCATGCACTGCAGTGGAGTCCACAACCACCCCGTCTGACTCGGGCACTGCATTGGGGACCCAGTCCACTCCATCTGACCAGCCCACTGCAGTGGTTGCAGCACCAACACCATCTGACTTGAGCCCTGCGGTGGTGCCAGCCCCCCCTGAGTCAGACACCTCCACTGCAGTTGCCGGTGACAATCCTGCACCCACCTCCCCTTCACTGCCTCCTTCTGGCAACCCCTGATCCTGTCCCTGCGGTGCCTGGCCTGCCCCTCGTATGCCCCTCCAAGGGGGATGTCCCCTGTCCGTACCTGTGCAGGCAAGCAATTGTTGACAAGTTGTCACACATCACCCTGTTGGGACTGTATATTTGGACTGGCCATTGGCCTTAGTTTATTTTGGACTTTTGATTTGAGTTTCACACTTGCTGAATAAAGCCTCTTTTTGTTTACTTGTGGTTAATCTTTGGAGGTACATGATGTAGATGTGTGGAATCATGCATTTGCTGTTGTAATAGTGTTCAGATCAGGTAAATGAAGTTTTGCTGTGATGGGCTCCATGTGGTCCATGGGATATGTGTCCTAATCTAGTCTGGATCTATAGCATCCTTTGCTGCAGTCTGAGGGTGTAATGTTCAGCATTTGACACAGGGATGTACGTTTAGCATTTGTAGTTTACCATCTTTGTCCTACACTGATGCACATCTGGTGGGCTTACCACTGTCCAATGTTCCTAGTACCCTGACTGTGTGCCCGTCTCCAATGGACATGCAGTTTAGCACATCACATTTGGAGGACTCATCTGTGTACACAGTGCAAGTTGCTTGACATGTGTCTTGGGTGTATGCAGATGACTGACGTGACACTCCCGTGCCCAGGCTGATATGAGCAGAGCCTTCAGTGTGTTGTAGTTGTTGACTCACTGACCGAGTGTTCTGCTGACATGTTTGAGTCGTGCACAGACAAGGTTTGGCACAGCTGACCTTCCACAGGAGTATAGTGCCCTCATGGCAGTGCGTGATTCCGTGATATAGGCTGTGCCCGTGTTGTGTGTTGTGTAGGCATGTCTGTGCGTGTACCCTTCTCCTTTTCCTACACAGGCTGTGTCCCTACGGATGTTCCTGTTTGTGATGCTTGCTGAGTTGTTCTGTGTTCATCCAGCATCTTGGACCTGGTTTCTCCGGGATGTGGGTGCATGGCAAACTAATGTTAATGAGGTTGTCATCCCTAGTTGTCTTTGTTGTCAGGGCTGGGGATGTGGGCAAACGCAGATGGGACACAGTCAAGATTCCTCTTGGCACTTGTTGGTCACACGAGTAATGTGATTTTCTGTTTGAGTATGCTTTCAGTAATTGTGACACGTTGTGTGTGTGACTGCTGCCACTCCTCAGGGTCAGAGCTGCAATGTTGGAAGTTGTCTATGTGTGTCCTTTGTGGGTCAGCTTGGCTTCTTCATTGGTGTGTGACTATGGCCAGGATCCCATTGTTTGGGGTGGATTTCACGTCATGCCCATGTACGGCATACTGTGCAGTGTGTCAGACATTCACAAGTATTGTTGACTGGCCATGTGTGATGGGTTTCTGCACCTTATTTCCCCCCACCACCCCTGGGATTTTCATGGGTGCATGTGCAATGTCAGCAGTCCATGTGAGCTTCACTGCTGCACATTGGTGGAGTTCAAGGTGTGTGGCGTTGAGTGTGTGCAAATGTGAGTTGTTGCACGGCTGGGGCACTACCTCCATGTTGTCCTTGGCTGGCAGGCCATGCTGAGTGCTTTGTGCTTGTATAGGTGTGATGGTAGTTTGTTGCTCAGGACACATGGCTGTGGTTCACAGTGTGGATGACATCTACCTTTGCCATCACAGTGTGATTGTCATGCAGGCTAGTGTCACCACAATGTGGGGTCCCTGGGGGAGTGCTGTGGTGGTTCTGTCTCTTGCTGTGTTTGTTGCTGTTCCTACAAACTTGTGTGACATGTGTAATTTGGGCTCCCTCTCATCTCACAATGCCTGTTTGCCCACATAGGGGAATCCAATCCCTGAGTTAATTTTGTATGTGACTGTGTTGACATCTGTGTATTAGTGAATCTGGCCTCCTCATGTGTTGTGTGTTTGCCTGGGGACACTGGCACACAACCCCCCTCACCTGTTGTGTATGATATGCAGTGTGAGTCTGCCTGTTTGTGTTTGTGCATTTGCACCACTGCATTGGCATATCTTTAGTTTGCCATTGGCTGTATGTTGTTTGTTGGCTTTCCCCTGCTGGCCCTGGGACTGCTAGGTCATCAGTCAGCACATTGATCATGGTTAGTATGTCCCATTGCTGCCATGGTATGGTATTTGTTCACATGACATCTACAGTCTCCACAGGATATCTACATTTGTGTGTCCATTGCTGCAGATATGTGGGTCTGCATTATGATGCTCACTTCTGTCATTGTGTTATTTGTGAATGTAGACAATGTGGGCCCCCATGGCTGATGTTTGTGTGCACATGGCTAGAATGATGTGTCATTGGCACTGCACTGCTTGCCTCACACAATCTATGTTGCTATGGGACACAAGCACTACAATGCCACTGTAGTGTTTGGTGTTGTGTGGCCAGGAATAATCCCTGCATTTTTGGTTTAGCAGCTTTTACCAGGACTACACTTACCTTTTGGGCACTGTGGTGATGGGGCTTAGGGCCCCATTGCCACACTGTTCAAAATGTGCTTCAGCTATGGAGCACACACTTACCTTTTGGGCACTGTGGTGATGGGGCTTAGGGCCCCATTGCCACACTGTTCAAAATGTGCTTCAGCTATGGAGCACACACTTACCTTTTGGGCACTGTGGTGATGGGGCTTTGGGCCACATTGCCACAGTGGTCATGGTCTGCTTGCATTGTGTAGGCCACACACACAGTTATGTGTGACACATGTGTTAGGGGGTCACATTGTATGTTCAATGTCATGTTCAGTGTTGTATGCATTTGACACAGACCACACACGCTTGTCATGGTGTTGGGGGTGGGATGTAATTTACAGACAGTCCTTATGTGGGAGTATGCTAGTTGTGTCATGCATTACCCGTCCTATGAGTAGGGGTGGTTGTAGTGACAGGCATCCTGCCCCCCATGAGTGGGGATGGTAGTAGTGGTAGGCATCCAGCCCCCATGAGTAGGGATGGTAGTAGTGGTAGGCATCCAGCCCCCCATGAGTGGGGATGGTAGTAGTGGTAGGCATCCAGCCCCCTATGGGTGGGGATGGCAGTAGTGGCAGGCATCCAGCCCCCCATGAGTGGGGATGGTAGTAGTGGTAGGCATCCATCCCCCTATGGGTGGGGATGGCAGTAGTGACAGGCATCCAGCCCCCCATGAGTGGGGGGGGGTGGTGGCAGGCATCTAGCCACCCATGAGTGGGGATGGTAGTAGTGGTAGGCATCCAGCCCCCTATGGGTGGGGATGGCAGTAGTGGTAGGCATCCAGCCCCCCATGAGTTGGGATGGTAGTAGTGGCAGCCATCCATCCCCCCATGAGTGGGGATGGCAGTAGTGACAGGCATCCAGCCCCCATGAGTGGGGGGGGGGTGGTGGCAGGCATCTAGCCACCCATGAGTGGGGATGGTAGTAGTGGTAGGCATCCAGCCCCCTATGGGTGGGGATGGCAGTAGTGGTAGGCATCCAGCCCCATGAGGGGGGGGGGGTGGCAGGCATCTAGCCACCCATGAGTAGGGGTAGTTGTAAGGTGGTGTTGGTGGTAGGCATCCATCCCCCTATGGGTGTGTATGGCATTGGTGTTGGCCATCCCACCCCTATGGTTCTGCTGTTGCTTGTGTATGTCATTTGTGCATCCCTATGTGTGTGTGACATATTTCGGGTACGTGTCTTTTGTTTGTGTTGTGGGTGTTTGACTTACCGTCTGCGCCGTACGCGGCCGTTCCGGTCCCGGTAATAGATGTAGAGTATTGGTAGGACCTGCACGATGGGATTCATGGTTGGTTCGTCTCATTCGGGTTTCTCGTGTCTTCGACTCGTACTCGTCGGTGGCTTGTTCGTCTTGTCGCCGTGGATCGTCTTGTGGCGCGAATCGGAGCTTATGTGCAGCTCTCCCGGATGCTCAAACGTGCCGTACGTAGTGACGAGTTCGGCGCGTACGGGAGACGCATCGTACTAGTCCGGCCGGAAGGTGCTGTGTATTTGGTTCCGTGCGACTCGATTCGGCGTTTACGGATCCGGCTCGGGGGGGGAACAGGAGCTGGAATGGGTAAGTACGGCTCGCTCGGAATCTGGGCTGTTATACGCATCATACTTGTTCGTTCGGTAGAGTGTTCGAGTCGGTCGGAAAACACGCGTTCGGCTCGTATTTTTTCCGGACGAATACTGTTAGGTGCACTTCCGGCCGACATCGGAATCGACCTCTATGTGTTCACACTGAGTTCTCCCTATCATGTCTTCCTGTTTTCAATGAGTTGTTAAATTGAGCGACCGTTTTTGACTGCCTAGGGTTTTGCCTTCAACTGTATGGAAGAAATGGTAAACAGTCAGAATATCGAGTAGGAAATGTCGACTTCCACTAATATCGAGTGCAAAATATCGTGATACTGAAATATCGACTGCCAGAATATCGTGGCCAAGAATATCGTGTTTAAGGTAAGAAATATCGTTTTCCAAAATATCGAAGTCATTAATATCGTTTGCAAAAATATAGTTGTTAAAAATATCGTTTTTTTAGTTAGTGTTATGTATTTTAGTATGTATTTTATATGTATGTGCTATATTTTTTTGTCTAAGTATTGCATTTTTTTTTAACCCGTTTACCGCGGCGGCAATTCCGCCGCAGTGCGGGGCGTTCCATTGAGTGGGCGGGGCCGCGACGGCCAACGGACGTGCGCAGCACTACGGAGGTAGTGCTCGCGACTGCCGTTGGCCGACAGAAGCAGCGAAGGGGTTAATGTATGTGTTAAATTTTTCGAACTTATTAATTTTATTTTAATTAAATTTTGCGTTTTAGTTCTGTAGCGGGTTATGGGTTTATAGGGGAATAGGGTGGGAAGTAATTTAATTATAATAAATTGAATAATAATTTTATTTTAATTAAATTTTGCGTTTTAGTTCCGTAGTGGGTTGTGGGTTTATGGGGGAATAGGGTGGGAAGTAATTTAATTATCATAAATTGAATATTATTTTTTTTTTATTAGTATTTATTTAATTTTGATTTTATAGTGTTAATTATGGTAATTAATTTATTATTAATTAATTAATAATTGCCTGTTAATTTTTATTGATTAATTAATTGGTAAATATGTTAATTGTGTCATTTTTTTAGGAGCGGGTTGTGGGTTTATAGGGCAATAGGGTGAGAAGTAATTTAATTATAATTAAATTATTAATATTTTTTCATAATTAATATTTATTTATTTAATATTTTATATTGTTAATTGTGGGAAATAATTTAATATTAATTATTTATTAATTTGTTATTAATTATTATTAATTAATTAGTAATTGTGTTAATTGTGTGATTTTTTTAGGAGTGGGTTGTGGGTTGATAGGAGAGTAGGGTGGGAAGTAATTTAATTTTAATGAATGTATTAATAATTTTTATATAATATTTATTAATTATTATTTTATAGTGTTAATTGTGTGAATTAATTTATTAATAATTATTTAAATTTTGATTGTTAATTGTTATCAATTAATTCGTTAATTGTTAGTTAATTATGTTAATTGTATAATTTGTTAGGAAATTGTTGGTGGCATTTATAGGGTAATATGGTGGGAATAGTAATTTATATCCCTACACTATCCAACACTCTGTTGTTGTACTTGCTGGAGTGGGAATAGTAATTTTTACCCCTGTGCTATTCAACACTTTCCCTACTATTGCACTCGCTGGAGTGGGAATAGTGATTTTTACCCCTACGCTATCCAACACTTTCCCTACTGTTGCACTCGCTGGAGTGGTAATAGTAGTTTTTACCCCTACGCTATCCAACACTTTCCCTACTGTTGCACTTGCTGGAGTGGGAATAGTAATTTTGACCCCTTTGCTATCCAACACTTTCCCTACTGTTGCACTCTTTGGAGTGGGAATAGTAATTTTATCCCCTCCGCTATCCAACACTCTCCATACTGTTGCACTCATTGGAGTGGGAACAGTAAATTATTCCCCTCCGCGATCCAACACTTTCCCTACTGTTGCACTTGCTGGAGTGGGAATAGTAATTTTTACCCCTACGCTATCCAACACTTTCCCTACTGTTGCACTCTTTGGAGTGGGAATAGTAATCCAACACTTTCCCTACTGTTGCACTCATTGGAGTGGGAATAGTAAATTATTTCCCTCCGCTGTCCAACACTTTCCCTACTGTTGCACTTGCTGGAGTGGGAATAGTAAATTATTCCCTTCCGCTATCCAACACTTTCCCTACTGTTGCACTCGCTGGAGTGGGAATAGTAATTTTTACCCCTATGCTATCCAACACTTTCCCTACTGTTGCACTCGGTGGAGTGGGAATAGTAAATTATTCAACTCCGCTATCCAACACTTTCCCTACTGTTGAACTTGCTGGAATGGGAATAGTAATTTTTATCCCTACGCTATCCAAAGCTTTCCCTACTGTTGCACTTGCTGGAGTGGGAATAGTAATTTTTCTTCTCTGCTATCCAACACTTTCCCTACTGTTGCAGTCAATGTAGTGTAAAGTTTAGGTTTAAAAATATTACATATTTTAATATTTTAATTCATAATATAATTTGTTTTATTTTTTATTTTTATGTTACAGGTGTATGTATATATATATTTATTTATAAATTTTAATATATTTTTAATATTTTATAACTAATTAAAATTATTATTTATTAATTATTTTTATCTAAATATATATATATTACATTTTAAATATGTATGTTTAATTTATTTTTACATTACATTTATTACTTATAATTGCTAAAATATACAAATAAATCTAAAAAAAAATGTTAAGTTAAATGTACTATTTAATTTATTTTACATTATTTTTTATACATATAAAAAAAATGATATTTTTAAAAACGATATTTTTTCTCTCAATATTTTTGTACTTACCATTATGAAGATAGGAGGTCGATATATTTGACAAGTATATTTTTGTCACGATATTTCTGTAGGTCGATATTTCTTTTGTCGATATTCTGTCAGTGATCCGGAAGAAATATCATGCAGTGCCACTGACAAAAATGCAGTGCTACACTGTGAGAGATGAATAGAGTATGAGAGGGCCACATTAACAGAGACATGGCACCAGCCAACACATTTCCCTATTGGCAGAGTTAAATCAGGTAGGCTTGTGCCCAAACACACCTTTGCACCATAGTTCAAGTGTGTCTATGTGAGGCTAGCGTAGTTTGGGAACTAGAACGATACCCTTTCTTGCTAAAACACCATGGGGCTGATTAGGATGGCGGTCGGACAACCTCCCCGACCGCCATGGTAGTGGGAAAAGACCGCCCACATGGACCGCGACATAACCGCCGGTCTTATTACGATGGCCCGCGGTCGAAATCCGACCGCACCGGTACGATCGCGGGCTTTAACATTGTGGCGGTTGCTGCTGCTCGCAGCACCGCCGCGATGTCGAAAGGAGCATGTCCTGCATTTCCCTGCACTGCGTGGCAGGCACTGCACAGTGCTTGACACCTGGTACAGGGAAATGAAGGGGGGGACCATGGGTACCCCCCCAGTGCACCCCCACCCCCCCAACACATTGGGGGCCTGCAACGGGCCCCCGGAAGACAATCTCCGCCAGCCTTTCCATGGCGGTTTGACCGCTGCGGAAAGGCTGGCTACCACCGGCATCATAATCGTGCCGGCGGAGCCTGCTCGGCACCGCCACCATTATCCCGGTCCTGCTCCGTCCGCCAGGCACGAGTGCGGATGGCAACCGGCGGAAAAGCGGCGGTCGGAATTTCCCACTGCCGCGGTCACCTCCGCCATCCTAATCTGACCGGCGGTTTTCTGGGCTGCGATCGCGGGCGGATGTCCACCGCCGGCCCGGCGGTGGACATCCGCCCGCCATCCTAATCAGCCCCCATGTATTGATCGACCGTGAAACTGCATTAAGGTTGTGTGTGTGCAGTACAGTGCAGTACACGTGCAAAGTAGGGAACTACAACAGCAAAAAACACATTCATCCCTGAGATACCAAAGCCAAATGTTTGTTTCACAAGTGAACGCCAAACTGTGTCTACCCTTCCATTATAGATAATGCAAGTGACACAAACCATGGGTGTCGGCATGGGTGTTCCATTCCACTACTCAGGGAATGGGCTCTTGGCGGCAAGTCATACAAAGCATCACTAGTCTGCTGTGCGTTTTGGGTATGTAACTTCCCAGTGCTAAACAAGTTCTGTGTCTGGAAAACATATACTACTAAAGTTTCTCTGTGTGAAACAAGTGTCAGCAATTTGATGCAAAATGGGGTTAAATCACAGTCAATATGCCATCTCATATGCAATGGTTTGTGGTTGATGTGGTCATACGAAATACCATGCATGACTACCTAAACATACTCCTTAATTAACACTGAAACGGATTGCAAAAAATTATTGGGTCATGGCACAAAGGAATAGTCAGTTAGGCTAAGTAAATGATGGGTTGCAAAGTGCCAGATGGTCAATCACAGCTCAATGAGCTCTGATAAGTGGCATACCCCCCCCCCCACCCCCCAGTGACAGATCATCCATAGGTACAAATGAGGTAGGTCTGGCATGCCAGCTGCCAGTGCCACACAATGCATGTCAAAACAACAGTAAATGTTAGAGTTGCGCTGGAGAAGGAGGTATGCCATCCCTTCATAATTTGTGTAATATATGAACGTGCTGCTGTAAAAGTGGCAATGTGAGGCTGGACGAAAGCTTGGGTGACTACAGTCTGCACTTAAAAGGCCTGTGATCAAGCAGTTTTAGAGAGCCTGGGGGGCTGAGACAGCAGGTCTCTGGTCTTCAAGAGAACGCTGGCCAGCCCAGCTCACGCCACTCTGAACACTGCTCTCATATACTTCAATGAAAGTGTAATATCTGCATATGAAAGTGCAGCCTTGGGATTGGCTGGGCTGTGCTTGGGCAACATCAGCAAACTTCACTTAACTGACTGAGCTTGGCCAGCGGAAAACCATGTGGCTCTGGGAGCACTAAGAAGAGAAAGAGTGACACATGGAGCCCTTCTGGCCCCTTTAGGGGCTAAGTTACCTGCAAGACACAAGACGGCAGGAATGCGTTCATAGAGTGCCACCCCAAGAATGGAAGGAATGCAAAATATTATTGGCTATCCCTATGTTCTTGAAAAATGTGAATTGTCTGAAAAGGAAGCATACACATATTTATATGAAGCAGGGAGAGGTGAAAACAGTTTGCCTTACGTTCTCCTTGGAGTTACATATAAGGAACCTCACCACTTTCAAATGTCACCAGCCACCGTTGATACCCTCACCTCATGAGGCATATATTTAGTATTTGTATATCAGCACATCAATTACATATGTCAAAGGAGATGTGCATTGAACATGTGTAGAGGGCAGACACGTGAATCATAAAGATATTCAAATTTCAATTACATTTTGTTCTACAGTTGTGTGTCACAGTTGTGTGTTTGTATGTAAGCAGTGGTTGAAGTGCAATAATTTAGAATGGCAACTGTGATGCTGCATGCTAAGGGTGTGGGCTCAGTGATTATGGGTGCGGGGTAAAAGATGTGTTAAAAAATAGCAGATTGACTGTAACATTTGTGTGGCCTGTCAGCGTCAGATAACTGCCCAAAAATATCCACACAAGAAATGAGCAATATAGAAAAATATAGCAGTTTCTGTTGCAAAAGCACAGTAGGTATTTGTTGAACCTCCATTAGGTAATGCACTGCAAAGCTCTGTGTGTAACCAGAGAGCCACAGATGTTGAACTCCTGTGGAGAATGCATACTTGTGTAATTGTTAGTGCTAAAAGTACACAGCCCATGTCAGAATGCACTGTAAATATATGTCATTAATTTGAACTTTAATAACACACAGTAAAAGTTAGACTGCTAACAAATGTGCATTAACGGTCAAGAACAAATGTTACTTCTGAAACATAGATGCCGTAGTCATACCAAGACTGCACGTAATGCAACTTAATACACATAACTTTCTTGTCAACACGTCGGTGGAAGGCAGTACTATAGCAGCAACAATTAAATCCAAAGCAGCCAATTCACAGCTCAGTTGGTCACTTGTTGCCCTCCCACTCAGAATCAAATTTTATCAACACAAAGATTTGAGGGATTAACTCAGTTAAAGCCAGTACCAGTGTGGCGCACACTTGCATATCTTCCACGCAAGCAGGCACCCTGGTAGGATTGCATCGTCACCTGAATGCCTGATTTAGGTTGCACAGCACAGGAGACACACAGAATTACACTACACCTGAAGCCTACATACAGTTGGAATGAACCGTCCCAGGAAGGTAGTGTGTTGCCAAACAGTAGTGGGACCTGTTCTATTTTGTCACAATAGTATGGGCACATAGTTGTCCTCTGATCCCGCACACTGCAAACATGGTATGAACAGGGGCGTTGTTTGGTCAGTAGGAGTGGGAGTGTGTAAGCTTTCCCAATAATCATGCTGGCACATGAAGTAAAAATATATCATACAATAAGCAGGGCAATAAATACATTAAGGGGCAGTGAAAAAGGGAGAGAAAATTGTGGATTGCTAGGAGTACAAACTAAGAGTAAACACAGAGGGGCATATTACCAAGCCCCTATCGCCACCACAACGTCACTTTTTATGACGTTGTGGTGGCGATAGGGTCAGCGTCCTATTACCAAGGCAGCGTTAAACCACATAACGTGGCTAAAAGCCACATTAAAAGGCTTAACGCGGGGGCGTGGCCAAGATGGCGATCGTGTAGGACGTGCCTACCCGTCGCTCCGGCCCTGGTTCTAGGCCCGAGACCCTTAGCACTGCTGGTGCCACTGCAAATGGGCATCTGGCAGCATCATCTTCCCCCCTGCACGGCCTGAGACCTCCGGTGCCGCGGATGTTGAGCGGGACGGAGCGGGGAGCCGGTTTGAGCCGCGACATACGGTGAGGAGCGGCAGGGCCGGTGCGCCGCATCTCTTGCCGCGCGGGGTGCGGTGGCAGCCTGCCCTTTCATCGGCTGCCCGGAGAGAGCGGAGACGCCTGCGGCCTGGTCGGCAGACGCGTGGGTGGAGGCATGACCCCCGTGTAACACTCTGGACAGGAGCCTCTCCGGCGACGTGCATTCCGGCGCGGCCCGGCCTGGACCTTCCCACCCGGTCCTTCATCGGCTGCGGCGCGGCCCCCTGAGGCCTGGAGTGGTGAACAGCGGTGTGTGCCGGTCCCCGGCCGGCGTGAGGAGCGAAGTTTGAGCCCCGAGTTGCGCCCTTGGCTGGAGCCTCCCTGACGACACGGGCCTTGGTGTGGGCCGATCGGACCCTTCATCTTGATCTGGACTGACTGCTGTTCTCAATCGGCGCCGAGCGGCCTGGTGGGTCGCGCAGAGGCGGAAGCCTGTCCCGCACCATAGGCGGCGGCCGAGAGGAGGAGGCCTAGCTCCGGTGAGGATGTGAGCTAGGACCCTGAGGTTGGTGGTGAAGGGGAATACGGCGAGACCTGCCGGTCGGGGTCTTCCGGCCGCCATTATCTAACTGTGACCAGGACTCTCCCTGGTACCCCTCAGAGTGACCTTTCCCCTGTGCGCGATACACCGCCTGGTAGCCACTGTGCCGAGGGGGACCCCGCTCATCCTCACCTGCCCTCCCGAGCAAAGATCCGGGTACAGGTGGTGGGCTTGCCTGCGCCTGGCTCGCTCCCTGAGGGCCGGACAGTGGCCCCGGGCCCGCCGTGCGGAAGGGATACACAGACCGGACACTAGGATTGTAGCGGCTGGGAGCCGCGGAGGCGGACTTGGGCGGTCAGCGGTCGAGGAACTCTGGGCTGCTGACACACGTGGATCTACTCCCTGGCGACAAGATGGCAGCCGCTGCCAAGCAGCAGAAAGAGAGGTCCGTAAAAGACTTACTTCTCAAACCCGGAGCAGGAGGGTCTGTATCCCCTAAGGAGAAGGGGAGTCCCTCGGGGACTCAGAGCCAGGGAGATGAGGACGGACCGGTCATGAGGGGTGTCCTTGAATCCTTGTTTGCAAATCTCACCGAGGAATTCCATACCATGAGGAAGGAGCTGGCGGCTGACCTCCGGGACCTCCGCAAGGACATTGATACAGTGGGGGAGCGCGTGGATGATCTGGAAACGCAACTAGTGGCGAGGGATGATGAAGTGACTCAGCTCCAGCAAGAGGTGCTGCGACTCCGGGAACAGCATCTAGACCTCCAGGCCCACACTGAAGACCTCGAAAACCGCTCCCGGCGGAATAACATACGCATCCGGGCGGTCCCACAGGGGCTGGAGGGCGAGGACGTTGAGGGCTTCGTTGAAGACCTATTCCGACACATCCTGGGGGCCTCTGCGGAACGCCGGATCAAGCTGGATTGCACGCACCGCGTTGGGCCCAGACGCCCGGCCACGGCTCCTCCTCCGGACATCCTGACCTGTGTCCACAACTTCCAACTCAAGGAACAGATACTACGTGAGGCCCGGGCTAAACATCCTTTGGAGTTCCGCTCCTGCAAGCCTCTCCTTTTCCAAGATCTGGCTGCCTCCACGCTGCAGAAGAGGCGGGAGTTCCGACCCGTCACGGAGTTCCTTCGCTCCAAAGAGATCGCCTACTCATGGGGGCACCCATTCCGGCTGGTCTTCAAGTGGGAGGGCCGCCTGCACCAGGTGTTCTCTCTACGGGAGGCGACATCCCTCTTATCGCTGCCGGGAGAGGCCGAGGAGAACACCGGGAGTGGTACATCCCAGCGCAACCGGAACACCGTGGTAAGGTGACGGCGGGTGGGGGGGTCCTCGCCTCGCGCCCGTCCCGGCCCGGAGGCGATAGCAGCGGAACGCCGGGCTGTCCTTGACTCTCTCTCAGGGGACTCCCGCCCCGCCGCATGAGACGGACCTGGCCATGCCTCACCTGCTAATCGTTGGGAAGTGACTTGCTTGTTGTCTTGGGTCTGGGGGGCCGGGGTGGTGGGTGGCTCCTGCAGTCCATCTATCGTTCCTCCATGGGGCTGATCGCTCTGGACAGTGACCACTCTCAGGACAATGGTACACCATTATTGTTGTTGTTCCTTGCTCCATGTTTGGAGTTGTTCTCTTGGGGTTCCCCTCATTCTTCCTCATGCTCTTCCAGCGGGATCCTTGGTGAGCTGGGTTCCTCCTTTTCACCCTCGGGTGCCAGTGGGTGGTTGACGGGTACTGTGGTAGCTATTGGGTTTCCTCGAGATGGGTGCGGTTAAAATTTTATCCTTGAATGTCAAAGGCCTCAATAATCCCGTCAACAGGCGAGCTGTCTTGTCATATTTAGAGAACTCAGATGCTCACATCTGTCTCCTGCAGGAGACGCATCTCTTACCCACTGACACACACCGCCTAAGCTCGCGGTCCTTCCCTCATCAGGTCTTCTCTTCCCGAGCCGTAAAGACCGCAGGAGTAGGCAATTTGGTCTCTAGTAAATTCCCTGGCCGTATAGGCGACAAGCAAGCAGAGATAAAGGGCCGGCTGCTAGCATATTCCTTCACACTGGGCGCTTCTAGTTTTACAGTCGCCACGATCTACGTCCCCAACGAGAGCCAGGAGGGTTTTCTACGGGAGGCCGTCCAGGATCTGTCCGGCTCAATAGATAGGTCGATTGTCCTGGGAGGGGATTTCAACCTGGCCTTCGACGACTCACTCGATCGCTCAATACAGCGCTGGGGCCAAACAGGGGCGTTGTCCACTTGTGGGAGAAGTCTCCTGCATGAGGCGGGCTTTACGGACTCCTGGAGGCACACACACCCCCACTCCCGGGAATATACATTTTACTCACACCCCCATAAGTCCTACGCCCGGATTGACTACATCCTCACGTCGGATACCTTGACTTAACGGCTGCGGGCAGCCAACATCACCCCATGCCCGTTATCGGACCATTCCGCAGTCTCCATAGCACTAACTCTCCCCACTGCCCGCTCTACTCTCTGCTTCTGGCGCCTGAGGGAACCCATGCTTCAGCGCCCCACAGTGGTCCAGCAGATTGAATCTTGCATTACTAACTATCTTACCTTGAATGACACCCCTGATATATGGGTGTCGACTCTCTGGGCAGCTCTGAAGGCGGTGGTTCGGGGAGAGTTTCTGGGTATCGCGGCTGAGGATAATAAGACCCGCCGGGAGAAACGGGACCGACTTACTAGGGAAGTGACTGACTTGGAACGCATTCATCAACGGACTGGGGCGCCTCGAATCTGGAGGCAGCTCAAGACGGCACGGGCACAGTTAGCGGGCCTGGATGTTGACAGGGCCGAGTACGCGGCCCTTCGGCTGAAACATGCTTTTTATGTGGGGGGAAACAGATGTGGCAGACTGCTGGCTATTAAATTACGGGCGCAGAGGCAACTATCCAGAGTTACTGGGATTTTAGACAGGCAGGGTCGGGAGCTCGACACTGACTGCGACTTAGCGGATACGTTTCGCTCCTTCTACGAGGACCTGTATACAGCACAGTCACTGCCAGTCGACGGCCCGACGCAGTATCTCGCGGGAGCTCAGACGGCGAAACTTGCACAGTGCCATGCTGACGCACTGGGAGCACCCATCAGACCTGAGGAAGTCATTGCGGCCATCTCCCGCTTGAAGCTCCTCAAATCCCCCGGACCGGACGGTTTTTCCTCAGCTTTTTATAAGAAATTTTGCCCCGCCCTGGTCCCCATTCTCGTCCGGCTTTTCAACTTCATAGGGCCTGACGCGCCATTACCCCCCGCTATGCTGGAGGCCTTGATCACGGTCATACCGAAGCCTGGTAAGGACCGGCGTCACTGCGCCTCCTTTCGGCCTATCTCGCTCCTCAACGTTGACCTGAAGATCTTCACCGGGATTCTGGCCTGGCGGCTTTCTACCCATCTCCCCGGGCTGATCGACCCCGACCAGTCGGGGTTCGTGCCCGGCCGCCAATGCTCTGATAATACTAAGCGTCTTCTCCACCTGGTGGACCGATCAGAGCGCTTCCCAGCGGAGCGTATGATTTTCTCGGTCGACGCCGAGAAGGCGTTCGACAGGGTCCACTGGCCCTATCTCCGCGCCACCCTGTCGCACTTTGGCCTCCCCGACCGATTTATTCAGTGGGTGTTTAGCAGTTATGAACACCCGGTCGCCACGGTACGGGTGAATGGGACCGCTTCGAGCACCTTCCCCATATGCAGGGGTCCGCGACAGGGTTGCCCCCTGTCGCCGCTCCTCTTCGCTCTCTACATGGAGCCTATGGCCCAAAGAGTACGTGCGGATCCTGTCATAAGGGGTGCATAATTTGGTGGCACGGAACATAAACTGAGCCTATACGCGGACGATGTCATGGCCACGCTGGAGCGCCCCAGGGAGTCTCTTCCGGCCTTTTTAGCAGAGCTTGACAGATTTGCTTCTGTTTCGGGATTTAAGATCAATGTGAATAAATCCCAGGCATTAGCTCTTGCAATGACGCCGGACACGCTCCAGCTTCTGCAACGCTCCTACCCTGCCCAGTGGGCTCGGGAGTCCCTCCCATACTTGGGGATGCAAATCGCTGCGGACATCACCTCCACTAAAACGCTGAATTACACAGCTCTGCTCGGACAGGTGCGGGACTGTCTCCGGAACTGGAAGCCGCATGCACTATCATGGCTCGGTCGCATCGCGGCGGTCAAAATGGTCATCCTGCCCAAAATTCTCTACACATTCCACACGCTACCTCTGGTTCCTCCAACTGGAGTTTTGTGCTCTTTACAGCGGGTTATGGAACGCTTCATCTGGCGCGATCAGAGAGCCCGCATGAGTAAAGAATTAGCCTGTCGCAGTCCCGACGAGGGAGGCCTAGGGATTCCCAACCTAGTGGCTTACTGGAGGGCAACCCAACTGCGGGCCCTGGTGGAATGGTCTCGCCCAGAGTCCGAAAAGCATTGGCTTTTCATGGACCGTTCCCTCGCTGGTCGCTCCCTCTGGAGCATCCCCTTTCTCACTCGGCCTGGGAGGCCCCGCAATTTGTACCTCTCGGAGGTGACTTGCCCCACCCTTCTGGCCTGGGATAGGGTGGCGGTTGACCGTGGGCTCACTACCTTCCCCGCCCCCCTTACACCTATAGTCCGCAATCCTGATTTTACCCCAGGGCTGGATGAGGTCGGATTCCAGCATTGGACAGGAGAAGCAAACAGATCCATTGGCCACCTCTTTGATCTTGATGGCCTCCGACCGTTTGCAGACCTTCGCAGGGACCTGGGCATACCCGAAATGAACGGTACAGGTACCTCCAGATCCGTCATTGGGTACTCCAGAGCGCCATTCGCGCAGGCGCAGAGCGTCGTCTCACCCCTTTCGAGAAATGGCTCCTCACCCGCCATTCGGACGCTCGACTTACCTCGGACCTATATAAGTTTATGTGCCCTATACCCCGGGAGGGGAGGACCCCGGGACAGCTTCGCTGGGAAAAAGAGCTGGGCAGAGAACTGACACGGAAAGAATAGTCATCAATCTACTACAGGGCCCGACACACGGCTCGCAACATGGCCTCCACTGAGACGGCCACCAAGGTGGCTACTTATTGGTACTTGACCCCTGAACGTTTACACCACGGCAATCCTTCTCGCAGTCCCCTCTGTTGGAGGAAATGCGGCTCTCTAGGTACCCTCACTCACCTTCTCTGGGAATGCCCACTATTGGAGGATTATTGGCGACAGACGCTTAATGACATCGACTCTCACTTTGACACACAGATACCTCGTTTCCCTGCGTACGTTTTGCTAGGCCTCCCAAACGCTCTCACATTCCCCCTTAAATCCCGACGAGGCAAACAGATGGCCCTGGCGCTAGGTGCAGCAATTCAAAACATTCTTACACACTGGGGCAATACGACGACACCGACACGCCTTGGCTGGCTCCATAGGTTGTGGGGGATCCTGGGAATGGAGAAGATTTTGCTTACAGTGGCCCACCCGACGGCGTCCTTTCATGGTCTTTGGGAGCCTTTCCTCAACCTGCTTACCTCCGAGTTCACAGAGCTCACATGCCCCAAATATCTCCGGCTCCTGCACCTCGCAGACCCGCCTCGTCCGCCGCCTGCCACCACCGCTTGAGTGCCCCGCACTCTCACTCTACTCTCACGACATCCACCCGAACTTGCCTTACCTAGACACAATTCGCTGAGGAAGGGGAGGGGGGGGAAGAGGGAGGGGGGTTTTTGTTGTCCTTTTTCTCCTTTTGTTGACCTTGTGAGCCAGATAGGTGGATTTCAAGCCGGATTATACTCCGATGAATGTAAGGCGTTTACTGGCCTATTGTACTTAATGTTAAAAAGCAATAAAAGAAATTTAAACAAAAAAAAAAAAGGCTTAACGCTGCCTTGGTAATAGTGCCCCTTTCATGCTAAAATTAGGGCGTTCCACCGCAACACCCATTCACTTCGACGCTGCCACCTATTATCAAGAGAGGCAATAATAGGTGGCAGAGCCGAACTTAAGACCAGGAAAATCCTGGTCTTAAGGTGGCGATACAAGGAGAAATGCTTCATTTCTCCTCGTTTTTGCTTTTTCTATGTGTGCTGCCTTGTGCAGCACACATGGAAAAAGCAAAATGCCAAGGTATGTTTATGTACAGGAAGGTGTCCCTTCCTGTACATAAACAAACCTTTTTTTAAAATGCCATTTTGTAACTTACATGTGTGCTGCATGAAGAAGCACACATGTAAGTTACAAAATGGCATTTTATGTTTGTTTATGTACAGGAAGGGACACCTTCCTGTACATAAACAAACCTCCCTGCTCGCAGACACCCTTGCACTCTGGTGCAAGGGTGCCTGCGTTGGCGTTAAGTCGTGAGACTTAGCGCCATCGCAGGGGGAAATGCCAGGCTGCACCATATCCTTGGTAATATGGTGCAGCCTTGCGTTTCCGAAGTGGCGATGAGAGGCGTTAAGCCAAGGAGGCTAACGCCTCTCACCGCCACTTCCTAGATAATATGCCCCAATATGTGGTTAAGTAACAGACATCTTTGAAGACTTTCCAACCAGACAGAGGGACAAATTGTGTGTAAACATTCCTGGAGAAATCCGACAGACACCTCCCCATACCCCACTGAAAGCACCTGTACCCAACTATGTATCACCAAATACATTTTTTCAGGGGGTGTGTAACACCCCCTGAAGTACACTCCTCGGTATGAAGTCAAAATGAAATTAAAAAGTAAATGCGTGACATTTTTCGTGCAACGCACCGCAAACCATTGTTAACAGCACGCAAAGTCACGTGAACGCATTACCTCATAGCACAATGCACATGGCTCCATTTCATTACATCTGCATCACACCCAACATCATCTCCCTGGTTGGATAGAGTGGAGACCAAAAATCAAGAAGCATTTGGCCATGTCAGTTGAAATTTGGTGATTACCACTAATCAGTGCATTGTGCATGACTCAGCAATTATTTGTGTTTGTGTAAATTAATGTAAAATGGAGAGGTTGGGGTCTAGTTACTAACAATGTACACTCTGCGTCAAAAAAGTGACATAAATCGACATGACATCACTTTCACTTGAAAGTAAAGCAAAGCAGAGCATAGCGCTGCTTTGCATTACTTAGGGTTAAGGGGACGTACCATGGGTGGTGCATGGGCATTCCCATGCAGCAACTCAAGAGGGTAGATTTACCAAAATTGTGCGCTGGGTTAGCATCACAAAAGTGACGATAAGCAGCAAAAAATGTTTTCTTACTAATTTACTTTCCAGTGCAAAACTTGTTTTGCGCTGGAAAGTAACTACCCTAAAAGTAACGCAAAGCAGCGCTAAACACTGCTTTGTGTTACTTAGCACCAAGGAGGTATTACATGGGTGGTACATTGGCTTTCCCATGCTACCACCCATGCCTTCTGATGCAAAACCCTATCTACAAAAAATAGTACACAGGGTTCAGCGCCAAAAGTTAATGCCATTTAAAAGAAGGCATTAAGAGGAGAATTCTTTTAATTTCTCCTATTTTTCTGACTGTGCATGCGTACTGCACTGACTCAGGCACACACCCTAGCACTACGGAGCTAAGGTTTGTGCCGGGTGCATGGCAGCAGAAATCAGTGCTGGAGCTAGGGAGGGGGAGAAGAGAGCCATATCTCTGTAGATGTTGCTGTCCTTCTCCCTCCCTGTCACGCAAAGCAGCACAGCATTTTTGCATGCTGCGCTGCGTTCAGTGACTTTTTTGTAAATCTGGACCTCGGTTTCGGTCGCTAAGCCCTAATTACTTTAAAAAGTAGACAAGGTTTAGCGTCAGAATATAGTGCCCATTTCAGATAGCCGCTATGAAGGAGAAATGCTTTTATTTCTCCTCATTTTTCCAACTTAGCATGTGTGCTGCACTGTACAGCACACATACCAAGTGGGAAAAGGTTTAAAGTTAGTTGAAGCATTGTATTTTGTAATGGAAGGGTACCCTTCCAGTACTAAACCTATGCTGGACTAAAGGATACATCCTTGCACTATGGTCCAAAGGCGTGTCTGTGGTGCACAGCTTCACATTGTGATCGGAGTCATTTGTGAGGGGGATCATGGGCCAACCATTTTTCTGTTGTTTGGAAGATTGTCTTTCTGCCCCACATTGCTTGGGTGTTTGCATGTATTGGCTAGGCAGCACCAATGGAATAGCCCCTTGCCAATAAATTATGCTAACAATCTCTGTCTCTCTCTCTCTGTAATGGCTGTAACTGTTAGCAGGTACCTTATGGTAACAGACAGTCACGTTGGACAATGACCATGGATCTTTACCTAATACACAGTATAAATGTATCATGACAAGACAAATGAATTTGGATGCAGATTTTTTTTCACACACAATGACATTGACTTTTAGTTCAAATGGCAGCATAAAATTGGCATATTGCAGATACAGAGTCTAAGGTAAGATGTTGTGAACTGAAATGATGTTTATTAACATATGGAATTCAATGGGCTCAATTCACAAAGGCAATCTGAGACAAAAGTCTAACTTACACTTCCAGCCCGAGAAGGACCATACGGCCCGAGCCGGAGAGTTTGGCCCGGGTGCGGAGATTCCGTCCTGACTGCGGATGTAAAGATATGACTCGGAAATGACCTCTGTGAATACCAAAAGTCGTAAATGACTTCTGTGAATACCAAAAGTCGTAAAGTTAGACTTTTGTCTCAGATTACCTTTGTAAATCAGCCCCATTGTATTTGTCATTCTGGTATGAGTTAAATAGACAAGCTACAGAACAATTTGATTTATGACATGCACATTTTGGGCCCACTGATTTGGTACAATCTCTTGCATATCACTTCTTGTATTTTCAATTTTCTTTAATCAAAAAATAGCAAACAAATACACTTTGTCACAGTTGTGCTATGTTTAGGTAACAGATTTGGTGCTGTCCACATGACTATTTAGCAAAATATATTACAGAGTGCTGCATGTTACACAACATCTCAGTGTATCAGTGTCTCAATGTATCAGTCATATTTGATAGCACATGACTCTTAAATGGACACATACCATCACATATCTGAAGTGTCCACAAAGGTTTAGGGTTCATATTGCTATTCACTTTTCGTTGATAGTCAGGAGTTGTACATATACATACCCATATATCTTAGGTAAGACATATGGTAATCCACTATTTTGGCAGTTTTATCCACTTAGGGGTCGATTCCGATCCCGGTCGGAGGCGCACCTAACACCATTCGCCCGGGAAAAAAACCAGGCGAATGCGTGTTTCCCGACCGATTCGCACATACGTCCGAACGAGCAAGTACGATGCGCATAACTGCCCAAATCCTGACCCAGTCGCACTCACCCAATACAGCTCCTGTTCTCTGACCGATGCGGATCTGGAAACGCAGAATCGAGTCGCACGGAGGCCCAAACGCAGCCCCGTCCGGCCGGACAAGTACGATGCGCCTTCCGTACGTGCCGAACCCGTCGCTACGCACGGCACGTCAAAGCATCCGGGAGAGGAGCACATAAGCTCCGATTCGCGCCACAAGACGATCCACGGCTACGAGACAAACAAGCCAGCGACGAGGATGAGGCGAAGCAAAGAGAAAGACGAACGAGACGAACCAACCATGAATCCCATCGCGCCGATCCTACCAATACTCTACATCTATTACCGGAACTGGTACGGACGCGTACGGCGCAGAAGGTAAGTCAGACACCCACCACACAAACAAACCACACGTACCCGACATATAACACACACACATAGGGATGCAGAAATTACTTACACCAGCAACAGCAGCACCATAGGGGCGGGATGGCTATCACCTATGCCACATACACACATAGGGGCCTGGATGCCAACCACGAACACCACCCCTACCCATGGGGGGCTGGATGCCTACCACTACTACCACCCCTACCAATGGGGGCTGGATGCCTACCACTACCACCACCCCTACCCATGGGGGCTGGATGCCTACCACTACTACCACCCCTACCCAGGGGTGCTAGATGCCTACCACTACTACCACCCCTACCCATGGGGTGCTAGATGCCTACCACTACTACCACCCCTACCCATGGGGGGCTGGATGCCTACCACTACCACCACCCCTACCCATGGGGGGCTGGATGCCTACCACTACTACCACCCCTACCCAGGGGGGGCTGGATGCCTACCACTACCACCACCCCTACCCATGGGGGGCTGGATGCCTACCACTACCACCACCCCTACCCATGGGGGGCTAGATGCCTACCACTACTACCACCCCTACCCAGGGGGTGCTAGATGCCTACCACTACTACCACCCCTACCCATGGGGGGCTGGATGCCTACCACTACCACCACCCCTACCCATGGGGGCTAGATGCCTACCACTACTACCACCCCTACCCAGGGGGTGCTAGATGCCTACCACTACTACCACCCCTACCCATGGGGGGCTGGATGCCTACCACTACCACCACCCCTACCCATGGGGGGCTGGATACCTACCACTACTATCACCCCTACCCAGGGGGTGCTAGATGCCTACCACTACTACCACCCCTACCCAGGGGGTGCTAGATGCCTACCACTACTACCACCCCTACCCATGGGGGGCTGGATGCCTACCACTACCACCGCCCCTACCCATGGGGGGCTGGATGCCTACCACTACTACCACCCCTACCCAGGGGGTGCTAGATGCCTACCACTACTACCACCCCTACCCATGGGGGGCTGGATGCCTACCACTACCACCACCCCTACCCATGGGGGGCTGGATGCCTACCACTACTACCACCGCTACCCAGGGGGTGCTAGCTGCCTACCACTACTACCACCCCTACCCAGGGGGTGCTAGCTGCCTACCACTACTACCACCCCTACCCAGGGGGTGCTAGATGCCTGTCACTACTACCACCCCTACCCAGGGGGGGCTGGATGCCTACCACTACCACCACCCCTACCCATGGGGGGCTGGATGCCTACCACCAACACCACCCCCACTCATAGGATGGACAATGCATGACACAACCAGCACACTATAACCTAGGGAATGCAAGAAAAAGACATCCCCCCAACACCATGACAAGTGTGTGTAGACTGTGTCAAATGCCTACAACACTGAACATGACTTTGAACACACAATGTGACCCCCTATCACATGTGTCACACATAAATGTGTGTGGCCTCCACAATTCAAGCAGACCATGACCACTGTGGCAATGGGGTTCAACCCCCATCATCACAGTGACCAAAAGGTAAGTGTGGGGTCCATAGCTGAAGCACATTTTGAACATTGTGGCAATGGGGTCTAAGCCCCCATCATCACAGTGACCAAAAGGTAAGTGTGGGGTCCATAGCTGAAGCACATTTTGAACATTGTGGCAATGGGGTCTAAGCCCCCATCATCACAGTGACCAAAAGGTAAGTGTGGGGTCCATAGCTGAAGCACATCTTGAACATTGTGGCAATGGGGTCTAAGCCCCCATCATCACAGTGACCAAAAGGTAAGTGTGGGGTCCATAGCTGAAGCACATTTTGAACATTGTGGCAATGGGGTCCAACCCCCATCATCACAGTGACCAAAAGGTAAGTGTGGGGTCCATAGCTGAAGCACATTTTGAACATTGTGGCAATGGGGTCTAAGCCCCCATCATCACAGTGACCAAAAGGTAAGTGTGGGGTCCATAGCTGAAGCACATTTTGAACATTGTGGCAATGGGGTCCAACCCCCATCATCACAGTGACCAAAAGGTAAGTGTGGGGTCCATAGCTGAAGCACATTTTGAACATTGTGGCAATGGGGTCTAAGCCCCCATCATCACAGTGACCAAAAGGTAAGTGTGGGGTCCATAGCTGAAGCACATCTTGAACATTGTGGCAATGGGGTCAAAGCCCCCATCCTCACAGTGACCAAAAGGTAAGTGTTGACATTGAAAAAGCTGCAACTGCCAAACTGCATGGATGATTCCTGGTAACAGAACAACAAACACCTCAGTAGCAAAGTAGTGCTTGTGTCCCATAGCAACATAGATTGGGGGAGGCAAACAGTGCAGTGCAAATAAGACATACCTTTGGCCATGTGCAGACAAACATCACCCATGGTGGCTGACACTGTCAACATTCATCAATGACACAATGACAGAAGTGACCATCATAATGCAGACCATCATATTTGCACCAATGGGCACACAAATGTAGATATCCTGTGGAGACTGTAGATGTGAGGTGAACAAATACCATACCATGGCAGCAATGGGACACACAAACAATGATCATTGTGCTGACTGATGACCTAGGAGTCCCAGGGACAGCAGGTGAAACCCACCAAACAACATACAGCCAATGGCACACTAAAGATATGCCAATGCAGTGGTGCAGATGCACAAACACAAACAGGCAGCCCCACACTGCACATCAAACACAACAGGTGAGGGGGGGTGCCAGTGTCCCCAGGCAACCACACAACACATGATGAGGCCTGAATACCAATTACACAGATGCGCATACAGTGCCACACAAAAGTAACTCATGGATCCAAATCCCCTATGTGGGCAATCAGGCATTGTTAGATGAGAGGGAGCACAAATCACACATGTCACACAAGCATGTAGGAACAGCAACTGACACAGCAAGACACAGACACACCACAGCACTACCCCCAGGGTCCCCACAATGTGTTGACCCTGGCCTGCATGACAATCCCACTGTGATGACAAAGCTAGATGTCGTTCACACTGTGAACCACAGTCATGTGTCCTGATCAACAAACTACCATCACACCTACACAAGCACAAATCAATCAGCACGGCCAGTAAGCCAAGGCCAACATGGAGGCAGGGGTCTAGCCGGGCAACAACTCTCATCTGCACACACTCAACACCACACACCTCGACCTCCAACAATGTGCAGCAGTGAAGATCACATGCACAGGTGACATTGCACATGCACCCATGACAATCCCATGGGGGGGTGGTAACTAAGGTGCAGAAACACATCACACATGGCCACTCAACAAGACTCCTGAATGTCTGACACACTGCACACTACGCTGTACATGGACATGACGGCAATACCACACCAACCAATGGGATCCCAGCCACAGTCCCACACCAATGAAGAAGCCAAGGTCACCCACAAAGAACACACATAGACAACTACCAACATTGCAGCCCTGACCCTGAGGAGTGCCAGCAGTCACACACACAACGTGTCACAATCACTGAAAGCTAACACAAACTGGAAATTACATGACAGGTGTAAACAACAAGTGCCAAGGGGAATCCTGACTGTGTCCCATCTGCGTTTGCCCACAAACTCAGCCCTGACAGCAAACACACCTATGGGTGACACCCTGATGACCAGTAATGTGCCATGCACCCACATCACAGAGAACCCAGGGAGAAGACTTTGGGGGAACATAGGTCAACTCAGCAAGCATCACAAACAGGAACATCACTAGGGATCCCAGCATGCACAGCAAAATGGAAGTGAACACACACAGACATGCTCACACAACACACACCTTGGGCTCAGGCAATGTCACAGGATTACTCACTGCCATGAGGGGACTCCACTCCTGTGTGAGGAAAGCTGTGCCATATGTCGCCTCAGTAGGGCTCCATCATGTCAGCAGAACACTTGGTCACACAGTCAACAATTAGCTTAGCACGAAATGAAGGCTCCCGTCATATCAGCCTGGTCATGGGAGTGTCAACGAAATCATCAGCACAGATCCAACACACATGTATAGCAAGTTGCACTGACAACACAGATGAGTCCTTCCCCATTGATGCCCAAACTTGCATGTCCAGAGGAGATGGCCACACGGTCAGGGAAGTAGACTAATTGAACAATGGCAAGCACAACAGATGTGCAGGGGTGTAAGCCACAGATGTGATATTGCAAATGTAAGTAGGAAATCCCATTGCCAAATATTGAAAACATGACACCCTCATATGCTGCTAAGGATGACATGGATACACTACAGGATAGGACACATTACCCGTGGACCACATGGGTTCCTGCACAGTAACACTTCATTTTCATGAGACCAAAAATAACCATCACTGCAGCAAGGGCACGGTTAGCATCATCAACATCATGTACATCAGAAGCAAAACCACTATAGAACAGAAAGTAGCTTTATTCAGCATATGTGGGTTCAAAAGTTAAAGTCCAGAAAAAAGAAACAAAGGCCAATGGCCAGTCCATTCTGAAAGTCAAAACAGGGTGACAGTGGCAGATGTCACCCTACGCATGCCTGCACTGCTACACACCAGGGACAATCCCCTCGGAGGGGCATACGGGGGGCAGGCCAGGCACCGCAGGGACAGGATCAGGGCTCACCAGAAGGAGGCAGGGAAGGGGTGGTGGGTGCTGGAGAGCCACTGACAACTGCAGTGGAGGTGTCTGACATGGTGTGTGCCGGCACAACTGGGGGGCATGACTCAGATGGTGTGGGTGCCGGCACGACTGCAGTGGGCCGTGCAGATGGAGTGGACAGGTTCCCCACTGCAGTGCCCAAGTCAGACGGGGTGGTAGTGGACTCCACTGCAGTGCCTACCTCCAGGGGAGGAGAATGGGGTTCAGGTAAGGTGGGCAGGACAGAGGGGGAGGACACTGTCTCCACACCAGTGGCACAGACATGCGCAGCGGGGGGTGTGGTGCCGGAAGAGCAAGTGGCAGGGGGAGAAGGCCGGATCTTTTGGGGGATGGTGTATCTGTGGGTGGGGGAACCTGGGGCAGGGTGTGGTGGGGCACCTGTGGAGTGGGGGCCTGAGGGATGGAGGAAGGAGACTTGGTGCTTGAGCTGCAGGGCGGCGGCGGGGTCTTGCTCTTCCGGGTCCTGGGGGACTTGCGGATGGGGGCATCAGTCGGTCTGCACCTGGGGGAGGGTGTCCGGGGGCGAGGGGCACTCCCCTCCGTGTGGGTGGGCTTCCTCTTCCCCCTGAATGCTGTATCAGCTGGATCGGAGGGGAAGAGGCCAAGGTCACTGAGGAAGACCCGCGTTGCAGGTGAGGCAAGGGAAGGGGCCTTGGAGGGAGAGGTAACTGAGGACTGCGCAGTGCTCGTGGATGCGTGTGTGTGTGCCTGGGCCCCATCCCCTGTGAGTGTGGTTTCAGTCCCCTGACTGTGCGTGCGTGTGCGTGTGGATTTTGGCGTGTGTGTCTGTGTGCTGCCTGTGTCTGTGCTGGTGTGTGCCTGTGCCGGTGTGTGTGTGCTTGGGACAGGTAAGGTGCTGGGGAGTGTGGATGGGGCAGAGTTAGGATGGGTGAGAGACTGTTGGAGGAGGGACACTGCTGCCGTCAGGTACGAGTCCATGGACCTATTGCCCCTCTGTAGGGCAGACATGCCCGATGAGATGCCCTCCATGAACGACACCAGCTGAGTCAACAGAGTGGTGTGTGCATGGAGGACACTCAGCATCGCTGTCTGCCCTACATGGAGCTGGCGAAGGAGGTACACAGACTCCTCACTCAGGGCAGCAGGGGACACAGGGGCAGGGGTGCGGTGCCTGGCACGAAGGAGACACGCTCCCGAACATGGGAGCCTCCACGGACCTCGGGAATGGGAGCCGATGGGAGGGCGGTGGTGGTGGTGGTGGTGCCGGGGACAGCAACACTAGCTGTGGTGTGGTGGCTGCTGACACCCGCCTCCACAAGGGAGTCATCCTCCGAGCTGCTGTGGTCCTCAGCTGAGGTGGATGGTGCTGAGGACTCCTCGGTGTGGCTCCCCTCGCCCTCCGTGCCACTGGGTCCCTCCGACCACTCCTCGGCTGCTGACCCAGTCTGGCTCTGCGGCTCCTCCTGGTCCGTGGAGCTGTCCCCTCCTGTGGCCGTGGATGTATCTGCAAACAATAGGGAAACAGACAGACATCAGTCACCTGCACCGAACGCACACACCACAGTAAGTACAGCACATTACAGAGCAAGCCCTGGCATCCTTAGTTGAACATTGCTAAAAGTGCCCAAACAGAGTAGGGGAAGCCAATTGTCAGTCTGATGGCCAACCATGGCACTCACATCTCTCCTGGCCTTGCACCCATCTGTCTGGTGTCTGTCGGATGGCAATACCCCAGTGTGGACACATGCACCACCTACACAGTAGTTGGACAGTGCAGAGAACACGGTGAAGCATGTGAACATGCACACATCACAACTCTTGCCACTGAGTCAGTACAGGTGTCCGGATAAAGGGATGCCCAGAGTCAATTTTGAAATGCATGTGATGCATACCAGCGACAGACACCATGATGCACCCATGTCCTGATAGTCATTGCCACAATGGTGTGCATGTAGCACATGTCACTCCCCTGCAGGATCACTCATAGGAAGTTTCATGCCATGGCACAGGCATGCCTGCTAAGTCATACATCACTGTCTCCAGTCACATGGGCAGGGCAGCCAGACAACAACAGTCTGCACTGTGTCACTATAGTAGGTCATGGGGAATGCAAGTCCTGGAGCTGAACAAGTGCGCATGTACATCCCCCACACACCACATCATCTGAACCCTTATCTGTCCACGTCATACCAATTGGACATATGGGAGACCTGTAACACAACCCTCTGAACCTGAGCACCTCACAATCTGCTGTGAATGGGAAACAGCTGCCTGAACTTCACATTCGCATACCCCAGTCTGCACGGTCAGGTGATCAAACACCTACGTGTCACACAAGTATCGTCTCCTATGTCACATCTCCGGTGGCATGCTGAGCCCCAACCGAGAAACACCCCTGACAACGAAGTCACAGCACACTGACACAGAGGCAGACACCTGAGGGGACATATCACTGAGCACAACGTGTCAGCTGATACACGTGAGTGGGAGTACAGAGTGTATTGTATGGCCTGGAGTAGGCATGACTGTCCTGCCCCACGTGAATGAGGGATGAGCCCTGGACAGTAGGCAGGTGGCTAAGTATGTGTGACACACGTAATATACACACTCCTGGGGCCCAAACATTGTTCCCACCCGCAGCATGGGTGTGTGCCAGATACCCCAGGCACATGTGGTGGATCAGCTCAGCAATTGGACCACATATCAAAGTAACACGCAGATTACATGTCAGAACACAGGCATTGTGTAAGCAATGGACCCACCCATGATGCCCACCACAGAGTTAGGGGAACAAATGCTGTCCCCCACCTTGAGCTGAGCAAAATGCAAGGACACAGTACCCAAGTGACACAATTCCCTGACTGTAAGGGCCACACCTGGGTATCAGATGAGGAGTGGGCAGTGCACAATTGAGGGACATGGGTCCTGGACCACATGACTGATGTACTGTGGAAGTTTAACCAGGCCAGAGGAGGGCACATAGCATGGCAGACAAAGTTCACAATGCAGTCATGGACTCACCCCCTCCTTGCTGCTCTCTGGCCTTCAGCTGCCCATCCAGATCAGGGAAGACCACCGCCAGGATCCTGAGCATGTGGGGGGTCAGGGTCCGGTGTCCGCCCCTCCTGCGAGGAGGCGACAGCTTCAGCTGGACCCGTGCGATCCTCCGGGTCCAGCCCCGAAGGTCCTGCCACCTCTTCTGGCAGTTGCGGATCCGGCGCTTGTAGACCCCCACGGATCTCACTGCCCGGACGATGGTCAGCCATATCTGCTGCTTCTGGTGGGCATCAACCTGTGAGGATGACAAAGTGAAAATGCCATTACTACACATTCAACATATCCGTGCATTACACAGTTGGATATACATGTCTCAATCACAGGGGCACATGATGTACACAGGCAGTACAACGATGGCTATGGACAGTTTGCCAGCAGTTACTACATGGTATCATTGCCTGGGAAGTCAAACCTTGTTTAAATGCACTGTCACTGCACTAGACCTGTTCAGTGCATGTAACTACACACTATGGGGGGTGACAACTACTCAGTGAGCCTGCTAGCCAGTGGCGTGCAGACTGTAAGTCTTGCTAGTCAGACAACATGCACATTTAGTAAGGCAGTGGACAGCACACTCACCTGCTCCCCTGCTTTCCCATACAGCTTGCTGTACTGTGGAAGGAGGCTGTCCAGCAGGGCCTGGTTCTCCTCAGTGCTGAAGGCTGGGGCTCTCTCCACAGTACGTGCCATTGCAGGATCCAGAGGGTGCAGATACAGCAGCAGTGGTGGTGGCAGATGTCGTCCTGGAGCATGTAGTGCAGGCAAGTGAGCTCTCAGGGGAACAGCCAGCATTATATGTGTGCTGCAGAGGCAGATACTGTCCCATGTGTCCAAAGTGATAGGTCCAAGTCGTTTGCATCTTCTGAATCTGGCCAATCCATGGAATTGCACCACTTACACACGCCCACAGCATCCTTCAAAAGTTCAACTTCATGACACCCATGAATTTGCAACATTGTTGTGGGTGACCAACTGAATTCACAGCATCAGACTCGTTAAAGATTTGAAAACGCGTCCGTTGCCAGGCCAGGCCATAGCCAATGTGTGCGCACCGATCGGTCCATTGCTATACAACGCGTATGGCGAATACAACGCGTACCCGCTCACATTGTATGCAATGGCAAATGCGTTCGCACCGATCGGTCCATTGCTGTACAACGCGTACCCGCTCACATTGTATGCAATGGCCAATGTGTGCGCACCGATCGGTCCATTGCTGTACAACGCGTATTGCGAATACAACGCGTACCCGCTCACATTGTATGCAATGGCCAATGTGTGCGCCCCGATCGGTCCATTGCTGTACAACGCGTATTGCGGATACAACGCGTACCCGCTCACATTGTATGCAATGGCCAATGGGTGCGCACTGATCGGTCCATTGCTGTACAACGCGTACCTGCTCACATTGTATGCAATGGCCAATGCGTGCGCACCCATCGGTCCATTGCTGTACAACGCGTACCTGTACAAGTCACTGGCATATGTCACCATGCCTGTCACAGGTGAACATATGCCAGCCACATATACTTCCCAGGGAGTGAGGGGCACACCTACAACACCACAGCCTGTCCACACTGTGTCCTAAGGCATGTAAGGCTGCATTACCTGTTCCGTGTATGGGGGTCAACATGTTGTTTTTTGGCTGGCACTTGGGGGCAGCCACTCCCAGGCTGTGCACGTGTTCGTGGGGACAGAATCCTTGGTGTGTTGTGCACATGAACACTGTGGTGTGCAACTGTTCATTTCAGGGCATGTGGCATGGTCACATTTCACAGCTGTGTATGTGTATGTCATGTCACATACCCCCTGAGTCCCATGTGGGACGGTATGTACGTCCCAGGGTGACCCATTGCCACAATTGTGATGGCCCTCCACAGTCTGTGTGCATGTTGTGTTTACAATGTCTCTGATTCCATGTGCACAATGGGAGACAGTCTCCACATCCACGTTGTTTGTGCATGGACTTTGATGTTGTGCGTGTGTGTGTCACAGACGTCCATGTCTGTCCTGCCGAGGCAACAGGGACCACTACCTGTGGGGGTCATGGTTGTTTAGCTGTGGTGTATTCATGATGCACCATGTCATGCCAGTGTCCATGTGGCAATACAGGGTCCCTGGGAATCTACCTGTCGATGAGCTGTGATGCCTGGGACACATCTGTCCTCACATGTCACTGTGGTGTGTGTTTGGAACGTGACAGCAGTACATGGGTACTGTGACACAGCCTAATGATATCCCATAGCACAACCTGGGACTTGTTGAGGACACATGTTGAACTGTGATGTTAGATGTTAGCCATGTAGGTGCCATACATGTCCTTACGGAACGGCACACGCATCATGTACTTGTGTCTTGTAATGTTGTATCATGTGATATTGAATCTGGTCTATGCCACATATGTGGGGTGACTGACAATATTTCTTTCTTCACCTATGCATTGCAGGGCACCAGCTGTCCATCGGCCATTCCCTGACCTTGCAACAATGGTTGAACGGGACTGCATCCGACGGTACCGCTTCACCAGGCCACTGATTGAGGAATTGACGGTGCGGTTGGCCCCACATTTGCAACCTGGCCGGACATACCCTACAGCGCTGACCCCCAAGGTGAAGGTGATGGCAGCCCTACACTTCTTTGCCACCAGTACCTTTCAACACACTGTGGCGTCTGCTGGTGGGATGTCACAGACCATGTTCAGCCGTGTGCTACGCGATGTTTTGGAGGCAATGTTGAGATACCTGAACCAGTACATCTATTTCCCTAAACGTCAACAACTCACTGACATGAAGAGTGACTTCTATGCCCAGGGGAGGATGCCGCATGTCATTGGCTCCATTGATGGGACACATGTGGCTTTGGTACCACCACAGGCCCAAGAGCAGGCATACAGGAACCGCAAAAACTACCAGTCGGTCAATGCACTGGTGGTATGTCTTGCAGATATGAGCATCTCACACGTCTGTGCCCGTTTCCCCGGTTCTGCACACGATGCCTACGTGATGAGGAGTAGTCGCATCCCGAGGATGATGTCACAGATGCGGAACCAGCGTGCCTGGCTTGTTGGTGTGTACTGACTTTGTACCATTGTGTGTGTTCTGCAATGTAGTGTTCCACCCTCTTTTCCAACTCAGCTAATGTGCAATTGTCTGTATGTAGGTGACTCCGGATACCCCAACATGCCGTGGTTGCTGACGCCCCTCAGGAACCCTGTGACACCAGCCCAGATGCGCTACAATGAGGCACATGGGCGGACCAGGAGAGTGATTGAGCGGACATTTGGTCTCCTGAAGAGCCGCTTCCGCTGCCTAGATAAGACAGGAGGGGCCCTCCCATATGCCCCAGCAAAGGTGTGCAAGATTGTCATCGTCTGCTGCATGCTACACAACCTGGCAGTGCGGAAGGAGTTGCCTCTCATCCTGGATGACGATGACCAACATCCGCCACCTGTGGAGGATCCTGGGCTGGACCACGATGCCAGTGATGATGATGATGAGGGTGATGTCCGCACACAGCTCATCACCAACTTCTTCAGCTGAATGTGAGTATCCAGGAATGTTATGTCAATGATGTGAGTTTGCATGATATGTGTTGGTGGTGCTCTGGTGCTGTTTGAGTGTGTCCATGTGCTACTTGACTGTATGCGTGCAGCGATGTGTCCTTACAGGTAGTCTGTACTCCACAACAGTGTTGACATGCTAACTTGGTTCTGGGTGGGTATCTTGTGACATGTATTGGGCATGAGTATTGCAGTTCTGTCCTGTTCTTCAGTGCTTTTGACTGTGTGTCATTTCTGTCCTTCACAGGGTACTTTCAGAGTTGTTTGTTCAACTGTGATCCCCCGACACCGTGAATCAACTTCCAGGGTGGTAGCTGTCGTTTCCCTACAGGTGATGTGCGCCACACCCATGGACTTCCTTTCTTCTACACTTGTTGACTGTGTGCCCACTGCCAGGTGGGATTACCTTGCATCTGTAGTGGTTACAACATGTTGCAAATGTGTAATAAACCTGTGCTGCACTTTGTGATGTGCGTTGTCTGTGGTCACACATCTGACTGACATTTGCTTACTGCACCAGTGGGCTAGTTAACACAGACTGTGAATTGGTGTTGGGTCTGTGCAATGCAGCGTATTTCCTGGCAACATCAGTGTAGGCGATGAGTCAGATGGCCCTGGTGTGTATGTGTTGTGTAGCCCTGGTGGTGTGTCTCCCTCATATGTGTCACGTCGCCATGACTCACATGCCGGTGTTGTACTTGCTGTAGCAGTTAGCATGCACAGTGTCATTTCACAGATCATCATCGCCACTTCAGAAACAACGTTGGAATCACAACAGAGGCAAGTATGGTGTATTAGTGAGTTTATTGACATACATGTGTGAGTATAGTGCACAGGATTGTGGGTGCTGTACATTGTGATTGTAATCCAAAGTTCCTAGATGATTTGGAAGTCCTGATAGCAGTAATGTCCTGAGTAAAGTCCACAGTCATCTGATACATTGGTCCAACTTGAGCTCCCCATGTCATGTGGGAGAGTTGTGTTACATTCGACAGGGTGAAGAGTTTGCGCACAAAGGTGATTTTCCAGAACAGGTGTTGGCTTCCTGGGGGTTCTGCATGGCTATCAGCCTCTCAGTTGTCCTTCCTCGGACGACCCCTCTTCTTGGGGGGGGGCCCTCAAGTGCAGGCTGCTGCGGTCCAGGGGACTCTCCGCCAGAGTCATCCTCCCTCCCTGTGGCAGTTGCAGTTGTTGCAGCCCCAGATGTTGTGGGCACACAGGGAGGTGTTGACATTTTGGTGCAAATCTGGCGGAGGCATTGTAATATGTCCCTATGCACCGCCGTCTGTTCTTGCAATGTGTCCCACTTGGACTCCATGCGGGACATGTGTAAGTCCAAGCGGGCATGATGGGCAGCCTGCTGCTGTTGAATGTCCCTGAGGATCCCCACTACCTGGCTGAACTCTCCTGTGCTAGCCTGGTACGCATCAGCTATGCGTACCAGTTGTGGGTCATCATGCAGTCCAGACCCCTCTGCAAGCAGCGACCTATGTCTACCACCCCTCCCACCACCCCTGGCATCACGTGAAGGACCTGCGGTGGCACGCACAGGTGACCCTGGGCCCCCTTGGGGGTTATTGCTGGTGTTGGTGTCCGTAGCTCCACGTTGGGCCAGGGTCCGTGTGCTGGTGGTGGTGGTAGTCCTTGGTCTGTCCGTGTCGGCAGGGGTGGTCTGTGCGTTGGCAGTTGTTGGAGGGGTGGGTGCAGGGGGTGCAGCTGGCGGTCCTGCTGGTGCTGCATGATGACTCACTGCGGAGGTGCCAGGTAGGTCTTCGTCATCCGAGGTGGGTAGAGGCTGTTCCACACCAGTGAGCTCAGTGTCCCCCGGAGCCTGGGACAGGGACTCCTCAGCGTCTGCTGCTGTGTCCCCATCATCACCTGTATTTGGAAGAGACACACAATGTATGTAATGTTTCTACAGGCATCAATGGTTCAAACACCTGACAGTTGTGACTGTACCTGTACATTGCATTGTCCTAAGTTGTCACAGTCAGCTGTTGATATTGGTGTAGCGCATTGTCCTGACAACATGAGGCATTTCAATGTGAATGTTGAGGTGTGTGCATGGCCAGCATTGGTGGTATTTGGTTGACATCCGGACATCCTTCTCCCTCCAGCCCAGTTATCCCATCATGAAGCATGCCACCCTTGCAGTGGGTGCAGGTTGACTCTCAGGATGTCAGTCAGTGGTGTCCTGCTGTTGGTTGGTGGCCAGTTCCCATCAGGGCATTGTGCTCCCCACAACAGAGCACCAGTGTCAGACATCTTTGATGGGGCTTTCCACTCTCTGTGAGGTGTGCATGCTTCAGTGTGAGCTTGCTGGGCCATGTGGGTGGGGGATGTTGAGCTGTGACTACCACTCCCATCATGCTATTGCCTCCACCCCCTTCCCAGCATGCCCATACTTCCTTCCTTTTGAGTGGACTTCACTGTGTGTGAGTGTGACAGCAATGGCAAGATGGCTGACAGTGGTGTCCTGTTGTTGGTTGGTGCCCAGTTCCCAACAGGGCATTGTGCTCCCCACAACAGAGCACCAGTGTCAGACATCTTTGATGGGGCTTTCCACTCTCTGTGAGGTGTGCATGCTTCAGTGTGAGCTTGCTGGGCCAT
Source organism: Calotriton arnoldi (assembly GCA_963921515.1). Taxonomy (NCBI): domain Eukaryota; kingdom Metazoa; phylum Chordata; class Amphibia; order Caudata; family Salamandridae; genus Calotriton; species Calotriton arnoldi. The sequence continues at coordinate 431,156 of CAWUFW010007868.1, read as the reverse complement.
GTGGGTGGGGGATGTTGAGCTGTGACTACCACTCCCATCATGCTATTGCCTCCACCCCCTTCCCAGCATGCCCATACTTCCTTCCTTTTGAGTGGACTTCACTGTGTGTGAGTGTGACAGCAATGGCAAGATGGCTGACAGTGGTGTCCTGTTGTTTGTTGGTGCCCAGTTCCTAACAGGGCATTGTGCTCCCCACAACAGAGCACCAGAGTCAGACATCTTTGATGGGGCTTTCCACTCTCTGTGAGGTGTGCATGCTTCAGTGTGAGCTTGCTGGGCCATGTGGGGGGGGGTGTTGAGCTGTGACTACCACTCCCATCATGCTATTGCCTCCACCCCCCTTCCCAGCATGCTCATACTTCCTTCCTTTTGAGTGTACTTCACTGTGTGTGGGTGTGACAGCAATGGCAAGATGGCTGACAGTGGTGTCCTGCTGTTGGTTGGTGGCCAGTTCCCAGCATGGCCTTGTGCTCCCCACAGCAGAGCACCAGTGTCAGACATCTTTGATGGGGCTTTCCACTCTCTGTGAGGTGTGCATGCTTCAGTGTGAGCTTGCCGGGCCATGTGGGTGGGGGATGTTGAGCTGTGACTACCACTCCCATCATGCTATTGCCTCCACCCCCTTCCCAGCTTGCCCATACTTCCTTCCTTCTGACTCTGCTTCCCTGTGGGGTAGTGTGCCTGTGCTGACAGGATGGCTGACAGTGTTGTCCTGGCGTTTGTTTGGCTACAAGTCCCATGTGTGTCACTGTGCTTCCCACAGCATGACCCAGGGTGGTGGTTCTTTGTGGGATAATTAATTTTAGTGTGAGGCAATACATTTTCCCAGGTGAGTTGTGTGTAGTTTGTGTTAGGGGGGGGTGGGAAGAGCTGCTGGTAACTATGGTCATAGCTGTCAGTCCTCCTTCCCACCCAGCCAGTTTTCGCACCATGGAACGTGCTTCCATTGCAGGGAGTGCAAGTTGTCTTTCAGGATGTCAGTCAGTGGTGTCCTGCTGTTTGTTGGTGCCCAGTTCCCAGCAGGGCCTTGTGCTCCCCACAGCAGTAGCCAGTGTCAGCCATCTTGTTAGTTGTTTTCCACTCCCTGTGATGTGAGCATGGTTCAGAGTGGTGTTGATGGGCGTATTGTGATGGTGGGCAATATCTGTGACTACAACTCCCATGATGCTATTGGCTACACTGACTTGACCAGCATACACAGGATTCCTTCCTTTCTGTTGGATTCCCTGTGTGGTGGTGTTGTAGTGGTGGCTACCTATCTGACAGTGTTTGTTGGTTAGATTTGTGCCACTGCCTAGCTTTATTTGTTGTAGGGTTTGTACATGTCATGACACAGTTACATATCACTATGAGATGGCATGTATTGTGTTTATCTGACTGACATACACATCTTGGGATGATTCTGGTTTTGTTGCTGTGGATTTGCTAAGGGTGCATGGTTTGCCTATCCCCTTGACAGTGATGTGTGTGTATTGTCACACAATATTGGGTATATTGGTTGTGTACTCACCAGGCTCTGGGATGTTTTCTAGTCCATATACGCTCACTGGTGGTAGGATGGCCCGCACCTTCTCCTCCCAGGGCCTGAGGTATAGTGGTTTGGCAGGAGGGCCACTGCCGGTGTGTTGGCTCAAGATGTAATCCTTCTTCAGTAGGTCCCTGACCCTCCTGCGCACATCATACCACCTGTTCTGGATGTCTTCCTTTGTGCGCAAACATGGTGATTGTGCGTTCACCCTGTCGACGATCCTCTCCCACATCTTGGTTTTCTGCGACATGGGTGTCTGTTGGACCAGTGTACCAAACAGCTGTGGCTCTACCCTGAGGATCTCATCTACCAGGACTTCCAATTCACTGTCTAGGAACTTTGGATTCTTCTTGGGGGGCATGGTGATGGGTGGTGGTGGTGAGTGATGTGTGTGTTGGTGTGCAAGTGAGGGTGTGTGAGTGTGTGTTTTGCTGGGTGTATGTGAGGGTGCTATTTGTTGAGGTGCTGATGGTGTGTGGCTTGTGTGATGGATGAGCTGTGAGTGTGTGTGTGGTTGCTGTCTGTTGGTGTTCTGTGCTGGCAGGTAATTTGAATTTGCAAAGGATCATGGTAGGGATTTGTGTCCTTTATATGGGTGGAGTTGTGGGTGTGTCTTTGTTCCCTGTTTCCCCCCCCCCCAGTATTTATTGGCTTTGTAATTGCTTGTTTGGCCTTTTTTTTTTTGTTTTTCCCTTTGTACTTTTTGTGCATGTAGGAGACGTTCTTCTGACCGAGTCGGACCCTGCAGTTGTCTCGTGCGGGCATCTCCGAGTCGTTCACGCTGTGTTTGTGCTGTTTTATGTGCTGCGTACGCGTCGGTCGCGGTGTATTGGGTTGCTTCGGCTCGCTGTTTTGTATGCGTGTCGGTCGTTCGGCTTTGAGCTCCGTGCGACTCGGTCGTGTTTTCCACGCGATGCATCGTACTGCGCGGCTCGGAGTTCGCGGGTACGTTTCGTTCGGGTTCCTTCCTGGTGCGTGTCGGTCGGTTCGATTCGCACGGTTTTCCGTCCGGATAGCTTTTTTCCGCGCGGTTCGGTCGTTCGTATTGTGTTCCGTACGAGTCAGTCGGATTTTGCACGCATTTCATCGTACTTTGCGTGTCGGGCTGCACCGGTACGTGTCGGTCGGATAAAATTCCGGATCCGAGTCGGCCGGTACGTTTTCCGAATCGGAATCGGCCCCTTAATAATCAAGACTGATGTGTTACTCTTGTTCTACCTTTTACATTTTCTAAAAATTATTTCTTCTGTGGCAACATTTGATTGCTTGGAGGAATCAGTATGTGTAGGTAGGGGCATAGGTGTTTGATGTGAAACTGATGTCGTAGAATTTGTCAGTACTCTAGCTTCTTGGACTTCAGCTATTCTATTGAGGGCAAAAGCTCTGTCTACATTAATTTCTACCATCTTTACACAACACGTACAGCATGAGTATAAGTATGTGAAATTTCAACTATCAAGGTTACTTTTACAATGCGACATCACAGCATACTGGACATGTGTGGAGCAGCAGGCAGTAGCGGCTCCTGGTGGGAGTGCTACCGGGCGGTGACGTGGGGCGGGGGTAGTAAACACCGGAATACGGATGAATGCAGGTAAGTAGACAATTAAATCAATAAAACGAATTTTGTTGCGCGCGCTGCAAAGCATTTGGCGGTGCAGCGCGCGCAACGAAATTCGTTTTATTGATTTAATTGTCTACTTACCTGCATTCATCCGTATTCCGGAGTTTACTACTCCCCACCCTGCCCCTCCCCCGCCCCACGTCACCGCCCAGTAGCACTCCCACCAGGAGCCGCTACTGGCAGGAGGTTCTCCATATTCAACTTTCTATACAACATACTTTGCTTACATGTTGCTCAATGTTAGAAATGGGCTTTCTGGTTGGCCAGAGTGTGCACCTAAGCCAGGCAGAACCCACCACTCTAGTCAGGGCAAGGGAGTTACACACATAAGATAAACCCTGCTCACCCCCTTGGTAGCTTGGCAGAGCAGTCAGGCTAATCCCAGAGGCAATGTGTAAAGCGTTTGCACAACCCATCACACAACAGTGACACACTACACACACCACAAAAGAGACTCCACACAAGGTTATATAGAAATATCCTTTGTATTATTCATAAAAACACATTAGATCACAATCACATATATCACTGTGCCACTAGGCACTTGTCATGACATCACACAGAATCACATAAATAACTGGGCCAATCGGGCCACGGTCATAACATATGTAGTACACTGAAGCAGTGCTCCTGGTGGGGCACATGTTACAAAATAGCCTAGAAACCTTACGCATGAACACTATACCACTGCATGCCTTTATATCTCAGGGTATGAAAAATTGCCCACAGCAACCATGCAGGGTGTGCAAAAATGCAGTAGAACAATTTACAAGGAATGCACTTTACCACAGCTTCCTCATCCGGTGATAGGGCACCTCAAGTCTGTGCCTCTATTAGGTATTATGCGGTGAGTTCAGGTTTGAAATGCCTGGCCAGGGGGGTCTAACTCAAATGGTACTTCTCTAAGCACCTCCGCCCCCTCAAGGTCTTTGGATCCCGCACACCTGCCCATCCAATAGCAGGGTTAGGGTCCGTACACTGGCTGGGTTACCAGGGACGTGGTTGTTCCCAATGCGTAGGCCGCTGAATATCAGGCGCGCCTATCCGGGCAAATGCGGTAATTCCCAGCACTGGGGCCTCCATCAAGGATCCGCCCCGTAGTGCCGCATCAGGGGAAAAAGAATCGCCCCAGGGCAGCTGCCCGCGAGCTCGCGGTGCAGTTGTCAAACAAATGCGGGGAGGGAATGGCTCCTACCTGGCCTCCTTCTAGCGCAGTCCTCGCGCAGACTTGGTCTGCCACCTCAGCTCCCTACAAGACAGGAGCAGGACCCGGAGCGAAGTCTCCTTCGTTCCCCTCCATCCGGCCCTCCACAGCAGCTGGCCCCGCCCTCAGTGACATGGGCGTTGCTAGACAATGCAGAGGACTTCCCAGTCTGGAATCCTCGCTGTTCCTGTGCCGTTGGCTGTCCGCGACCATGTAGCAGAGCCCCGGCTGCACCAAAGCAAACCACTCGAGAGGGAGAGCGCTTCTTCAGCTGTAGCTCTCCTCTTCTGTGGCTCAGCCACCACACTTGCGAAATGCAGCCCTACACTCACTGCACGGCAACATGCAGCGCCCAGTACTCGCTTCAGGGCAGGGTGTGTTCCCCCCCCCCCCACCTTGGACTCGGGCACTGCCAATTTTAAAGCAGTCACCACAGTGTCTTCTCATTTTCATGGGGTCACAGCCCCTATATTTAGAGTCTCAATGTCTTTGTTCTGGTGGGCACTTCAAACACTATTGAAGTGCACAACACCCCCATTCACATTGTAAGCCAAGGCCCCAGACACACCACAGGAGGGTGGAGCCAGCATTGTGGAAGGCAGGCACAGCCCTATTCAGGTGCAGGTGCAACTCCTCCCACTACTCCAAATGCAGACCAGGCCTATTCAGGTGCAAGGGAAAACTCCTCCCACTACTCTAAATTCAGCCAGGGTCTATTCAGCCTAACACTGAGTCACCCAGGAAAGGCAGGACACACCTCAACCCCGCCCCTCCTTGAGACTGGCAGGAGTGAATGCACATCTCCTCTCTCCTGTCAGTCAGAACCAGACGGTCAATACACATCCAGGCAGGACACAAAGACACATAAGCACACAGAAATGCCCACTTCTAAAAGTGGCATTTCTAAAAAATAAATAATAAATCTGCTTTCACCAATAAGCAGGATTTATCACTACTATCCCAAACATACGAAACTTGGTCACGCTACTCCTCTCGGATCAGAAATGACCACTGAAGCACATCTCAGGAAATCCCCAATGCAACCCTATGAGAGGGCTGCCTCACGGCAGTGAGAAACCATATAGGCTGTTTGTCACTACCAGGACATGCCACACAGTTAAGGCATATCTCCTACCTTTTACCTACACTGCACCCTGCCCATAGGGCTAGCTATGGCTTACCTTAGGGGTGACCTTCATGTAGTGAAAGGGGAGTTGCAGACGTGGCAACCACTTTATATGCCACGTCAGGGTGGCAGTAAACTGCGCACACAGGTCCGGCAGTGGCAGAGGCCTGAGACAGGTTTGAAAGGCTACTTTGGTGGGTGGCGCAAGCAGCGCTGCAAGGCCACCACTAGCATTTAATTTACAGGCCCTGGGTATATGGGATACCACTGTACAAGGGACTTATAGGTAAATTAAATATGCCAAACAGATTTAGACCAATCTTGCCAAGTTTACAAGAGAGAGCACATGCACTTTAGCACTGATCAACAGTGATAAAGTGCCCAGAGTCATAAAACCACCAGCAACAAGGGAAGAAAAAATACAGGAGGAAGGTAAAAAGTTCTGGGATGACCCTTCAAAAAGGGCCAAGTTCAACACTCAACATCTGTCTTTCATTTTTGCCTGTTACAATATGATGGGTTAGTGAGCAAAATGGGTTGCTGGTTGACTGGGGTGTGGGCTCTGGGGAAGCAGCAAGCACAATCATTGTCAACCTTTCATTTATCTGACCTCAACACTCCAGTTGATTGGCACAGAGCATACAGGCTTCACTTACTGCTAAGTGTTCAGTATTTATGCTACTTTTCGAGGTTGATGATGTGGAATACAGGTTTGTGCATATCCTACTTTTCATGTACATGATTAAACTGGCATTTTGGGACTCCACACACAGGCATGCCTAAGACCTATTTGATGTGCTAATCATGCAGGTGGCACAATCAGGGCATCTGCCACACTAGTTGCCATAGATTTAAAGGGCCTGCCCATTGTTTGTGCCACTTTACTAGGGACCTACAGGTACAGTGAATGTGCTTTTTGCTAACAGCAATTGGTTACATGTTTGTTGGGGGCGCGGCACATACCAATTTGGCACTGGGTGGCAATCATTGTTTTGCATAGCCCTAAGAGCACTTCCACTAATTGGTTGGATACACAAGAGGCCTGGAGGCTAAAAGTTTCAGGTAAAGCCACAACAAGGATGCCAGGGCTAACAACCCCTGTAGGTATTTAGGTGATATTTTTGGTTGTATGGATGAAGAGGACACTTTCTTCAATAACTATGTTCACCACTGTGGACTCTTACACACAGAATACAAAGATGGCTCACAGGCCTGGTACACAGAGCAGACAGTATGCATTTTTGTCTCGCTCTATGATGATTTTATTTCTGTGCTGTTGGACAGTATATACATTAAATCCGTATTTGTAAAGCGCAAACTACTCACCCTTCCGGGTCTCAAGGCGCTGGGGGCCGTCGTGGAAATGAAGTGAGCTATTGCCCAGAGTCACAAGGTGCTGAGCTGTGCTGCCGCCGGAGCCAGGGATCGAACCGTGAGCCCTGTGCGCCGAAGTCACCTGCCCTGGCCGCTGCACCACACCTCTCCATTTGAATGATTTGTGTTAGAGCCAGTGATTTCGGGCTGCCTGGGACACATCGAAGCCAGTCAGAATTCACTGTTCTAAATAGAATGAATACGATACACTTGTCCGATAACCTGTGCTCACCCTTGGGTAGCTTGGCACTGAGATGTCAGGCTTATCCACAGGGCTCGAGTGTAAAGTATTGTCACAACACCACCCTCGCAACACACTGCGTACACCACAAAAAGACTCCACACCGTATGTGTACAATACTTATCTTTGTATTACACACACACGCACTGAAATCAAAACAAGATAAACATTGTATATACACTTTACAGTTATATGCAATTGTCGAACTTTCACATTAGCAGAAAGGTCAAACAGTCACAGGTCTTTGACTATGCCTCGTGACCCAGCCCCTCAGTCCTTCAACTACACCAGCCAACGATACATGTTGCCCTGGCTGTCACCCCGTTGACTAGCCCGTCGGAACCACCTAACACGGAAAGAAGCAGTTACTTATTTTTCTCAATCGGGATTAGAGCTCCAGGCATCCGGTGGCACCTGCACGATGAAGGAAGGGCCACCCGGGTCACTCACGACCACCTCTCAGCCTTCCATACAAATGAAGAGTTGGTCAGACAGTAGAGAATACAAACCAAAGTTATTTTATTAGTATAAGCTTGAGCGGAGTCCGGTCTGACGAGCCTCCTCATATTGCGGCAGAGGGACTGACCGCCGTCAACATGACAATACCAAATATAGATTTCCAGCACCCCTAAAGACCCGCCCAGACTGGAATTTTCCAGTCTCAGAGCTGACGAACAAAGGTGGTACAGAAAGATGAGCTACTTTCCTTTCTGAGACCAGGTGCCTGCTATCTTAGTTTCAAGGTTACTCTTCCTGTGCCCGTCTCTCTGAGAGTGGGAGCAGGCCTACCTACTGGGAAAGGCATGCGAAGACAGAACAATCTATTCATTAGTGCAGGGAAGCTCAACCTTGAATACTAAATACGAGGCTGTTTTCTGCTGAGGCAGGCAATGTAAAACGGAAGCTTGATTTCGATCAGTGTACAAAATGGCGGCTGAATACAAAATGGTGCTGCAAATGCTAACTCAACTTGCACAATGCTACAAGGAGTCGGCAGTATGCATTTTCCAGTCCAACAGACCCTCCTTTTAGTATTTGCTAACAATTCTGTCTAATGCTAATGCTAGAAGACCAAAATCTGCTCACATACTAAGGAGACCACTATTACATGTTCATACACACATTATCAATATTCAAAAATACTCTCATCAATGGACATTAGGTCGTGGACAGCCTGCATCATCATGGCCGAAGACTTAGCATCACATATTGGGGCCTTTGGTGTGGGTGTCAATTTTCCAACACAGTAAGCACAACAAGCAGGAAGACAATGTACGCATAGGCAAAATGTGAAGATGACGCCTGCAAATACTATCAGGAAGATAAGAATCTTCCAACCCCAGGATGCTATTAAACCCCAGAATCAACCAGAAAGACTCCAGGTACCATTCTCTTGGTGGATGTCAGATGCAAGCCTATGCAACTTCTGTATAGCAGCGTATAAATTAGGGGCGTGGGCCGGTATGTAGACACAACAACTGCTGCCGATGACGCGACAGGCCCCTCCCCGATCAGCAAGGATGACGTCTAACACCATCCTGTTTTGAAGAGCAACAAGCCTCGCAGCCTGGAGCTCAGCTGTAATGTTCGTCAGAATCCCTGCTGTAGTATTAATGACCCCTTCCACAACCCTGGTGAGTCGACGAATGTTGAGGCTATTGGACATATGGCCCCATAAGGGCAAAATACCCTTCATAGCATCTGTAAACTGCTGCAGAGTGGTGTCTGTCTGATCTATGTCTTCTGTGTTAATAACCCTTCTAATTCAGTACAGATGGACACTCCTACACTGCAATCGATGGCCCTTATGATAATTGGATGGTGCTATGTACACTGGGGGAAGGAGGAAAGAGATGTAACACACACCAGACCATCCCCTAGGAAGCCGAACATAAGCTTGTGATCCACAGACAAAATAAATATTATGCGGTGGGAGCAAAGGCGGGCTGTTATTCATTCTTAATGTATAGGTATCGTTGCAATTACTCTCACCCACTTTCACCTTCCCAAACCCTTGAACACAAAACCCAGCTGTGGTTTTGACTACTGGCACCGGTATTGCCTCATCTTGAGTAATATTTCGCACCTGAAATGAGCGAAAGTATTCAGTAACATTAAATCCCTGGAAATCCAACATTTCATTTTGAAGCCATGTTACATTTTTCTCTCTTTCATATATATTCATGCAGGCTGTTGGGGATAATGTATCAGGGGTCCCTTGTTCTCCCGGTGTAAATCCTTGGTGGACACGTATATATTCTAGCACTGTGTGATAATCAGCAGATGTCATATTCATAGCACAAGAATGATAATGAATGTATACCATAGAGAACAATTCGAACCATCCCTCACAGCTGCCCAACTAAGACGTAGGCAGCGATAACAGGCTATCACTCTTATGTGTAACCGAAGGGAGCAGTCCACATATTAAACAGTTTGTAACATTAGATGTATCATGGGCTTGGTGGAGAGTTTGCAAAAATACATTGTCTACATATGTTTTTCTGTGTTCACCTTTATGGGGAGCCAAAGTAACAAATGTATGTTCAGGGGGAACGGTGTTGTACCAATCAAAGAGTGCACAGGATATTTCTCCTCTAGGAACCACATTATTCCAAGAGCTGCTATCAGGGAAATCAGAACAATTACTATGAAAACTATTTTACTCCTTGTAGACCAACTAGACCAACCAGACACATTCTGCCCATAACGTGGGGCTGCAAAAGGCTGTTCCTTCTCCCTAATGTGGCGACCAAATGGATACATTTTAACCAGAGGAAAGGACATATGATGGAGCCAATAACAAAAAGACAAAAAAGGAGCAAAAGTTCCCAGTGTCCGTTAGAGCCTCACTGGTAGACTCCTATTGTTCATCAGTCGTTGGTGCTATTGAGCACCAGCGGTGGAGCTGTCGGACCAGCTCTTGAAGAATCCCACGTTGCTCAAGATAGGGCACTCCCCTTCCCAGGGGAGCACACTCGATCAATCCTGTTCAATGTCCGAACAGTGCACCAATCTCGTCTCTCCCTATGCTACTGTTGCCTGACTTATCGAGTCCATCCCTGCTAATCTGACTTCTCCTTTGGTGCACTGTTCCTCTGTCGGAGACGCAGATTATACCTAGCTACTCCAGGCACAGAGGGGTCTGCAAAAAGGGGTTCAGACACAGAGGGGCCAATGGACTGGGGCTCAAGCACAGATGGGCCAGCAGGCTGGGGCTCCTGGGTGGCCTTGATCTCAGGAGGCACTGCCTCGTTCAACACTGCATCATTTTCCTCCTCCGTTTGTGCCCACGTCAGCCGGGCATCCGAGAAAGGAACAAAACGGGGCACCTGCTCATTTTCAGAGTCACCAACTCTGTCAAGCACCCATTGGTCGTAGGGTAAAGGGAGGGGCACCTTGCGGCAGTGCTGAGAGTGTATCCAATTCTTCCGGCCGGCCACCTTTACGGTGGTGCGGGTTGCGAGGATCACCTGCGCAGGCCCCTTCCACCTCGGCTCCAAACTGCCCTTCCTCTAGAAGTGCCTGGTCAGTACAAAACCCCCAGGCCAAATATCATGTCCTGGCCCCTCGGGTGCTGATGGTAGTGTTTTGTGTATCTGTTGGTGAATAGAACGCAAGCTTTTAGTTAACTCATACAGATAATCACCTAACAAAGGGTATTCAATTTCTGAAAACCGTCGAGGTCGCGGGACGCCCCAGATATTCGCCAGGTGTCCGAACACGACCTCGTACGGTGACAACCATGTCCTAGTGTGAGCCGTAGCTTTTGTAGACAAAAGAGCTAATGGTAAAGCATCTGGCCACTGCAAGCCTGTGCTCTCCTGAATCTTTGCCAATTTCAGTTTGAGAGTACCATTGTACTTCTCAACCAGACCTGCTGACTGGGGGTGGTTTGCAGCATGAAATTTCTGTTTAATGTGCAAACCATCACACACCATACTGGATAACCTTTGAGTTGAAGTGGCTTCCGTTGTCACTCCAAATCAAATGGGGCAAACCGAATCAAGGGAAGAAGTCCTTTAGGAGTGCCTTCGTCATCGCCATGGCTGTATTCTCTTTAGTGGGATAAGCCTCAACCCATTTGCTGAATGCACAAACAACCACCAATACATATTTCAGATTGTTGACTCGCTCCATTTAGATGAAATCCATCTGAAGGACCTCGAAAGGAAAGGAAGGGTGTGCAAAATTACCAGGGGGTGCAGGGGTGCCTTTTCCAGGATTATACATCATGCACACCATACAGTACTTGACTAGATGATCAGCAACCTTGGGAATGTTGTCATTCTGCCATACAGGATCTAACAGTCTACAGATACCTTTTGCACTAATGTGGGCTGGCCCGTGCGCCATAGTGACTACAGGGAGTACATATGCATCTGGTAACATCCATCTCTGTTTCCCTGACTTATCCGTCCAACACCCATCCTCATCTAAGTGTGCTGTGCTCTCCTGCCATACTGCTAACTCCTCAACCATTGCCTCACTCTGAATTTCTTTCACATTGTCTAGTGTATCCTCAAACATAGTGGCCTCGGGCACCCACCTGGCGGGACCCGCTACAAACATCCTTTTCATCTTTGTTCGAGCTGTCTCCTTAGCTGTCTGATCTGCAAATGCATTCCCCTTTCCCACATCATCAGTAATCGCCTTATAGGCACTACACTTTACTATGGCCAATTTCTTAGGAAGTGTCAAGGCGGACAGAAGCCTGTGTATAAGGGGGCCCTGCTGAATACGTGTCCCATGGGAGGTAAGGAACCCTCTCTGCCCAGAGTTGCCCAAAGTTACGGGCGACCCAGAAGGCATACTGGTTGTCAGTATAAATATTAACAGCCAGTCCCTTGCTCAATTCACATGCCCTAATGAGGGCGACCAGTTCAGCTGCCTGGGAGGACCGATAGGGAACTTGTGATGTCTCAACTACCGTATGTAGTGTAGTGAGTGCATACGTAGCAGTGGTGGTGCCATCTGGTAATTTGAAACAAGAGCCATCGACATATAGTTCCGCTTGGGGGTCAGATAAGTGAACATCAGTCAGGTCTACCCGTCCCTTCGTCTCCTTCTCTGTCCGAAAAATACAATCATGGATGTCAATTTACTCACTCTCAGAAGGGAGGGGTAGTACCGTGGCTGGGTTCAGAGTGGCACATCTTTTAATTGTGATATGTGGGGCAAAGAGAGTTAGCTCATAACCGGTCAGACGTGCACTGGTAAGGTGCTGTGTCTTGGTCTTATTCAATAGGGTATCCACAGCATGGGGCACCATGACTGTGAGGTCAGTATCAAGTACGAGCCCAGCCGATTGCCTTATAGAGATGGCCACTGCCACGACCCCTCTTAGACAGCTCGGGAGGGCTCTGGCGACTGGATCAAGCAAAGCAGAAAAATAAGCACACGGCCGTTGCTTACCTCCAAAGGCCTGTGTTAAAACAGAGAGCGCACAGCCAGCCGTCTCGTGTACATACAACATGAACGGCTTCAAATAATCAGGCATGCCAAGCACAGGTGCGGAGCAAAGCACGACTTTTAACTGCTCAAAAGACTGCTGACATTCAGGTGTCCAAGGCAAAGGTTCATGCACATCTTTAGTAGTTAATGTGAGCAGGGGTTTGGTTAGTAATGAATAATTAGGGATCCAATGGCGACAGTAGGATGTGATGCCAATAAAAGCGCGCACATCCCTCTGAGTTTTAGGGATAGGCATTTTAACAATAGCACTGATGCGTTCCGGAGTCAATCTCCTACCCTCCTTCGACAGTAGGTGACCTAAATAGGTGACCTTCTGTCGACAGTAATGAAATTTAGAAAGGTATACTTTATGTCCATGGTGAGCCAAATGCAGCAACAACTTAACCGTACTGTCTTTGCATCCCTGTTCAGTGTCAGAGGCTATTTGTATGTAATCCATGTATTGAAGCAATACATTACCTGGGGAAAGTGTAAGGGAGTCCAATTGGGCTTTCAAGGCTTGGCTATATATACTAGGGCTTTCAGTATAGCCCTGATGAGCTCGACAGAATCTAAAGCTTCTTCCAGCTAGGGTAAAACCGAACAAGTGTCGGCTGTCAGGATGGATCGGGATGCTAAAGAACGGATTCTTCAAATCAATGACAGAAAAGAACTTAGCAGAAGAAGGAATTATTGTCAAAAGGGCAGTAATGTCAGGGACCACCGGGAACTGAGGGACCACTATTTTATTAACCTTGCGCAAATCAATCACAAAGCGATAAACATCTGGGTGTGCATCGGGGGAGTCTGAAGATGCCTTTTTGAGAATAGGAAGAATAGGGCTATTAAACACATTTGTCGTGTCTCTTCAACCACTCCCGACTCAATAAGATCTTGTATAATGCGCAGCAAAGCTCGCTCCCCCGCTTGTGGAATTTTGAACTGGGGAATACGAGGCACAATGGCATTGTCTTTAACTTTAATGGAAATTGGGGGAATTCGCAACAGTCCTACATCCGTGTCACCTGTTGCCCACAACGTGGGTGGCACATCCTTAAACTCAGCAGGAAGGGGTGCATCTTTGGACAGACACTGCTTAGAGCTGACCACATTCGGACCCATTGTCATGTGAACACCATCCGGGGAGCAGTAAATGGTTGCATGCAACTTCTTTAATAAATCGAGGCCCATTAAATTTTCTCCACAATTTGATGTCAATAGGAACGGTGATTCCACAGTAAAAGGACCACTAATCAAGGCAAGAGGTTTGGAAATGGGGCTCACAACCGGTACACCAGAAAATCCTACTGAAACATTATTTTGGCCAGACAGAGCTGCCCCGGGGACCAGAGAACGAGAAACAGAGCTATTCATTACACCTGTATCCACCAAGAATTTCTTAACTGAGCCTTGCACATCCGTGGTGACATAAGGACCGCACTGATCTACAGGAATCTGGACTGGTCCCCTCACCCTGTCCCTGGCTGTCCTAGCTGTGAGACATCCCTGTCACCTCATCCAGAACATACCCGTTGTGGTAGTACTGTCTCCCTCGAGGGTCATCTAAATTGTTCTGATCTGAGCGACCCTGCGATGTCCTATCCTCATGAACCCCAACTGTATCACTTTCTTCATGGCCCAATCCACGAGAACCTCGTCCTCTGGGGGCCGCAACATTCTGCAATAACACCGTACACTTGCTACGCCAGTGTCCCTCCGCCTTGCAGTACGCGCACTGATTCAGCCCTACTGGCGCAGCGTTCCCGCTAGTACGGGGAAGCTGCCGGGCCGGACCAGCTCCATGTACCATTCCGTTTCCCCTAGACGCCTGCTGCAACAACACCTTCCTCTTCAACTCCTTGTGCTTCTTTTCCACATTCTCTTTCTCCTCGTTCTCCCTGTGTTCATAATACTGTGCCATACTCAATATGACAGAAGAGGAGGATGTCGTCCAAGTGCTCTCCGAAGCCTGCAATTGGGCTGCAGTTTCTGGGAGCAAGTTTGTAACAAATCTATTGACGAACAATCGGACACCCCCCTCTACTGACAAATCCTGTCCACTAAAGTCCAAAAACACACCTTCGAACCGCGTGAAAAAATCAGACACACTTTCATCTTTCTTCTGATGACATGCCGTTAACTTGTCCCAATCTACTCTCCTTGGCGGAATAAGAGAATGCATATAAGAGATAATTCGGCCAGGCAAAGCTAGTATCTCGGCTCTAGGCTTCTCACCAAGCTTCCTCTCCTGATCCCGTGCTTTAATCTGCTCCCATGTACCACTCAACTCCGCACCATGGTCCTGTGTGTGTACCTGCCTCCAAATATCAACGGGTAACAGTAAACCAAAGAACATTTCAATATCTGCAAGCGTCATCACTGTCGATGAAGCGGCTTCTGTCAGTTCCTCATAGTATGCAGTAGGTTTTTTCCTAGGGTCGGGTAACTGAGTCTTAAGGGATAACACCTCACTCCTCTTCCATGGGGTATAGACCCACTGTTCTTGAAAACGGGCCTCTACCCTTGGTCTAACAACAGCATTCTGCTGATCACGGAGCTCCGGTAACTCAGGGTGATATATGGGATGTACTTACCTCATCAGAAACTGGGACCCTGTCTTCGAGCTCTTCTCTAACAGCCTACTTCGGTAAGCTACCAACGTAGCAACATTACCGAAAACCTCCCCAGGCGCCATACCGGCAGCATACACATTGTCTCTGATATCATAAATAATCTGGGGCGCTACGTCATTGAAACACTGTTTGCACAATCCAATCAGTGTAGCTGACATGTGCTTAAGGGCATGCTGCTGCACAAACGGCTCATAATCTTTCATCACACTCCACACATCCTCCACACTGTAAATGGGGTGACAAGCCCAATGAGCGGCCTGGTTAGCCACTACCTTCTTCTCTTCATCGCCCACATCAGATCGTATCAATATCTGCCCCAGTCGCTCCCTAGCAGATGCCCAGTCCCCGTCCCCTGGTCCATGTACAGGTGTTCCGTTACCCAGTACTGTTGGAGAATGAAGGAAAAGGGAAGGAGTAGCGACAGAGGGAGCGGGCACCAATGTCATCAACGGCTGTGTTGTGGGTGTAAGGGCCGGAGAGAGGAGAGACATCGACACAGCAGGCGTAGCAGGGAGACAAGCAGTTATCGCAGGCACAGAAGGCGAAGCCACAGAATTGACAGGAGGCGCGGCGGCCAAAGCAGCTGGGTCAGTAACAGAAGAAACAAAAACAGCAGGGGCAGAAAAGACAGATGACTGAAACTGTGGCATGGCAGGAGGTTGGGTGTCTAACAGTTCCTCCACAAATGTATCATTTTCTTCTCGAACCACATAAGACTTTTCACATTGCAATCGAAACTTCCTATCGGCACACTCTATCCCCTTCTCAGTCTTCTCTTTATCATACGCAACAGCTTTCTGAGTCACTGTCTGCATCCTTCCCTTTCGGGCCTCTTTTTCTGCTTTCATTCGTCTCTGTTTAGCTTCCTTTTGCCATGTTCTAAGGGAATCAAACATTGACTGCCTACTTCTTTTCGCAAACAATTTATCCTGCAGGAAATTATGCTTTTGCTCATCAAAAGTGCCTGTCAACGGCCATTGCAACTCAGCATTGTCCCTCGTATATTTGTGCCATAATGTACTAAACATAATAGGGGCAAGGCTTGACATACATTTCAAAATTTGGAGTGCCTTCCGGAGGCGCAGGCTGACTCTCTTCCAATTGAGCATCAGTAGAACAACAACGACAACTCATACAGCATAGTTTGCTAAAGCAGGGCATTTCAAAACGAAAACGTGTTCACTATTTATGCCGAGCAGATATTTGCAAATATCTTACCAAAATTGGTCCTCAGACCTCACCAAATCCAAACCAAAGTGGTACCATGTTCATAAAGAACTCAAACAAACTCAAGCGCTTGTCCAAAAACGATTCTCAGACCGTACCAAACTCAAACCAAAGTGGCGTCATGGCCACAAAACAAAACCAGGGCAAACTCACCTGGTGCACACAGGTCAAACGAATTTATTCTCCACTGCCGACTCTTCGGACCAAACGGTCAGATCCAAGGGTTTTGCCGTTCAGGATCCCAGCCAAGATGACCACTGGCCGAGGCACCGCCCGGTCAGACAGTCGGGACAGCTGCGAGTACCAGACTCTCTCGTGCAGGGACCCCCGGTCCGCCATCCGATCCGACGTGGTCCCGTCCCCCTTACCCGTCCGCGGGCAAGGAAGGGTAACTCTCCCGATGGGGTCCTTGTTCGGGCACCAACTGAAGGAAGTGACCCGATTAGGGCCACCCAGGTCACTCAGCCTTCCATACAAATGAAGAATCGGTCAGACAGTAGAGAATACAAACCAAAGTTATTTTATTAGTATACGCTCAAGTGGAGTCCGGTTTGACCAGCCTCCTCAGATTGCGGCACAGGGACTGACCCCCGTCAACATGACAATAGCAGATATACATTTCCAGCACCCCTAAAGACCCACCCAGACTGGAATTTTTCAGTCTCAGAGCTGACGAACAAAGGTGGTACAGAAAGATGAGCTACTATCCTGCGACCGGGTGCCTGCTATCTTAGTTTCAAGGTTACTCTGCCCGTGCCCGTCTCTCTGAGAGTGGGAGCAGGCCAACCTACTGAGAAAGGCATGCGAAGACAGGACAATCTATTTATTAGTGCAGCAAAGCTCAACTTTGAATAATAAAGAGAAACAATCGAGGCTGTTTTCTGCTGAGGCAGGCAATGTAAAACGGAAGCTTAATTTTGATCAGGGTACA
Organism: Calotriton arnoldi; assembly: GCA_963921515.1. Taxonomy (NCBI): domain Eukaryota; kingdom Metazoa; phylum Chordata; class Amphibia; order Caudata; family Salamandridae; genus Calotriton; species Calotriton arnoldi. Next base: position 413,814 of record CAWUFW010007868.1, on the reverse strand, counting down.
AAATGGCAGCTGAATACAAAATGGTGCTGCAAATGCTAACTTAACTCGCACAATGCTACAAGGAGTCGGCAGAACGCATTTTCCAGTCCAACAACGAGTGCTGGATTGCTATCCCCCATAGACAAAAGGTTGTGACACAGGAATCTGGTGCATTTCCAAGTCTGGAGAAAAGTTTTCCCCTCAAGGGGAGGTATGACCTGCATAAGCCTCTGGCAGTCAGCTGCAGGCGCCCATAAGGCACACAAAACCCCTCAGGCCTTGTCACGGTGTTCTCCACAACAAAGCACCATATGGCGTGGGTCCAGGGAGAGGAAGCCAACGGCCTTGAACAGAGGCTGCATTGTCAGGGTCTTTCGTCCTCCTGATCTGGAGGCTGAAGACAGTCTCAGCCCCTGGCTCAGGTTCCCCCAACACCCCTCGGACACCAGACGCTCTGCAGTGCAAGCTAACACAGATCCCCTTGGTTGCAAGCACTGGTCCCTCGGACTCTGCAGTCTTGCCCTGCACTCTGCAGATTGCTCATGTAACGGCACCTCAGGTGGCTACTGATCTTTACGAGCATAATGCTCTGCACAGTGTGATGATAGTGTACGTCAGGATGGTCCGTGTCCCAAACAACAATCACTGCCAACTGTCTCCACCTAACTCAGTGCAGTTCTTATGATCTCATGGAGACAGTGACATTCTTTGTGACCCTGGAATCGCCTGGACAGGAGGACATCGATGAAGAGAGACCAGAGAAATGTGAACAAATACGTAATTAAACATTTTGAGATTGAATTGAAATGTTGATTGATTTGGTCGAATTTCAGAGAATACAGTTAAACAAGGGGATAGATGAGATTAAGAGAAAAATTGATTCGCTTAACTGCCGAGAACACTAAGAAAAAATATAATATTCTTGATGACTATATGGATAAATGCCAGGAAGAGCTACACAATAGGAGAAGATATACATTTCATTGCGATAAGAGGGTTTATAGATCTGGCCCATTTTGCACATATATCAAGAAATTCGACAATACAAATAAGAAAACTAGTCGTCCAAATGAAAAATGATTTATTTCAGATGGTTGAGATACACAGTACGAGTATTTCAATCCTTGGGAAAAGTAGCAGTGAATGGGATCTGGAGAATATAACAAGTAAACAAGATAAGAATGTTAGATCTTTCTCTTTTTCAAATGAACTGAAGAGGTTCAAAAAGATAGAATTAAGAACTCCGCCAATGGAAAAAGACAAAACAAGTATGAGAAACAGGGATTTAGAGGAACTTTCTATCCATTTCTGTATAGACTCTACTTCCCATTTCATCTTGGCTGCAAGACCTTCTGGCCAGATACCCGCTCTCTCTCCCCGCAGCTCTGCTGGTCTGTCGGTGCCATTGCCTAGTGTGAGCAGGGTTCGAGACCGCTCTCGGCCCGCTCTCTGCCTGTCCCTGGTTCCTGCTGCCGGTATTGTGCCCTTATTGTTGCCTGCCTTGTATTTTGTTAATCAGTTCTGCCGTCTGCTTTTATTTTTGTTTTATTTTCAGCAAGTGCCCGTTCTCAGAGCCCTTGTCCCGCCGCCGCGGCCCCTCCCCCCTTGCCGCTTCATGCCTCCCAACTGCGCGTTCTCTCCCTCTCCCCTATTTAATGGCAGCTGCAGCGGACTCACGCAGTGGGCGAGCCAAAGGCAAGCCCATCTGCGCCCGTCCGCGACCCGACCAAGGACCCTGGATCTCTGTCCATCCACTGCTACAGCTCAGCTGCCCTCCTCACACTCAACCCCAGAAGAAACAGCAACTGCCAGCAGTCCACGCCGAACATGACCCACGGTCAGTTCTCCTGCCACCACTGCCGCCAGACCTTCACCATCGCCCCCGCCGCCAACGCCCTGAGATGCATCCTCCTCAACGTGCGCTTCATTCACAGACACGCCGTAGAAATCTGGAACCTTCTTGACACCCTCTCACCTGACTTCGCCTTCTTTACAGAAACCTGGACCAACGCCTCCTCCACCCCTGACATCGCCATCGCCATCCCAGATGGATACAAGATCCAGAGGAAGGACCGCCACAGCCACCCGGGAGGAGGACTCGCCATCGCGCACAAAAACTCCCTCTGCCTCTCCACCTCGAGCGATGCCTTCCCCGCTGCCGAAATCCTGTACTTCCAGGTCCAGACCAGCCCCAACTCCACACTCCGCGGCACCCTCACCTACAGACCACCCGGCCCGCGCCCTCTTTGCCGACACCATCATCGACCTAATCGCACCCCACGCCATCGCCTCCATGGACTACATACTCATCGGAGACCTTAACTTCCACCTCGACAACCCCAGCGACCCCAAATCAACCACCCTCCTGGACAACCTCGCCAACATCGGACTGAAACAACTCATCACCCCGCCTACTCACAAGGTAGGACACACCCTCGACCCCATCTTCGCAGGAGGAAACAGCATCCACTTCAGCCACACCACGCAACCCACATGGACTGACTACCACTGCGTACACTTCCTCGTTGACAAAACCAAGCCGCCCAAACCCGCTCCACGCCCTCCGCAAAGGAACTGGAGCAGAGTCACCAAGGAGCAGCTCAACTCCACCCTCAACCGTGACACCCCCACCGCGGAAACCAACGCCAACATCGCAGCCAGGGAACTTCACACATGGATCTCCACCTGCGCAGGCAAGCTTGCCCCGCTACGCAACTCCGACAGACAGCGCCCCAGGAAAGCCACCTGGTTCACCACCGACCTCCAAGAAGCCAGACGCACCTGCAGACGGATCGAGAAGAACTGGAGAAACAGCAAGACACCTGAAAGCCAGACCACCTACAAGAACGCCATGACGGAATACCAACAACGCATCAGAACCACCAAAAGAACCTTCATCCACAACAAAATCCTAGCCAACTCCAGCAACTCCAAGGAACTCTTCCGCATCATCCAGGAATTCACCAAGCCCCCCAGCGAAACCACGACATCACCCCTTCCCAGGACCTCTGCGACAAGCTCGGATCCTACTTCCCTCTGAAGATCAAAAAACCTCTATGACAATTTCAACGACCAAACACCTGACTCCGCAACCACCCCGCCCTCCGACAACACCAGCCAGCCCACCATCTCCTCCTGGAAACCGGTCACGACCGAAGAGACCGCCTCAACCATGAAAGGCATCCACTTGGGGGCCCCCACAGACCCCTGTCCACCGCACATCTACCACAGAGCCACCACCGCCATTGCACCAGAATTACGACACACCATCAACGCCACCTTCAAGACTGGCACCTTCCCCGACGACTGGAAATGCGCAGAAGTCAGACCCCTGCTTAAGAAGCAGATTCCAGGGACCTCAAGAACTACCGGCCCATCTCCCTCCTTCCGTTCACGGCAAAAGTCGCTGAGAAGACCGTCAGCACACAACTAACAAGGTTCATCGAAGACAACTCCATCCTTGACCCCTCTCAATCCGTATTCCGCAGCAACCACAGCAACGAGACCGCCCTACTCGCGCCACAGATGACATCCGCACCTTCCTCGACCAAGGCCACACCACAGCCCTAATCCTACTCGACCTGTCAGCAGCATTCAACACTGTCTCCCACCGCACACTCGCCACCAGACTACACGACGCCGGCATACAAGGAACCGCCCGCGACTGGATCCGCTCGTTCCTCACCGGCAGAAGCCAAAGGATCAGTCTGCCACCCTTCCTCTCCGAACCTACGGAAATCAACTGCAGAGTACCCCAGGCATCATCGCTCAGCCTAACCCTCTTCAACATCTACATGGCCCCCGCTGCCATTGTCAGACAGCACGACCTCAGCTTAGTATCCTACGCTGACAACACCCAGCTCATCCTCTCCCTCACCAAGGAACCCCACCACCACCAGACTTAACTTCCAGGAAGGAATGCAGGACGTCACATCCTGGATGAGCAACAGCTGCCCGAAACTCAACTCAGAGAAGACAGAAGTCCTCGTCCTCGGAACCACCCCGTCAGCATGGAACAACACCTGGTGGCCCACCGCCCTCGGCAGCCCTCTGCCCCCAAGGACCACGCCAGAAACCTCTGCATCATACTCGACTTCTCCCTCTCCATGAACCGAGTGTTAACGCCATCACTTCCAGCTGCTTCAACACCCTCCGCATCCTCCGTAAGACTTTCGAATGCATCCCCCCTGAGTCAAGGAAGACAGTCACCCACGCACTCATAACTAGCAGACTGGACTACGGAAAAGCCCTCTACACCAGCATCAACAAGTCTCTACTCCGTAAGCTCCAGATGATACAGAACACCACCACCAGACTCGTCCTCGGCATCCCTCGACACAAGCACATCAGCCAACACCTACGTAATCTCCACTGGCTCCCCGTCGAGAAGAGAGTCACATTAAAGATACTCATCCACACCTACAAGTGCCTCCACAACACCGGACCCCAATACCTCAATGAGAGAATCACCTTCCACGTTCCCAAAAGAAACCTCCGATCCGCTAACCTCGTCCTCGCTGAAAACCCTCGCATCCACAGAGCCAGAACAGGGGGAATAGCCTTCTCCTACATCGCAGCCAAGACCTGGAACGAGCTCCCGATCGACATCAGACGCGCCCCCTCCCTGAACACCTTCAGGAATTCTCTCAAGACCTGGCTCTTTGACTGTACGGAACTGCGGACCCCCCAGCGCCTTGAGACCCTTACGGGTGAGTAGCGTGCTTACAAATCCCCTGTTTGATTGATTGATTGATTGAAGATCCATGGGAAGCCTTGACCTCTGAACTGGAAATGTTCCACCACGTCCCTGACATTAAAATATTCTGGTGCCCACAAACCAGGCCATTTCTAAAGGCTACTTATTCTGACAAAAGCTCAAGACATGCAGGGGATCTGGCTGGGCAATTCAGGCAAAAATGTTCTTATTGGAGCAGACCAAGCCTGATTTGCATGCAGGCGTTCCTTGTTTGTAGTGTCATAATGAGCAAATAAACGATGGACTGGAATAATTACCAGTAGCTGAGTTTAATTCAGGATTCCACACATCACCATTCTGTTTTACTCTGTCGATATATGAAAATTACATGTGGCCTTGCGGGGTACTGATGAACTGTGTATCATGCTATTCTATACACATTTCCTATTAATTATCCAAAGTCCCTATACAGACTTCACCATAGAAAGGTCTAGACATGGTAGCACAGACTTTTGTGGGGCCTGAGGTAAAATATTTGGGGGAGCCAACACAACATCATTTGTGCAGGCTATAGGATAGGTTTGTAAATGTATTTTAAATTATTATTTTATCTTTCAGCTTTTACCTTCTCCGACCACACTCAGATTGCACAGCCTCTTTTTCATGCATCTCTTTCTTCTTGCCTTCCCCTCCACCTGTTCTTCTCTGTGCATCTGTCTCTTTCCTTTACATCTTACATTCATCGATCTCAGTTCTCTTTCTGCACTTTCCTCCTCCTAAGTTTACCTCTCCCACCTCTATTGCACTGCTCGCTACACCAACACCTTGGTCATCTCCCATGATACACCCAAATTAATTTCGCATTTGCAGTTGGAAACATAACATTAATACATTAATAACTGTGCAAGGGTTTTCAGAGGCCATGAAATCATTGTGTTAGGCCTATTGGGTGTTCAACTCCACTAGTAAAAAGGTCATTTGTCCTTTTGATGCTATTTGTCACCTTCTTGTCGCACGTTGTGGTTGTAGCAAAAGATGGCTGTGTCATAGGGTCTCCAATGGCAAATTGCCTAATGAATTAAAAACGAGTCTAGGGTTGCTTGCCTTCGTTTTAGAATGAGATTTGGTCTCGTCTTTTGTCTGGACGGTCCCTTTTATGATGAAGCCAACATTGATTTGCCCTGGGTGGTCACTGTCTGCAGTTGCACAAACATGATCTCAGTAATGCAGATGCAACAACTAAAACTGGATTGAATCTTGGTGCTTAAATAACAGGTGCTGTGTTTTCCAAGTTCATTGGTCATCTCTTTATCATACTGTGAAGGATTAAAAGTTAAGTACCCATTGCTAAGATTCAAAGCTGTGGGCTGTCGGTCATAGATAAATAACTGCAGCAGGCCCATTACCCCAGTGAGTGGCCAGCAATTTTTTCCTGTTTTGACTTAAGATGACCGGAGAACTGAAGATATTTTTTTTTTTTGTAACGCACATGGATCATCAATAGGAAATTGCCCTGATTCCTGGATATATTTCAATATGGTGCATTTTGTAGTCAAGTACATTAACTACTAAACTTTATAAATTGCAAGAGTTTGGAGCTTCAAATAAGGTGAAAAAAGTAAAAAGTTAGGAATAGGTGTCAATCACAAATTGGAAGCTGCGTCAGTCCACATCAACAAGTGCAGTGGAGGAGGGGCGCGGGGGGCGAGGGTGGGGGGTGCTGTATTAGAGGCATGACGCAGCACCACAGGAGACAGGGTTGTTTCCAGCCGTCTCTCTGACAGGACTGTCGGAGATCTTCTGAGGGAAGCCGGAATTCTTTTAAGTGGAATCCACAGTATTGACCGAGTTGCCTGGAACATTGTATTTGATTGAAAAGGAAAAGAAGTTGGGTAGTTTTACTGGAATGAAGTGAAATGCTTCGGACTGACAGACATAGCAGACTAGCTGACGAGACGGGAGGGAGTTTAAACAGGAGGAGCACAAGGGAAATAGTACTCAAACAAATCATTGAACCTGTCTTTAAAGAGCAGCAACAGACTTCCCATGTTTAATTGAACGTGTTGCTCTGTTGTTTCTTTAGCTGTATAAAAGAAGCAATAAAGGGAAGCGTTTAGCGGTCCATCGACTACAGCTCAAAAGTACTCGCCCACCAAGAACCCCACTGCCCCCAACCAGTAAATGAAGGGCCTTATAGTCGCACTGTATCCCGAAGAGAATGAGATCTGAAAGGGATAGACCGTGTTATGAAGGCTGCTAATCAACTATTGGGACCTCTTGCCTATCTATGAGAGTGAGTGTGTGTGTCTGGAGATCAAGACTTGAGGGCACACGCGCAACGCAAAGTGAGGCGAATGACAGCATGCATCAACAAGAGGTTTTTTTCACCAAAAGCCTCCATGAGCACAGCGTTAAATGACAGCACAAAGACCCAATTAATGAATGCAAACTGGGAATTAGAGGGTGAGACCTGGACAAACTCAGAAGTCAACACAAACCTATGCCTACTAACCTCATGCAAAGTGGTGCAACCTAGCTTTGCATGGACTACAAACGGCAATGAAAAACACGTGGAAACAACGTGCACATGTTGAAGTTGGGGAATATCACATCAGTTTTCAGTTAGTACTATGTGGAGTAATAATTAGTCAAAAGAAAAAAAAACACATTGCACAATTTACCTTAGGGGGTTGTGTAGGATTAAACTTTGTTAGTCTAGTATGGACGCTGAGTACACAAGTCATGAAAGTTACCACTCGATAGGCTTTCCAGCAGGACATAATACTCTCTTGCATTTAAGAATCACACAAGCACCGTGTTGTTTGCATGACTGATTAAATGATCGGGCTTCATTGCATTGTAAATAAAAGGCTGCACAATGTTTTGTCATTATCGGAAAGCAGCACTGCACAGTTGATTTTAGCACAGCATTTCATTGTGCAAATCTACATAAATCTGTATTTAGGTCTCATTGCTGCATATGTTTTGTGGGAAAGTGGCGATCATGTAAGTCTCCTGGGGAGTACTGCCTCTGTTCTTTGGAGACACAGAGAGAGACATAGATACGTTCATGATTTTTTTTATGGTGTAAAATCTCGTCAACGTAACACAGGTACAATGACCTCTGGTCCCAAAAGGAGAACAGTGAATAAACGAATGAGTGCATAAATAGACAGTCAAACATGTGGATTCCACCAATCACAGAGCTCTTCCCGCTCAAACAACAGCCTACAGGATCCCGTCGAGCCCATCTATTCGGACAGTTGTACTTGAGAATAGCGCTTCTTCATGTTCACAGTCCTAGCCGCACTCTTATGCATTACAATACACATCAGTTCGTAATTCCACTACTACTCCTACATTCAACATGCTAGTCCAGAATACATATGTTTTTGGGTGACCACTGCACCTGGCAAGTAGCTCGCTTATTCAGATAAATGATGATCGTAGCGGTACTTCAAGTAATGGCGTATTTGCCTGACTCTACTCCATTCAAAGAGTAATAATGGTCTGGGGAGGGATTCATTCATGCTATATCCGGCTGGGAGAGATAGGTAGGTCATACCTGGGTGACAGTGGTGGTCATACAATAACCAGAATCTATCGCTTTCACACCTCCCCTCTAGAAACATACAGCCCTACCATGGGTGGGGACCTGAGCTAGTCTGGCTTCTATCTACGCTGCTGATGATTCCAGATCCCATTGTCACATACCTGGACCATAGGGGGGAGTCCAGGCCACTCGTTTATACTGTAACAACGTCTCGGGTCTCCGTCCTACTCTGTTCACGACTGAGGGGCTCATGGAGCCTACCTTGTAAGCAGGGTGGAACACAAAAGTGGACCGGTATTCATGTATCTATAAGATGAATAAATGGTCCCCACATTGTCTCAAACAGCTTGAGTTGGGTGTGCATCTTATATATACTCCATCCAAATTCTGCTAAGCGGAACAGTTCAGTCGTCCTTTTAGGATGTGTGGGTAAAGCCAGGGCGCGCCAAAGTCAAAGTGTGCATATCTTTGCCATCATGAGCGCTGTGGACATCCACCTCCTCCAGGGGGAGGTGGCATCTTCAATGTCCATAGTGTCATGTAGTATGGCCAGTTTTGCAGATTCTATGAAGGGGCAGAGACTTGTATTGTGTAACGTGCAGCAAACCTCTATCCAGTATCCACGGAGCGGAGGGCAAGACTATAGTACATGGTACAGGGCGTACCCTGGTTGTTCGCAGCACCAGCAGTGATCGTGAGGTAGGAGTCCGGGCTCTGTTCAACTTGTGGGGGGGTTTAGTACCAGCCATCGACCACTTTGAAAAATGCAAACATCAATCTGGCCTCTCGCAGTGCGCGGCCATGGGATTCCAGGAGGTCAGTACAGTCTTCATTTGAGTATTGAGTATATAACCTCCCTTGCCAGTACGCTTTAGCCTCAGATCACGTTTCCAAAGAGTGTGCAGCATCAATTAGGATCTGATAGAGATTAGATTCCATGCCCTTAGAGTGTTCCCAAGTGAGCAGGTAGTTCCGAAACAGGGAATCCTGGAATGGGATGGTATTAAATCCTAGAGCATGTCTCAAACAGTGTCATAGCTGTCTATAACACCAAGTCTGCGAGTCGGGAAGGGTAGATTTCATACACAATGCTTGGAAAAGTTAAAATCTCCCTCCTCGTATAGATCGTCCACGGTATAATTTCCGCAACCTTCCTACAATGCCCACCTGATTGTTTTCCCTCCGATTTTTATGCCACCATTGGACCATAATGGTACCCCTCATTGCACTATGCCATCCACCCGAATCACACTGCGAGAGTGCCTCCAGGCTGTCCACATAGCCTTTAGCAAAGGTGGATGGACTCCCTTAGTTACATCTTTCTCCATGTAAAAAGTACCCATGGCTTTGGGAGACGCTTTCGCCACAGACCATTCCATGGAATCCCAGTCGGTCTGTGGCTCCCTATCCCCCAATAGATGCACCAATTGTAATAACTGGTGTGCTAGGTAGTAGAGGTGCATATCTGGCATGCGCATTCCCTCTGCTCTTTTGTCAGCATGCAGTTTCAGTGGTTTAAGACAGAGTTTCCTGATCACCCACCCACCCAAAAGATTTTATCTTTTTGTTGAGTGTGCAGAGGAGGCCTTTAAGGATGGGAAGCGGTATCATGCCAAAGACATAGTTGAATCGAGGGACTGTCACCATCTTGACCACCTGCACCCTGGCCCAGAATCAGAGTTGCAAGGAAGACCACTGAAGAAAGTCACTCTCCGTTTTGCATATCAAGGGTTGTACATTGTTAGCAAACATATTGTCCAGGCCTTTAATAACCAAGATCCCCAGGTATTTAAGTCTCACAGCCTTCCATGTAAATCTGAAGGCATTGTCTGCACTCCTTTCTAGGCAGGCAGTGATGGGGAGGGCATCATTTTCCCACTGTTGATCCTGTAGCTTGACAAGGCGAAGAAAGCAGTCGGTAGTGACATGAGGGCTAGGACAGATGATGACTGATCAGCAAGGGTGAAAAAAATGTCATTTGTATAAAGCAGACGTTTGACGACCCCATTTGGGGTAGGTGTGCATTTCACACCTTCATTTTGCTGACTGGCTGCCATCAGTGGCTTCAACGCATGTCGGAAAAGGAGTGGGGATAGTGGGCATCTTTGTCACATTCACGTTTGGATAGGTAATGTTTGGGACATGTACCCAACACAATCAATTTTTAGTTGTGGGATTAGAATACAGCCACTGGACTTTGGCTAGGAACACTGGACTAATAGACCTCTCGCCTAGTGTGTGGAACAGGTATCCCCATTCGATATGGTTGAATGGCTTTTCATCATCGAGCAAAAGGAAAAACAATTTGTCTGTGTTGTCTCACACCTACCAGAGCAAATTTACCAGTGTCTGCATGTGACTCCTGGCACAAAACTCACCTGTGAATGGTAGACAAGACTCAATAGGACCTTGTTGAGCAAGATCACCAACACCTTAGCCAATATTTTCACGTCCACGTTGAAGAGCGAGATCAGACAAAAGCTGGAGCAGTTTGTAGGGTCCTTGTCAGGTTTTAGGATAAGCCTAATGCATGCCTTCCAGTGGAAGTCTTGGCCTCCTGAAGTACCTTATGGAGAAGGGGTGTCACTATTTGTTTGTTCAATCTGTACGATTCCATAGGTAATATGTCATTCCCTGGAGCCTTGTTGTTGGATATATCTGAAATTGCAGCAGTTATCTCCTTTACCGATATTTCCCCCTCAAGTAGCTGCCTGCCTGCCTCTGAGAGATTGCGGAGGCAAATGTGTTTGCTTATCCAGTGGTTCCCATTTGCATAAAGCTGAGTCTCTCACAGGGCAACATGGATAACAGCCTTCCCCGCAGTCATGTCCAGGGCTAGCAGCACATAGACATGATCAGATAACCCTCCCTTCCAATATACTACAGTCCTGTAACACAGCAAGTGTAGGGTGGTTCAATAAGTAATAGTCGATCCTCAATCATGACCGTGTACGCTCAATACATAGATAGGTGTATTCCCTGTACTGGGGATGGAGAGGACGTCATGTGTCCATCATGACAAAGTTTGTCATTATATCAGTCAAGATTGTCCAGTCCTTGGCCTTAGGTTTATCAGAGTCATTTGTGCAGTCAATATGTGGATCAAGGGGAAGATTCTATTCAACTCCTATCACCTTTCTAGAGTGGCTGGATTCTGCATGAAGTCGGGACAGAGAGGAAAGTGGATCTATCCTTATGGGCGCGTACACAGAACCTAGCACGCTTGTCCCACCCATTGTCATGACCTTGGTGAAAATGTAATGCCCTCCATCATCCATCTAGGTTTTATGTATCATCCACTGAAGCGACTTCTTAAGTTTGGCCACCCCTCTCTTTTTAGGGAATTTCTCTGGCTGCAGCACAGCGTCAGGCAGCTTAATAGGTACTTGTGGGCTTGTGCTCAGGACTATTGCCTCCATCTTGTTTCAGCTTGTCTGATTCTGACTGTCAGAGGTGGGTTCCTGTAAAAAGACAATGTCCAGGAATTTTGCGGCTACATAGGTAAAGGATTTTTTCTTCTTAATATAATGGGACATACCAGTGACATTGAGCAACAGCAATCGTAGAAGCCTGGGACGTGTGGGGTTCATCTCAACCCGGCTGGTGTAGTGCCAAAATTCAGATACTGGGAGATCAAGTGTGGTCTGTAAGTGTCACTCACCACCAGAGGGCTGATAGTGAAGCAGGGTCACTGAAAGCAGGGTCAATGGGTGCAAGAAGAGGTGATGAAGTGGTCATGTGGAGGGAATGCGTGGAGTGTGCTGTATTCAACTCTATCGGATAGAATGGTGGGGGTCTACAACTGTAAAATGCAGTGGAACCAAGAACAGGAAAATAAAATAAACAGAGAATGAAAAAGGCGAAATTCACTCAAACTAGGGTGACCATTTGATCCACCTCCGCAATGTATGTAAGGCCGTGGCATAGAGGCCTGGTCTTCCAGGTGGTCTGTGGCTATGAACCATATCGGCCTTTCTCAGGACACCACAGGTCTTGGAGGGCCTCTTTCCAGGTTGTCATCCTCGAAGCCAACCATGCCAGGCCATTTGGAAGGTCGGGTGTCCAGGGGACAGGAAAACATCTGATTTGCACCGGGGTCAGGCAAGCACTTCATGGGGACCCATCCATCTTGGTCATGGCGACACTCTATCGCCCACACACATTCATGAATGACAGGTAGGTGTGTCCTCAGTGTGCATGGGTTGAGTTTGTTCTAAGTGGCAGTTTGGGCATGCAGCATGTGACAGATTGGATGTATGGCAGCAGATGTGAGTCTGAGTATGATCAAGGAGATAGTATTCCAGCAACCAGGGTCTGACTGGGACACAAAATATGCACAGGCACCAAATAAATGTTGCTCCCATTAGCAAAACAGATAGCTAAAAAACAAATGGCCCATATTTTCAAATCAGGCCAGTTTTGAAACTGTAAATACAAGCTCTATGGGTATTTTGCAAGGTATAGGAGACTGCATGCATTTGTGTTTGCTGCAGGCAATGCTTGTGGTAACATCAGGAAAATCAGCAGTAAAAACTGGCCCATGTGGCATAATACCAGCCCACAAGCTGCTAAATAAATGGCCCACACCGTGGTCTGCCAGACAAGTGCATCAGGCACTGCTTGGTTGCCCTACAGGCTAGTCCAACACTGCTAGCCTTAGACATTTGTGATTGTAGTCCATTGGCAGGAGCAGTCAAGTAGAGCAGATGCATGTTGCAGGCTTTGATTCAGCAGTCCTACTTGGGAATTAAATTGATCTCTCTAGGAGTGATCCGACCTGAGCAAGATCCCCTAGAGAAACAACAGTACCCTGTGTAATCTCGGGGATGGACAGGAAAGCACTATTCTCAATTTCTCACATGAGCCAGTGGAGGGTAGTTTGCTCGGGACACCCCTGGTCGCCAATATTTCAGGAGCCTGTCTCAGTGTTGGAGATATAGAGAAGAGCCACCTGGATCGATGGGCTCTTATTGAGGTCATATGAAGGTGAAGAATAATGCTTCACCACTGAAGGGCTATCAACCTGAATGAGAATGAACACATCAGGGATTCCACTCAATTTCCCAATGGTGATGCCTAAGTAAAACTTCACTCTTTGCTATATAATAAATCACACTTTACCCCACAAAGATGACTGTTGTGCCAGATTAACTAATGATCCATAATGGATGCTAAAGGGTTAGAGTTTCACACTGGCTCATGTGTGTCTTTCCCAAGGAAAAGCTTATGTACCCCAGTCTCACAGCAGTGGATAAGAAGAGTCAACCTAGGGCATCAGCCTAGGGTCTTTAATGCCAGTTGTGAGTGTAATGATTAATGTTTGATCCTCAGATGAGTGTGAAATATTTATTATGACTCGTCTGTTGAATGGTTAAAGTCATTGTGGCTGTCTACATCAGCCTGGATTGATATCTCCTCAAAACAGTGAAGCAGAATGACTGGGCCCTGCTGCAGTAAGGTCCTCAGATTTCTGAAAGTAAAGAGAAGAGTATGTATGCATGGATGTATGTGGTAATGAATGGTGCAAGCCTAGCCGAAATGCAGCAGAGCAATGTACAGGGTCGAACAACAAAGATAGACTCAGCAGCATGTGATTGGAGGTTTATCTGGATTCTAAAAGTGGAATGGGATTATTAGTACACAATGATGTCGTTTTTTTAAAGAGCTATGTTTTCAGCTCGTTCTTGAATTGGGACAGAGGTTGGGACAGTCCTGATGTGAATAAATGTCCAGATCCTGGGTGAATAAATGTTTTATCCTTTTTGCTCTTCATCTCCAGTCTGACGGTGACACGACTGTAGGTATGCTGAGAAGCCACCAGAGATGGTGAGTTTGTCAATCAGAAAAGCAGCGGTACATTTTGTGAGGGTTTTGTAGATAATGCCCTGGCTTTGCAGATAGTGCAGGCTGACTAGTGGACTTCGAGGTGATGTAGTCATATTTCTTCACGTCTTTGATGAAGAATGATACTACATGGAGGTTGCTCTTCCGGGGGGCAGTGTGGAACCTGGAAGGTTATGGAGCAGGGCATTGTCACCATCCAGATGTGAGAATATGAGGACTTAAACAGCAGTTCTAAAGTCACTTTTTGATAGGAATGGTGTTACTTTCTTTTGTAGAGAGAGCTAGTACCAGGTCTCTTCCTTTTTTTTCCGCAGTGAACATTGGATTGATGTCCAGGGTAAATCCAAGTTACTTGGCATTGGGTAAAAGTTGGGGTTTCTATCTGTCCCAGTTTGTGCTGAGTCAGGTTTGGATTATTTGTTGTTTGTTGTTTTTGGCGAACAGCAGGAGTTCTGTTTTGGTGGGATTACGCTTCAGGCAGGTGTTGGACAGGCCGGTCTAAATGAAACACAAGCGATGTTTGTGACACTGGATGGTTGAAGCAGGGGAAAGTTTCAGCTGTTTCATTGGTTTTGGTGAATTTTGATATAAGTGAGTAGAGACCATAGGGCTCCATGTACAGGATGAAGATTAAAGGGGACATGATGGAACCCTGGGGTATCCTGCAGGTGAGCTGGACCTTCTGGAACCTGGAGGTTCCCATCGTAACAAACTGATGTAGGATGGATGAGCAGGAGGAGAACCATTCAAGGGCATTTCCTGTACATACCACTCAAGATCTCTAGGCATGGACGAGGGTTGGGTGGTTGACAATCTCAAAGACAGCTGAGAAATCTAGTGATATCATAATGCATGGCTCACCTTTATCTGTGAGCAGGTGTGTCAAATATGGGCAGCTGTATGTGTTTTTGATCATAATGTGTTTTAGTTCTTGAAACCGAACAATCAAGGTGAAACACCTGTATGTTTATATTAACCTGATCCAGTAATGAAATGCACAGGCCACCACAGGCATAGATATTCATTGGAAATGTATCACACAAGAATAGGTGTCACGCATGACATATGAAAAGGGCTATTACAGATTTTTACCAGAAATGTAAAAAATGGTTAAAAAAAAGATGCCCAGAGAGTTATTGTTAAAAAAAATATCTACACATTTTTTAAGGAAGTGGACATTTACCTGTCCATCAGCCAAATAAGACAAATCTTTGCTATTTGCTCAGCAGCCAGCAACATAGTACGTAATCTCTGCTGTTTAGCCGACGATAGACTAAATAGCAGAGGTCATGTGCAATTTGATCAGTGGCTGGATGAATAGTGTGAAGGCGGTCTTTATTTAGCCAGTCATAAAGGACAAAGGTACTCCAGGAAATGGTAGTGTGATGACCATCTTGTAAAGGGCCATCTTGTAAAGGTGATGCAATATGTGTGAAGTATTTGAAAGTAAGTGCATGTACAATAGTTTGTAAAAAGGTAAGTACACGAATTAAGCTAAGCTGTTTACAGATGAAAAAAAGTAAAATCAGTTTTGAATAAAAGCATTTATATATATATTCAAATAAGACATGTAGAAATTAAACAGAAGCTTTAGGATATTGCACACAGATATTTTGTGCTTCAGTCAGGGAGTAATTGGCTGTCAGCAAGGAATACTGAGTATGGATTTGAAGGATGTTACATGAATGTTTTATTCACTCATGAGAATACTTTTTTTTTTTAATGTTCATGATGCTCCTTTTGATGATTTTTGAAGGCTGAGCTGTTTTTGGGCTTCTTATAGAAGTGCTTGGACTAACTTTAGGGTTCTGTTTAAGGAAGAATGTGCTTGTTTAGTATTTCAAATCTGGAAACACAGTAGCAGTCAACAAGCAGTAGCAAACAGAGGGAGGGACACACACAGTAGGCAATTGGTGTTTGGAGGCACAGAGCTCTGGGGCACTTGTGGGAGGTAAATTGAGTGAGACACTGTAATGGGCCTACTGTGGATTGGCAAAGTGAAAGCAGTAGAAAGGAAAGTAATGCATCTTGGTAATTCACAGGAGGAATTCAATCTGCTGCCTGTGAATAAACACACTTTTTCATACTATTCACCCAGCAGAGTAGGCATAGGGCATTGATGATTATTGGTTCAATGTCATGATCGGCCACTTCAGCCACACTGACATTTTAGTCAGCTGCACAATGCATTTTGGGAATGGTAGTTTTGATTTTTAACATGTTAAGCAGTGTTTTAAGTGGACAAGCCCCGTCTCTACTTAGCCCTCTTTTCTATACTCGACAGTGCTATCTAAGCAAAAAAAATCTGGAAGCTAAAAAATAATAATAAATAAATAAATAAAAATCTGTGGTGTAGGCTTAGAGGTTGTACCTGACTAAAGTCATTGTGGAGGGGGTGCTGGAGAAAGAAGCAGTAGAAGGAGGGGGGTGAAAAGTAGGAGAATAAGGGCCAAGAGGTGGACCACTAGGAGGGCTAAGACGACCAGAGCCATGAGGACCAGGATAAGAATTACCAGGCAAAGGGAAATCTAATCTATTAGGACCTGGGTTAATACTGCCAGAGGGGACCAGGAACAAATACACAATGAGGAACAGGACAATGAAAAACAGATCAGGAGGGCTAGGAGGATGTGGAACAGGGATATCTGGACCCTGTTGATAAGGGCCTGAAGCACAGAAGGACAGAGGTAGAAGGAACAGAAGGCTCTGGACCATAACAACAAGAAGGGCTATGAGGGCCATTGTGCACCAACCAGGACAAGAGGGACGAGGACAATCAAAAGAAGCAGACTCTAGTAGACACACCAAAGAGGACCAGTACCATGAGGCTAAAGAGTACCAGGAAGACCACAACCAGAAAGGACCACGGCTTACAGGACTTGGAGACCATAGATTAAAATAACCAGGGGGTTTTAAAGGACGGGAAAGTTGACGCCTAGTGGGACCAGATTCAGAAAGTCCAGGAGTGTCAGACTCAGGGGGATCCTAATTCAGGGTGACAAGAACTACATGAACCAGGGTGGCCTACTACATAGGAACTAGGAGGACCAGTGCCAGAGGGAAGAGGAAGACCAGACTCAATAGGACCATTATTAGGAGGACCATGATAAAGGGACCCATGGTCAGATACACAAGAAAAAGGTAGAATAAGCATACCAGGAGACCAGAAGGACTAGTAGGAGGTGGATGGGGCAGGAGGACTGGGGACTAGGAAAACCAAGGCCAGTGGAACTAGCACCAGAAGACCCGATACATGAGGGCCATAGAAAGGAGCACCAGTCCTAAGGATTACATGGACAAGGTGACCAGGATCAGAAGGATTAGGAAAAGGCAAACAAGGGGACAAGATAAACCCGGGAAGACAGACTAGTAGGAAGGAGGGACAAGGATTAGGGTGAGGAGGATGAAAACATCCAGGAGTAGAAGCCTGTAAACAGGAGTCCCAAGATCCAAATTACATGGGGCAGGAGTACGTGGGAATGAGGACCAGTCAAACTAAGACCAGGAAGTTCCTAGACTAGCATGAACCGGAGGTCAAGGAACATCAGAACTAGGAAAGGCTAGGATGATCTGTGACAGGACAAGTTATTTCAGAGCCATGCAGGCAAGAAACAGGAGGACAAAGGCATGGAGGATTAGGACCACATTGAAGAGCACTAAGAGGATCAGGACCTGAAGGGCAATGACCAGTATGTCCAGGATACTAGTATAAGCAGCACAGGAATTAGGAAGACTGCGGGCGGCAGTACCAAGGGCACCCAGAAGACCAGAGCAAGAGGACTGGGTAAACTAAAAGGATCATGACTAGGAGGACCAGAAACAGGGCTAAGAGGGTCATGAAGATCAGGACCTTCGGGGCCAGGGCTCGGATTACCAAGTGGAAGGACCAGGGTGAGGAGGATCTGAGGTAAGAAATCCAACCAGCATCTGGAACACCAAGTGGACAGTGGTGGGCAGGAGGACTAGGACCAAAATGGTAAGGCTCAGGAGAACCCGAACAAAGAGTAAATGGACAAGAAAGAGATCCAGGAGAACAAAGACAACCCAAACCAGGAGAACAAAGACTAAGAGTGCCCAGACACGAGAAGCAAGATGGACCACGACCTGCAGTACTAGGGCTCGTAGGTTGATGCTGAGAACCAGGAAAAGGTGACTTATACGAAGAGGATCAAAAAGGAACAGGGTCAGATGGGCCAAAACTGGGGGATCCAGAAAAGGCCATGATAGCCAAAAGGTAAAGGTTACGATAAAAAGCACAACAGGAAAAGAAGGACCAGGACGACCACAACCAAGGAAACCAATAATAAGATAGTTGTTGTTGAGTTGGGTCCAGGAGAACTAGGTCCAGGAGAACCCAAACTATAAGTAAAAGGATCAAGAGGAGCAGGGACAATGGGCAGAGATGCTTGTGAAGGACAAGGACTATGAAAAACAAGAATAGCATGATCTTGGCTAGGAGTTCCAGGTAACTGAGACCAAGGACACAGACAGCCCGAGTCAGAAGGAAAAGTTCTAAGAGGACCAGGAAACAAAAGACTAAGGGGACCAGGAAGATCCGGGTAAAGAGGATCAGGACCTTGATTATCAGGACCAGAGAGAAGATGAAAAGGAGGATCAGGACGAAACACACCAGGTTGATCGTAGCCTGCGGGTTCAGGCCACAGGACTAGGAACAGGATGACCAGGAAGATGAGCAACAGGATGGCCAGGCCCAGGAGGACTAGGTAAAGGAGATCCACAATGAGCTTGTGTAGCAGCATGAGGACAAGAAGCAGAAAGACCAGGGCCAAGAGGATCAGGACCAGAGCCAGGAAGACAAGATCATGGAACAGAACAAGCAAGGAAGATGAGGGGGTCAGTACAGACAATACCAGGAGGACCAGGACAAGAGCAAGAAGGATTAGAAGGATCAGCTCCAAGAGATCCAACAATTGGCCTAGAAGTGCCAGGGGGACCATGACCATAGGACCCGGTCCCAGAGTACCAAGGAGAGCATAAAGACCAGGACTGGGAGAGAAACAAGTCCAGGGTGAGGAAGACCAGGAGGACTAGAAGAGCCAGAGCCAGGAAGTCTGAGGGGACTGGACCTGGATGTCCAGTTGGACCAGGACCAAAATGACTATGCTCAGAAGAACTCAAACAAACAATACCAGGACCTAGAGGCACCGGATTATTGGGTGCAGTGCCAGACGGAGTTTGAGTTTGTAAAATAGTTTATTAGTTAATAAAAACCATAAACATAGGCAAAGCATACATTTGACATTACTTTCCAAATGTTTACTAAAAAGAGAAAGGGAAAAAAGAATATAAAAACATCCCATTTGAGGCCTCCCCTTACCTCCCTCCCTATGAAAACCGATAAAAATCCTAACCTAGCCAATATCCCATAAATTGAGTGGTGGATTACTGTGGTCCCTCAGACAGGCCTCCCGTGAATGCCTAGAGAGGGCAGTGATGGTAAATGGGAGCTAGGGTGCCTAAAAGCCCAGCACTACTGCTTCCCTTCCCAGCCCTGATACTACTAAGGGGGGCCAGTGGTTTAACATGTGGAGGGGGCAAAGTAGATGGAATTGTAAAGTGCATAATCATATACAACCGGGGCCTAATTATTTCCCCACCAAGGCTTATGGGTTACTGTGGGGGGGCCAGTCTCATTAGGACCACCAGAAAGGCAAAATAAGTGGAGTTACAAAGTGCATAGGGCAAACCCGCATATGTACAGTGCTTCTTCGCTGACTGCCATCAAATGAGGGCCACTATACATAAAGTGCTGAAGTGCATGCTACATAACCTGCATATAATCAAGACCTTAACTTTGCGGGATAGAGGGTTGACATTTTTTGTTCTTACTGCACCTCTAGCAGCCCACCTTTGTTCTAGACAGGGCGGGGAAGGAGATTGAAGCATTGTTGTTCTTACTGCACCCCTAAACACCCACCTGCCATCTGTACACCCCCATTGCCTCGGCCTTCACAAATTTCTTGAGGATGTCAATAAACTGCACCAACCGAATGTTGAGAATGACATTCTGTGGGTTTAATGACTCCATTGCTTCTGATCTACAGCTCCTGATTCCTAAGGTCTTAAATTCAGTCCGCAGCAGGGCTCTCCACTGTGGGCCTAAGCAAGGGCAAATGCAAAGGACATGCAGCAGTGTTTCTTTGACTGATGGCATAAACGGCATATCGCATCCTTCCATTGCCCTTCCTCCTGCAATGTAGGCTTAGGTCTAAGGTGGGAAGCACGCCCAGTCTCATTGACAATAGCTTCTTCTTGACTTTTATAGAGTAAGCGCCCACAAGGAAAGGCTGGTCCTTTTGGTCGTCATATGTGTTTAGCACCAGCCAATCTTGTGCTCGCTTGGCTTGTGTTATTTTATCTTTTGGCCGCCTCTGAAGCCTGATGCTTTGATTCACCATTCTCTTAAACACTTGCTCCCTTGTATCTTACTGCCAAAGGTCACCCAGGCCAGGTTTTCGATATTGTCCTCTATGTACTTTTTATATTCGCCCTTCCCTCTTTGGAGGCCGATTTCGGACCAGAAGGAATATGAGGGCACAGGGCCAGGAGGACAAGGATGATCCAAAGCACAAAGACAGGAGCTAAGAGGGCAAGGCCTAAGAGGGCCAGGACACAAGAGGCCAGGTAGGCCAAGGGGACCAGAAGAACCATGAATTGATGTACTGGGAATCAGATGAGCATGGTGAGAAGGATCAGAGAGGCCATGCTAAATGGATGAAGGTCAAGAGGATCAGGACAGACCAGAAAGAACTAGGAAGAGGGGGCCTGAAAGGACCAGGATGTCCAGAAGGACCAAAACCAAGAGGATTAGGCAAACAAAGACCGAAACAAGGAGGACCAGAAGCAAAAGGATCACGTCTAGGGGGCACAAATCCAGGAAGAGAACACAGACTGTGAAGACCAGGAATAGGAAGACCATTGCTTGGCAAGCCAGACTGAGAGCAAGGAATACTAGAAGAAGAGGACCTGAAGAATAAAGTTGGGGACGGCAAAACTCACAGAGTTCTACTTTGCGGAATTCCATGGAGTTACCTAAAAACTCTGTGAGATTCTGTGGAGTCCCATGAACATGCTGGTCCTATTGTGCTGTTTATATAGTCTGAAATCGAAAGCGATGCCTGACTCCTTGGGATCTCTGTTATCTTTGAACTGTAGTTCAAAGAGGGCTCAATCACATCTACACTACACTAGATGGTGCTGTTGGCTGAGGAAGGAGAGTGTTCAGAAATGATCATGTGCCACAGAGAATAATGCTCACATACAATCCGTATTACAAATGGCCGCTGCCCAAATTTATCTAGGCCTGATCAACAGTAAGTACCAATACCTGTGGGACTCATAGCTACTTTTTGTTTATACTGTTTATTGTGGCTTACGTTATCCTGGGCATTTTTAGCACAGTTTCTCAGAGAAGGAATTGCAAAATGGCAAGGTCATTGGTCACAGAGGCAGCTTACTATTTAATTTTGGCAGCGGCAGCACCCGCACGTCATTTGATAGTGTGGAGACATGGTCTCTCGGGGTCGGCGCTGCGATCCACACTTTCCGGTCGGTGGTTGCCATCCGCTTTGTTCACTGCTGACAGTGTGGCATTCTGGCCTTGCTTGGCAGAAGTCATCCAATTGTTTCTTGCTTCTGGAGGGAGATGGCTGGTGTCGAAGTGAGAAGCCGATTCGGGGTAGACAGGGTCTTTGAGTTATATAGACCCTCCTAAGTATAGGAAAATGAAAGTATGGAGAAACGCCACAAGTTGAGCAATCCAAGGGCTGGCCATCTTTCTTGAGGCCAAACTCTGATCCCGTAATTCACTCTTAACATTCCATACCCATACTGCAATTCTCTGTCCTCCCTTTCACTCTATGGGACGCGTACTGTTGGCATGAAGAGTAGTCTTAGTATATTTCTGTATCTGTGTGATGTGAACTTAGCCTAGGCTTCCCAGTGGCGTAATACAAGATGATGAATGCCCCTCACCCACACACTCTCCCCCTTACAATCTCGTTAGAGATTGCTGCAATTAACAGATATGCATGGAGTTTGAGGAGGTTGCAAGGGCCTGCATCATGCTCATGAGTCTTCCATGGCTTCCAGAAACAATCCCAACCTGTGATTGACTCTGCTCAGACATGACGTCATTCAGAGATGTGCCTGACGTATTGCTGACTCTTACACAGCTATGCCTGCCTTTCAGAAAAGAGCTTTATATCAGACGGATGTTGCTGTGAGAGAAATATTTTTGCGTAGTTCGTGAAGCATAAATATTCTTTTTGCACCAGTTAGTAGTTAGAAGCGTTGGTGCAAAGTTTCATTGGACTGGTGCATGTGCTTTCGCCACAATCCCCGCTCCTTGCAGGCTGTGCCGTACCTCTTCCGATACACAGGTTTGTGCAACAGAGGAGCTGCATGTAAATTGGGAATCACTAGCAGTGGGAACCAGTAAACTCTGCCATGCAGCGGTCGGCGGAGTTTTTGCCAAACTCCACGCTCCACAGTAGCAAAACTCCACCAACTCCGCTGGCTGAACGGAATTTACTGCCCACCCATAGAATAAAGAGGAGATGGCCTGGCAACCAGAACCAACAGGACAAGAGCTAAGAGGACCAGGGCAATGAGGACCAGTGGCGCAACAATCAAGGGGAAAAGGAATCAAAAAATAGAACAGGTAGTAGTGTTCCCTGGCCGGGAAATAACCGCACATCCAAAAACTGTAACTGTATTCAAAGTATCTGTACTCATGCATGACAAATATCTAAGTTGCTATATTTGCAACCAGATGCTATATAAGCTTCAAACACCTACTACCTAAAGGTGTTGCCTGCACATTACAAATATAACATGCAAATATCAAAGCACAGAAAAATGAAGCTATTGCAGCACAACCATTCAACCTAATATGTTTAATTAACCAAAAATAGTCTTGGTCCAGGATCAAAGTAATCACTTGATATAGT
Source organism: Calotriton arnoldi (assembly GCA_963921515.1). Lineage (NCBI taxonomy): Eukaryota > Metazoa > Chordata > Amphibia > Caudata > Salamandridae > Calotriton > Calotriton arnoldi. The sequence continues at coordinate 390,770 of CAWUFW010007868.1, read as the reverse complement.
TATCGATCTCTTAGGCAACTAGGATGATAAGAAAACACCAGTCCATTCAAAGGAATCCAATCAGATCATCAGATAAAGTTTTCTTATATAATTTATTCAGTCCAAAAGTTAAAATTCCCAGCACACAATTAGCCGACACGTGTTTCGTCCGATGCACGGACTTTTTCAAGGCACAATTAGGGAATATTAGCGAACTGTAATGTATACGCAATCCGTCACTGCAGTGCATCAGAGGTAAGAAAAAGCTATGTTCCAAATAAGGAAACTGCAACCCGTTTGATAGAACATTAATAAAAAATCACACTGCTAGCACTGGCCTCTCGCCACTCAGTAAAATCCCACAGAGCGCACAGCTGTAATAGGCCCCGATGTTGCCCAACACTGAAATGTCAATCCTTCACATGCAGAAAAGAGAAACATATACCATATTAGTGGTCACCGCAGCAATGATACGCTTGACAGTCACCCAATATTATCAGTCCAGAGTGATTAAATGTCTCCTGGACACTGAGTTACAACCCTGAAAAGTTGACCCTCTAAATTCAAAACGTCTCCTCTGCAACCGGCCGTGTGGGTAATGGCGTAAGAGTAAAGCTTTCCTTTGAATGGACTGGTGTTTTCTCATCATCCTAGTTGCCTAAGAGATCGATAACTATATCAAGTGATTACTTTGATCCTGGACCAAGACTATTTTTGGTTAATTAAACATATTAGGTTGAATGGTTGTGCTGCAATAGCTTCATTTTTCTGTGTAAGGGGAAAAGGAAGCTCACTTCACAGGGGCCCAGAGTATCTGGAACCAACATAAAAAGGCAAGCAGGATCAGGATACAGAGGCAAAGGAGGACCGGGAAAAGTAAGATCAGGATGACAGGAGTCATAATGACCAAGCTAGGTGGAAAGAACAGCTAAGAACAGGATGACCTGAATAAGGAGGATCAGGATACAGTGGACAAGTTAGTCCAAGATGACAATGAGCAGAAGGACCAGGGCCAAGAGTATCATGACATGTTGGAAGAGGGCCAGGATAACTTGTCGTCAGGAGTAGGTGCACTAGGGCTATAATAACCAGGCAGCAGATGGGGGAGGATTAGGTGAACTAGATGCATCAGAATAAGTAGGAACAGGGCGAGGAAGACCAGAGAGGTCAGAACCAAGAGACCAGTGCGTGAAGTTCCAAGTGCAGTGGAAAGACTAGAAACTGGGGCATTAGTACCAGGCTTGTGAGGATCAGGAGAACGAGGACAACAGAGTCAAGAGGACCAATGGGACCAAACCAGGACTAAAATAACCAGGCCCAGTCCAAGAGGACCGATTAAGGAGGATCAGGACCAGCGGAGGCAGTACCAAGTCGACCACAAGGACCAGGGCAAGGAGAATCGGGATGACCCAGAGCAGGAAGACTAGAAGTGGCAGCCCAAGGAGAACCAGGACAACAGGTCTAGGTGGATAAGGACGCAATTGACCAGTGGGATCGGGATGAAGACCATTAGTACCAGGGTCAGGAGGCCCCGGAAGGGCTACTACAAGTATAAGCCAGATGCAGGGTCAGGAAGGACTACACCCAGGACTCCCAGATTCAGGAAACCAGAACCAGGGTGACAAGAACTAGCAACACCAATGCCACGATAAGGATCAGGAGAACCAAAACGAACCAGAAAAGGAGTATTTGGAACAGGACTAGGAGGAGAACGAAGGCCCTGGAAGTGAAGGAAGAAGACCAGGAGCAGGAGGACATCTAGGCCACATGTATTAGGATATCCCTTTTGCAAATGGTTCTTATTCATGCTTCTTATATTGCCAACCACTAGAAATCCCCACCTCTTCAGCCCAAATATAGAACTTCTTAGCATTTGCTGAAAAGTCAGACCATGCAAAGTGAATAAAAAAACAGTAATGTTACACACTGACCTCTGAGTGTAGGAGACATGGTCTGATGCTGGCACAATAGCCTGAGGATAGATTTGAGGACATAGGGACTGAAACTTGGCAAAGGATTTTAATGGTTGGGCGACAATGAGTTTGGTCTGTGAAGGGTGGCAAAAAGGGGGTGAGAAACTGAGATGGCTGAAGTCAGGAAACATGGTTAATGGCTAACAAAGGGGTCAAAGGAAAATGGCAATCAACAAAGGGGAGAAAGGGAAGCTCAAGAGCATAAGAAGGCTCAAATGGGCACAATGGGGGTGATGAAGGCGCCAGATAGATCATCGCAGATGGCCCAAAGAGAGTTTAAGTGTGACCCCCAGATCTTTGCGCTGCCATTCTGTGTGTGAGAGAGGTGGGTATGTAGCGAGGGGCAGATTTACTAAGAAGTCACGCAACACAAGGCAGCAAGACAGCTTGCTGCGCTGCGTGACAGGGAGAGACCAAGATAGAAATGTGCCACATCTACAAAAATATGATGTATTTCTGCTCTCTCCCTGCGATGGCGCACTGTGTGCTGCCTAGCGCCAACACAGGCGCCATTGCGCCATGGTACTAGGAAGCCTGCATTATGAGTAGGATTGTTTTTGTTCAGGAATGGTCACCTTCCTGCACATATACAATCCTTTGATGCATTTTCCTCTTTTAGGTGTGCTGCAGAATGCAGCACGCATAGAAAGAGGAAGTAGAAAGGAGCAATGCAGATTTTTCTCCTCTTTACGTCTCACTTGGGAAGGAGAACCATTTTGATGCTTTCCCAGGTTTCTCACCTTAGTAAATCTGGGATTGCATCAAAGTCCATGGGTGGATGCATGAGAACGCTACACCCATAGAGTGCCTTCTCCACACAGGGTAATGCAAGGCTGTAATGTGAGCTGTCTTGCGTTACTCTGAATTTACTAAGCCACACAGAGCCACACAAGGTAGCTTTGCATGGCTTAGTAAGTCCCATTTAAGAGCGTGTTGCCTTGCATCGCCTTGCTTGATACAAGGGCAATGAAAGCCCTTAGATAATCTGCCCCTAAGTGTTTTGTAGTAAGACTCCTTGTGTGATGAAAGTCTTAGTGCGTGTACCAGTGGGATGAATTTTGCATGACGTGATGGAGAGTAGATAGAGCTTCCCTACACAATGGGAGTCTCTTGATTACATCCCTGTGGATAGAGGTTGGAGACCAAGAACTGAAGTGAGGGAGAAGGGAAAAAAGGCTACTCAAAAAAGTCTGTGAGGTCAATTTTAGCAAAGGGCTGCTGATCAGTTCTTCCTGAGTGAGGACATAGGGTAGATGGCAGAAGTAAGGAGTAGGTCATAGGTTTCTTTTGTTAAAGGTGTTAAAGTTTCTAAGCAGGGCTTCCCTTTTGTCTGTACCTGATGACTACTCAGAAAGGCTGATTGTTATCTGATATCAGGTGCTGAGATCTCTTGCTTCATTGTATCCTTGTTTTGAATACTTCTGCTTGGAGCCAGTGCTATTGCTGCTGCTGTGAGAGCCATCCCCGAGCATAAAGGCTGTGCCTGAATGACAGGTAGAAAATGATAATTGAAAGAGAAACACCCCAAATCAGTTATGAAACCTCAGTAGTGGATCCACTTCCCCTATCTGGAAAATTAGCATTAAAGTGGAGCTGTGAAATGATCAATCAGTAGGTCACAAGGATGGAGGTAACAATATGTGTTTGTTTATTCCTTGTCTTATTTCTTACAATATTTGTAATGAGGTCAATTAATAAAAATCTTTGTGAGTTTCTTTTCTTTGGTGTCGTTGACGCCTATATGCTTTCTCTGATTTAATGGTAAAATTCATTTATATTCTAATGGCATTCAGTTCAATTAAATATAGTCCCATACCTTTGCTTGTGGCTTCTTTACAGAAAACTTCTTCTGATGGCCCGACAAAGTCCGAGATTTCAAAGGAAGGACTCTATACCATTTACCCAATTTAGAGTGAAACATGGCTGTAAGGGATAGGGAAAAAAATGAAGCCCCTCATCACCCTGGGAGAAACTCCCAGCGAGTGGGACTATTTCGTTTTTTTTGTTTCTCAAAAGCAAAGTCCTGCTTTGGGAGTTTGTTTTTGAAAATCAAACTTTTTTTTAAAGTTTGCTAGCCGGCCATCAAATCTGACTGTACTGGCCTTCAAATTTTTGTTTGTGCATAGACAGGAACCGCCATGGCAGCAGTTGCTGTCAATGTAGAGAGTTGTCCACAGGGCCAGTGGACAACTCAGCATGTCGGAAGTATTGTCCTCTGCCATTCTGACAGAGTTAACTCCATGCTCGAAACTTTAAATCAGGCCTATAGTTTTTCTTACTTTAATTTTGGGATTAGAATAAAGCCTCTGAATTGTACAGTGCTGGTCCCTTCATAAGGGGCCCTAAGCCATTGTTCCTATTTTAGGATTGTGTCAATATTTATTGTTTTGAAAGATGAAAATCCAGATAATTCGCCTATAACCAATGGCCGACGAAGAAAAAAAAAAGAAAAGGAAGGGGGGGGGGAAGAGGGGTAATGACCAACGGTTTATACATATAAATCAGTGATAACATTAAAACAATACAAGTCATGCCCGCATGTTTCGTGATGGTGTCCGTGTTGTCCCTCTTCCACTCTAATGTAGCTTAAGTGTCAGGTTGTATGCCGGCTGTGAGGCGTAGAATAGATTAGTTCCCCATCAGGATAGCAATACTTCCCCTAGGGAAACGAAGTGGGTACGTCAAGGCGTTGGGAAGTCCCAGAAGAATGTAGCTAGGGAAGGGAGGTAATTCAGTCTCAAACATATGATCTATATCGGCCAGTATCTCTTCTCAATAACAGTGTAATTTGGGGCAGTGCCACAAGAGGTGTGTTAGTGTACCTGAGTTGCCGCAATGACGCCAGCATTTGTCATTGCATCCCTGCTTCCACTTGGACAGGCGGGCGGGTGTGTAGTACCAATAGTGCACTAGTTTGAGAAGTATCTCCTTCCCCGCAGCTCAATGTGATGATGTACGGGTTCATTGCAAGATGTCTGTCCATTCTTTGTCAGTGAATTTGCATTCACATTCCGTCTCCCATCTGGACCTCGCTGGCGACAATAGAGAGTTAGCTGAGGTATTCAAAAAGGAATAAATGTTGGACAGCACACCCCGGTCATCGCTCTGTGTCAAGAGCCAACGCTCAAATTGCGTAAGGGGTCTGCTAGCGTGGGCCCGGACATCAGTTTGAGTCATCCAGTGGTGAACCTCTGCGTATCGCCATTGCTCCGAATCTGCAAGACCATAGTCCGGTTGGAGCTCTGAGAAATCCTGCAGCACCTGTTCATCGAAGAGGTCTCTTATGCTCTTGCAGTTGGCCTCTTGCCACCGAGAGAATATAGTGCCATTCATATCCGAGGGAAAGTCCGCTTTCCCCATAATCGGAGTGAGTGGAGAGATCGGGGTAGTGAGGCCCTTGGAGATGCTCAGTTTGTCGCCCTGACTACCAGGGAGATATACAGTCCCATTGGGCGGTTCTTGCACAACAGCCATGGTATCTTCCAGATGTGTATACCTGCCACTGCCTGGTCCAAGAAGCACTAATGCTTTTCCGTAAGTGGATGTTGCCATTCCACCAAAAACCTCAATTGCGCTGCCTGCTGGTAGCGTACCAAATGGGGTATCCCCAGTCCTCCCTTAGCCACTGGGAGATATGCATGCTCCCTAGCCATCCTGGCTTTTTTACCACCCTAGATGAAGGACTCCAGCAATAGTTGCAGCTTCTTCATCACGGAGGGAGGTTGTTGCAATGGTAGTGTTTGCATTAAATATAACATTTTGGGCAAAAGAGTCATTTTTACAGCAGCTACTCGCCCTGACAAAGAGAAAGGGCCCCCGTGCCAGGATTGGATGAGCAAGCGCACCGTGGCCAGTAGTGTAGCATAGTTGTGCGATAACGACTTGTCGATGGTGGAGAATAGCTGGATGCCTAGGTATGAGATGCCCTGTGCGGTCCATGAGAAGGTAAAAGTGCTAGCTAGGTATGTTTGTTCATCTCGAGGGATAGTGAGGTTGAGGGCCTGATTCGAGTAATGGGGACAATAACTGACGCAGTTTGGTTATCGTGAGCAGCACATCATCAGCGTATAATGCTATTTTGTGCGCCTGGCCCCCCATGTTCACTCCCTCAATAAGAGGATGTACCCGTATCCTCTCCGCCAGTGGCTCCATAAGGGGGGAGAGGGGACACCCTTGTTGAGTTCCTCTCGATATTGGGAAGACTGGGGAAAGTATGTTCTTGACCCGGACCATGGCTTTGGGGTCTGGATAGCTACCCCATATCCACTGGCAAAAGCGAGGGCCCAGGCCTACAGCTTCCAACACTTTGCTCAGAAAGGGCCAATGCACCTGATCACACGCTTATTCAGCGTCTATAGATAAAAGTAACGTGGGTGTCTGTGAGTGGTTAGTTTTGTCAATAAGATGGAATATCCGTTTCGTATTGTCCCCGCATGTGCGTCCCGGAATGAAACCTGATGTGTCTGAGTCAATCAAGCCAGGCATAAACTTTCCCAGCATGTTGGCTAGGATCCCTGTAAATATCTTGGCATCTATATTTAGGAGGGATATGTGGCGATAGGAGGAGCAGTGTGCGGGTCTTTGCCGGGCTTCGGTATGTCTGTGATTATGGCCATTTTCATGGTCTCTGTGAGGGCCCCTGTGGAACTAAAAGAGTTATACAGCCGGGCCAACACTGGGGACAGTTGTTCTGCAAATATTTATTAAAAGGCAGCTATAAAGCCATCCTGTCCTGGGACTTTGTCTACTTGGAGTCTCCCTCTCGCCTCGAGGACCTATTGTGGGGTTATATCTGATTCTAGGGGTGCGGCTACTTGTTCCGTCAGCTTTGTTAGGGGGGCCTGTTCAATATAAGAGGTGTGCTGTGTGGGCTGCAGGTTCTCAGTTTAATAAAGTTGTGCGTAGAATCGACCTAACTTTGCTGCAATATCAGTGTCCCTCGTCAGGGGGCTTTGGTTGTGGTCCGTTAAAGCTTGTAAGCGGCAAGCCTGTGTTTGGATGCGTAATCTATGCGCAAGCAGCCTACCCGCTTTGTTCCCTCCTGCATAGTACCTCTGCCGTGTGTGGAGTAAAGCGTGTTCTGCTATGTCCATATCTAAGGCCTTGAGTTGTTTTCTGGTGGTAGTCAGTTGTCGCCTTATCTTGTGAGTCCCTTTCTGTCTATGTGTTTCTTCCAGTTCTTTCACCGCCCCCTCTAGCTCTGCACGCTTGGCCCTGCGCTCCTTGTTGTGCCTTGCTGCTATAGCTGTGTAGGTTCCCCACAAAACTTCTTTTAGTGCAACCCACAGTGTCGAGATCTGTATGTGTGGTGCATCATTGTTGACAAGGTAGTCTAAAATTACCCCTCGAACCTCCTTGACATTTGAGTCATATGAAAGCAATTTAGGATTGAGGCGCCACATTCTAGAATCCTGGCAACTATGGGGCAGGTGCAGCACTAGAGATATGGGTGAATGATCTGAGAGTGAGGCAACTTCAATATCAGGCTTTGTCACGGACTGCAACAGAGAAGTGGAGACTAGGAAAAAGTCTATTCTGGCGTATGACTGATGTGCGGCAGAGAAGTGTGTGTATGATTTTGTAGTGGGATGCTGAGCCCTCCAAACATCAACCAGCCCTGCATCTGAAAGCCATTGAAGCCCCTGCGGAGTGAGTCCTCCTGTTGGTCCTATTCTCTGGGGGGTCCTGTCCAGTGCGGTATCTCGTACTATATTGAAGTCCCTCTCAATGAGAATATTGGCGTCTGGTGTAGTGAGGATGGTCCCAATTGCCTGCCGGCTAAAGGGTTCCTGGTGGTCGTTAGGTGCGTAAAGGCATGCAATTGTGATTGCTGGGCTATCATGCGGCCCGTGATCTCTGAGTGTGTTTGAGTGACCCTGCCTTGGAAATGTGTTGCGAGTAGTATAGCTACCCCCGCCCTCTTGTTCGGTCCAGTTGACCAGAATTGGCGGTTGAACCATTTTGATCGCATACAACTCTAGTCCTTTTTAACGAGGTGAGTCTCTTGCAGAAGGCATATATCTCATTGTGTTACCTTCAATTGTGTCAAGAGTGCTAATCTCTTTGCCGGAGAGTTTCGGCCCCTCACCTTAAGGCTAACCACCCGTACCATGACAAGGTTTCAATGTAGTGCATAGCGGTGGCATCAATGAATGCCACTGTGCTCCGTCTCTATTTGGTGGATCGGGACATAGATAGATGTGAGCGGTGCATGGGCTTGCATTAAAGAAAGCAAACAGTAAAACATAAATAACAAAGTCACCAAGTGGTGAACAACTAGTGTATACGTAGTCGGGGTCCATGTCGTCTACAAACCTCGCGGGTCGTCTAAAATGTTGACAGTTGTTGGAGTCCTCCGCCATCGCTCGCTAGTGTCCCTACTCAACCGTGGAGCGTATCCTGGTGTCAGGCTTGCACTGTCCGTAGTCTGTGCCCGACTGAGGCCTTCTGTTATTTCGTCATGGTCAGCCTATCCCATAATGACAGAGTTCGTTATTTAGCTCCGGCCTCTAAGACTTTCATTCATCCTCTTGCTCCGGTGAGGGGTTCTGTTTGGTAAGGTGTTGAAGCAAAGCCGATTGGTCCCTGATGCTTTCAGTTGTGGTCGGTTTGCTCGCAGGTTTTGCGAGTCGGTGGTTGGGGTGCCCCTGCCGGCCAGATCACAGAGAAGGTGAGGGGGAGCACCTGCTTTCGGTTGGGTCACCCTGCTCCAAATCTAGGCCCAAATCGCGGCTGCTTCTGGGGGGGTGCTGGTTGAGCGAGTCTCCCCATTCCATAAGAACACAAGGCAGAAGGGGTGACACCATCTTTAACGCACACTCTTCTCCCTCAAGAAGTCTGTAATAAGTTTCATGTTGCGGCGACTCTGTAGAGTGATGGGAGAGAGATCTTGGAATAGGCGCACCTTGATCCCTTCAAACATGACGTGGGTTTGGTTGTGTACCGCATTCATTATAAGTTCTTTCTGGCGGTAGTTGTGGAGACATGTAAGGATGTCCTGAGGGGTTCCTTTAGACTGGGACAGGCGACCTGCCCTATGTGTGCGGTCTAGAGGGATCTCAGTGTCTTTCAGTTCTGGGACAATCTGGCAGAAGAGCCGTGTAACGAAATCCTCTAGACGATTTCCATCCGCCTGAAGCAGGGCCCCCTTAATTCTTATATTGGATCTCCGGGACCTGTTTTCCAGGTCTTCCAGGTAGTAGTTAAGGTCCGCATTGCGATCTTTGAATTAAAATATTTCACCACAGCACAGTTCCAGGTCCTCTTCTCTGGCGTCGTCTGACCTCTCCACTGTGTCCACCCGCTGTTCCAGTTCGCCCACTTCACAACGCAGATCCTTCATATCTTTGACCATCTCTGTTTTCAGTGTTGCGATGTTGTCCCTCAATATGCCAAAAAGGGACTCCATGAAACCACATGTGACCGGGGCCTCCACGCTTGCTTCCTGCAACTGCGCTGCTCCCATCAACCGGCGTTCTTGTGAAGTCGCCTCCAGGGCCTGCCCTGCCCGCTTAGAGGGTGTTTTTGTGAACAGGTCCTTGATGGGGGGATCTTTTTTGGTTCTGGTATTCGCCATTTTTGTCCTTTGGTGGCGTGGAGTGTGTGTGCGCTCTCGTTCCGATACGCTGTGTTCCTCTGTGCACAGGCTGTCTCTCCAAGCGGCAATACTATGTGCTGGACGTTTGCACGGCGATCGGTGCAGCCTTAGGGTGGCTCTCCTGGGAGACCGGGCACCAGGAGCTTTACCCTTGGTCCTTGACGCAATTGCTACTTCCTCCCAGACCACGTGTCTTGACCGGAAGGCCCTGGTCCTGTTATGTAATGCGGCCCCTATTGACCTGGTCAAAAGTCTCCACTGATTTACGCTGTTCCCTGTGAGCGCACTGTTCTTTCGCTATCTGGGGGTCGCGTGGTCTGGCAAACTGGGGCCCCCCAGCGTGAGACCAGCGTTTCATGCAGGCTTTTGTGGCCCTTTGGCGCTGCAGGGCTGCCTCGGGAGTTAGAGCTAGGGTGTGTCTCCTCAGTATCTGCTGACTCTCGGGGCCTCTCCCTGTCGCAAAGTTAGTTGGGCCCCTCCAGCACTGTTGCTGCCTGCAGGCTTTCCTCCACCTGGTGTCTCTCTGTGCCCCTCGCTAGTTTCGCTGCACGATGCAGCTGCTCCCTGGCCCCTTGGGATGGGGGTCTGCAAATGTCGGCTCTTTACCCCGGTCCAGGGCGGCTGGGCCGCGTGCTGTCTCTTGGCCCAACGGGAGGCCTGCAAGCACCTCAGGGCAAAGATTGGTGCCAGTATTGGCGAACGTGCGCTGCGATGCTGTGTCGAGTGGGGGGTTCCCGCAACGCTGAAAGACTGGCATGGTGGTCCTTTCCATGCAGGTCTGGGGTCGCTGGTGTAGGGGAGGCTTGTAGCGCCATCATGGGGCTCTGTGCCGCCTTTTTTAGGTGTCTTCAGCGGGCCTGCTGCTGCCGCTTCTCCGCGATACCAAAGGGGATGATGGACGGAGCGTTAGAGCAAATCAAACACTCACCCCCAGTCAACTGATCTGGGTTTAATCCATCATCATTCTTTAGCTCACTCCACCACCCCAGTTCAGACATGGCCATATGCAAATCAGTCTGACCCTGTGCCTTATGGGAACAGTCCAGCCCGAACTGCCAAGCCATGTCTTCCCTGGACCGGAAACAAGCATCCTGGGACCGGTTTCGGGTTCAAAACCCTCATCAGCCAGGCTATCTTGAATCCAGTGGCAAAGTGAGCAAGGGACCCACGTCTGGGCATACCCTGCCAACTTAGGGGCGAACAAAGCGATACCAAAGGGGATGATGGACGGAGCGTTAGAGCAAATCAAACACTCACCCCCAGTCAACTGATCTGGGTTTAATCCATCATCATTCTTTAGCTCACTCCACCACCCCAGTTCAGACATGGCCATATGCAAATCAGTCTGACCCTGTGCCTTATGGGAACAGTCCAGCCCGAACTGCCAAGCCATGTCTTCCCTGGACCGGAAACAAGCATCCTGGGACCGGTTTTGGGTTCAAAACCCTCATCAGCCAGGCTATCTTGAATCCAGTGGCAAAGTGAGCAAGGGACCCACGTCTGGGCATACCCTGCCAACTTAGGGCGAACAAAGCGATATCAAAGGGGATGATGGACGGAGCGTTAGAGCAAATCAAACACTCACCCCCAGTCAACTGATCTGGGTTTAATCCATCATCATTCTTTAGCTCACTCTACCACCCCAGTTCAGACATGGCCATATGCAAATCAGTCTGACCCTGTGCCTTATGGGAACAGTCCAGCCCGAACTGCCAAGCCATGTCTTCCCTGGACCGGAAACAAGCATCCTGGGACCGGTTTCGGGTTCAAAACCCTCATCAGCCAGGCTATCTTGAATCCAGTGGCAAAGTGAGCAAGGGACCCACGTCTGGGCATACCCTGCCAACTTAGGGCGAACAAAGCGATACCAAAGGGGATGATGGACGGAGCGTTAGAGCAAATCAAACACTCACCCCCAGTCAACTGATCTGGGTTTAATCCATCATCATTCTTTAGCTCACTCCACCACCCCAGTTCAGACATGGCCATATGCAAATCAGTCTGACCCTGTGCCTTATGGGAACAGTCCAGCCCGAACTGCCAAGCCATGTCTTCCCTGGACCGGAAACAAGCATCCTGGGACCGGTTTCGGGTTCAAAACCCTCATCAGCCAGGCTATCTTGAATCCAGTGGCAAAGTGAGCAAGGGACCCACGTCTGGGCATACCCTGCCAACTTAGGGCGAACAAAGCGATACCAAAGGGGATGATGGACGGAGCGTTAGAGCAAATCAAACACTCACCCCCAGTCAACTGATCTGGGTTTAATCCATCATCATTCTTTAGCTCACTCCACCACCCCAGTTCAGACATGGCCATATGCAAATCAGTCTGACCCTGTGCCTTATGGGAACAGTCCAGCCCGAACTGCCAAGCCATGTCTTCCCTGGACCGGAAACAAGCATCCTGGGACCGGTTTCGGGTTCAAAACCCTCATCAGCCAGGCTATCTTGAATCCAGTGGCAAAGTGAGCAAGGGACCCACGTCTGGGCATACCCTGCCAACTTAGGGCGAACAAAGCGATACCAAAGGGGATGATGGACGGAGCGTTAGAGCAAATCAAACACTCACCCCCAGTCAACTGATCTGGGTTTAATCCATCATCATTCTTTAGCTCACTCCACCACCCCAGTTCAGACATGGCCATATGCAAATCAGTCTGACCCTGTGACTTATGGGAACAGTCCAGCCTCTCGCATTTCTCTCTGGGCTTACCTTGCGCCTGGCGGGCAGCCGGTCGCTATGCGTGACCACTGGTGGGGGTGTCCTGACCTCGGCCGTGCTCCCACTTTAGGCTGACGACTCCAGTTGCAGGCTGCAACTCCCTGCCATCAAGACACAGGCCTGATGCCTACAGGCTAACCGGCCTGCAGCTGCAGTATGGCAGCGGGGGCGAGGGAAGGAACGCTCACCCACCGCCACCCGGCTCTTCTGCAGCATGTAATTCATCTGGCAAGGACGCTGCTCCCCCCGCCTCAATGTCCGCACTGCCCAAGGGCTCCACAGATGGGCGCCACTCCCCACAGCAGCTCCGGTGATCAGGAGCTACCGTAGGTTCCTCCGGCCGCCATTTTCTCTCGTCGGCCCGTGCCTTCAAGCTTCTGCTGCTCAGCTCTTGTACCTTTTCTCTTCCATTGGAGGGGCCAGCAGGCATCCCCCGATGGTTGTGGCTCTGCACCCGGGGTCGGATTCGATCAGAGTCCCGAGAATCCGCTGTCGAGTGGAGCGGCGGAGTTCCGAGGGAACGCTCCTACACGGGCGCCATCTTGGACATGCCCCCATTGTTCCTATTTTGATAAAATCACCCTAAATATTCAATGGATCTATGTTACTGGGATACAACTTTTCCATTTCTGGTTTATGCTTTTACAAATCTTTGTTTTCAGTTGTTTTTGTCTGATTTGTTTAATTGAGTTGAACTGAACCAGTATTAATAATTCCAGAATGCACTGATTTACTGCAGAAAAAGAGGTGTTCTTATAACATGGAACCTTTCGGTAATCCTATATCTGGCCCTTCTACATTCCCATGGCTTTGTGCGTAAGAGTGAGTATTTAGTTTTAGAAGAGTGAACAGCTTTAACTGGTCTTGCAAATGTTCTAATCTTCTTTACTATTAGTCACATTTGCAGGAAAATGTAAAGGAGTAAGAGCATTCGTGGCGCATGAGACAGCTCCTTAAAGGCCCTTTCAAGTCGCTATGTCTTGGCTCACGGTGTAATGGAGTGGCATTCTGTGGCATATCTGTCAGAATAACTTGGTAACATTCAAATGTTTTGGAACTTTAGACTGATAAGTTAGTGCCTGCATCTAAGCCAGTTTTAGCACTAAGGGCCTCATGTCACAAACTCATAAGGTTTGTGATCACAAAAGTACTTATCATTATGTACAAACCCCTTTTTATGGGTTAGAAATTTTCTTTAGACTAGTAAAAGGACTTTTACAGGATGTTGGCAGCCTTGTGGGAGGGTAGTATTTTTAAAAATTGTGAGCCAAACAGTGCAGAATCTCTACTATTTAGATGGTGACTTGGTAAATAATGGGGGGCATATTATCAAGGATTAGCGATATTTATCGCTAACCGCGCTTAGCGCGTTTTTTGTTAACGCCGCCTATCGCTGGAAATTATCGCTGAGATAACACCCTATTAGTAAGGTTTATCTCCATAGCGATAATATTTCCAGCGATAGCGGCAAAAAGCGAGAATATCGCTGGAAAACCAGTGATATTCTCGCATTAAAGCTAAGGTGGATTCAGCATTAGAATGTGTTGCAAGGAAGAATGATACGTATACAAAGGAATTCCTCAGCACACGTCTGTTATGTCACAATATACATAAACATGCTAGATGTGAGCATAAGTAAAATACAAGTAGGTAAGTTCTTATTTCTTTTTTCCTTTTTATTTTCCGATGTTCAGACAGCCGACACGTGTTTCGTCGCTATAGGAGATAGATAAAGCGGATATAAACTGAATAGCTTTGTTGTGATGTCAAGCTGTATTCAGTGTTATGACAAATGGTGCAGTGTTAGATTGGTCATTCTGCACCTAGATTTTGACTATTGGGGTTTGAATAAATAGAGCTTGACATTGTATATCTGTCAATTGGCCAAGGCCATTTTGTATTTTGAGGAGGTCAGTGGTTCTCTTCACCTTGCAGCACCGTGATCAATACAGCAAGTAAATATCAAATATTTGTGTTATCTCTCCCGAGTGGCGCCTTCATTTACCCAACTAAATACCACTGCTCATTAGGTGCTCGAAGAATGATACGTAGGCTGGGTTATGTAGAACAGGATAGTTGATTTATTCATCAGGTTACTTCCTTGTTGGTTGGTTACAGGAAACAAGATAGATACATATTATGCCCCACCAGGAGCAGCCTCCTTGCTGCTCAGCCCATACATTCCAACTGACTCTCTCTCTCCAACTCAAACACTCCAAACATTCCGATGACATCACCGATGACTGAGCAGCAAGGCAGAGGACATCAATAGGGAGGATGCACTAATCAAGTAATAGATTACAACACATCCCCCCCTCTATAATGATTAAACTAACATTAAGGTATGCAACTTCATAGCACAAACTTACGACATGTAACAGATGTTGATTGCATGCAAGATGAAACACACACACTACACATGTCCCACAAATTCCTAAAAATCACATGCCCAAACCCCACCTAGAAAAATGGAGAAAAGACAAGAAAAGCATTCCATTTTATAAATCAGTGAGTACACACCCACGTTAACTCACTATAGGGTAATAGACAACCACAACCACAAAATAGTGGTAAACCGGAGAAGCTTAGCAAAAAGGAGTCTTCTCACATACGGACCCACAACACATAGTCCAAGCACCTCACACGAGGCAACAACCAGTCTGAGAGTATTACCAAAACAGGTACACCAGAGAAGCTTCTTAAGAAGGAGTCTACTCACACACGCACCCCAACAATGAGTGATTCACATACTCTCACAACACAATAAGGGGTCACTCAAACAACAGCCAACAAAGTGACAACTTATGTCATTCCACAAAACAGTGGTAAACTAGAGAAGCTTCGTAAGAAGGAGTCTACTCACACACGCACCCCAACAATGAGTGATTTACATACTCTCACAACACAATAAGGGGTCACTCAAACAACAGCCAACAAAGTGACAACTTATGTCATTTCAAAAAACAGTGGTAAACTAGAGAAGCTTCGTAAGAAGGGGTCTTCTCATACATGCACCCCAAAACAGTGAGATTCACGTACTCTCAATGACAAGGGGTCAACCCAACACGTAGCCCACAAGTGACAACATAAGTCAACCCAACAACCATAAACTGGTGATAAACTAAGGGCTAAAAACAAACCACACTAGTGGTGACTACACTACCCCCAAAACACAGGGTAATACACACTCATAACCACGGAATAGTGGTAAGTGAGAGAAGCTTCAAAAGAAGGAGTCTTCTCATGTGAGCACCCCAGACAATGAGAGAGACACACTCTCACAAAGCGCACAGACTAAACACCTCATACGAGGCAAAACTTACTCAAAGGCATACACTAACATGACCAGGGACACTACACTCTCTCTCCCTCTATTCATACAGATGCAAGACAAGGACACTACACTCTCTCACCCCCTCTCACCCTCAAATACATACAAATACAGGATCAGGTATATAGAGCAATGGAGCAAACGTGTGATACAACCATAGGAACATGCAAAAACAACATTATGAAAGATGCCCTGTCCCAAGAAAACAAAAAGCTAAAATAAATGAAGTAGTCACTGTGGTCTTGTTCAAACTTGGAAATACGGAAGACAGTACTTAGGAGGATATGTTCCGGTTCCCTTTGCTATCACACATATCCCAAAATACATGGTGTGGTGCTCGTGTGGAGATGGCAGGAACTCGTAATCCGGCCCCACAAACCGTGGAAAGCAGTAAAGGCTTGCTACAGCATGACCACATGAAAGCGACGTTTCCGATGAAATCGTCATTCAAA
Organism: Calotriton arnoldi; assembly: GCA_963921515.1. Taxonomy (NCBI): domain Eukaryota; kingdom Metazoa; phylum Chordata; class Amphibia; order Caudata; family Salamandridae; genus Calotriton; species Calotriton arnoldi. Next base: position 374,716 of record CAWUFW010007868.1, on the reverse strand, counting down.
ATAAACGTGGTTGGCACATCGGCAGCGTACAACCGCACCAGCAAAGGGGAAAGGAAATCGGTGGCCGCCAACCACAAAATGGTGGCACGCTCAGTGACATCACGCCGGATGGCTCACGTGCGTTGTTGCAAGCAGGCGTCACTAGGCAGCAGTAAGGAACAATGAAGCAAGGACGTCATGAAGGATTCCCCCTGTCTCTATGCAGCACCAAGAAGACGGTAAGGTACGCGTGAACAAGCTTTTGAATGTAAACAGTGTTTTTTTAAATATGTTGCAGCGGTACAACTGCCAAAGCGCATCCACATCCAGACTAGGCGTCTAAAACTGCAAAATTAAATAAAATCCAAGCTGAGGCTCGATTAGTACCTCCGAGTCACAAACAAAATCGGTGCCAAGTTAGACGCTGCCCAAGTTACTGACTCCACACAACAGATACAGCAATTGCAGGCAACCCATAGTCCAAACTTCAAACAGTGTACTAAAAGCATGCAGCGCTGCTTGTTCCCCAAAAGTGCTGGTACCATTTCATCATCTGCTGACTGCAGGCCCAAATTTGAACTATCCAAAACGATGCTGCTGGTTGGTTTCAAGACACTTGATGACTGTTGGCCTCTCTGACCATCAGCTCAGGTGACACTCTAAATCTTCTGCTCTTGAAGCATGTTACAGCAAGTCACTCAGGCCAATACAGGAACAAAGCAGCAGGAACTGACACCTTGAGTTGTGGGCGACCGATGACAGGGTCACTGGTGGGGCTTGGGTGGGGCTGTCAGTTTGCTTGAGAAACGTTGCTTTCACTCATAAAAGAAATTCTTTTACCTTAGAGTCCTTAAAGTCTTTAGTTCCTTTGGTCTTGCTTACTCCACGCGTAAGGTTCTTCCAGATCGTCGCCAGTGTTGCAAGGAAGAATGATACGTAGGCTGGGTTATGTAGAACAGGATAGTTGATTTATTCATCAGGTTACTTCCTTGTTGGTTGGTTACAGGAAACAAGATAGATACATATTATGCCCCACCAGGAGCAGCCTCCTTGCTGCTCAGCCCATACATTCCAACTGACTCTCTCTCTCCAACTCAAACACTCCAAACATTCCGATGACATCACCGATGACTGAGCAGCAAGGCAGAGGACATCAATAGGGAGGATGCACTAATCAAGTAATAGATTACAACAGAATCCACCTCCTATACTTTAAACAGGTAAGTCGTCCTCACTAGCAGGTGTTAGAATCTAGCGATAAACGCGCTTAGCACGAATTATTATATCGCTTCGCCTGCCTTGCTAATAGGGGGTAGTGGGATTAGCGACTGTTTTCAGTCGCTTTTAATAGGAACGCCTTCCTTGCATGTCATTAGCGATAATTATCGCTGACATGCAAGAGCGATGGAATACGCGGCCTCTAACGCCTGAAAGCTGTCGCTAGCGCCTGTTAGCGACAGCTTGCTAATAGGGCGATAAAATTATCGCCGCTTTAGCGGCAAAAGTGCCGCTAAAGCGGCGATAAAGCCCTTGATAATATGCCCCGAAGTTTTACTGCTATTTGCATGGCTGCTGGGAAAACAGTGAAGAATCTCTACTGTGTAGCCAGCATTTCAGTAAATAGTGATGTTTTTCTGCAATTTGCACAGCTGTCAGTTAAACAACGCAGAATATCTACTATTCAGCCAGTAGCCAGGTAAATATTTAAGTTTCCCTACTATTAATACAGCAGCCGGATGAGCAGTGCAGAATCTCTACTATTTCACCAGCAACCTAGTAAATACTGAAGTTTTTCTGCTATTTACATGGCCCCAGTCTCACAGTGCAGAATCTCTACTGGTTAGCCAGTGGCTGGGTAAATAGTGAAGTTTCTCTGCTATTTGCACAGCTGCCAGCAGGACAGCACCAATTCTCTACTATTTAGTCAGCAGCTGGGTAAATATTTAAGTTTTCCTGCTATTTGTACAGCCACCAGCCAGTGAGTAAAGAATATCTGCTAGCTAAACAGTGGCCGGGTAAATAGGGACATTTTTCTGCTATTTGCACAGCCGCTAGCCTAACAATTCAAAATCTCTATTCAGCTAATGGCTGGGTAAATAATAAATGTTTTTCTGCTATTTGCATGGCTGACGTGACGGCCAAACAGTGCAAAATTTCTATTTAGGCAGCAGCCGGGTAAAAAAGTGAAGTTTTTCTGCTATTTGCACGTCCATCAGCCAAATCGTAAATAATTCCTACTATATAGCCAGCAACCGAGTAAATAGTAGAAAAAAAGCACTTTTCACCTGGCGGACGGATAAATAACTGCAACAATTTATTTAACAGGATAGTTTAGTATGGTTTGAACATGACTTTGTACTGTTGACAGAGGATTTCCATTTTCGCTGTAAATGTTTGGTCACTCTGCCACTCCAGGCAGAGATCAGCCATGTGCAAGCCTGACTTGGTCTTGCTCCAATAGTTAAAGTGCAGCCAGAATACAAGTTCACATTTACTCTAAACAGTAACACAACGCACCCTCAGACCTTTTTGTGATGAGTAGGCCTAGACATGGGCTCATGCTCACTGTGCCACTGGACACATGCTGCTCCTCATGATGCCCAAGTAGGCCCAAAATGGTCTGCATTTTCTTGTGCTCCTGTTTAGACAGGGCATGGTCTGGAGGTTTGAGCTGTTGTTCCTCTTGGATCAAGACATAGCGTGATTTGCTTATGGTTGGCATCTGTTAGGAGAGGTATGGTGGGCAACAAAGACACACTGAAATGTGGCCTAAGTAAATACCAATGGCTGAGATTAATTTAGGCATTGCACCAACAATTTTTTTTCTAAATAACATATCTTAAGTAGGATAGTTTTACTCATATGTAAGGGCATTGCTCATTGCGCCATTGAACTCAAGCTGCATTTGATTTAATAGACCCTAAATGGCTGAACCTGGCCTGCAGTTGCTTGTATCCCTGTCAAAAGGAGACTTTTATGACTGAACTATTCCGACAGAACTACTCCTTTTGGAGGAGAAGCATGAAAGGCAAAGTCTGGTTTGAATATGGTTGTTCTGAAGCTGCGTAGTTAACAAAAAATTGGTGGACTGGAATGTGACCCAAGTAACTTCCAGTTGCGGAGATTAACTCAAGCATTCCGTTCATCACTGTTTTACATTTTGTTTTGGAAGTACTGTAGAATGCTGTGCTGTAGTAGACTGGGTGAACAAAGTTCCTTTTGAATGTGAAATAGGTGAACACAATTTCTCTGAATAAAACAGTCGTAGACATAGTGTTTTTTAATGTTTCACTGAATTTTGGGATTATGTGTAGGTTTTTCTGCTGTGACTGGGACTAAAGAGCTATATTTGCTCATTGTTATGGTCAGATGCCCTAGACAATGGGGCTGTCTCAGATCTCTAGCCTTGCTCATTACATAGGTTAAGAAATCCTGATGCCTCGGTGCACCCTTATCTGCAAAAATGCCCTAGTTTTGAATAAGGGCACTAGACAAGATCTCAAACTTTACAGCTACTGGTCTGGGTTAGTTTTGGGTGTCGCTGATATGCCTTGTGATCGCCAATGTTCCCGTTTAGGGTTAGGAGCAATGGGCTTTTTCATTTCCTCCAGGATGGTCAGAGCCTGTACTACACAAAAGGAAGGAATTGGAATCCGGGGAGCCTCAATCATTTCCCGGCTATTTGCAGTCAGACTTTGCTTCAACCTGGGGATCTCTTCTGTCTCTATATCCTCTCACATTTCCCTATTAGATTTTATCAGGATCAGACAACTGTTAGAATGTACTGGTTCAAGTGCAAAGTTAAAAAAGCACTCGCACTTCCCCTAAATGCGACCTGCTTAAGGTCAGCTGTAGAGGGGTAGTGTGTCTTGGTGCGTGCATGTAGCACACGTGAGAGGTTACATATCCTGATTCTGTGCAGTCCTAGGTGTGCTTCAACAGGGTTGTTAGTATGTTGCACCTATTTAGTGATTGCTTGCCAGTCTGGTTTACCATCAAGGCCTCTCACCTACACTGGTATGACACTGGTCAGTCTTCACTGTGGCTCGCCTACACTATGTAGAGGGTGGTGTTTCTTTTCACTTGTGTATGCTTCACAACTTGATAATCAAAGAGAGACTCAACCCACTGGTTGTCACACTAGAAGCTCCCTAAATCCCCCTAGAAAAGAAAAACATTTCTTTTGGTTAAAAGAACTCCCACTCACTGATTCATATAGTGGCATGCTTCAACATAGAGTTATTTCCGATACGAACTGTATCGGGCATGCTTACGGCCTCGGCCCTCGAGGGAGCACTACGTATATTGGGAGGGATCTTAGAAAGTAAAATTGCCTAACAGTACACTAGATTTAAACTCTAATGTGAGTCTGTGTGGCAAGATTAAAATTAAGGATGATGCTTTCGAGGTACTATTACTTGAGCATCTACTGTGGTCTACATGTTTCAGCCACCTTTTCCACCAACTTATGGTGAGATGGCTTTCCTCAGGACCAGATCAGATCACTTGAGTCCCTACAATCCTAATGTAATTTCTTGTTCTAACAAGCAAATTTTGCTCAGTCACAATCACTAGAAACATTCATACAAACCAATCTGGGAAGACTTCTCCATATCCCGTAGATAGAAAAAAAGGAGAGATAATTCTCTGAATGACATAAACATTCTGATGTTTTCTTTACATGACTAATAGGGTTTTTTTGACAACTCTCAGGGTATTTCAGGCGGGTAGTAATGGTCAATAAGAAAACTTTGTTTAGCATGTTCTCATCTTGAAAGGGAAAAGTGTATGTCCAGGAAAACAGGTCCACACAGGTTTTTGGGTAATTTCAAGTTCTGGCAGGAAGGTTTCCTTATTTATACTCTTTCCAGTACCAACACCTGATCTGGCTTTAAGGTTCCTATACATACACTGTCGCCAGGCTCAGCTCCTGATAAAAGAGGAACTTTGTTTGAAAATTGCACTTTCTGTCAAGTCAGCGAAGAGAGCATTTAGTAAACTTCTTTTCTTGCACACTTGAGGGGACTAGCTTGAAATAAAAAATTATGTATTTGTTATACTGCTGCTGCTCAGCCTGAGTGTCTGTGTGAGAGAATGTTAGTGAATGGAATGTTCGTGTGTGTGAGTGTCAGTTGGAGATGGGCTGAGCAGCAGTGAGGCTGCTCCTGGTGGGGCTCTCTGTGTAACATCTTGCTTGAATAAAGAAACATGAAGATACCACCTGGAATGGACATTACTTTTATTACAACATATTTTGGCGACGATCTGGAAAAGAACCTGCGTGTTCCACCTGATGATCTACTGAAACTTGCATCCTGAAGAAATTCAAAGGTAAAGAACCTTCTATAACTACAAGCTACAGACTTAAAGCATACTGGCACCCCTGAGTGAGCCCCACCAGTGACCCCTACACCGGTCGCCCCAACTACTCTGTTCCAGTCCCTGCTCTACTTTCCTGCTCCCTCTCCTGCTCCTTAGGGACAGTTGTTCCCTTCCTGCCACTTTGGGACAGTGTTTCTAGAAGTGCAGTTTCCCAGGAGAGCGTCCAGTTTTCACCGCCTCCTCTTCCTGCTACTTGCCTGCCCTGCTGCCTTGGATGAGGTGTCCCTGTCCTGCTACTTTGGGACATTGTTCTTAAAGTGCAGTTTCCCACAAAAGTGACCACTTCCTGCTGCTTGTTTGCCATGCTACCTGTTTGCCTGTCTGCCTTGCTGCCTGCCTCCTCTGCTTCTTTGGAAGACATCTCAAGTGAAAGGATTTTTCCATCTATCTACCCTGCTGCCTTGGAACAAGAAGCACCTGCCCTGTTGCCTTGAGAGAGTGCCACTTTGCCCTGTTGCTTTGGGAGAATGTTACTGTCTTGGATCCTCCGTTCTTGCTTGTGCCTCAAGTACATTTGTTTGTGTTGGATTTCCCTGCTGCTGTAATGGAGTGTTTCCCCTGGTGAGCTAATACATACATTTACTCTGGAAGGTCTCATCCCGGTTTTCAAAACATTGGCTACATTGTCTGTGAGTACTTGCTTATTTTTTTTCATGTCTCCTTCTTGGCAGTTGAACTGCCGCTACGCGTTTAAAACTTGCCACGAGCACTTGCAGAGCGCGCTCAACCTTACCTGTGCTCAGCTGTCTTGTTTCCTTCGCTGCCTCCGTCACGTGATCTTCCTGTCTTCTCCAACGCGCGCGAGCTCTCCTCCATCTCCAGTTCTGCTGCAGGTTGCCTGCATGCACGCACGCGCTGTGAGCCACCCTGCTCAGCGTCACCGTGCGTGCCCCCATTTTGGGATTGTCCCAACACCTCTGCCAACCACGTTTCCTCTGCCAACCACGTTTTTCTGTGTCTCAATAAAGTTATATTGAGACTAGAGAAGCCTCCCATATCGGGTTTTCCTGTTGTGCCTTCATTTTCATCAGCGTTCTGGACAGTTACATGATGAGGGTGAATTCTTCAACATAAAGGTACTGATGTGTTTTCTGCCTTCCTGCCACATGTAATCTTCAACATAAAGGTACTGCTGTGTTTTCTGCCTTCCTGCCACATGTATTCAAGCAACTTGCCTTGTTTTGAAGCCACTATGAAACTTCCTCTTTTCCCGGATTTTCTGTGTCTGCGCACTCGTGTCAGCAATGTGTTGTTTGCTGGACACACTTGGCGAGTCTGTGCTGGACACACTTGGCGAGTCACGCAGTTTGTACAGTGCTACATATGTTTCATGGGAACTTACATCTATTTTTTTAAGTGTAATCTGTACTCCTCTTACCACTGCTTCTTACCAGCTGTGTTTGGGACTATAATTTACTCGGGTGAGAGTTCGCTCACCGGTGTTCCTAGGTGTCCTTCCAGTGTTTTTTCTTCTTGTGTTCTATGCCTTAATTTTTATGCTCTTTTACTTAATTTTGTTTTTTGGGTACATGTTCTTTTATTGCATGATGATTGTTGGGAACTGTGCAGTTAGTTGTAGTTATGTTTCCCACTTTACATGGTTATGGGTTAGTGTTTAACCACCCATTGTATTTTGGATTTATTGCTTTTGCCTGAGATGGGTGTCTTTTCAAGTGCTTAGTATGCGTGTCTGCATGAGTCAGTTTTGACATTCAGTTGTGCTTTTCCTTACTTTATATGCAGTTACTTTCCTTATGTGTATTTACATTAGTCCTGTGTGGTGTCCCTTTCACACATCACAACCCAATTTTTGTTTGGGTGGAGTTTATTGTTGCTGATCGGAGTGATCTTTACTTGTTTTGTATGCCTACTTTATATGCTTTTACTTACGTGATTTCCAGGTTACTGCTTGCTTGCATATGTATCACTCCCTTGGATTTCAAGGTTTCCTTGCTTGATTTGGGTTTTTTCCTTGCACGTCAGGGTTGCGTTGGGTGTTCCCTTGGTTCTGTGTGAAGCCCCTCCCACATCACACCCCAACTTGAGTTGTTGGGGGAAGAGTTTTGCCTGCTTACTTTACGTGCATTTACTTACGTGATTTCAGATTGCTTCTTGCTTTACTTGCGTGATTTCAGATTGCTTCTTGCTTTGGTCTGCATTGCATTGTTACTCCCTTGGGTGTCAAGGTTTCCTTTGCTTGATTTGGGTTTTCCCCTCGCACGTCAGGGTTGCGTTGGGAGTCCTTTTGGTTCTGTGTGTAGCCCCTTACACACATCACACCCCATTTTGTTGTTGGGGGAAGTTTGCTATAGTTGTGCTTGTTACTTTGTTCTGTGTGGATATTTTCCACAGCTGCTTACTGTTTTTTTTATTACTGGTTAGTTTCCTTTCACACTTTCATTGTTGGTTCTCTTGTGCTTCTCGTGTTTGCCTGGCCAGCTTGCACTACCCTAGTACTTGAGTTGGTCTGTAGTCTGTGGTGTGGGAGTGTTGGGTTGCTTTGCGATAGAAAGGAGGATGGTGTGCATGAGTCATTGCACTTGTGTTATGTTTCTCCCTCCTTATTTTATTTTCTTTCCATGAATATTCCATCTTTAATTTTTCATGCTATGCTTTAGTAAGTTGTCATCTCATGTATTCTTATGCCTTTTGATTCCCTTCTTTTCCGTTGCAAAGAAGGGGGATGTGTTATACTGCTGCTGCTCAGCCTGAGTTTCTGTGTGAGAGAATGTTGGTGAATGGAATGTTCGTGTGTGTGTCAGTTGGAGATGGGCTGAGCAGCAGTGAGGCTACTCCTGGTGGGGCTCTCTGTGTAACATCATGGTGGCCAAATGGATGACACTCTCTTGTTTAAAGTTGAACGGGGACAAAACTGAGCTTATGCTCTTAGGCAAAACCCCCAAGCTTAATATAAACTCACTATGGCCCATCTGCCTAGGTCCCGCCCCAGTGCCAAAGGATACAATCAAGAGCCTGGGCATGTGGCTGGATAACTCCCTCAACTTTAACCATCAAGCAGCTAAACTCTCAGCCACCTGCTATGGTCTACTAAGGCTGCTTCGGAAGATTCTTCCCCTGCTTCCATTCCAGGCAAGACAGATTATGGTCCAGGGTCTCATTCTCTCACGCCTGGACTTTGGGAACGCCCTCTATTTAGGGGCCCCTCAATCCACCCTGCGCAAACTCCAGGTCATTCAAAACTGCGCAGCCCGAACACTCCTTCAGATCCCCCGCCGACTCCCAATCAATCCCGGACTGAGGAGCCTTCACTGGCTCCCAGTTAGGGAAAGAATTAATTCAAGGCCCTGTGCATTGCCCATAGGGCCTTTTGGAAAATGGGCCCTGTCATTAGCCGATCGCTGATTACTCACTACCACCCAAATAGACAGCTCAGATCAGCATCTTCCTTCCTCGCCCTAGTGCCCAAGATCAAGAGAACTAGAAGTGGTGGCCGCTCCTTTGCTTATAACTCGGCTAAACTCTGGAACTCTCTCCCCCTCCACCTGCGGGCAGAGCCCAATCTGCTCCTCTTCCGTAGGCTTCTAAAAACTCTGCTCTTCAACAAACCTGTATAGTTCCTATCTTTCTTCCTGCACGCGCTTGGCCGCAGCGCTAGGACGCCTCAGGGTAGCTATTGCGCTTAACAAATGGTCTTTTCATTTCATCTTGCTTGAATAAAGAAACATGAAGATACCACCTGGAATGGACATTACTTTTATTACAACAGTATTCTTGTATTCCAATCCCCCAATCCCAGACAGAGAAAAACAGTTCCATGTGGAGTGTGGGATTTTCCACAGTGGCTCAGGGAAAGGGCTCACATACACAATAATTCTCCTTCACCCCCCACTATAAATTACCATAATTCCAAGCATATATCCCTGTGGAAGGGATCTCATCCATATGTTACAGGAATATCACCATGCACTCTGGTGGGTGGAAAGACATTGAATGAATTTTACACAGGTGGGTGAGTAGGACTCATCCCATGCACCTCTACCAGCACATTCTAAATACTTTACCCACCTTTTGAATGTCCCGTTGGCATCCTCTCTTTTCACAATCAATCCATAAGGGGCTACTTTCTTGGTTTCAACGGTGAGGACACTTGGTACCTGTCAAACAACAGCCTAGACCTCTGTTGGGAAGCAGGAGAGTTGTCTACTCCGTCATACTTGGGATCAGAGACAACAGGATTGAAAATCTATCATGGGAGCTGTCAAGGCAAAAAAATAAATAAGGCAGGGTGTGACAGTTCATGGAAAGAGCTAAAAATGTTCATCCTTACCAACAGTGCTTAATTTGAGGTGGTGGTTTCAGTAGTTAAGCACCAGCACTTAATTATCAACACCGGCACTTATGTCAGTCTGCCACATGGTGGGGCTCTCTGTCTAATTTAGAAATGATCAATACATCAGTTGTTTTAATTCAATATACATTAAAAAGAACTACTACATGCTGTACAAGTCATCCTGATAGTGTTGGGTGCCTGGAATAGTCTGAATTGTCACACTTGTAGGAGTGTGATGGTTACTAGTTGTGTTGTTACTATCATTGGCAATTTGTAATTGCAATTTACAAATTAAGCAATGCTTACCTCCAGATAGGGTGCAAATCTCTTAAATGTTAAGGGCATGCAGAACCTCTTCAGCTGGACCTATGTTCAATGTAATCAGCAACAAAGTCTGCGTTTTACATGTGCTTTGATAGGAGAAGAGTGGGGGCCAAATTTACAAAAGGGTCACACAATGCATGCCCAGCAGCCTAAAATGCTGCACAGAGTTGCGTGACAGAGAGGGAGCAGGAGAGCGCCATAGTGATTTGGCACTCTCCTCCCTCTCCCTAGCACCGGCACAGAGTTTTGCTGTCGAGCGCCACTCACACACCTTACAAGGGTGTGTGCTCGAGTCTTACATAGGTTTTGTACTGTAAAAGTGTTTTCTCCCAATACAAAATACTATGCCAAGACAGCTGTTAAATCTTTCCTTACTTTGTACATGTGCTATATAGTTCAGCACACATGCAAATTTGGAAAAGCAAAGAGAAATGAAAATATTTTTCCTTTTAACGCCTGATTTCAAAAGGTGTTAATTTTTACATAAAAAACCATGGGTGGTTGTATGGGAACGCCCATGTATCACCCACGGAATGCCTCCTTGGCACTAAGTAACACAAAGCAGTGCTTCAAGTTGGTCGTTACTTTTAGGCTACTTTTCAGCGTGAATCAATTTTTGCACTGGAAAGTAAATTAGTAAATGGACATTATTTTGCTGGTTTGCATTACTTTTGCGAGGCAAACCCAGCACAAAACTGGCCCTAGAACTGCCCATTGACATAACATTTCTTCACAGAAGGTGAAAAGGGCACAAAGTGTAGGGCTACCCAGCCTTGATGCAAGAGCCGTAGAAAAAATCTCTTGGGGAGGAAATAATGAATCTCAGAAAAGTAACTTGAAGCAGAGTTTGGACACAGGCCATAGCGCTTCAGCTCTGCAACTTTATCTTACCCTTGAGAAATCAAGGCTCGAGATCGTGGGCAGAAAGCATGAGAACTGCGCAGAACTCTCCTTAAGCAATATTCCGAAATGGCCTCGCGCTTTATAAGGAGGAAGCCATCGCCGACAGCCATGCGGCGCTAACGCTCCCACTGCTGATGGCACCCACCTTAATTAAAGAGGGTTCTTTGCGTGCTGCTCAAAGAAAGAGATCCTGGGGCTTATTTACAAGCCCCTTGCGCCACCCATACGTCACTTTTCCCATGTTAAAAATGACGCAAAAGTGGCGCAAGGGGCTTGTACATAAACCCCCCTGTGTTTCTGTAGCCCTACTGGATGGGAGGCTGGGAGCTACACGTACCATGCTGAGCCAACGTCCACAGGAATTAACACTCACTCATTTTCAGGGCGCAGAATGCGGTCATGGTTCTGAGGCACTTGAGAAAGAGGGCTGTGAAAATCAGGAAGGTATCACTCTGAAAAGGTCAGGGGCATTCGGCGAACTGAGCATCTATGAAATGTATCAGCCAAGCCCCAGAGCGGGGTCTTGCACTGAGCAACAGCTGAAACAGGAAGCAGGGCTCGGCTAGGGCAGGGGATCCTGATGGCTCATGCACAGCACTGATATGGGGTGGAAGAGCATACCAGGGATAGGACACTGGACAATGGACAGGGTAGATAAAAATAAAGCAATGGCCGGGAGCATTGTCTACCGGTATAAAATAGTGCTGTGGATCCATCATCCTTTGCCCCAGTGCTTCTCAAGTCATCAGACCCAGCTACAAGTATGTCATCCACCGACCTACCTATAAGTATGAGCATAACCTCTGTAAAAGTACATTAATATGTACCGCTCACATTTTTGTGACACTACTGTGCCAATTCAATGCCACTACACTGTGCCGGAGCACTGTAGAGCTACTACAAAACCCAGGGCCTCATTCAGAGATGAGTGGTAAGAGGGCATCTACCAAAAATTGAAGATTCCTTCCAGTCCACTTCTTTGGTCCTGCATCTTTTAGAGTGTGAGGGAAAGTGGTGCTCCAAATTTGCACATATGTCCCAGGCTCCACCATTGGCATTAACCAGGTGGTCGTGGTACTCACAGAGATGATGATGGAGGAATTCCTCATAATGGGCTCTTCCAACCTCATTCCCTCTGGTGGGTTTTCTCTGTTTGGGACCAACATTGAAACCTGATCAGTCAATGACACCTCATTTTGTGAGGAAAATGTCTGCCTGAATGGAAGAGGACTCTACATTTGGTAGTGTCATCATCACAGATGTGTCAGAAGCATTGTCTCAATAAAAACAGCCGCCAAACCTTATCTTCGCATTCTTGTCACATGAAGAGCACCCATCATAGTTTGCACCACTCCAGACTAGTTACCACCACCCAGAAGCCAGATTTCTCTCCTTCGAACCACTCAGACGTGTGTCCCAAAAAAGGTGTGTCAAAGAACTCAGGCTGCATCTCACTGATGAGGACCAACAAGGACAAAACCGGTCTGTTGTTGCTTTTGTTCATTTCTACAGGTGACCTTGCCTGACAGGTTGAGCAGGACTGTTGCAACTGGAACAGGGTCACGTCTAATATAGATAAGGCTGGTCTCTAGCTAGCTGGAAATAGTAGAAAATAAACAATGGAGTGAAGTGCCACTAGCCTGGGTAACATTTTAATTACACAAGCACAATTTATGTAATTCCGAGAATTTTGTGTTACATCAAATTGAAGTAATTTCTTGAAATTTTGCACTATGCAATCTTGCATACTTATTGCAATTTGGGAGACTCATTCAAGTAAAAAATGTCACTCAATGACGCATTTTCTACTCCGACCAGTCTTTTGCTGGTATTGTGTGACTTTTTTACGAAAATTGCACACATGTGTGAAAACATCACACGAGACACCAGCAAGCCACATTTTACTCCAAGAGTGTAATTTGACTAAACTTATATGAAGTTTTGTAAGGAAAAAAATAAGCAATTTTGTACACACCTAAATGTGGACCAAGCAACTGCAAGTGACTGAAGCTTCGGGAAGCATTCCACTCGTCACCTTTGTGTTTGAGTGTGATTCTAAAAGAGCAACAAGTCTCCCGTGCTTCCTGTGCCACAGAAATCAAGCTGGGAGAGCGATTTTTTATATAGCGCGAACTCGACTCGAAGATATTGGAGCGCTTTACACGAGCACCAGCTACATTATCCAAGGACTGCCCCATTGAAGGATGACCAAGTCTGAATTGCTGGTTCGTAAGTAACTGCTGGTGTGACTTATAGGGCAAGGAACAGGTGATGTCTCCTGTACCATTTTCAGTAATTGAGGGCCTCATTTAATAGAAGTGACGCATCGCTGTGTGAAAGCAGTGATGCGCCACTTCTCAGTGCGCCCTCCTTGCGACATGATGGATGCGTCATATTTACTGTATGATGCATCATGTCGCAAGGAGTTATAGATACGTCAGTATTTCTGACGTATCTGTAGGCGCAAAAGTGATGCAATGCTGGAGTGTGTCACAAAAGTGACGCAACTCCAGCAATGTGTCCTTTCACATTGGGCAAGCCCCATGGGAAAGGGGGTGCGGCAGGCGTAAGATATTGACGCATTCGCGTCCTAGAAGTGGCGCAGTGAAATCTTATAGATTTCACAGCGTCACTTCTACGATGCTTATTAGCGTGGGAACGCCCCCCCCCCCCACATACACTATACCTGATGCAGGTATAATGTAGTGCAGGGATTTACAAAGTCACTTTGAAAATAGGTAAGAGAAGTAACAATGGCTACTGTGGATATAATAAAGTTTATACTAGTAGAAATACGTATTTCTACTAGTATAAACTTTATTATATCCACAGGAGCCATTGTTACTTCTCTTACCTATTTACCCAGGCTCCTTGCGAGTAGGGTTCCCTTGTTGCCTTTCCCAGTACTTTGTAAATAGGGCGCAACAGGGGGCATGTTTTACACCGCCAATGCGTCACAAAAAGTGACGCAACGGAAGCGCAAAACTGTCGCAAGGCCTCATAAATAAGGCCCTGAGAGTATTGCAAGACTTGCTCCCTTCAGCTTTGCGTATCAGATGTTAAACTATAATAAATGAAACACAATTAACCCTCCATGAATAGAAATAATCACAACAAGCTGAGTGGGCCCTTATCCATCTTATCCATCACGGTTGGGCCACCTGTGGTATGAAGCTCTTACAAAAGAATACAGTACACATTTGGCACATACCACAGAACCTCATGCACAATAATACTACAGCTCAGAGTCCACCACTCAGTGTTCCAATTATGAAAACAAGTACTGGCTTGCAGTTGCAACCAATTCCACACGAGGCAGACATACCCTGAGTGCAATCAACCGGACAAGGCATGCTCGCTACAAATTGTAACTAATCGAACAAGGGTTCAGTCAGTGCTCCACGACCACACTAGTTGTAGAAGGGTGCTTAGTGGATTATGTATGTGCACAATTGTGAACTTTTGTTTTGTAGAAGCTTCTAAAATTGTATGAAAATTATGTAAACTTATGTAAAATGTTACAAAATATCGAATGAAAATTGAACATATGGTTATATCTCATGTTCAAAAGTCATAAGAGATACAAACAAGAGGTGTCGTTTTCTGCTTAAACTAGTCGCCCACTGGAAAAACCTGTGAGAAATTGCACAAAATATTTCAGCTGTAAAATTCAAATAATTTCACAAATTTATCATGATAAGTAATTCACATAATTTCATGAATTGTGCAGGCATACTGACATTTTCACACAGGTCCAATAGAAACCACAAGTAGCAACAACAATAACGACGAGTAATCGATCATGCACACTGGCCTGCTGTCGCCTGATTCCTTGACCCCTAGATTCTGCAAACCTTTTCATCTCAGCTGCTCAGTCACATGCACCAGTGTAGTTTGCAGCACCAACCTGCAAGATGGCTGCTGTTTTTAGAAAAGGGGCAGAGCTATCATGAGTGCTGCAGGTGCACTGGTACCGGGGCTCTGCACCTGATTATTGCTTACTTTTACGACACAATCAAGAGCCAGGAAACTTTGCATTGGCGCACAGTGCTTGTTATGCCGCTGCCTTAGACACTGTGTAAGATCACGCCTCTTTTGCTGTGTTTCGACCTTGCTTATCACCACTAGGGGTATGCAGAGTAACATAGACTTTCATCGCAAAGTTTGCATAATTTGTCATAAAATCTACTATAATAATGCTATGGTGCATTTAAATATTTTTATTTGCATATCAGAAAAAAAGCATATCTATCATCAACCATCATTGGTATCAACATTCCTCCCAGAGATTCCCCTTGCCGGTCATTACTGTACATCATAGGATAAGGACAGTTGGGCATTATGCTCACAGAGGGTTGGGCGGCAAGGACTCAAGCAGGTACCTGCTAGAGTCCTCTGGTCATTTAACTTGGGTGGGGGGCAACTGGGCCTGGTATGGTTCGTCAGGAGGACACAGAAGGGGAGGGTAGAAAGCATGCTAATTGTGGCGGACTGTCAGGGTTCACTGGCAGGCAAGTAAGGGCGGTAAGGGAAGACAGATGGTTCAACTCACTTTACAATGATTACGGCTGCCGAACACAGCCAATGGATGGAAGGGATGTTGCCAGATACCCCTATGGGAGTATAGCCGAGGTAAATAAGTTCACTATATATGCCTTAGTGGATGAAGGAGTCCCAAATGTCATTGAAGACATGTTCTTGGTCATTCAACCTGTAAATCAAGTGTTCATGGCCGGCAGTCACAGCCACACTCTCAAGCCAGTCTTTGAGGGTCAGAGCCGTAGGTGTGGCCCACCTGCGCAGTGTGCACAGCTCAGCTGCTGTTAGTACAGAGACCATCCAGCATTTTTCATGACTAGTAAGATACGGCATGTCCTGGGTATCATGGAGGACCGTCAGTGCTGCCTAAAGGGGTCCGGAGTTTCCAAGGTTATCTCTCATCATGCGACATATAACAGGGCATGCTCAGGGTACATGAAGAATGTCACATTCTGCCTGGTGACAGCGCCAGCAGTTATACGCGGACACTAGTTTGACTCTGGGTGACCAATGCCAGTCCTGAGGTCCCTATAAATAACAAAACTTGATTTAAGCCTCCTGAAGGCCTTCATCTTGAGTGGCCATGAGTTGGGACCGGTCCACTGGGGAGTCTGGGACTTGCAATCGGTCCTGCCATTGGATCCGGAGAGGACGTTCCAGGGGTTCAGAGAACAGTTTCATCACAAGGAGTTCATATATACCGGAGATCAGTTTATTATAGTGGCCACATTGCACCATGTAGGAATGACCCAAACAAAGCAGAAAACTCTGGGAGCTATGAGTAACCCATAATTGCGAACTCCGTAAAATTACACTAGTAATATCTGAGGTGTGGCTGGTTAGTTTCGTCTGTCCAGCCTATGAGCCTCTCCAACAGCAGGACACACATATAGGCTCACTTGGTGAGGCCACCCTTCAATAAGATCTTCATGATTCATAAGCAGGTGCAGCCTCTACCCAGACGATGTCCGACATAGACACAGAAAATGAACCACACGTCCTGGCTGAAATGCTGTGCATTCTGTCTCTATTCTGTCCACCGGGTGCCCGTGCTCTGCCAGAGCCCACTCAAGAAAAAACCCTTTGGTTACCTAAAAAATGTGCTTTCCTTCTTACAAGCAAGTGGTTTATGTTTTTATGATAGGCCCCTAAGTCAAAAGGGATCCCTATTCCTTATCATGACAAGGAGAAAGGAAAGACATGCGGTATGTTGTGCCTACGTTGCGAGTTGTATAACGAGCTTGTGCACAGCTTGCTTGTGTGGTCCCATCATGTTATCTGGGGCAAATTAAGTGTTAGTCTCATATCGACCTTTGGGAGCATTAGAAAAAGTTCTGACACCCAGCACTCTGTGTGTTACACAAAATAGCTTGGCATTCGAATTTACAAAGGCGCTCCAGCAGCGGGGTTTGATTGGGAAGGCGGGCAGTTGAACATTGTGCACTGAGCCGGTGCCTCAGGGTCACCTGTGGGCCAGTTTTTTAGGCCTCTGTAAACTGGCCCACAGAGACTGACTTCTTCCCCGTACCCGCCAGGCCACTATAATATGATGCCAGCATCAAGGGCACTGCCTTGGCATGCTGGAAATTGAGGCTGGGGGCCAGGTGTTGCTTTGGACTTTGGGGCATTCTCACCTCGGCCCCTGCCTCGTGTGGCCTGCCCAGTCCACTATCACCCCCCTAGGCCATCAGGTTCAGGCCATGGTGGAGTATGCAGGGGCTCTGCTGGGGGGCCAGGGTGATTTTGTGGCCCTTGGGTCATTGTCATCTAAGCCCCCCCTAGAGCAGCAGCGGTGTGCTTGTCTTGACTCCTCTCCTTCCAGGTCATCGCCCTGAGGCTATTATGTGCTGGGGAGTGGTTAAGTCAGGGGCCAGATGTTGGCACCTCAGCCCCAGTGTCGTTCAGGCCTTGGTTGAGGTGGGTGTTGTTTGCATAGGCCTCGCTGTGAGGCCACCTTTCCCAGAGGGAAATAAATTGATGTAGATAGGATCTGAGCTGCCGACGTTGGAACTATTTTCGAGGCCCAGCATCAGCTCAACATTCTGTGATTCTGGGCAAATCATTTAGTCTCCCTATCTAAAACAAAAAAAATGAACATGATTTTGCGCGATGTAACTGGTGCTCATGTAGATTGCTCCAATGCCTTTGGCCAGAGTTCACACTATATATAACTACGGAAAAAAAAATTACCAGCTAGTTTCTGGAAAGACTTGAACATGATAATTAAAGATGACGTTTTATATAAAAATATCCCTATTCCTTTTTAGCATGGCTATTCTGCCTTTGTTTAGTTTAACTATCAGTCATGGATCATTAAGACAGCTTTAGAACACATTTTAAAGTGATTTTGCCTTATTATTACTGTTTTAAGTAAATAGGGGTCAGAGAATAATAAAATACAGGCCAAGCCAGTAAAAAACCATCAAGCTACACTAGCGAGATCAGGTGTTGTGACCCTTGGGCCAGTTTATTTCTACTCACCCGCCCAGGCAAAATATATCGAGCTTCTAGTACTACCAATGTTCCTGGCTCTATAAACTTTAAAATTAAAATACTTAATTTATCAAAATTTCTATAAACAGTGGGTCCAATGAGAATAACCAAATTGTGATCCATGAAAGTGGAGATCTGGGAATGTGGCCACTTTTTTTGGGAGTGCTCAGGCCTAATTGTGATTCCAATCTGACTCTGTCCAGCAGAGAAGACATCTGGCCTTCTTTTCAAAAGAAAAAGCCATGACCTCATCCAGTATTCCGTGACGTAATACAATTTTCCCATTTCCTCGTTCACTCATTCATTCTTTCATTTGTCCTCTCTCCTTAAGACGAATCTGAGACATCTCAGGGAGAACGTTAGTGTAATGGAGTCAGGACAGCCTGGTACAGTATGTCCGCATAAACAGTAAGCCGCAGAGACATGGAGAGGCAAGAGGACCGCGGGATGCTGAGATGGGAGCACGGCCCTGCTTCATTGCCGAGGAGCCAGAAATGACTTGGGGAAGCGCAGCTTCTCAAGCGCCTCTGTGAAATTGTGTTGGTCTGTGCGGTTAACCTCATCACAGAAAATAAAACATACAGTCAGCGATGCGGGACTGGCGGTGTGGACACCGTCTGTGGAAGCAACAACAAAGAGACTGGGGAAGAGAGAGGGAAGTGAGAGGGGTGAATAAGAGTGGAAAAGAATTAAAAGGAGAGTTACAGCCACCCATGAAGGAAAGGAAGAGAGAGAGAAAAGAGTTGTATGTTTATATAAGAACTGGCAGAGCCAATAGGTCTGGTTTGCATTTTGAGTTCTTACAAAGAAAACATTAAAAATAGTCTGCTGCAGTGGAAAAAAACTGGTTATTTTCTGTGCAGAACACATCTTTGAGACAGAGGTAGAAGTGGGCGGGATCTGGAGGGCACATGCACCTACACTATTTTAATTTTAACAAAAACTCTTTCCTTACTGTTTGTTACAAAACAACAGTCCCAGAATGGCTTAATTGAGGGTGTTTCTTGAAGCTTCATAACAGCAAAGATTTATTATTTTTGAAAGATAAGCAACTTACATATTCACAGTGCTTTTTGTCACAGACTGGGACATTACTCCACTAAAATGCACACCTCACTATTCCCCACTGCCTGAGACTCTCTGTTTACGGGAAACATCCATTACAACGTAGTCATTACATCGCACTGCTTTTACAATGCAACTGTTACAACACAACTGCCTTTACATCGCATGCCATTACAACGCATGCCATACAACGCATGTCACTACAACGCATGCCATTACAACGCATACCATTACAACGCATGCCATTAAAACACATTCTAAGGTAAGTAATGGAGATTTTTTAGTTTTAGGGTGGGTATGGCCTTTGGGGTAGATGGGAATAGTAATTTTTACCCCTACGCTATCCAATACTTTCCCTACTGTTGCACTCACTGGAGTGGGAATAGTAATTTTTACCCCTACACTATCCAACACTTACCCTACTGTTGCCCTAAAAGTATTATGCGTTGTAATGGTATGCGTTGCAATGGAATGCGTTGTAATGGTAGTTTTAAAAAATGCGTGGTAGTAGCATGCGTTGTAAAATCATGCGATGTAATGGTAGTTGCGATGTAAAAACCACGCTGTAAAAGCATGCGTTGTAATTGTTTGCGTTGTAACATCATATATTCTCTGTTTACATCTGAAATTATCATATTAACCAATAGAGGCTTAATAATTTTAAAAAACTGCATTTCCTACAGGTTAGTATAGCATTTATTTTTCATTGCAGGAGTGTGCATTGTTTTACATGCAGTTGCTTAAAAAAAAAGACCAACAAAATGGTTACGCAATATTTTGTTCTTTTAAGCCACATCTTTGACCCCCATTGCCACAATCACTCACCCCACATTGCACTCAGGATCACAGTTCCCATACTATTTTACCCTAGCATCCATCTGCAAAGGACATGATACAACTGCATTTCCCATTATTAGGAAGTGATATCACTTGATTTCCCATCATGCATCTCCACAGTAAGTAACATCACTTAGTGTCTTCTCCCTACTTCAATCAACTCTTCAGGGCATCACATCAACCACATATCCTCAGCACAGTGGATGCACAGACAAGGGCATCACCTGTTTGGGCCTAGAAGGGTCAGAAAGGGCCTCGGACCAGAACTCCTGTTCCAGTGAAATTTAAAAAGTAAGATAGAATCATGTGCCTCATGCAGCACCCCATACTGCCAAACCCCACAATCACACCCATATGTAGGTGACCCAGAATCTCATATAGCATTCGCTCAATACATAGACTCAACCTGGTGCAAATCCCACTAACATGCTCAAACTAAAGATACATAGTCCAATTCATGATCAGCAATGCTCGCTCTGCAGTAGTCCATGCATCATCATCGCAGACTTCATCACCTATCACTAGCTTGACACCCTCTTCATCACAGAAACATGCATGCCACCACTTCGGACATCTTAGATGTTCTTCTTCACTCAGACTACATCATACACTGTGTGGACCACACACATAAGAAGGGAAGAGGCCTCACTGTCATCCGTAAGCCCTCCTGCTCCTTTACTCTAGGTTAGCAAGTAACACCCAAATCCATGGAGCTGCTGACAGGCCATTTCTAACTTTGACGGTCACCTTTCATCTCATCTATAGGCCTCCAGACAGAATAAGGACTTCATTGAGGAATTCTCAGGTCTCCTTACTTCCTCGCCCATCAAACATGCCCACACCACCCTCTAGGGCAGCGGTCTTCAATCTGTGGGGCGCGACCCCCAGGGGGACCGTGGAGGCATGGGAAAGGGGTCGTGCTCTTCATTTGCGAAAAGAAAACATCCCAGGTGGTTAATTCCGGTAATTAAAAAGCTTTCCCTGGAATGTTGTTATTCAGGGACTCTCCTGTGCTGGGAAATCAAAGCCAGGCAGACAGCTAAACACACCTTTCTACAAGTGTGTTGCTGGCCTGAAAGAAATGCAAATGTGCACAATGAGTTAATCTGCAAATGTAAAGGACTTTCAGATTAACTAATTGTGCACATTTTCATTTCTTTCAGGCCAGCAGCACACTGGCAGAAAGGTGGGTTTAGCTGTCTGCCTGGCTTTGATTTTTTCAGGACAGCAGAGTGCTGTTGCAGTTACTTGTTCAAATCACATGAAGCTTTTTGAGTGGTAGTGCACAGAGTTAACTAAGCAGTGAAGTGCTTGCTTTTAATTGTTGTTGTATTTACATAGTGCTTACTATCCCTGAGAGTGTGTTGAAGGGACAGTTATGTAGAAAAAAATGCATCCATAGGGTCTGGATATTACTAAAATCTGTGGGCCTCATTTACAATGAAATGGTGTAGGGCAGCTCCGCAAGTATTTTTGCTGCACTGCCCTATGCCAATTCAAAAGGGCAGGAATGGACTGTATTTATAAGATACGGTGCACTCCTGTCCTTTCTGCCAGTGCACAATTTGGTGCCTAGCGCCAACGCAGGCACCTTTGCACCATGGTGCAAGGGTATCTGCATTGTTGGCAGGATTGTTTTTGTATAAGAAGGCACGCCTTCCTGCTGAAAAACAACCCATGGAGGCTTTTTCCTCTTTCTATGTGTGCTGCACATAGAGGAAACAATTGAGGAAAAATAAAGATATTTCTCCTCATTAAGCATCCCCTGAGGCAGCGTACAGTTTTGATGCATCCTCAGGATTACAGATCCTTGTAAATCTGGGAATGTGTCAAAACCCATAGGAAAACCCACCGCAAAAAACCCACCGCAACGCCCATGGAACGCCCCCCCCCCTGACGCAGTGTAAGGCAACGCATCGACTTGCGTTGCCTTACACCATATCTAGGAGGCCATGAAAAGCCACACAAAGTGACTTTGCGTGGCCTCGTAGATATGGGTCTGTACTTTGCGGAACCAGAGCGTTATAAAAAATGACGCACCGGCAGCTCAAGGGGCTTATATTCTTGCTTATTGCTAC
The DNA here is from genome assembly GCA_963921515.1 of Calotriton arnoldi. Taxonomy (NCBI): domain Eukaryota; kingdom Metazoa; phylum Chordata; class Amphibia; order Caudata; family Salamandridae; genus Calotriton; species Calotriton arnoldi. The sequence continues at coordinate 352,825 of CAWUFW010007868.1, read as the reverse complement.
ATTTGGGTGTTAAACTGGTACCATTGAGGTGCAACCACAGATTGACCGTTTCTCTGGAGAACATTTATGGTTGTCCATAAGTAGTACCAGGTTCTAGAAATTTTTGTCGGGAGGGGGTCCTTGCGCCTAAAATTTTTTGATGGGGGGGTCTCGGCATCAAAAAGTTTGAAGACCACTGCTCTAGGGTCACTTCAACTATCCAGGCAAAACAACCTCAAATATAAAATAAAAAGAGACACTCTCTTCAAACTCATTAATACACTCAATGTAGTACAGCATGTCACACAACTAACACACTCCAAAGCCTTCATCCTTGACTTTGTCTTCTCATTATCACCAACAATCCAATGCAAACCACCCATAACCCTGAACTGGCTTGACCACTTTGCCATCCTTAGCTCCATGCTTAGCATCCTACTAACAAACCAAGATCAACACAAAGGAGAAGACCAAACCTTCAGATCCTTCAAAGAAGTTTCTATTGACAACCTAATGCTTGAACTCATCTCTCACACTATCAACTCTATGCCTGACACCAACACCCTTCTAAACAACTTCAACAATGTTTTGGAAAGCTATGTGAACATCCACGTCCCAATTAAAACACACACGTGCAAGTCAAAGCCTTCAGCACACTGGTAAAGACCTTGTTGGCAATACACAATCCATCTGTAGACAGGAAAGAAGATGGAAGAAAAATAGAACTTCCAAGGACATCTTAATATGGAAATTCCTCCGCTCAACATGCAGACAGCTCATTACATCAGCCAAAGCAAAGTACTACACCAACACCATCAATGAAGCCACCAACAAAAGCAGATGCTGGCTGTTCAAGGCACACTTCATCAACACCCTGTGGGAACCTGCTATTCCTCACTCCACAGAAAAGTGAAATGCCATCTAACTCTTCTTCTGTGAAAAATACAGAAGATCCAACAATGCATTAACAATACCAATCCTGCTTCAATTCTTACACCCACCACTTCCCATAGAATTCCACTCTGGTCAGTCTTCAAAACCCTATCTTTCCTATATCTCACTGACATACTCAACTCCCTCAAAGCCACTTCTTATGAACATGATGTTTTTCCATTGCCATGTATCAAAGCTCTCTCTGGAAATGCTCTCTTATCCATACTTACTATTGTCGATGCTTCCCTCACTCAAGGCCTTTTCACAGAAGCTCTCTTGACAGGCCAGATCCACCCGCCCCTAAAACCAACACTAGACTCTTATGACCTCGCCAGCTACTGGTCCATCACTCCTTTACCATCCGTCACCAAGATCAATGGAAAAGCAGTCTATGTTCAAATTCAAGGCCACATCAAGGCTGACCATCTCCTCCACAATTACCAGTCTGGATTCAGATCATGCTGCAGCACAGAAACCGCCACCTTGCACATCCTAGACGATGCTCTTTTGACCACAGAGGAAGATCCTGATATTGCTGCACCTCTCAACTGCCTTCAACACAGTCAAACATCTGACTTTCATATGCACCTTGGAGTCACAAATGGGATTAATCTGGTAATATGATTCCCTGGATCTCCTCCTACCTTTCCAATTGATACCATATTGTTTAATTGGGCATGTCCAGGTCACAGAAGATCCCTATCACCTGTGGTTTCCCCCAGGACTCCATACTGTCTCCTGTCATCTTCAACCTATAAATGAAATTGTTTGGTGCTCTACTTATAAGTAACAACATCAAAAATCACCAATATGCCACTGATACATAGCTCTACTTGAAAGTCTTCTCTACTTCAGACAATTAGCAACTCAAACACTGCTTGTACTTCATCCAGACCTGCATGTCCAGCGCCTACCTGAAGTTCAACTCAACCAAGACAGAATTCCTGCTATTTGCCAAGAACAATAAACAAGATACAGTACAAATCTGTCTCAATGACGTGAACATTGACAGCTTCGAACCCCAACTTTCACCGAATGCCAAGTCAATTGGATTCACCCTGGACATCAGCCTTACTCTCAAGGAACCCACTGCCAAAAAACAGAGACAACCTGGTATCAGCTCTCTCTTCTAAAGAAAGTCATCCAGAAAGCGACTTCTGAACTGCTGTTCAAGCACTCATACTCTTGCATATGGATGATGGTAAGGCCCTTCTCATCGGACTCCCAGACACCAGACAGGGACATCATATATGCTGCAGCAGTGGGCTCTCATCCTGGGCCTGAAGAAAAATATACACATCATTCCATCCTGACAGAACTCCACTGGAACTCCTTGCCCTCCCGTATCATCTTCAAAACCAGCTGCATCATTTGCAAAGCTATCATGACCAGCAACCTCACTTATCTTGCAGAGAAGCTCACCATCTCTGGTGGAACTCTCCATACCTGCAGTTAGGACACCATCAGACGGCAGATTAAGAGGTGCAAAAATCAAGACATTCAGAAGGTAGAAAGGAAGGAGAGAGCCATTCAAAATAAAAAAGAGATACAAAATTTGAATGTTTAAGTCAAGGTGAGTTTTAATGCAGGATTTTAGAAATATAGTAGGCGGAGATTGCTTGTGATAGCATGCAATCATTAATTGTAACCCTGTACAAAGAAATATTTTTTTCAACTGTACACTAAATCGACACTAAATCGACATTGAATGACAGGTGTAGTCCAGCAGCCTCGTGGAAGTCTTGGTTCTCAATGGGAGTTCAAGGCTACCTACCAACTGAGAAAGTAGTGGTAGTGTATCAGCCTCTGATTCTGTGCTAAAAACTGTAATATTTTCGCTTTAGGCTCACAAGTGTCAGTTCTGTTGTGAGAAAGAGTACACTGTAGCACCAGTCAAGGGCCCTGGACCTGGGGGCACGGCACCTCTTTGGGGCTAGGACTCCAGCTCATGGGCTCCACCAGTGGAGTCCAGGGCAAGTACAGTGGTTACTGGTCAACTGGGCACTTAGCAGGTGCAGGGCTTCTATAGCTTTTGTGTCCCTGAAGCGTAAGAGGAGGCTAGCCAGTTAGCCCTTGGAGTCCACTCACTAGTCCTTGGCAAAAGTGGGAGCAGGCCCAGCCCTTGTGGTCTCTCTATCTGTGAAGCCAATAGCAGGAGTAGCCCTTCTCTTTCTCAAGTTCTGTCTTGGTTCAGCAGGAGCAATATTTCTTGATGCAGCCTTTCTTTCTTTTCTAGGACTACAGGTTCAGCAGGTGCAGTTCTTCTTCAGATTTTCCAAGTCTAGTAGTGTTAGGAGGCTGGTAACCAGGGGTGCCACTTTTATGCCAATTGTGAGTTTGTGGGTGAGGAGGACTCCCTAACCAATGAGGGCAAAATTCCCTATAGGGCAACCCTACCCACTCTTGCATCACTTCCTTTGGTATTGGCACTAATCAATCTCATAGTGCATCCCTCTGCCCAAATCCAAGATGTCAGAACCTTTCCTCCCTTGGTCAGATCTACGGGCATACCCCTGAGGTGGGTCCAGTATAATGAGACACCCCCTCCTGGAAAACCAGTTTGCAGCATGTGCTCCCCCTTTGGAAGAGCTTTCAGCCTGTCTACCAACACATAGGAAAGAGAATGCTATAGTGTGACTTCCAATAAGAGACAGCTGACCCCTTTGAAGCTGGGCCATCTATGGCTACCGTCCTCTGGCCATCCTGTCAAGAATAGGTCACTTATCCTCCCACCAAAAGAAGGCCTTTTGTTCCTCATTCCTGAGAGCACTTCACACCTACTGGCAGGAGGGCAGCAGGCTGTCTTAGGAGACAACTGCTGTTGTTAATCAGAAATGGTTACTAGAACTCTGGGCAAGAAAGTGGTGCCTTTCAAATGCCACCTTTATATTAAGAGTTACTTTAAATCCGACTTCAGCACTATGTCATGTCTAATGTAACACTTAATTTGATACCTCAAAGAACTATCTTTGGTGGTCCCAAGTGGATGTTAACACCTAGCGTTTGGGCTGGTGTAACACCATGCTAGTCAATGGAACTACCAGCCCTGCTATAGTGAAACCAGAAATGGCTCGTTTTCACTGTCAGGACAAGTAAAGCATATAAGAACCATGTTCTTCTTTTTAACATTTTGCACCCTGCCTTATGGGCTTTTAAGGCCTTTTCTAGGGGTGACTTACAAATATTAAAAAGTAAGGTTTGGACCAGGCAAAAAGGATTATTTTGCATGTCGAGTTGGCAGTTTAGAAGCTGCCTGACCAGGCTGAGGTGGCAGACCTAGAGCCATGTTTTCACGTTGTCAATGCAGATATGGCACAATTAAGTATTGCAGCCCACTCGTGACATTTAACTTACAAGCCCTGCATACACTTTGTACCATTTACTAGGGACTTCCAGGAAATCAAATATACCAATCTGGTGTAATACATTTTGAGGGGTCAGAGCACTTGCACTGGGACTTGGTCAGCAGAGATTCAGTGCACTTCAGAGTCGACAATCCAGCAGCATCTGTCCGAAAATAGAGACAAAAAGAGTGTGAATAGGGGGTGGGGGAGGGGTGATTATACAAAAAGGACCTTTTCTCACAAATACTTTGAAGTATTTAACAATTTATGCCTGCAATTCATTTTACTCCATACATTAACTACACACATTAGCATGTGCTATGCAAATATCCGCCAACTTAATATATAACAAGGCAGTTGATAGACAGGCAGAAGCAGAAAGATACAACCAAAAATCTAATAGCACAAGATGAGAGGGGAATACTTTTCTGGGTGGAGCCAAAGCCCCCTCTATGTATATTTGTATATGTATATTTATGTATATGTATATGTATAGTTCAATGTATGAGCACTGTCAATCTGGTTCTTAAAGAGGAAATGAGGTAGGAAGAGCAAGAATGGAAATAAGAAAGTTAATGAGGGGAAAACTGAAGGAAGCTAAGAGGGGGCAAAATAATAGAACCACATATGGAGGAAGAAAGGTAAGAAAGAAAGAAGAAGAAAAAAGAATGAAAATAGAAAGAAAAAAAGAAAGAAAACGGAATCATAATTGTCTCAAGACAAGGAGTAAGAGTAAAAAGCAGCTAGTGTGCTGGATCCAAATGAAGTAGGAGTAACATATGTGAATAAATAATATAGAGCTGAACATAGTGATAGCCATGAAAGAGAAGAGGAGGCGAAAGAGAGAAAGAATAGGGATTGTGTCCGTGAACACGGATGCAGCCTTCTCCCGCGCTCTGAGCTTGCTGCTCTGACAGATAAGCTCAGTCTATGAATTACTACAGCATGTTCGAAACCGGATTTCCAACAGGTCACTGGATGTCAACATTGCCAGTAGCTATTTTGATGAAGTGCTTGCCGCAAACAATGCCTCCCGGCTGGAGATCTATGTACAGTACTTCTGTTATCTCAATTAAAATCCCCAGAATGGAGTGAGAACAGGTACGGATTTTAAAACCGTCCCCGTGCTTAGATCTTTTTGTACAGGTTTTCAAAGGAGCGTGTGCGAGAAACCTGCAATGTGGTCTGGTTGAGAGGGCGGACGCCTCACGGGTGGGGCCGCACTAGGGAAGGGGAAATCTGGGGGGCTGCCACAATGAGGGACTGAGAGAAATAATCCACCTATTACTACTGACTCCTATGAGTATGGCAGCAGCGTGCCTCAGGTGGGTGAGGACCTGCTGTTGCCGCCATTTTGCCAGTATTCTCACCACCCTGCTTTAAGTCATTCTGAGTTGCTTTGCTGGCTTGGGCAAGGAGGACCACAGAGCATCTTTCCTGGCGACCGCAGAAGCTATCGAAGCCCTGCTCGTCCACAGCCTCTGCTCTTCCCCTACAGTCTCATCAGCACCATTTTCCAGTCAACCTGATCCTTTACAATTGATGGGAGTGATCGGCTTACGTACGAAGGTGTACGTGAGCAATCAAATGATTGTACATTGGACTTTTTGTCTGTGTGCCCTAGTGTAAACTATTATTATTATTATTACTGTTCTTGAGAGCTTGGTTGTGGCTAGGATTGGACAAGCATTGCGCATTCCTTGGGTGTTATCTTTACGTATAGATCAGTTTTGTATTTTTAGGAAGTTGTTTAAATCAAGAAAAGCATTGTCCCACTACAGTACCTCTATACTGTGAAGTTTTATCAATTCTGCTGTTTGTAAATAACATAACAGGTGTATTTGTAAAGGTGTCCTGGCGCTGAATAACAGATGTTTATTGTTACCCAACGCAATGGTACTCATTTTATCGACCTCAGATGGATGAAAGGCTGAGTGGACCCGCTGGGATTTGAACCTGTGACCATGAGGTTGAACACAAGCCCCTGCAGTGGCTGCTTTAGTCCACTGAGCCACCAGACCCGGCTAAATAGACAGCGCCAGGGCTTTAAGTGGGATGAAAAAACTGGGGGTCTCTCAAAGGGGCGTAGCCAATGTAATTAAGGGCGTGGCTTAAAAACATGTAAGCCAAAAATCTGTGCTTAGCATAGTGTGCCGCCCGACTTGTATTTTGCTGTTTCTGTCTTTGCATCCAGATATATGATACAACAAGTAACATCATACCTACAACAAGTCAGGATTATTGGCTTTGTCAATGGTTGTTCGTCGCATAAGATAAATAAGCAGCAACTATGGCTTGTATATAATATTGAAAAAGCTTCCACTTAAAGCCCAGTGTGACACAACGACAATGTTGCTGCTCCTGAGTTTCAAAAAGAGAAGGGAAATCCAGAGAGAAAATGACTCTCTTTAAAGGATTTCCCTTCCCCTACAACGCCTGTCATGACGTCATGCCGTAACTTCTCCACGAGTGAGAAGTGAGCAGTGTGAACAGCGCACATCGATGTGCCTGCTGCCACTGCAGTCCGGGAAAAAACGGACCGCCTGTGCCAGGGCACAAAACAGAGCCCGATAGAGACCCGTTTCGAGACCCCCTTTAAAAAACTGCCGGTGCTCAGCACCGGTGAGACCCGGCCCACTTAAAGCCCTGGACAGGGCTACGGACTTTGAGATCACTTATTGTGTCTTCATTCAAGGCCACTATTGTCCGATGTGATAACTACAGCACTGGGCTCCTGTCAGGCCTTGAGGTAAAGATGCGCAATTTTCCCTAATTGTTTTTTTTTATACTTGTGTGTGGGGCCAGGGGAAGAAGGCACTTAGGGGCATATTTACAGGAAAGTGGTGAAGCGTGTCCATAAGCCAAGAAGGCTAACCCCGCACTCTATCACTTTAGAAACGCAGGGCTGCACCAGATTTACAAGAATATGGTGCAGCCCTGCGTTTCCCCTTGCACCGGCGCTAAATTTAGCTGCCTAGCGCCAACGCAGGCACCCTTGTACCATAGTGCACGGGTGCCTGCATTGAGGGGAGTGATTGTTTATGTGCAGGAAGGTGTCCCTTTCTGCACATAAACAATCTTTAAATGGCGTTTTGTAACTTCTATGGGGCATATTCTCAAGGACTTATCGCAGAGTTAGCGGCACTTTATCTCAGCCAAAGTGACAATAGATTTTCCGCCCTATTCACAAGCTGGTGCTAACAGCCGATATTGCCAGTTTTCCCGCGATAGCAGCCGCAAAAAACATTGCCATGGATGACACCGGCAACTAACGCTAATGAGATGCAGAGTAGGGGTTCCCGTGCAAAAACACACGAAAACACCACTTCGCGAGATTCACAACGACCAGTCAGATCTGCGATGCGAAGCAAGAACAGGCGATAAGGCGCGATAGAAGCAGGGATTTAGCACCTGCCTTTTGCTGGTGTTAAGCAGGATGACTACCTGCAGTATGACAGGGAGCCCAGCCCAGAGCCACATCTGAAGACCAACAGATGCCATGGAGACAATGAACATGCAGCTCGGAGAACCAAGAGGGCCACAACACCCATCGCCACCACTCCCAGGCCCCCCCCTCTTGACCCCCTCCGGACCACCACCCCCGGATTACCACCTAGGCAGCACAGGACAGCGGACGACCCTGAAACGCACCAGCTCCAGAGACTCCACACCAGAGGAAGCCATTGGCCAACACAGGCTCAAAAGGACTACCATACACCGCATCCTGACCCACATTGCCCACAGGCTGATGGTACCAACACAGCGGACAAAGCTGCTGGCTGAGCTGCACCTGTTGGCCCCTGGTACCTTCCAAACAACAACTGCCAGAGTCGGAGGAGTCTCACAGCCACCCCCATCAAACTCCCTCACACATGTCATGGATGCATGTCCACAAAAGCAACGGCGGGCCCCTGTATCCGCACCACACGACAGTACCAATTCGCAGTATACCTGCGCAACCAACCCCAACGCCAGCCATGCCAGACGCTTCCGTGCCCCAGACCCAGGATCGTAGTAACCGTAATGTGGGTGCGCCAGGTCATGAAGTCCAGTAGTCAACAGTAGTGTCAAAACAGAACTTTATTACAAATACACAAACAAACAAAACGAAAAGCTCAGCCAATGCATTCCATTCCCAATGGGGAACTCCAACAGGGCAATGTGTCTCCAGAAACCTGTGGGAGAAATGGTGACAATGGTCAAACTCCCATATAGTCACATGGCTAATCTGGTACAGTGTACTGCACTTGGACAACCCGGAATGCCCACAGGCATGACAAATCATGCATGAGAAGACCGTAACAGAAGTTTGTGTGGCCGTAACTGTCGTAAGAATGAAAAGGAAGGTAACGACCACACGAACTGCTGTTACGGTCACATAATGCAGGACTCATCATACCAAGAGCATCACGGTGTGTGTCAGCTCGATACCTCTGCCCCTCACTCCACCCACACTGCGCAGGAACAACTTGAGACCACGCAAGGGAACTACGCCATAGCTGGCGTCACGCTCGTGTTGGGGGCAATTCACAGCACACATGTACGACTCGTGCCGCCTGCCGACACTGCACACAATCACCGCAACAGCAACCACACACATGCCATCAATGTGCAGACAAACGTGGACCACCGTGGCCTGTCCACCAATGTCATCGCAAACTCCCCAGGCAGTCTGCATGATTCCCACATGTCCGCAGGTCTACCACCAACCAGCGCTTTGAGGATGGCCCCCATGGAAGTGCACTGCCCATCGGCAAGTACCAAATGAACACACCACACACCTCAACTCCACAATCCCCCAACTCACAACTGTGGTAATGCACACGTCACAAATCCACCACCAAAGTGACTACTGCGTGTGTCTCAGTCTCCGCAACAACCTGTCCATAGTCCTACACACATGTGGTCGACCACCGTCCAACGGACATATTCACACTGGAGACGAGGTGGCTTCATCCCAAAACAACCCACGCACATCACGTCAATGCATGCAGGGCCGTGTCAGCCAGGGCGGCTCCCCCCCCCAGCCACGAGGCCGCCGCTGTGACCGGTGGTGCCTGCGCGCTCCGGTGCACCTGCTGCACCCCAGCCCTGGTCCCGAGGCCGACACGCCGCCCAGCGATGACTGCCCGCCCCTGTGCACCCAGGCTTCATTGCTCACCTGCCGCCACCGGCGTGTCACCATGAGGGCCCTCCACGTGCTGGTGCACCCTCCTCACCCGGATGCTGGATTCTGCTCCACAGGCCCCCAGCGGCCACGCACCGCGGAGTCATGTGTGTGCCGACTGCTGCCTTCGGCGTGCACCACGGTCCAGCAGGGCTCACAATTCAAATCGAAGCACGATTAGCAGGATGGCTCATCGAGGCCTACGCATCACCGCAGGCCGTACACCCGCTCAGCGCTTCATGTGCCACTAACCGTGTGCAACTCAAGTCGACGTCCCGTGCAGGGCCGCAGTGCAGCGGGTGCCACTAACTCCGTGCGCCACAAGTCATGGACCCTTCATGATTGAGCCACGTGGTGCGGACGCCATCATGTCATCTCCGGCAGTGGGGATTGTGATGTGCTAGGCCCCTTTCATTGGCAGGGTCACATGTCCTGTGACGCCTGTGCTGGATGGGTGTGGTGTGGGTGTTAACCAGCCCTCAGGGAGTGGCTGTGGCATGCTGACAACTAGACCACTGATCAGCAGATAACTAAAGGGAAGACCTGGGACATGTAGCTTTGACGTCCCCCCTCTGAGCATAAGCGGAGTGGTCTGGCCTGGCATATGCCAGGCCAGCGTAGGGGGGGAACAATGACCCCGGGGCTCTGGGCGTGCTTCAGTTCCGGGCTGGACAAGGAAGTAACTGATGCTTGTGTCTCTGTTGTAGTGTCTACGCCACCCGGATCGCAATCGGCAATGTTGCACCCTGTGACGCAAGTCCCACGACATGAGCAACATGGACGTAAGGGGGAATCACTGACCCTACATTCATCCATACTTTCATACTTGAATGATCAAAGACATGACACATCTGTGCGATTCGGAATGTTTTATTCACATCCAATGGAGTGGTGCAGCTGGAGCAGTACAGGGTCATGCAAACCCCACTTCACATTATTGGCCCGTGGAGGGCCAGCCAGAGTCCTTCAGGGAATGACAAGTATATCGGAAGAGAAAGAGTGCAGTCCGCAGTCTGATTGCTGTGTCATTGGTAACCAAACAGAATATGGCAGTCCATGTCGAGGTCCAAGGTGAGTGTCGCAGAGTGCATCGGGGGACAGTGGAAGGTGATGATGCAAAGGGCAGGACCAAGCAGAAACAGGCCATATGGCGGAGATGAATGCTACTGCCTCCTCCTTACCAGTAAGGTTGATTCACCCGCATCTTCATCCTCTGATGTCACATGTGCCTCACACGTGGGTGTAGGTGGTATGTCGGCTGCACTGTGTGCCACTGACACATCAGGGGCCAGAGGTGAATTGCCTGCCGCACTGCGAGGCACTGACACATCAGGGGGCGGGGATGTGGAGGTAGAAGCAGCAGCAGCATTCATCTGCGCAAGGCCTTGAGGCAGCAATGCCATGATGATGTGCTGCAGGGCATGGAAGGTCCCAGCCACAACTCGCTGGTGTGCAGCCGTGGCAGCCATTCTTTCTGCCATCATCCGCTCCATGTTCTCCATGTGCCCCCGCATCTGTCCCAACTCCCGGCTGACATCGCTGGAGCCACTCTGACTGGACAGTTGTTCTTGTCTCAGTATCATGACTCCAGCGATGTCTGCCATGGATCGTTGGAGAGCATGGAGCAGACTGTGGGTGTCCATTAGGGACTGTATGTGGTCCCTGATGGGAATCAGACACCCATGTATGGCATCAAGTTTGACTGCCATGAGGTCAAACCCCACCCGCACCTGATCGGCCATCTTCTCCTGGGCCACCAACACACAGCGTTGGAAGGCCATGTGTTGTTCGTGGAGGTCCTGGGAGGCGCCGGGGTGGTAGGTGCGTCCTGCTGTGTGGTCTGTGCAGGGGGTGGGGTCTCCTCAATGCAGCTGGGCTGCCTTGCTCCTGGAGGTGGGGTAACAAAGCTGTCAATGAGGACTTGGAGGGCTTCAGCGTCGATGTCGGAGGTGTCCTCCCCGTCATCAGTGAAGAGTTGTTGGGGCTGCTCTGCAGGAGGTGTTGATGCTCCCTCTGCAATGGGAAGGGGAGATGCAGTATTACATTGTGTTCACATGTGTGTTGACGCATTGTACAAGTTCACATACAGACTGCATGGCAATGTACATTGTGGCTGTTCAGGAGGAGCTGCCTATTTGATGCGGGACAGTGGACATTTCGACAACATCACGGATATGTGTTTGTACCTGTACATTTACATCTCACATTTCCCTGCTATGCCAAATGTGATTGGCCAGTTTCTACACACAGGCGGCACCTGTGGTTTCCTATGTCCTGTTGTTAACGTGTTGCAGTTTGTACCACATTGTTGTCAATGCTGATGTGCTCTGAATGTCATGTGTGTGTGCTGCATTTTGGGAGGGTCGCCCCTGCAGCTCTGATTTGGCTGCCCCTTGTCCCTTTCAGGCGGTGTGCCTTTGACTTCTGTGCCCATACAGTGATGAGATGTTGCAGACTAGGGTGGATTTGGGTCTTGGTGGCAGTTGGGACTCTGGGGCATGGTTTGTCCACAGATATGTAGTTGACGTCAGGGGTTGTTTATGCAGGTGGATGTGTCAGAGTGTGACCTGCTCCTTTACGGATGTGGTCCACACTCCGCCACCACAGTGTGGTGGTGTGCACCATGTCATGATGATCGGACTGCAGCCATGCTAATCATCATGCAGTGTCACTTGCATTGTCAGTGTGGCTCACGGACACGCAGCTTTGCTGGGTTCAGCACATGTTCATGGGTTGGTAGTGAGATGAGTGATGTGTGGGAGGGACTCCTCTGGGCACATAGATGACGGGGGCCTACGTGCAGTTGCTATGTGTGCTGCAGTGTGCCAAGGGGTTCAGGGACATGGTCCAGAGTCATTGTGGGTGTGAAATGTGCTATACTCCATTGTGCATGTGTGCCATTGTGCCCATCTTAAGTGGCTTAATGCTGCCTTGTAAATAAGGCGAAGCCCCTATCGCCAACACAGCGTCTTTAAAAGTGACGTTGTGGTGGCGATAGGCGCTTGTAAAAAAGCCCCCTTAGCATGCTCTATACACTCTTGCAAAATGTTAGGCTCTCACTCACTCTGTGAGTTTGCTTTGCACCTTGTGTTAGTTTTGATATGTTATGTTGATATTTTAAGTGCATTTATATAGTGCAGACCCACTAATTGTACAGTCCCTGTTGGGCCAGAATTATCCCCTTTGTGGCTCTCGCAAGAATGGACCCCTGCACATTTTCCCCTGCATGATCCTAGAGGGAATGACTCCCTGCTGTGTTAGACTTCTGGGAAAGCCCTGATATCTCTGAAGGTTTTGGGGGTTTTATCCTCAACTATCACAACAATCACACATGTTCAATGAATGCCTCTTGTGGGATTGGATGAGACCCCAGAGTGAGACTGTTAGATGTTTGAAGGAAGGAAGTTTGAAATGAGGTGGACACTGTTGAGACAACTCCCTGTTTATTGGACTTAGCTCCATAAAAGAGACTGGATTCAAAGCCACCTCTTGTGACCCTGGAACACCATCATCCCACTTTAGGCCACCTTTAGCACGTGCCACAGTTAGACTTTAATGGGCTTTTCCAGACTTCAGTGAGAAGCATTCGATCTCATTGATGCTTATAGAATAGATCAGCTCCTTTTTTTTTGTCGTTTTCCACTTTGCAACTTAAATAGTTTGGATAATAACATACATATTTCTCTAAAGCGTTTGTCAGAAATTTACAGCACTCGTCCTGCAACTTGATAGTGAAGGTGCTTGTTGATTTGTGTCTTCACCAGCCCCCTTCGCGAAGACAATCCAGCACTATCAGGCCAACACTATCGATGGTGAGGCAAGGGGCACTTCAAGAAGGCCTGCTGACTCAACTCTGTAAACATGTAAATATTAGTGCATAACCCTCTATCCATTACCCCTCTCCTGACAGCCATTTATCACAAGATGTCCCTTTGGAGTGACACCCCGAGCCCCCTCTTCTCGGCTCTGGAATGGTTCTCGGTACTGAATGCGCGTGGATCTGAACCCCTTTCATTCTGCAACATCCTTCAAGGGTGGCTCGTGGCACATCAGTGATGCAGGGTGCAGGATATCTACACCGCCCCTGCCTGCTCTGGATAATTACAGCCTCTCCACTTCCAGCGCTGTCAAACCAGTGCCTTTCACCACCACCAGAACTGGAAAATACATAAATAAATAAATAAAAATAATGAGGGGAACAACAGCAGAATGGACAGACTGCAACTGAGATGATTGATTTCACTAGGATAGGTGTCAACCCAATCCTTGGCTTACATCTCTCTTTCTGTTAGCAGACTGCAGTGACTTTGACAGCACAGCACACGTTATTAGTGCCTGGTTAGTTATTAATGTAGTTATTATTTCTATAACAAACAATGCAGGGTGCTAATCAATCATACTCAGAGGGGTGCATGAGAACGGGGAATCGATACATACTGCTGGCAGCCGTCATCTGCAGAAACTTACATTTATTTTAGAAAGAATGAAGAGCTTTGTCAGAAGGGCTGACAAATTAAGAGGAAACAGAAGGAGACAAGTTGGGAGGGAAAACTATTGAAGCAGAGCCAGTGAGGGACAGGGAGGGAATAGTAACAGAGTCATTAGAGAGGGGAGAGAGTTGTAACCCAGGGAAATGGGAGAGGATAGAAACAGAGTCATTAGAGAGGAGAGAGAGTCGTAACCCAGGGAAATGGGAGAGGATAGTAACAGAGTCATTAGAGAGGGGAGAGAGTCATAACCCAGGGAAATGGGAGAAAATAGTAACAGAGTCATTAGAGAGGGAAGAGAGTTGTACCCCAAGTCATGAACTTGAGGGAGGGCGGTCAGGGGATGTTATGTTTCATATAGGTACCCTAACATAGGCCCGGGTAACATCATACCCCTTCACCTATATTACCTCCCCTACACTACACTGTAACAAGCCTTTTTAGAATTGAACCTTTACCTAGTTCTAGTCCTGGGTGCAGAAGGAGGGTTTCTCCTGAACAATAGAGTCCTATAACTCCATCAATAGTCTCACACAGTATGAATGGATATTCATAAGGGTTCTTAGAAACCAGGCTGGGGATACACCACCTTCCTCCCCACATCTACGTACACGGTTCATCCCATACGTCATCCTCAAAACCAACAATGGCTAATACAAGCAACAAGGGACAAAGGATCCCTAGATACTTTTTGTATAAATATAGCACCTCTTGCGAGTGTTAGTCAGAGGGAACCGAGACTTCCAGGCCGACACACTGACCAGAGACGCTGAGGCTCCTGCATGCAGACGCTCCAGCTGAGAGTGGTCTGAACATCCCTCGCGGGGTGTTCAACTCGAGACCAAGAAGGGCTCCTACATTCTCACTACAGGTAATGGGGTTCGACTAAATCCTAGAGGGATTCTTGGCTTCACACCTACTCACATGCTAGGTACACTTAGGTACATCTAGATAGGCATCGTAGGAGTACGCGCTTTCTTTTATCAATGCATTTTATATTCATGTAATTATTAATGCTTAGTGCAAGATGGTAGAACTATACTATCTATTTATTTTCATAGTACTGCTAATCATATATCTCTGCTACTGTCTAATGGTTGTTGCAGCTCATATATTCTACACGAGAATAACAACTGTTCAATAAACCTTATTGAAACGCCCAGGCTGTTTATTCTGTGTATCTCTGAGACGAGATAAGTGAGCACGAATGACTGAGCGAAAAGTAGTACATTGTTTCCACGATCCTGAGGGATCAGGGTTGTCATGTTCTGAGGTTGCCAGAAACTATTCTCTCCCCGATAAGAGGAGACATTAGTGGCACTGTGAGCTAGCTAATGCAAACAGGCTAACATTCTCGGTGGGGGTGCTCAGAATCAGTCTGCCACCAAACCCACAGTTTATGTTATCCGAACGTGCAGGTCCTGTATGGGTAATATAGGAACTACACGACAGGGAGAAGAGCAGAGACAGAAGGCAGCAATGCTACTGCGCCCTGGTTGAAGAGAGAATGGGAAAACCAGGATCTGTAGGTGGGAAAGGGAAGAGGGCTAAGCTCTAGAATGAAGATAATATGAGGAATGAACATTAGGCATAAATTAAACCTGGGACTGTAAGTGAGAAATGACAACTCAGGTCAAATTTCTTGTACCTTTATCAAAATGGACTTTGAAGTAATGGGTGGCAATGGGTGGTAGTAGAAGTGAATGATAACTGATCTGTTATGTCCATGGATGTCATTTAGGGGTCGCCAGGGTTTGCAGCTGTGACCATTAGCTTGCCTCTTGCGGCCACTGGCACTGTATTTGAGGCCCCTAGCTTCAAAGGTGGCAAAAGGAGTGCCAAGAACATATTCCACATTTCTTATTTTCTGCCCGTTTTTCATTATATTAGAAGTGAATAATATTTGGTTATTCACAATTAGTGTAATAACTTAACTGGAACAGGACCTTTGATGGCAGCTGTGGTTAATAAAAAGGGTTTTAAGTTTATGTTGTGTGTGCGTAAAACGGGTGAGAGCTTGTTTATTTGTGAGCACATAGCTATCTGTGTAAGCATGTGTGTGTGTGTGTGAGTGAAAGTAAATGAGAGTCAGTGACATGTAGTGAGTGAGAATATGTGAGATTGAGACACAGATACACTATTCTCTGACACAAGACAACGCTGCACCACAGTTGCTGCGCCACCTTGGGTCAAAGGGGAAGGAAAAAGATGCATCATATCTACTAAGATATGGTGCATTGTTTTCTCGCAATGGGCACTTCTGCTCATTTTGCAGTCATGCACCAATGCACACACTTTTCAGTATAGTGCAAAGGTATGTGCATTCTCTAAAACATATGATTTGTACTGGAACGGGTCCATCCAGTACAAAAACTATGCATTAAGGCTTTTCCCATTTTGCACGTGTGCTATACAAAGCAGCACACATGAAAAATTGGAGCAATAAGGAGAAATGAAAGATTTTGGTGTGATGCAAACACAGTGCAAAGCATTAGTATTCCTGGGGTAGATTGTCAGTAAGAGTGAGTGAGTATGATTGAGATTCAAAGTGAATTCTAGTGCATGAGTGAGAACAAATAAGAATGAGTGTTAGTGGGTGTGAGTGTGAGTGTGATGTTATGGTCATTGACATGCCTTCCTAGAAAATGGTCAGAGTCAAGGGTCATATGATGTGACTTCCTGTAATGTCATTAATGTCAAAGGGTATGTGATTTCACTTCTTCTACCCGAGGCATTTTTTGGTGAATCGACACCAATGGTTATGTTGCACTAAATGTTTAAAGTCTCCAAGTGTGAAAACAGAAATTTGTAATGCCTAACCATATAATCATTTTATCAGCCTCAAACAGGGCACCTTCCTGCACATTAACAATCATTTAAGGTGTTTTACTCTTTCTATGTGTGCTGCATAATGCAGCACACATAGAAAAAGCAAAAACGAGGAGAAATAAAAGTGTTTCTCCTCGTTGCGCCAATCTAACGCCTGCTTTTGCAAAGCGTTAGTTTTTGGCGCTGCCTCAGATTTACAGATCCTTGTAAATCTGAGGCAGTGTCAAAAAGCAATGGGTGTTGTGGTGAAACGCCCACAGCAACATCCACTGCACTCCCTTCACTCAGAAAACTGCATGAAAGGGTACCAAATTAACAAAGCAGCATTAGGCCACGAAAAGTGGCTTAACGCCACTTTGTAAATATAGTGAAGGACATTGTGCCACCGGAACATCGTCAAAAGTGACGTTCCGGTAGCGCAATCCCCTTGTAAATATGTACCCCAGTTTCCCCATAATTGGGCTGTTTTCTCAACAAAAAATGATCCAGGAGGGAATTTGGCGAGGAAAAACGAATTTTGCTCAACTCAGAATCAGAAATCAAGAGCAAACACAATTTGCACCAAATTTTGAGGTACAGCTGGAGTTGGGATGAGGCTTTGAGCGAAGTCCACCAGGATTGAAACTTGTGATGTGAAGCCTTTAAAAAGATCTCAGGTCGATGTTCCTGTCCCTCAATCTCTTCCCCACTATTTAATGCCCTAATTTTTATTTCACTTCAGACATTCTTCCGGATCAACCAGGCCTCCTTCATTCCTTCTTTAACCTCACCCCTCTTCTCTCTTTCCCTCCTAATCATTCCACACACAATCTAAGAGGACCTATTGGTATGCAAGATGCTCATGAATCTGTGGTAAGTGCACATAGACAAGGCCAAATGAAAGTTTACTTTATTCAGAGCACCCATGCACAGCAGCGTAAGTCCACAGAGACAGGACATTAACAGAACGGAATGATGAACACCAATTACACAGAAACTGGGTGTACTAATGAGAAACTAGGAACACTGCTGAACTAACACTCTAAATGAAACAATATTTACCTTTGAGAAACATGCAGGGTAATAGCAGGGAAAGGTTACCAAACACCTCCTCTCTTAGGAAAGAAAGAAAAGAAAAAAATCACCAAGGGGACACCAAGCAAACCACAGGACAAACCATACCTGGGACAGTTACCTCCGAACCTGCCTATGGTTGCAAGTAACGACTTTGAGACTCCCCCAAGGATGTAAGATCACATGTTATTTCCTGAATAAAAAAAAAACCCATCCACACACTGGGAATGATCAGTGAAAACAGTAATATCAAAATAATTCAAGATAACAATTAAAAGGTCTCTGGAGCTGGTGGATTAACCAATTTAGCAGTTTTAATGGCACTGAGACCTTAAGCCTAGAAGCCAGGTTTAAAAAGCATTTCCTTCCTCCTCCTGAAACCCGATGAGGCCCTCATGAAAAACTTGAACTATCACAGTTAAAGTAACATTTGTCTAGGTTAACAGGTTCCAAAACTATAGAGGGCTTCATGAATTAGAAGAGGAGCTAAAACAAAATCCTGTTCTTCAAAGACAGTCATTGCATTTGAGATAGTAAATATGATGGGAGCTTGCTGAGTAATTGAACTTTGAAAACATTCTGCAGCACTTTTTCTATCTGAAACATCTTTTCGGTTCAAACTGCCCTTCAAAATAATAACTGTGTTGATCTAAGAAATATGATTGCACGTTATGAGAAGAGATGTCATAGTATCGATATGTGTTGTGACTGAACTCCCACAAAGCATAAAACAAGCCAACTTTTGAAAATGGGAGGAATACCTGTTGCTCCAGTCAAGCGGAAAGGCTTTCTTCAGAGAAAGTGTTGTGGTAAATAGCATGAAAAAACAACCTAATTAAGAAATTGAAGGTTTTAAAAGGTACAATTCATAATAGTTGAAGAGAGAAACAAAATCACCAAAATTATTAGAATCTGATGTTGGGATAAAATGTTATGACAAAAAGCGAATTTTGGCTACTGTTTTTCAAACAGTCCCTTTTATGGACTATTGACCAGGATTTTTCTCAAAACAGCCATCATGGGCAGCAGTGCATTCACTTTTGTGTACTGAAATAAAGCAGTGCCCCCAGCAGCTTGCTTAGGGGAGATAATTTGTCTTGAAATGGATGTGTGTATTAAAACCAGTTCTACCTACTCGTAGCAGTAACTGTTTCTGTTAAAAGTATACTGATGTAAAGTGTAAAAAACTTTGAGGCTGGGTCCTGAGACACCACTAGATGGCCTCCAGTCTTAGGTGAATCGAAACTTCAGCTCAGTTTCACATTAAAAAGACCACATTACAAATCCACTAGACATATCTGCAGCAACACAAGCTATTCTTTGTTCGGAGGAGCTTCTGTACTCTTTATGCACAGGAGAAACATTTCACAAGGCTGGTTAGACAAACATGCAGTTGCAGTTAGTCCACTGACCACTGGTTTCCTTCCAGGCATCCCTAGGTTTCTCTGTCTCCATTACTATCTGCATTCTCGCTGCTCCATGGGATCAGCAGATGTACTACTAGCTCTCATAGCATCATTTTAGTACCAGATATGCAGACAGGGCTGAAAACAGTGATATGACGAAGTCCACATGCTTACTATTTTGAGGATTTTCAGCAAATGGTCTCCGTCTCTGTTCCAGGTATGAACTTTCATGGAAAAGGTTATACCATAATGCCTTTTATCACAGATAAACAAAATGCTAGCCTATTGGGTCACTTCTGCTCTTTTTATTTCTCCTGACTCTCCTTTAGGCATGCTCAGTTACCCACACCACAGATCAGCAAATGTTCACCCCCCAAGCCCTCTTCTGTGCAAACTCCCAGGATGGGCTTGGCTGCACTTATCTGAGGCAAGTCTCCAAGTTCAATGAAATGGTTTATACACAGGCTATTCACAAGGTGGTGGGACTTTGAAGAGTGGGAGCACTTTTCCCTCCCTCCTTCGATTACTCCATAGTGTTGGCTGGCTCTTGTACACAACTGCTGGACTCCTCCGCCATCGGTATATGGAGGGGTGATTAGCTGTGGACCCCCAGCTGGCGAGTAAGCAATGTGGACAGTATCTTACTAACACTGCAGAAGAGCTTAATATAGGCTACATTTAATTATTTATAACATGGATAGCAGTATTTGGTCTTTAAATTGATTGCCACACTCTGCATTACCTATAAACTTCACTCAAACATAAAATCAATTATAAACTGTTGCTAGTATTTCCTTGTGTATTTTATCCCTGTTGTTCATAGGGAAAGTATTTTCTTCACTCCTACGCTACACAACTGAACTGTGTGAAACTGTATAAAACCTTTCTGTTAAATTACAGTTCATTTATTAAATTATCAGTTATGAGAAAAGTCAAACATACGATGTCCAGAGCAAACCAAATGAAGAATACACAGCATAAAGATGGATTACCTCACAGTTGACATTCTATCCTTCACAGACAAGCATAAATCAGGGAAGGGATAAAACAGAAGGGGAGAAGTGAAAGGAAGTAAGGCAGGGAAGTAAGGAAGGGAAGAAAGGAAGGGAAGGGAAAGAAGGGGAGGGAAGGGTTAGAGAAAAGGGGAAAGGGGAAGGGAAAAAGGCAAGATGAAATGAAGGAAGGAAAGAAAGAAGCAAGGGAGGAAATGTGATGGGATTAAATCAGGAAAAAAGAAAGAACAAAAGTAGAATGAACAAACATGAGAGCTGGAAGGAAGGAAGGAAGGAAGAAAGGAAGACAGAAAGAAAGATTGAAGAAAGGATGAAAGAAAGAAAATAGATAAAGCAAACAAAGCATGGAGGAAGAAAGGGAAATAGGGAAAAAGAAGAATAAAGAAACCTGTTATATGGAAATAATGGACAAGCACTGTCTACATTTTATAACATCAATTTAGCTTTTTTATATGCAGTCGGCAAGCATTGTGCTGTGCTGCACTATCCATTATCACCCCGATAGCAGACAGAGCAATGGTATGTCTAGCCACCCATGAAAGAAAGGACTGAATCTCAGTCAGCTGAAAGCACAGCGCTGCCAGAGCATTTACTCACTCTCTTCCTCTTAAGTTGCAAAGATCCAATTTCAGTCGCAGTCAAGAGTTTGTGAAGCATTTCTGAAAAGTGATGGGGAATTCAGCGAGACCACTGTAAGATGGGGAATGTTAACTCAGGAAGGAAGCTTGCAAAATAAATATATCCATGATGACGGAGGAGGTAGGATGCAGCTCATCAAGAGGCTACGAGGCTCAAATCCTACAAAAGGGGTTCAATATCAATATGTTTATTTATGATTCGGAACTCCAATGAGTTCCACATAAAAATGTACACAAAAGAAAGAAATGTACAATGTATCGCATCATAGTATTCTTGATAACAGAATAAAGCACGATCTAAGACATGTCAAAATACAGAAGGGGTTGGATGACTAAATAACGTATGCAATGCACAGTGACATCAAGGAACTGAAGTCATATCAAGTGATAGCACAACCTTAACATATCGCTGATTTTAATGAGGATGAGTCTAAAATTCTTTGGGGCCTATTCACAAATTGCATTTTGTAGGATGGCAAACAGTAATAAAGTAGTGCAGCTCACGAAGTATAAAATGCTATTCACAAGGTGATGAAGATCTCCGTACACATACACATACAATTTAGAAGTAAATGGTGGAGGCACCAGGTGGAGTGGTGGGAAAAAGAGGAATAGCAACTATAAAATGAAATGGTTTTAGGGAATTTTAAGGAGGGTTTTGGGGAGGAGCATGCGCATACAAAAACGCACCCCCAAAACATTGCTATACACATATGGTATTTTAAGAATCCAAAGCTGTGATACTGTGTCTGGAGTAGTAAAAGGCTTTTGATATTTTACAGACTGGCATGGACGGCACTAGCTTATCGTATGGTTAAAAACTTTGCTGTAGAAATGGCAAAATACTTTGTACCTTCCAAGCTCGCCGTGGATGGCACTGTGCTAATCCTATGCTTAAACAATTCTCTAGAAAAATTGACTTTTGAGGTGAGCAGATTGAGAGTGTCACTGGTGTTGTAGGGTGCTCTCTATAGGAGCTGCTCTCCACCTAAACGCGGGAACCCAAGGTGAAAGTAAGGTTATAGTTAGGGGAATATGTCATTTTTTAACTAAAAAAAACCACAGAAATTCACCAGTTATAGTTAGCAGAGCTAACTATAACTTGTGGCCCCACCGTGCACTGCTTATAACCGCACATGTTTATTTATTTATTTAAAGAGTTTTATATAGTGCTGGCAAGACCCTGGGGTATCGGAGCTCTTTACAGACAGAGACAAAGACCATGGACAAAGGCCAATATTGGCAAGATTGTGTAGATTACAATCTCCAATATACATAGAGAATAGATCACAATATTCACACTCATTGAGGGTCGGGTTACAGTAGTTCGTGGGGGGGAGATATGAAGGAAGAAGTTCAAAGGAGGTAATTGGTGAAGTGTCGGTTGAGGAGAAGATCTTTTCGCTCTCTTTTGAAGCCCATAAAGAAGGGGTTCATCCTGATATGCATTGGGAGGGAGTTCCAGATTTTGGGTGCCTTGCCTGAGAAAGATCATGTGAGGGCTTTTTTTCTGTGTTTTTGGTGGGGTGAGGAGCAGAGTGTCGGTGCTTGTGGATTTGGTTTTATTGTTTATGAGCTTTGTTGTTTAATAATGGTGAACAGTTCTTTGGGGGCACTTTTTAGCTTTATTTAGTGCTCTGCAGAAGAAAGCGGCTTTTACTTTGATGATATGGTTTTTATATTTTCTGCATTGGCGTAGAGTGCAGTGGCACAGAGTACAGTGTTGCAGAGTAGAGTGGCATAGAATGGAGTGGCGCAGAGTGAAGTGGTATAGAGTGCAGTGGTGCATAGTAAAGCAGTTTGGGATAGAGTGCATTGGTATAGAGTGGTGTAGTGAGGCATAGAGTGAAGTAGCATACTGTGTTGTATATGTGCTCTTATTTAGTGTGCTCCTTGCTTACTTGTGCCCCTTATTCACTTGTATTGTTGTATTTGTTACTGGCTGCTTCTGCCATTTTTTCCTGCCCCCCTACTAGCCCCTCTGTTCTCCCAGGATTACTTATGGAGGCCACTGCGCGGCCACACCATCGGCATGCCAAAGGCAAACCTATCTGTGCCTGTCCGTGCCTGGACCATGCCCAGGACCAGGAACCCTGCCCCCCTGCATTTTCACAGACACTTTGCCGCAGATCTCTGTGCCCTGAACCCGGGATGTGACAACAACTGCTGCCTGGCATCGCTTCGCACCACAAAGGGTCCTTTCACATGCACATGCTGCCGTCCACTACCGCGGCAACCACAGCCCCGCTGGCCCCATCGGCCGAGACCTCCCTGGAACAACTCGGCTGCATCCTGATCAATGCCAGATCACTCTGAAAACATGCCACCGAAGTCTGGAACACCATCTCCTCCCTCACCCCCGGTGTGACCTTCATTAAAGAGACCTGGTTCACCCCGACATCAGCCCCTGACATAACCACTGCAACACCCATTGCCCACAAGATGAAACACAGAGACTACATCAGCAAACATGGAGGTGGCATCACCATTGTGCACAAGGAATTGAACACCTGCACCATCACCAGCAACGAGATCGTGCCAATCATGGAACATATGAACTTCCAGATCCGCACTGATGACAAACCACAATCAAAGGCACCCTTGCTTACAGACCGCCAGGACCACGAACTAACCTCAGCCACGCCATCACCGAATTCATCAACCCGCTCACCTGAATAATATGTCTTTCTGGGAGACCTCAACTTCCACCTGGACAACCCCACCAACACCAACTCCACCGCCCTAATGGAAAGATTGAACAACATCGGCCTCAAGTAACTGGTCACAGTCCTCATCTACAAAGCAGGACCCGTTCTTCATGTCCAGCAACAGAATCAGATACAACCCCACCACTGAATTAGGGGTGGGCTGAGCTCACGGAGTTCTACTCCATGGAATTCTGTGGAGTTAATAAAAAACTCTGCGAGATTCCACGTAATTCTGTGTGCGGCGGAATTCCAGTTGCCGATGATGGCCTACACCCGCTATAAACGCTTGTGAGTTAAGGGCATGGGAAGCAGGGCTGTAAGGAGGTTCATCATTCACTTCATTGTAATCCACGTATGTGGAGCAGTAGTTTTTCATCAGTCCCCCTCCCCAATACAAATCCAGTGGTAGTGGATTGGCTTCCTCTCGAGAGCGACCCTAATGCTCTCACCCCGGAGGGTGAACTATGGCTCTGTCACTCTCCAACCACCTTCCTTGTTTTCTGCCTCAAAAGGGAAGGCCTCCACATACGTGTTACTTGCTAGGTCCACAGGTTCTCTCTCACCTCGGGCAAGGTCTCTCTGGGAGGTGTCACTCTCACGGGCCACCTTTGTCTAGACTCTTTCATGCTGTTGTCCTGTCCTCTTGATTTCTTGTTCCTCCAGATGTACACAGATATTACTCTCATTCCCAGCAGTCCTTGCTGTGACACAACACTTCCATTCATAGCTATCCACGGCTACCCACAAGCCTCTCTTCTGTAGTCTTAACTCAAGCCTTGCAGCCACGTCACGAATCACGACAAAATACCCTGCACAATTGCTGCATTCTTCGCTCACTGTATTTAATTTGTATTTTTTCATTTACCTACTTATTAATCATTGAATGCCTTTGAAACTCGCACTTTAAACATGGAATTTTATGGAACACTAAAAAGCATAAATAAAACTGTGTGAAATGTTATTAATCTGCACTGGGTTTCAGAATGCAAAGGGTCTATGAATGATGCAAATGAGGCGGCGGGAAGCCTCAATGAGATACAATATTTTTATTTTACAGAGTTTTATATAGCGCGAACTTGACCCGAAGGTATTGGGTATCAGAGCGCTTTACACGAGCACCAGTTGCGTTACATGAGGACACATTCATTTTTGTTAGGCACGGGGAGATTAAGTAATTTGCCAAGAATCACAGGATGTTCAGCGTCGTTGCCAAGACTCGAACCGGGTTTCCCAGATTCGAGGTCGACCGCCCTAGCCGTTAGAGCAACTCCTCAATGAAAGACTATAATTTCACACACTTTGTAAATTGAAATACTATGACAGGAAATTCTATATTTTCTGAAGATGCGCCCATACGAAGCCGTGTGCCTCGTTATCTCACTGTCATTTGTGGTGCAATGGTCGGCACGATGTGGAGAGGTGCAAAAAATAGTAATCACATAGATTTACACAGACTCCAAGGGAAAAAACATATACGATCATCAAGGACATTCCACCGATTGACGAAATCTTGGATTGTTACCCTAAATGCGACTGTTTGAAAACATATTGAAGTGCTTCTGCAACATATTTTAAAACAAAAGCATCCATCAAAGTTAAGTTGTTCAAATACAACTTTATTTTGTGAGCAGGGACCAGTCGCATGTGTTCAGTGAAGCCGACTTCTGCTCAAGCCAAATATGGCATTTGGTGGAGTTACTTGACCATGCAAGCACACAGGGCTCTGGGCCTTGACTTTATAAGAGTGGTGTACATTACTATATGCAGTATGTATATATTACTTCTGTGTCTAATAACCCTGTAAAAAAGGATATTTATTGCATACGCAGTATGACTAAAGAATGCAAATGTGTGATAGGAAAAATCTGTTACTAGTCACCAGTAATATTATTTAAGCGCTATAATGTCACCATGGCCCACACTGTCACCTTTGGCATGCAGAGGGCGGAATCTTGACTTCTAAAACTTGGGCCTCCAGACAAGCACTGTATCTTTGTCTACCTGTCATGACCGTTCCATACCATTTATGTTATAGCATCAGATAATATTCTCCGGATTACATTCCGCTACTGTGGGAACATCTAGAAAAGAATCCACGCCACAAATCATGTTTACATGAAAGGAGATCGATGGCTGTTAATATGAAATAAAAAGAATGAATTTATTAGGGCAAAACGCTACACATTTTGTCAGTCTTCCTGTGAAAAGCAGAAGATGATTACAGCATTTTTTTTTTCACCATGGCCACTTTGAGGACATAAAATTATTCAAAATAATGTACTAGTGACAAGAAAACACCTCATAATTATGGCACAACACCTATGCTCCTTCCCTTCCTCGCCAAGAATAAGTGTAAGCCAATAATTCTACAGAAACCACCAACGTGGAATTCGTTTTACTAAAATTCACGTATTCATTAACTATATGTCCAATCATGAAGGAATATTGCCACCTGTTGGATGACTGTAGAAAGTATTTCAACTAAGTGCCTTATTGTCAAACACTTTTCTTTCAAACACACCTAATTTAGGGGTGAGCAGCTAAGCACGCCGGTAAACTCTGCTCCGCCGACGGTTGGAGGAGCTTTTGCTGAACTCCACACTCCAGGTGGAGTGCGGAGTGGTAAAACTCCACAAACTTTGCCTGCAGAGTGGAGTTTAGTGCTCAGGCCTACATGGAACTCACATGGTTGGACCACTCTATCATACATTTCACCCTCGCTGGACCACCTGTACCACCCCCAACCACCACACCGCCCCACTCCGCAGCTGGGCCAAGGTCACTCAGCATGAGTGGATCAACACCTTCAGCATACACAGCCCAACACCACCATCAACTTCAACCAAGCAGTTGAGAACTTCAGCACCTGGAACTCAGGCGCAGCCGACCGAGTCGCTCCCACTAGAACAGCCAAAATGCACAGATCCACCAAATGGACCAATTGGTACACCCCGGAGCTCAGCACGTCGAAACGCAGATGCAAGCAACTGGAGAGAAAATAGCACACCAGCAAGAACCACACTGACCGAGCCACCTTCAAGTCCACCCTCAACAACTACCACCACCAGCACAAAGCCACGAAAAAAGGGGCCTTGACCCGCCAAATAGAGACCAGCACCAACCAAACCAAGGAACTCTTCACCATCATCAGAGAGTTCACCTGCCCTTCCGCCACAGAAAACGCAATCCCCTCCTCACAGCAACTCTGCGACACCCTCACTGACCACCTCCACAACAAGATAGCAACCATCTACACAAACTTTGATCCCCAACCTACCGACATCCTCAACATCCCAACAACTACTACCGCCAACCACCCGCTCACCGGATGAGAACAACTCAGCACATTGAACACAACAATGATAATGAACTCCATCCACTTGGGAGCACCCACCGACCAATGCCCCCATCGACTTTTAAAACTTGGAAAAGAGGAGATCAGCCACAAGCCCACCACCATCTTCAACACCTCCATCACCAAAGTCACCTTTCCCAAAGCCTGGAAACACGCAGAGGTTAGACCCCTCCTCAAGAAACCCTCTGCAGACTGCAGCGAACTCCAAAACTACCGGCCTAGCTCACTGCTCCCATTTCCCTCCAAAGTCTTGGAGAAGGCCATCAACATCCAATTCATGAACACCTGGTGAGAAACAACCTGTTGGGCCCCTCACAATCAGGTTTCAGAGCCAATCACAGCACAGAGACAGCCCTCATCACCACAACAAATGACATCCACATCTTGCTCGACAGAGGAGAATCAGCTGACCTGATCCTGCTCGAGGTCTTGGCAGCTTTCAACATCAGCTTCCACCACACACTCATTGATCAACTGTGCCAGATTGGGATCACAGACAACGTGCTCAGATGGAATGCATCCATTCTCATGGGTCGCAGCCAGAGAACCTGTCTCCCACCTTCCCCTCATATCCCAAGCACACCATCTGCAGTGTCCCTCAAGGCTCATCACTCAGCCCAACCCTCTTCAACATCTACATGACACCACTCACTGACATTGTCAGATCCCCCAACATCAACATCATCTCCTACGCCGACAACACACAACTCGTCCTCTCACTCTCAGCGGACCCCACCTCGACGAAGACCAACTTTCACAACTGTATGAAGAACGTCATAGCCTGGATGAAGAACAACTGCCTGAAGCTCAACATGGACAAAACCAAAGTTCTGATCTTCTGCAGACACACCGCACTCTGGAAGGACTCTTGGTGGCCATCGGACCTCATACCCATCCCACGTCGAAAGACCAAGCACGTAAACTCAGCATCATCCTGGACAGTGAACTCTCCATGAAATAACAGGTCACCGCCATATCTTCAGCCTGTTTCCACACTCTCTGCATGCTCCTCAAAGTCTTCAAGTGGCTCGCCTTCAGCACCAGGAAAACGGTAACGCATGCCCTCATCACCAGTCGGCTGGACTGCGGCAACTCACTCTACGAGGGCATCACCACCAAACTCAAGAAAAGACTCCAGACTATCCAGAATGCAGCAGCCAGACCGATCCTCAACCACCTACCCAAGAGTACCCACATCATCCTGAACCTGAAGGACCTCCGCTAGCTCCCTTTTCAGAAAAGATGCTCATTCAAGCTTTTGACCCACACCTACAAAGCCCTCCATGATGATGGACCCGCTTACATGAACCACTGCATGAATTTCCATTGGCCTCCCAGGAACCTCCGCTCTGCTCACCTGGCCTTCGCACAGACACCACACATCCGCCACTGCTGCTCCAGAGGATGCTCTTTCTCCCATCTCAACGCCAAATCTTGGAACTCCCTACCCCTCCACTTCCGCACTTCACCCTCGCTGACCCATTTAAGGAATGGACTCAAGACCTGGCTCTTCGACTAAGACCCGCAGCATGGTGCCTGGATACCCTCTTGGTTGGTAAGCCACACTATATGGACACTTGATTGATTGATTGATAGAGTGGAGTACTACAGAGGAGAGTGAAGTGACACAGTGCATAGTGATGTGGAATAGCATAGTGTAGATTGATGCAGAGTAGAGTGGTGTAGAGTGGAATATGCATTGTGTGGTAGCATACTGCCATTATAGGCAACACATCTTCAATTGAAATGACCATTGCATTTGCACAGACACACAGTTTTGCTGATAAAAGTATACAGCACACAAATGATAATGTGTGGCAATGTCCTCACCAAATGTATTGATTTGTTTTGATCGTATTCAAATATTTGTTTCCACCACACTTCAAAATTACCAAAAAATGTACGTCATTTGTGCTTTTTCAATTCTGATATATTATATATCTGCACAGTTCATTTGCAGACATTTAAATTGTGTTGTGTGGTAGAAATAAAAATAACATTGTACAGCCTTCCTCAAGCACTCCCCCAGTAGCCAGCATGATTGTCACATAAATCCTCCCACTTTGAAGTCAGAAAAAGAAAAGTAAACACCAAGCTCCCTGGAAGACATAGGCTGACATTTGACCTCGATCTCTGAATGCTCAGCAATTGTGACAAGATAAGAAGAAAATTTAAAGGACTCTTGACAGAAATCCAGTACTGGTGGAAGAATAGAGTAAATAGGGTTTGGGCAAGGGAAGGGATGAACTCAAGCTGGACATCCTAAAACAAATAGAGACAGCAAATAGAAAGCAAGCAAATGTGAGTTACAAACCACAGTCCCAGGGAAGCCTTCTGGATGTCCCCAATATGTAGTTAGCAAACCATACAGCTGCGCTGTCTCATAGGCTTCTACATAAAAATAACTGTTGTATGCCCTCCACACACATACACCCTTTACCTGATCCCTGGCTATGGAAGAATTTAGGGAGAGTTACAAGGGATAAGGGGTCCTGATGTGGTATATGGCATGGCGAGGAAAAGATGTATTTCTAATTGGAACGCCCTACCGGACTGGAAGGTACTCCCGGGACGAGCGAAACAACGGAGGAAGAGCCAATTTCGAGCGACGGAACACAAAAGAATCCACTGGAGAGAATAAACCCAGAAAAGACACCATTAGGTTGATAAAGAACTTGCAAAACTGACGGACTGTCATCCCCAGGTTTCTAAATACACGGCATAAAATCAAGATGCCTTAAATGCGTGTCCTACACAACAGCTTCCGAGCCCTGAGGAAGACCTTCTGAGAAAATCTACACGGTCCCTTTAAGAAGGTCGAAACGCGTTGGCATATCCTGCACCGAGGCCAAGAGTAACTCCCATTTCTTAAAAAGTGGTGCAAAGGACAGAAAGTCTAATCCTAAAATAACTGGGATAGACAAGGACTAACTGATTAGTACTCTGACCTCATTTGGACCTTCAAATTAGTGAATATCGAGGAAAAAAGGAGATAGATCCTGATATTTTGCAGTAGAGTAGGACAGACTAAACTCTCACATGTCTATCGAATTTATGTACACTTTGTCTGTTTCATTAGAAGGTTGTTTGTATTGTTTAGAATGTGTTTTGTTTAGCATGTGTCAATCTGCTTTTTCACGTGTGGGCCAGATCAGTTGCTTTGTCACCTATGTAAATTGATTGTTGTGCATCAATTGATGTCTGTTTTAAATTTCTAAACGATTGATACAGCAAATGTATATGAGATATAGTGAATGTACTTGAAATATAAAGAAACTTTGATATTAATTTCATTCTCTACAGTTTATGAATTTTGAGATGGAAAAACAATAGATTGATGAGAAAAAATAACACGAAGTAATTCATGTTCATTAATTGAACAGTCTGGGAGAGACAAGAGATCTCCTGGTTTAAGAACCTGAGAATTTATGGTCTGAGAGGCACCCAGTAGATGAAACGTATTTCTAATTGCAGCACTCATTCAGATTTGAAACTGTCAGATGCTAACCAATGGCTCTATCAGTCATATAAAATAGGGGCTCCTCCCTAAGCCTCATGTTCTTGAGACAGACAACACCATTGTTGAGAGTAGCTCCTACCACTATCTTTCAGACTTCTAAGCACTGGACAATCAAACACATCCTAACACTGCCCCTCAAGCTTCTATCAATTGGCTAAAGCAACTCTTATCACTAGCCTTTGTATTCCTAACCAAATATCTCTCAGGCTCCTGCCAAGTAACTACCACTAAATCAAGAGAGCAATTTCTCCCATTACACCTTATGCTTCTAACAAGTTATCTTACTACTGACTATCAGGCCTCAGAGGTAGATAAGCATATCTGCTAACACCCTTTCTTGTCATCTAGAACACTATTGCTGAAAACCGCAAGCAACTTGAGAAAGAAAGAAAGTAAGAAATAAGAGATAATAGAGGCTGTGAGAGAGAAGAGATACAGAGAGAGAACGAGAAAGAAAACAAGAAACCGAAAGCAAAAGAGTGTAAGTTTACATGTCAGAGAGTTAGAGATGGAGAACGAAAGAGAGAAAATCCGAACAGGAAGAGAATTAAGATAGAGCCAAAACAAACAAAGCAAGTAAAAATGAAGAAAGAAATTGACAAAGTAAATTAGACAAAGAAGGAAAAGAAAGAAAAACGAAAATAAATAAGAGTATTTAAAACATTAAAAAGCTGCAACTGAGAGTAAAAATAGTAAAAGAAAGAAAGAAAGGAAAAAGGAAAAAGGAAAAACGAGGTAAATGGGGAGACGGTAGAAAAATAGAGAGCAAGAGGTACAGAGAAAGAAAGAGGAAGCAAAGTGAGGACAAATAGAAGGGGCGATGAAGCTGGCCATGTCATTCAGTAGAGACTGCTCGTGGGCTTCTCAGCAGTGTGCTTAACCTTATCGCCACTTCTTGTAACACATATCATCATCAGTTCCCTGGAGACCCAATTCCAAACAGACCTCTGTTTCTAACCCAGTGGGGGATCAACAGCCGGAAATGGGGAAAAACACATTTCATAAAACTGATGCTTTTCCAATTCTGAAACATCAATACAGACAGTATGAGGAGAGACTTAATAATGAGAAGGAAAGAGTAAGGCAGGGGCTGTCTGAGAAACCCGTACTTAGAGCCTGAGAGAAAGAGAGCAGGAAAGTGATAAGGGGAGGGAGAATGAAAATAAGATAGGTGAAGAAGCTGAATAAAGAAAGAGAAAAGTATCTAATGGGAAAAGATAGTAAAGATCACATTAAATAAAATTAAATATTTTAAAGAAAAAAGGGATGATAAATGAAGAGAATGATAGAAAGAAATTAGATATAAAGGAAGACACCCAGCTGATGCCAGTTTCAAAGTGTGTAAAAAGCAATAGAACTGCACACATCTACATACTTCAAATAATCTCTTGAAACTACCATCAGACATCTCAGAGACTTTAAACACATCCTTTTTGCATCAAAGCCCCACACCTCAGTAAAATGCACTCTAATATCCTCGTGCAAAGTCTTTGCATTATAGAATAACTTAATAAACATAGTTGCTCACTCTTGAAAAGAAAATTGCATTAATTCAAGCCATACTGTTCCTGATTGCATTTTTCATTACACCGCAAGATCGTGATAACAGGGTTTAAGCCAGCCCTTGGTACTCTAGCAAGCTTCGAAGATCATCTCCTTTCTGCCTTGGGTGAGAATTAGGTGTTGGGCTTAATTTATTTGGACATCCTATTGGCAGAGATCATCTGATTCCACAGCCTATGCAATTGACTGGGGATCTCTCGACTGGAGGAAAGACTTCCTCTGAAAACATTATCCGAATCCCGCATTACAAAAGTGTTCTGTCGTGCACCTCAGGGGTCGTTCCCCTCTCTCCTTTGCATACCTGCTTCTCATGGCACAGGTCATTAAGCAACACCACGTGCACTTCCAGCTGTACATGGAAAACACACAGAGACAACCTTTATGTAGAAAGAGACTCTGTGAACCAATCCAACATTTTCCTGTGCATGTGACTCAGATATTTGTGGATGAAGGGAAATGTTCTCGTCCTAGAAATAACAGAAAATGAGGAATACTTTTCAGGTAAAGACTACATTATCGTGTATGTGTACCAAGATTCAGGTTACCGACCAACATCACAAAGCAAAGGCCCTGGGAAATCTTTTCGATTGCAACCTCTCTTGCTCCACTAGGTTACTTCTTAGTGAAAGGGGCTAACTACCAGTCAAATCTATCAAGGTAAATTCTAGAGAACGCCCTCTGACCACAAAAAATGCAATCATGGCGTGCTTATCATTCATTTATGGTGTTATAGCATAGTCAGTGCAGGACTTCCAAAACGCAGATCCTGAAATTTCAGAGAAAACAGAACGATGTGGAACTTTAACCTGAAGAAGCAAGATCATGCAAATGATATTTGGCTTGTGGTGGAGCAAGAGATCAAATTCAAGGATCCATGGAAACAAAGCAATGAAGAGGAAAGGCCCTCTGTTTCCTTCATAAACATCACCCTCCCCCATACCATACTTTCAGGAGCCTCGTACAGAGCAGTTCAACTATGATTCTTCCGTAATTTGAGCAGCAGAAGAAACACAAGTAATAGTAATAATTTCTCACAGGTCCTTGCTCTGCAACAACCTGGACGCATCACTCATGACCATAAAGCTGACCAAAAGGCCAATTGAAAAGAAAAAAATACTTTCTTCAAAAAAGCCTTCTTGGGGTGCACTGATTGCTGGGGCTACTTCTTTCAAGGGACGAGGAACCTATGGTCGCAGGCTGTACTGCTGCATTCATTCATCCGAACAGAGCTGTAGCCCGGTCAGAGTCTGCGAGTCATGTTAAAGTCAACCATCATACCTAATGTGTAATGTCCTTGGTAGCCTTGAACTTTTGACCTTGAAACCTGGTGTCTCTACATTTTCTTGGCAATTGGAATAGGTTTGAGGGTATTTCTGGGGCTACTCTTTGAATATGTCCACACAGTTTGCAATCCATTCGTTTCCCACCAGTACTAACAGCACTGATTGTGGAATGTGGGATTAAGCCAAATGCTGATACAATTTGTTTGACAACCATCCAAAAGGTACTCAACTAAGCACACTTCAGACACACTTTGCAGTTTGTCACATTTTCCCAACTTAATCACGCAAATCTGAATCTTATCTGCACCATTCACCATAGGCTCCCCTTTAACATTCTTCTCGGAATCCCTTTGATTTTTCCATGAACCTAGAAGGGATTAGACGAAAACGTCTCATATAACTGAATCATTCATGCTTCCTTACAATATTTGCATCAAGATCAGTGATTGTCTCACTCCCACTGAGACACAGAGTACAGGCCAGAGTAGCTTCTCCTCTCCACTCATTCAGTGGTTTGGTCATGTATGATAGAGGTTCATTCAAATGAAGCCAGCCAGGCCAACACATCAGTCCTGACCTTGAATTTCTATACCTAAACAAGGAACAGTTTGAAACAGGGAAACGGGGGTAGCTGGGGTGAGCTGGTAGCACTGGGGCACGAGCTCTATTGGCAGATTCTCACTCCAGTGTCTCACTGTAACTTCTATTCCTGGAGGCTGTCTGTTTATTCTCACGATGGGTCTTCACTCACTCCCTATCAGTCCATGTTCCTTTGTTATCCTTTCTCTCATCTTTCCAGTTAGCCTGATCTATTCTGAGCTCTTCTGTATGGACCTATATTTCTTGTTACCATGGTCTAGGGTTTTCTTTATTGAAGGACATTGCAACATAGGATAAGATTAGAAGGGTTGTGGGCTGTGACATTTATTTACATGCTGAATGAAAGTGGAGTGGTGATTGGGGATTGAGGTAGATTGGGCCATGATCCTCTGCTGCAGTATTTCTATGCTCATTTTTTGCTTGAATATTGAATCAAGGAGTTCTTGGCCCGTCTGCCAACTCCCAGTTTTAGCTCCTTTTGCAACATTGATCTCTCATTTCATCTTGTGAACAATGCTCTGAGGATAGACTTGGATTGCTTTCAGTGCTTAGTGGCCTCTTTAGGGTTATAACTGGCCTCAAATAATGTTATGTATGTTTTGCGTAAAGTCTGATTTCTAGATTCTGATCATTTAGCACCAATTCCACGCAGTTTAACCAGGTGCTCGGGCAGACAGAGCATACTGTGCAGTATCAGTGACTGGTGATGTAGTTCTTCTTCACTGATTCTCTGTCCTAGATAGAGCAGCTTACAAACGTTAGCTGAGAATTTCCTTGACCCTCTAATGATATCTGAAATTAAGCTGTGTCAATCCTTACTGTAGTGTCCTTCCAGCTCAGGTACTCACCAAAAACCACGGCACACACGGAGAGTAGTTTGTACACGTCTTTATTTTCTTGCTTGTAAGTCAGAACTCAACGGCAAGATGGCGGCCGCCTTGCTGGCCGAGTGAAGCTGACTCTCGATGCTCTCCTGACCAACGCTCCCCCCTCTATGTGTGTGGTCTGAAGCAGTGTGACAATAGAAGGGAAAGAATCACTATACCTTCTGGCATGATTTGGCGCTCGTGGCTGTGGCGTCTTGAGTTCCCAGCACCCTTTCGTTTGATCTCTGCCAGTCCGCTCTTTTGTGCAGCAGTGGTTACGACTCGGCGCTGTGCGACGGCTCCGATGGCACCTAAAATCACGGGAAAAGGATCGAAGACCCGAGGCGCCCCGGCGGGAGCGGGAAGCCCTGGAAAAGCAGATCTGGACGCTGAGACAGCCCGGTCGGTCACAGGGACAACAGCTGGCCGGCCGGGAACGGGGGGAACAACAGATCGGGCTGGCGGAAGAAGTACTTCTGTACGCGCACGACAAACAGTCTCTTCAATGTTTAAAGCACACAATCAGAAAAATAAAAACATTGAAGATTCGCTCTCTGGGGAGAAACTTTTAGCAAAACAAGCGACGCCCCTGCTCTACCGGCAGAAACACTGGAGGTGTCAGAGGAAACGCTGACCCAAGGTATTTCAATCTCTGACGGGACAGAACTTAACAATGTAATTGCAGATAACTTTGAGGGGGTGATGGGGCAGGGTGGAGCACTCGAGGAATTTAAATCTACTAGATCCGAAACGAGTCATGATGGTCTGGTCGTGATCAACGAGTCAGGAATTGTTGGGACAAGAACTAAAATACAGGAACAATGCCTTATGGGTATTGTAGTCCTCTCAAGTGGCGGCCAGGGGAGTGTGCTAAATGGATTAAGTCCAGATTTAACAACAAAGAAACCTTTCTCTGACCACCAAGTTGAAGAAGTTGAAGAAGTCTGTGCTATGGGTTCTGTGAAGGAGGGGGACTCAGGGGACAAATTCTATTCTATGTCCGATCCATCCATCTCTTCAGGGGACGAAAGCCTTGGGAGGGACTGCGATGAGGAGGAGAATGATAAAATGCAGTATCCACTTGGATGAGGGGGAGCTGGGGGAGAACTCTCCCCATATTTCTGCAACCGTCCGGAAAAGAGAACATGATGCCCCGATTCTAGATAAGGCGATACAAAAGGGGATGATGGACGGAACGTTTGAGCCAATCAAACACTCACCCCCAGTCAACTGAACTGGGTTTAATCCATCATCATTCTTTAGCTCACTCCACCACCCCAGTTCAGACATGGCCATATGCAAATCAGTCTGACCCTGTGCCTCATGGGAACAGTCCAGCCCGAACTGCCAAGCCATGTCTTCCCTGGACCGGAAACAAGCATCCTAGGACCGGTTTCTGGCATTCCAGCCGTCATCAGCCAGGCTTGCTTGAATCCAGTGGCAAAGTGAGCAAGGGACCCACGTCTGGGCATACCCCCGCCAACTTAGGGCGAACAAAGCGATACAAAGGGGATGATGGACGGAACGTTTGAGCCAATCAAACACTCACCCCCAGTCAACTGATCTGGGTTTAATCCATCATCATTCTTTAGCTCACTCCACCACCCCAGTTCAGACATGGCCATATGCAAATCAGTCTGACCCTGTGCCTCATGGGAACAGTCCAGCCCGAACTGCCAAGCCATGTCTTCCCTGGACCGGAAACAAGCATCCTAGGACCGGTTTCTGGCATTCCAGCCGTCATCAGCCAGGCTTGCTTGAATCCAGTGGCAAAGTGAGCAAGGGACCCACGTCTGGGCATACCCCCGCCAACTTAGGGCGAACAAAGCGATACAAAAGGGGATGATGGACGGAACGTTTGAGCCAATCAAACACTCACCCCCAGTCAACTGATCTGGGTTTAATCCATCATCATTCTTTAGCTCACTCCACCACCCCAGTTCAGACATGGCCATATGCAAATCAGTCTGACCCTGTGCCTCATGGGAACAGTCCAGCCCGAACTGCCAAGCCATGTCTTCCCTGGACCGGAAACAAGCATCCTAGGACCGGTTTCTGGCATTCCAGCCGTCATCAGCCAGGCTTGCTTGAATCCAGTGGCAAAGTGAGCAAGGGACCCACGTCTGGGCATACCCCCGCCAACTTAGGGCAAACAAAGCGATACAAAAGGGGATGATGGACGGAACGTTTGAGCCAATCAAACACTCACCCCCAGTCAACTGATCTGGGTTTAATCCATCATCATTCTTTAGCTCACTCCACCACCCCAGTTCAGACATGGCCATATGCAAATCAGTCTGACCCTGTGCCTCATGGGAACAGTCCAGCCCGAACTGCCAAGCCATGTCTTCCCTGGACCGGAAACAAGCATCCTAGGACCGGTTTCTGGCATTCCAGCCGTCATCAGCCAGGCTTGCTTGAATCCAGTGGCAAAGTGAGCAAGGGACCCACGTCTGGGCATACCCCCGCCAACTTAGGGCGAACAAAGCGATACAAAAGGGGATGATGGACGGAACGTTTGAGCCAATCAAACACTCACCCCCAGTCAACTGATCTGGGTTTAATCCATCATCATTCTTTAGCTCACTCCACCACCCCAGTTCAGACATGGCCATATGCAACAGTCTGACCCTGTGCCTCATGGGAACAGTCCAGCCCGAACTGCCAAGCCATGTCTTCCCTGGACCGGAAACAAGCATCCTAGGACCGGTTTCTGGCATTCCAGCCGTCATCAGCCAGGCTTGCTTGAATCCAGTGGCAAAGTGAGCAAGGGACCCACGTCTGGGCATACCCCCGCCAACTTAGGGCGAACAAAGCGATACAAAAGGGGATGATGGACGGAACGTTTGAGCCAATCAAACACTCACCCCCAGTCAACTGATCTGGGTTTAATCCATCATCATTCTTTAGCTCACTCCACCACCCCAGTTCAGACATGGCCATATGCAAATCAGTCTGACCCTGTGCCTCATGGGAACAGTCCAGCCCGAACTGCCAAGCCATGTCTTCCCTGGACCGGAAACAAGCATCCTAGGACCGGTTTCTGGCATGATGGATTAAACCCAGATCAGTTGACTGGGGGTGAGTGTTTGATTGGCTCAAGCGTTCCGTCCATCATCCCCTTTTGTATCGCTTTGGTCGCCCTAAGTTGGCGGGGGTATGCCCAGACGTGGGTCCCTTGCTCACTTTGCCACTGGATTCAAGCAAGCCTGGCTGATGACGGCTGAAATGCCAGAAACCGGTCCTAGGATGCTTTGTGGCAGCTAAATATAAACAGCAGAGGGTCGAATCATACGAACTGGGAGAAAATACTGGTAGGGTTTTAGCTAAACGGCTATACCAGCGTGAGATAGCCAACCGTATCTGTAAAATCAAGGATCATACAGGGCAGGTTCAGGACTCTCCGGCAGGAATTCTCAACGTTTTTCGGAAGTTCTATAGTCAATTATATACTGAGGGACCTGAGATGACAGAGACAGATCCCCAGGAAGGTTTTTTTAATGGCATGGAAACATCGAAGGTCACGCAGGAGCAAAATGAGATACTGGAAGCCCAGTTCACTTGGGAAGAAATAGAACTGGCAATAACATATTTAACCATGGGAAAAGCTACTGGTCCAGACAGTATTTCTCTGGAATTTTATAGAACATTTCAACAAGTACTTAAACAAAATCTTATACTTTTATTTGAACAGGCACGGGAAAATGATCTTATTCCGGACTCCTGGCGTAAGACAACAATCATTGTCTTTAGAAAAAAAAAAAGCCAGAATTAGACCCAGCCTCTTATAGGCCTATCACTTTGATTAACTGTGACAGTAAAATGTATTCGAAACTTTTAGCAGTGAGACTGGGAAATGTCATTACCCCTCTAGTATCGTTACGTCAACATGGGTTTATTCCAGGAAGGGACACGGCGGATCATGTCCGCCGGGTGATTGCCCTTCTGGACTGGTCACAGGCCACAGGGTCACCGCTGGGGGTTCTCTTCTTGGACACCGAGAAAGCGTTCGATAGGGTCTCCTGGCGGTTCCTGTGGTCTGTCCTATGCTGGAAGGGGTTAGGTAGCGGCTTTGTACAAGCAATTAAGGCAATGTATTTATTTCCAGAGGCGGTAATCCGGATTGCAGGGCAGGAGTCTAAGCCACTTATTATTAGCAGAGGTACGAGGCAGGGGTGTCCCTGTTCACCCCTGCTTTTTGCTCTGTATATAGATCCCTTTTTGAGAAAATTGGAGCTATGCACCCATATTAAAGCGGTTAGGATTGGGGAGATCGAGTACAGAGCACTGGCATACGCAGACGGCATTGCGGTCCTTACGAGTGATGTTGTCTCTGCCTTCCCTGTGGTGACAGACCTAGCAGCCCAGTTCGGCGTTTTGTCAGGATATAAGCTGAACGTGGACAAGACTCAAATCATTAGTTCAGGTATAATCTGCCCTCCGGATTTTCCAGTTGTTTCAACAGCCACCTATTTGGGTATTATAATTACAGCCACGGTTGATAGAATACCCGACTTAAATATTAGCCCAATAATTGAAAGTACTAATAAGAAATTAGAGAGATTGGACCATTTACATATTTCCCTTTATGGGAGAAGCAATGTCATTAAGATGTCAATCTTACCTAAATTTCTGTACCTTTTTAGGACCATTCCTCTTGAATTTCCCTCTTCTTGTTTTACAAAGTTAGAAAGGGTTTGTTCTAGGTTTCTATGGGGCTATCGCTGGTCCAGAAGAGCGGCTAAATGGATGATGCTTCCAAGACAACGGGGGGGTCTGGCTATTCCCAGCTTCCTGCTGTATTATTGGGCTGCTATTCTACAACATATGGGTGTCCTTTTAGTTGGAACCAAGGCTGTCTTATCTATAGAGAATAGCCCGTCCATATATGAGTTTGGGCTGGGGAGCCAAGTGAATGGTTGCTTAATGTCGATTCCAGAGCCTAGCTACTATAAAAAGACCAGATTTAAAATCGTGAAAGTAGCATATAAGGTGTGGAAACAGATTCGGAGGAAGTTTAAGATCTCCAATCTAAATGTATATACTCCATTTGCAGCTACAGGATTACTCCCATCAATATTTCGGGACCGAGTCACCTTTGAATGGGCTAATAAAGGTATTTGTCAGTTGGGGGACCTTTATAAAGATGGGCAACTGGTAATATTTGAAAAATTACAGGAAAAATATGGTCTCCCTAGGGGCCATTTTTTTTAAATATTTACAGATAGGGAGCTTCCTGGGGGAAAACAGGCGTAGAACGGTATCAAATTTTGGGAAAATACCCTTGGTGGAAGCTGTGCAAAAGAAATCCAGGCTAGGAAAGATCTATCATATCCTGCTTGATTCCTTTCCCGATGATCTGGGTGCACATTCTGATAAGTGGGCAAGTAAGCTTGGGGAGGGAGCAATAGATATGGAGGACTCCCTCATGTTAGCTAGCCAGATCTTAATTACTGGGAGCCTTAAGAGCCAACACTTTATGTCAGTCTTCGACCTGTATTATACCCCTGCGAAGATCGTCAAATGGAAGGGATTGAGAGGAGGGAAATGTAACAGATGTGATCTCCAGGCAGCGGACACTGTCCATATGTTCTATTCTTGTCCAAAATTAGCTACTTTTATACATGACATAGAAACATTCTTAGCTACGATTCTGGGGATATCAGTCTCTGTTACACCGACTCTCCTTATCTTGGGAGTAGGGAACAATACTGAAACAGATAGCAGGGTAAAATCTGAGACAGGTTTTGTTTTTATAGCTATGGCAATTGCCCGTTTGTGTATTACGTCCCAATGGATCAATTCCGATCCTCCAACCTTCTATAATTGGCGTGCAAAATTATTTGCTATATATAACATCGAGTCATCAATATATAAATTTAGAGGACGAAGGAAGAAAGCGCTGGGACAGCGAATTTGGGCCCCCATTGCGGACCTAGTTGATTAAAGTGCTGAGAGTGATATATGTATCCTTTTGCAGCTTTTATATCTTAATTTTTGGATTGGTTTATTTGTTCTTAATGAAATGAAATGTAACAAGACAATAATGTATCAAATATCTATGATATGTATATAGAGATATATAAGGTTGACTGCCCTGGTTATTTAGTCAAATAGTATAACCATTGATTGTTATATTATTTGTTGTACTGCTCTTTCTACTCTCTTGTATTTTTGTAGGACTGTCAATATCTTAAGTTCTTGATGATTTAGCAGCAATATTGATTTATGTTCAAGTTGTATGTGTTAAAAAAAGGGGAAATAAAGGGGGGGAAAAAAAATAAAATAAAAAAATTCAACAAAAAAAAAGTAAGTCAGAACTTAACATTCTAAGCTGCTTTTAACTCGTCTCTCCAATGCTTACATCACAGGCCTACAGTATACAGTGGGAACCAAAAGAGTTCCAGTGTTATTTTATTTACAAGACACTACATCTCCTGCTTTCTTAAATTAAATGTTATAACTTTTTAAAAATAAATAAATGAGTACATAAATAAATAAATACACAAAATAAATACCTGAATGAATACACATATAATCATATAAATACAGGCAATTACAGTTCCTCAATTAGCGTTGCGGTGCCTGAATCACACGTCCTGATCTGGTCACTGGAAACCAGGAACTGACGTGTCAGTGATCTGCGTAGGTGAGGTGGAATTATCAGCAGACACTGAGTCATCAACCATCTGTCGAGACCCAGCTTCTACATTGACATTGATGTTTGGTGAGTGATGGGCCACATGTTGAAAGTGAGAGCAATGTCTTGTAAAGGATATCCCCTGCAGCTGGCCCATCACTTTGTGTTCTTTGGTATTAGTGATGTTAAAGGGTTCAGCCTCAAATGGAGTATCAGACTTTCTTTTTCTGTGTTGTCTGACAAGCACTCGATTTCCTCATGTAATGGTGACGTCTTTTACATGACGTTGTCTGTCAGTATATATCTTTATCTTCTGTTTGCGACCAAAATCTGTAGCATGAATATCTTCCTCATTCTTGGATATGAGGTTGGTCCATTGGGGCAGCTTGGTCGTCGTGGCTCTTCCAAACATAAGTGTTGCAGGACTTTCCCCTGTTGTTGAGCGAGGGGACGAGCGGTAAGCTCGAAGAGTAGTATTCAAAACAACTTTGAGGTTGAGCTTCTCCAGTGCAGCACGCTGAACAACTTTCTTTAGAGGACTCATGAACCGTTCTACCAGCCCAGTGGCCTGGGGCCAAAGAGGAGTGTTTTTTTAAATGCTTTATATTGAGTTGAGTTAGAAAGTCTTTGAATTCTCGACTAGTAAAAGATGGGCCGTTGTCAGAGTTCAAGATTGTAGGTACACCCCATGTCGCAAAGATGCCATCTTACTTTTGAATAACCTTTTCATGTGTAGAGAATGAAAGGTTTTGTACCAATGGAAAATGAGAGCATTCATCAACAATAACTGGAAGATGATGTCCATTCGCAAGAGGACCAAAGAAATCAATAGCAATTTTCTCCCAAGCATGATGTGGCAATTCTGACATGTCCAAAGTGTGCTGAATAACTTGAGATGAAAAACAGTTGTATATGTGACAAGTCATCTACTCTTTTTTGACCCTTCCATCGAGATACAGAAACCAGACTCAATCAAGGAGAGCTCTCTTGGTGGCAACTATTCCTCAATGTCCCTCATGGGCAACGTCATTTACTTGTTGTCGGAGACGCTCGTGAATAACAATTTGTGTGCCTTGCAGAATGAGGCCTTCTTGAGTCACTGAAAGTTCATCCCTTCCATTTTTGAACTTCACAAACTCACTTGAATTGGTGAGAGGGTTAGAGAGCTGATTCCACGATTGATAGGCAATTATTTCTTTCAATTTCAACATGTCACTATCTTGGCTCGTGGAGGTGACAATTTGTTCCAAAGACCTGGCAGCTGGTGTGCTCGAGTTGACAATAAAATTGATGGAAGACTTATCTGTCTTAGATGGGGTACCAGAGTATTGTAATGCCACTCTTGAAAAATAATCAGCAGAATTCTGATCTTTTCCTGGATGATAAAGAATCATATGGTATCATATGGTTGTATTCTTGTAACCTAAAGCCCCAAAGTTGAAATCTATGAGGCATTTTGGCTTTGGGATTGCCAAATATCGTCAACAGTGCTTGATGATCAGTCACTACTGTGAAGGGCTTTCCATACAAAAACACATGGAAATATTCACAAGCACAGACCACTGCCAAACTTTCTTTTTTAGGCTGCGAGTAAGAACGTTCTGTTTGTGACAGGCTCTTACTGGCATATGCCACGATATGTCTCCGCTCATTGGGCTGTCCCTTGTGCCGTGCAAGGATTGCACCTAGCCCGACTGGGATAGAATAAACTACAACCTTTGTTTGAAATTTGGGATCAACGTAAGCCATTTCAGTAGCACTCTCATTAGCCTGCTCGATCCTTCAAAAGCTCTTCTCACATTCTTGTGATCAATGAAAAGACTCATTCTTTTTTGTTAGTTCTCGTAACGGTGCACTGACCATAGCAAAGTCTCATATGTATCTAGAACAATAACTTGCCATTCCAAGAAATTATCATAACATAGAAAAGTCTTGTGGGGGATTTGCAGTAGACAACGCTTGTACTTTAGCTGGCTCAGGTTTCATCCCCCATCAGAAAAGACATGGCCAAAGAAATTAAACTTTTTCTTGTGGAATTCACATTTGTCAGCATTTACAGTTAAACCTGCATCATTCAGCAAACAAAATACTTGTATGAGAGTTTTGTCATGCTCTTTCTGTGTAGCTCTGAAAACGAATTTGTCATCACTATAGTTAAATACATTTACTACAGGCTGTATAATACGTTA
The DNA here is from genome assembly GCA_963921515.1 of Calotriton arnoldi. Taxonomy (NCBI): domain Eukaryota; kingdom Metazoa; phylum Chordata; class Amphibia; order Caudata; family Salamandridae; genus Calotriton; species Calotriton arnoldi. Next base: position 309,252 of record CAWUFW010007868.1, on the reverse strand, counting down.
AATGATGTCTTGTAAACGTTCAGCAGCAGAGGATGTACCAAATCTCAATGGCTTGTAGCGAAACAAACCAATATGCGTAGAAAAGAGTGTAATGTATCTGGATTTTTCTCAAAGCTCCAACTGGTGATATCCTTTATTTAGGCCGAGCTGAGAGAAGATCTTCGCACCATTCAATCGAGTTATCATATCAGCAATGTGCAGACCAGGATGTCTCTTTCGCTCAATTGCCTTGTTATCCTAACTCACATCAATGCATATGCGTGGAGCTCCTTCACTGTCTCTTTTAGGCACTATTGCAATGGAGGAAACCCATGGTGTCATGCTTAAGTAAAAATTAAAGTTCCTTATGACAGCTGCTTGCAAGTGAAACACAGCTCATCTGTGTCTTTGAGCAACAGGACGAACATCCTCATTTATGTGTAACTTTACTTTCATTGTTTTGAGTTTTCCTAACCCATTAAATAACGAGGGAAATTGACTTACAATTTCATGATGAGCATTCATATTGTAGTTCACTGATGTCAGTTCCATCTAAGCAGCAGTGTTGAAACTCCGCAAACTGGCACTTTTAGCTGTTCCTTGAAGTACATGAATAGGCGCTTGTACCATAGTTTTCTTATCTTTCATCGTGGCTACAAACAAACCTTGAATCTTTAACAGCATTGAGGCAGCCCATGTGTATACTTTAGTCTTTGACTTCGTAAGTTGTGGTGATGGAGATAATTCTTGATACTTCTCCTCAGGCATGATATTTATCGACGCACCACTATCAATTATGAATGGTATCGAACACCCATTTATCTTTAGAATGATATTCGGACAATGTTGGAATGTTTGTGGTGGTTTTTCGTGTCGATTTCACTTTACTATGGATTTTTCCTCACATTCGACTAGTCCCACATATGCATGCCTTTTTGAAGTAAACATCGACATTGCACAATTGTCATTGTCACTTTTACTGGAAACTGATACTGAGGAACTCTTTGGCCATGATTTAGACAATGATCAACTTCCTTTAGTCCCTATTTGCCTCAGTTGGTGTGACCGCTTAGCCTTGTGGGAGCGTGTCGAATGGTGCTGAGGTAGTGTTCAGTCAACCATTTTGTCTTCACGCTGTGATGTACTTACTTTTCCTTCGCCTGGCAAGTCGTCACAAAATGGTTCGCTTTACTACAGCCAATGCATATCTGTCAAATAGCGGGACATTTACCTTCATTTGGAAAAGATAGTCAACATCTGGAGCATGTTATTTTTTTCCTTTAGGAATTTTATACAGGCTTGGCATTGTGCTGAGACTCCACTGGTGCTAGCGTCAATTCTGTACTTTGACTGCAGCACACATGGCATGCATGAACTGTTTGCTGGACCACAGCAAACTCTCTAGATGAGTGTTTTCAGTGTACAGGCTTTGTGTCCCCTATCTCGTCACCAGTTGAAGAATCCTGTCAGCCCAGGTACTCACCAATAACCATCCTACACATAGAGAGTAGTTTGTACACATCTTTATTCCGCTGAGTGTAAGTCCGAACTCAAGATTATAAGCCTGCCTTCACCTCATCTCTCCAATGCATCGTCACAGGCCTACGGTGTACAGTGGGAACCAAAAGAGTTCCAGCATTCTTTTATTTACAAAGCACTGCACATACCTCCATGCCCTGAAGAAGTTGTTGCCTACAGAGCCGCATCCTTTATGGATACTGTTATTTACATTAGTATTCTAGTGCCCACTGCTCTGAAAAACGGTAGCAAACATTCCCTTTGTATACCTGTGCGTCACCTCAGAGATTCCATCACTCATGACTCAGATATTCACTTTTGAAAGGTCAGTAATTAGATTATCATAATATTTTTTCAGCTGAGTTTAGTAGTCCAGACTTTATAATAGGTGGTATCAGTAAGGGTTTGTATAGCCTATGATGTAAAGTGGAGAAAGAAAAAACCTTTGTAGACAAAGTGGAATGGAGTTAAAAAGTTTTCATCAGCGAAGGTGGGCAGCATTTTCTCACCTTTGATGAAGCAATATTGCCCCAACCAAGCCTCACACAATTGTGCTTTTTACAGTTTCATGACGTCTCATCCACCAATGGTAGGGAATTCTGCATCTAGAAAACAGACGCATGAACTGTAAGGTAAGGCATGAGACAGGGCATGGGCACGAAAAAGGGTGAAGGCTGGGACTCCAAAGGAAGAGCTCCAGCTCTGTGGAAAGGTGGTGAAGCTGCAAAGAATCTAAAATGGATAGAGTACATACAGAATAACACTGTTCGTGTAAACAGAATAACAGTGGAAGGTCTAAGTAAGAATGGCCCTATGACAGCACCTTAAAATGATATACAAAATGAAAAGCAACCCACATAGTAAGAAATTAGATGATATGTTATATTATGGTGTGGTTGTGATCATTGTGTTAAGTGTTCACAATTGTAAGACTTGCAAAGCTTTCTCATCGTAAACAAAGCTCCTTTGGGAAAGGATCTGATGAGTGATGACCCATCCTCCTACAAACAATTAGGACTCACCACACAGTTCTCTTTAATGTTAACCAGCTGACCATGATCACTTCAATACTATGGCCAACAGCAAACTCTTCACAGCAACCTATGGGGAATTAAACAACACATTAAAATATTTAAATCAAACTTCTCATGTACACATTGGAGTGTTTTTGCCTAAGAAATCTGTTTTGTCTCCCAATGTAGGTCTGGCGGTTTCACAGCATTGGATATCTAATGAACCAATTTTGCTAACAACACCAGGTAAATGGCTCCATGTCCAGTAAGTACAGATATATATCCTGACAGGTGGGTAGACAGGAATCTTATTCATGGGGAAAATTAATGCTGTGAGCACACAAGAACAAAGAATAAACAAGGAGCACAGAGGGCCTTCCTCAAGCAGTTGCTCCTTTTACATGTGCTGACTGTGCAGGACTAAGAGAACCCATAATGAGTCTCAATTCTACAAAATGTGAAACTAGCCAGGTGATGGCACCAGGTAAGCATGCTTGGATGGCAGAATCAGCCCTTCGGTAGGTTCTGGTGCAGTTCTCCTCCAGTCTCTGGGGAAGGCTTCTTGGTGGTCTTGTTATCTTTCTTCGAACTCCTTACAGCAAGCGGCTTGCAACAAGCAAGTCAATCAGGGCAGACCAGCAGAACTTCACAGGGCTCTTCACAGTTTGACCACAAAGCCCAAAAATATGGGTAGCATGTTGTTAGACATTCTAGAGGCACTTAAGCAGGGTTCACTTAGGTCTGCATCAATTTGCTTCTAATAACGCTTGTACTTGCCTCCCATTTATTAGTACAGTCCTTGGGAGTTGGGCAGCATCCCACTGAGAATCACTTCAGGTACATCTTTACGTTTTAAGATCCTTCCAGTCAGACTGGGATCGATGTGTCCCTTCAGAGGTGATGCGGGTAGTGCAAGATAGCCCTGAATTAATATGCATTGTAACCGATGGTACCTACATAACACCAGGCAGGTGCACTCCACAGTATCTACTATGGTGGGATGCTTAGTGAATTCTTCTCTTGACAAAGAGGCATGGGAAGAAAGAAGAGGAGAGCTCGAAATACCCTTTTGTTTGTCTATGGAAATCAGTTATTCTTCCTTTAGACATTCAGATTTCCTACATGTGGATTCTTGTGCTCACATATGGGTAACACCAATGAAAGGTGCGAGGTGCATTGCGACCATTCATCTTTCTGCACTCCTTCTGATGATCGTTATCATTATTGCCATGGCAATCCAGGTAATGAACGTAAAAAGGGATCTTTTTTAGCAGAGGCCATTGGACTTGATGTGTGCTGGGGGCTGGGGGGGGAGGGGGGCATGCATGAGGCTTCACCCCTCTCTCTCAATGTTTCCAACAACCCGTACCGAGTCAATGCATCAATTTAACAGGGGATACTCTCTCCAATTAAAATGAGCATAAAAAGGAAAATTCGAAGGAACTTCAGGTGGAAAGCACAAAGTGTCAGGACATCCGTTAAGTTGTCTGGGGACTTTCGTCCTCAGACAAATCCAATATCACCCATCTTCACTTCAACTCCATAAGATTGCATTAATGTTGAGCCAAAAAGAACTACTCTTGACATTCAATAGGAAGCTATTACCGCGGCTGCATCTCCCAAATGTCTGCATCCACCTTTCTGCTGCTGCTATCTTGAAACTGTCCAATGCACTTATCACATAGCTATCAGATGAACTGCTATAGGCACCTCTATTGTCAAGTCTGGACCAATAGAACTAATCAGAATCTGCAAAGTGAAATGAACACAGGTCCCTAAATGCACCCTTTCAAGCAACAAGACCAAATCTGATGTTCCGAAATACAAATCTTCTGTAGAGCTCTTGTTGAACTACAAGATTCCAGAAAAACCTATAGTTTTATTTGCAACCAATGCTCCATTTTGCTGCCTAAGCCCACAACGTGATATGTGACAGTGATTGTATATAAAGATCAGAGTGCCCACTACGGCGCAGTGATGCAAAAGTAGTATCTAACGCTATATGTGTGTCATCTTACCTATGTCAATCTGCACCTTGAAAGCATGATATGGAAAATTGCATGTACCAAGCACTCACAGTTACAGGATAATATTATTTTTTGTTCTGTAAAGCTGTAATGTGATAAGCTGTATTAGGTAATATTAAGTTATTTTATGCTATATTATGTTATGTTATATATTACTTCTAGAGCGCTGTTTTGGCGTTCAAGGTGAACGAAGGTACAACACAACCTCTCTATGAGTAGAAGAGAAAAGAGCTGAGTCTAGGGCATAGAGGAGTTGTCATGGGTAGCAGCAGTACATTCCAAAGGGTCAGGGGACACAACAAAAAAAGCTGAGTGCTTTGTCGAATCTGGGAGTCTCGTATAGGGCTGCAGAAGCAGATCAGAGTGTTCAACTAGTGGTGCAGGGCAAAAGGTGCTTCTAATTAAAAACTCGGCTGGAGTCGTTGATCGCATGGTGGATCAGCACATTAAGCGTAATATGATTCTAACTTGGTTACCAATGAAGGCACTTTTATGGGTAGCATGAAAGACAAAAATGAGCATCAGTGAGCAGCCTTGATGCTTGATTTCGAACAATATTTCGTCAATTAAACTTGATAATTTGGCATGCCTATGTAGAGAGAATTTGTATAATGTAGGCATGAACATGATATGTTGCCATCATAGGTTAAAAAGGGAAGAACATGCCACAGTCTGTCAAGATGTCAGGAAAAACTAGACAGTACAGAACAAGCAATGCAGCAAGCCTAAGATGAGCATAAATCTTATGCCTAGGAAGCATACAGGTTGTGCTGGGGATGGACAAGGGCCCGCATCTGGCAGCAAGGAAAGTTCTTAGCAAGGCCCAGGAAAGCTACCAACCAAGAGCGGTTCCATTTACTCTTGTTCAGCTTGAGCCAATGACGGCCAATCTACTCCTTTTAATTGACACAAGCACACTGGATGCAATGCAGATGACAAGCTGAGTGTTATAGGCATGTATATAGGCCATGAAAGTGGTTGGTTAGAGTAACAACATAAACGTGAAGCAAACACAGGGATAAAACAGATCCCTAAAGACTCTGCACTTCCAATCATGCTACGGCCAACTTAAACACCCCGACTGCTCTTAAATGACCAAGGAGTAGAAGGCTGTGCACCGCTAACTGATAAAAAAGATGGGGGCACGACCATGGCCAGAATTGGTCATAGCTGCAATTCATCCAGACTGGGTGGGCCTGAAAAAGCTTCCAATTTAAAACGGCCTGAAGCATCATTAAAAAAAGAATCTGGAGAAAGGACAAATTAAAATAATCTCTCTGTGATAGGAAAAACAGTACTGATTGAAGTGAGCATTCTGAAGAAAATCTCCACTCAACACCAACTGATCAAAAGCTGAAATGGTATCCTCATTTTCTTCTGTTTTCTCTTTGAATGACACAGCATGTGAGGGAATACCTATTGGATGGAAGGCTGAGAGGTCAGTAAGCTTCTTATGGTTTGACAATGGCGTTTTGGTTTTTTTGAGCATTAAGGTTTTTTTTCCAGAAAGAAGAGATTTTGAACATATTTGTATACAACTGGACAGAAGTCTCCACTTATATCACCAAACTTGATCTCTTTGTTCAAGGCTTGAACAATACTGACTCTAACTTTGTTAAAAAAAACTTGAACCAATGGAAAATAATTCTCTGTACAGACAGTCAAGCTGTAGAATTCAATATCTGCTAGAATAAGGTACAAGGACAATCACTTTCAAATCAAGAAAGCACTAAAGACTTGGCTTGGCCTTCAGTATAAGCACCTACGACTAACTTTGATACATGTAAACTGGTAAGTAGGTAAGCTCGGCTGTGTCTGACTCTTCTCAAACTCTCTGCAACATTTCACACTCATGCTCTGCAAAATATGCTGCATGATGTTGGGAGCATTTCATCAAACCTTATGCACCGGAACCAACATCTCCTGTAGAGGTCATTCTACATCCAACATCCTTCCAACCACACACTTCCAGTAGCCAAGTGAATCAGAGCACTTCTCAGCCTTCAGGAGTATAAATTACTGCATAAATACTGCATTGCAATCCAATTCTATTAAACACAGAGGGGCAGATTTACAAGAAACTGACGCATCTGTAGAGATGCATCAGTTTCCCTGCGCCAGCCTGCGATACCCTTGCGCCACCATGGATGCCCTGTGTTGGCAATACGGTGCACCATGGCGCAAGGATTGACAGATGCGTTAGAAATTCTGACGCATCTGTTGGCCCAAAAGTCACGCATTGCTTGAGTTGTGTCGCAAGCACAACGCGACTCCAGCAATGCATGTTGAGGCCTTTACTTATTGTACTGCGTCACTCCTTACGCCTGCTTCAAGCATGCATAAGGTTTTGACGCAGTGGCATCCTAGAAGTGGCGAAGTGAAATCTTGTAGATTTCACTGCGTCACTTTTACGAGGCTTTTCTGCATGGGAACGCCCACCCTGCATAAATTATACCTGACACAGGTATAATGTGACTCAGGGCTTTACAACGTGACACATCTCCCTAGCAAAAGTGTCGCAAGGGGCTTGTAAATATGTCCCAGAGAGTCAGCTTATAATTTAGTCCAGCCATTGTGTCATAACAGACATGGCAAGCATACTCAGCTTGGCGTGAAGTGGATTTTTCAACTGCTAGCTGGAGGCTATAATAGGGAATGGGTTCTGCTCACACAAATTTAATTTGTGTAATCACTGGGGCAATTGTGCCAACTGCCCATTTATTACAAGAGCAGAGTAGGCATATATAGCAGTGGATTAGTAGTCAGCGCGGGTCACCTCAGAACTCATGAATTTATGAGTAAGAGCACGGGGAACATTTTGTTCCATTACACAAATAAATATTAAGCCTAGGCTTTGTGCTGAGAGTTAAGGGAAGCTCGATAGCGAGATCAGATGATGGGGCTTTAAATCTTTCAATAGATAGTCTGAGGCACATCCAGTACCTTAAATGTAGACCTACTGATGGGTAGTTTTTTTCACCAGTCACGCTTAGACCACTAAAAAGTTCCACCAGATCTTTAGCAGAAGATCCTGCCGGATCATTCAAACAAAAATTAAAGTCTCCTAAAACTTCCCTTTTAAATGTGTAGGCAACTTATATTATTGCCAGTGTCAGAGCTGGGAACAGTAGACAATGACGAGAGTAAACGTACATTTGGAAGTAGCAGAGATCTGAGGTAGGAGGCTATCATAAGAGATTGTGGCATGAGTAGAAAACATCTTTATGAACCAGGTACTCCTGACAGTGGCTGCATCACCTCTAACTTTCTTATTAGACATGTGGTGTGCATGGTAAATGAAATAATTGCAAGGAAAAAGTAAGGCCCTATCAAAGTCAGAAGATGGCGCCGAGCATGTGTCGTAGGTTAGCAATAAATCAAGATGCTCATCAAGATTAGGATTATACAAATAAAGAGCACGCTTGATTGCATGGTTTAAGGTAATATAATCTACCTGAAGCTGAGAAGGTGTCAAAGAGCAATGAGTCCTTATTAGACCATGGTTGGAGGAAGTTGAACTAGGTTCTGGGAGCCAAAGCTCAGGGAAGATGGTTGATTAAGAACCTTAGACACCACATGAGATACCAGAGGTTAAGATCCACAGATGAACACAAAGAACTGGCCAACACCTACAAGATATATTTATGCAGAGCCTTGAAAGACTTAATAACAAAATAATCAAAAGTTCTGTTCACTGACATTTAATAATAACTTTTTGGAGCAGCACTGAATCACTCCTGGCCTCGCAAAAATTCAAGTGTCTGTCGAAGTGAATAATTCAATCTTCTGTCAACTTTCCAAAGACAACGCTAGCATCTTCTTCGAGACACACATGCACACACACACACACACCCCAACCCACCACCCCAGCTTAAGGACCCCTCATGTGCCCTTCTTGCCCACGGGGTTGCTCCACTCAAAGGTGGTTCAGGTAAGTTGCCCTGCTGCTGCTCACTTTAGATATCACCCGCTCCACAACATCAGGCAGGCAGAGAGGTCACTTTCCCCTCCTGAAAACGGTGGGCCAGGCTCCAGCCCCGGACCCTCGCCCCCAAATGTCTAGTGCTCCTTCTCTGGCCCTGATTGCCTTTAGAAACTTACATTATTTTCAGACAGGAGCTTTCACTCGGTGCACTTTAAATCTAAGATCAACCACATCTCCTGGGGCCACTGAAAACTGATAGATGGATGGATGGGTGGGTGGGTGGATGGATGGATGGAGTTCAGAGGAAGAGACAAAAGAGAAGGAGGATGTGACAGAAAGGATGATTGAGCGAAAGAGAGAGGTTTTGCCGAACTAAAGCAGCGATTTACAATAATAGAGAGTAAAAGGGGAAGTGAAAAAAAGAAAAAAGAGAACGAAACAAACAATAATCAATTCATATGGAGTGATTAAGAAAAAAAGATAAGATGGCGAAAGGGAAGAGGAGACAGGGGGATTGTCTTATCGAGCAAGAGAAGACAAGAAATGTGTATCAAAAAGTGAGAGATAGAGAGGAGATTAAGTAAGAGAATGTGAAAAAGAGAGAAGATCGATAAAAAAAAATAGAAAAACGGGCAGAGAGACTAAGAGAGAAAGAGGAAGAAAAAAACTATCAGAGAGAGAGAGATGTCTCACGTATACTGCTTTACGTTGTCAGCTTGTCCACGTGGAGCCCGCAGAGAGTAAGTACCTGAGATGGAGAGATAGCACAGCCAGGAGATAAAGACAGCAGAGAGGCGGGGAGGAGCTGCGGATACGTAGTGATAATGGAGGACAACAGAGGCAGAGAAAGAGAGAGCTGGAAAACACAAAAGGGAGATGTGATGAGAATTGATGGAGAGATAGTGAGGCAATCGCCGCTGCAGCCCTCCCTCCCCCTTCACAAAGGGCTGCCGCCATGAACAATCGCAGCCCTGGAGCTATTATCCGAATCACTGGCACAATGTCTGCTGACCTGGAAGAAAGCTGAGAGTTGGGAACATGGGAAAGGAAGCAGCTAATCTCGCCAATTAAACATCTAAATCCTGCCTGTGCTCGGCCCAGATCCCCTGCACCCAGGCAGGCTGCGGGCAGCTCCCCGGCACCAGACAGCGCGCATGTGCCAGTCTGGCACAGAGGCACGAGGAAGACATAGGCCTCAGGTCCAAAAGTGTCATTGTAATTGCAATTATGTAGTGCTTACTACCCCTGAAGAAGTGCTTTTGTGAAGAGTAGCACGCTCCTCCGGAATCCATGGTTAGAGGTTATTTGTTAGCACGTCTAAAAAAATTGTTTTAAAATTATGTGAGTTATTATTGTTGTCTCGGAATTTCATGCATTTACTGCACTTTAGGACATAAATAGCTTAATTGAAATATAATTAATAGAGAAAGATGCCAGCTGTTGGAGAGGAATGGAATGATGCCCATGTTAGTTCGATGAGTAGCTATATTGAGAGAGCCCTGGACTGTAGCTATGAGAGTTCATGGAGTCTGAAGGGTTTGGGTTGACTCGACAGCTGGAGAAGGCAGGAGTTGGAAATAGGTAAGGGGAGTGCGTGCAATGGATGGATGTCAATCAGGATGGGTGAAGTAGGGAATGGATAAGTGTTTTTTAATGTAAGAGACAGGCATGGGCATATACACAAATGTACCCTTATACATACCCACAGGTACATACACATACACTATTTACATACCCAACATACGAAAGTGCGTGATGCATAAATACATATCATGTACACACCCACATACAGTGTTTATAGACACACATACAGATATATTTATGTAGATTGAACTGTCTGTGCTCTTTTCGTGGATCTGGGTCTTTGCATGGCAGTGGGTGTTAGGGTTGATGTGTTTCTTCTGAGATTGCTTTGTTCTTTTATGAAGGGAATGTCCTCTTCTGGGCCACATGTTTTGGGCTTGCAAGGTTCTTTTTTTTGGTATCTTATTCTTCCTACTGCTGTAGGTATTGATCTGTGAGCTTTGTGATTATGTAGGAAAGAGCCAGCTCTTAACTAGGGTTCTGAAAATCATAGGATTCTCAGTAGCTCTTATCTTTGCTGGTAATGAGTTTCACAGCTTGGCTGCTTACATGCAGAAAGATGTGCCACCAATATTTCTTCCTTGTACGTTGGGATTGTGAAACGAGTCAGTCTAGATCTGGGCTCCTGGTCTAGATGTATTTTGTGATATTTTTCTTCCACAGTATGTTGGGCTGTTATCATTTATTTACTTGTGAACAATACAACACTCCTGAAAGTGGATCTTCTAGCCCCCGGTAACCATTAGAAGGCCGTCAATGCAGCGGAGGGATGGGGTTGTACCTTATGTAGGAGTAGTTTGGCAGCACAGTTCTGAATTTGCAGTACTCTTTTACTGGCTGACAAAGGTGAGCTATGGTGTAGGCTATTGTCGTAATCTAGTTTGGATAAGATATGATATATTGCTGCTTGAACCAACTGAGGGAAGATGCATCACTGTGTTTCCATGATAAGAAGGCCGATATGGATTGTTCATCTACTTGAGCATTCATTGGCAGTTTGGAATCCATACTGATCCCAAGGCTTTGATATTTTCGATATTTTTAATATAAGGTCTTTTGATATTTTTGGAGGTGGTCCTCACTCATCAGGCACATAGAGGATCATATGTTTTCCAATCACCACAACTAAGTATCTCACTTTTGGAGGCTTTTAATTTGAGGTGATTCCATGTCATCCACTTGTAAATGGCCAAGAGGCAATCAAAGATTTCTGAGTTTCCAATGTCCTTGGGGTTCTTCAATTTTAGAAGTAACTAAGTATAATGTGTTGTGTGAGGCATCAACTGAAGAGCGGTAGTCTAATACGAGGGATCGCCAATGATATGGGAAAAGTGGTGTAGAGTTTTCCTAAAATCAGGATTATTTTGAGGGATAGATGATGTCTTAAGTATTCAGCATATATGTCTAATTTATAGTGCAACACCGGCCTTTTTAAATGCCCCCTTGTCACTTAGTCTTTGGGACAGTCTCTTTATCTCAGGCATCAGAAAATGTAATGCAATGTACTTGAGTAAGGGACAGCTTTCTTGTTTAAGGCAAGATGTCAGTCACTGAGAACCAGGAAAATGCCTAGAGTAATGAGATCCTAGAACAGATGAGGCAAGTTTCACGAGACCCTAAAGCAAGTCACCAAATGGTAGTTGGAGATTGCAGGAGTAAGTGGGCTGGAAAAAGTCAGTACTTTGAAACATAGATACATACACATAATGAAGGAGACATACACAGCATCACTGCATGTCAATATCACAGGACCAGGAGTGATCAACAGACACCCACAGGATCCAGAACGCTATGATGTAGCAACTCAGTGCGAGGCAGCACGAGAGCACCCAGCACTATGGAACTGATAAATACGTAAAGATACTTGAAGCCAATACAAACAAGCATTGGCAAAGCCAATAGATCTCACTTTTGTGAGAGTTAGAGCTATTGGCGTTGTAAATGACAATGTCTTTTATCCATCTGTTATGGAGTGGAGTGGATGTATGGGGTGTGGTGTGGAATTATGTGAGTTGGATTGGAATTGTTGGTTGTGAAATTGTGTAACAGGGAATTGTGTGGTGTGGAGTGGATTTGTCTAATGGAATTATGTGGCATGGTGTGTGGATAATATCTATGTGGTATTGAACGTACTGGATTTCTGTGGAGTGGGATTGTGTGTCATGAGTGTAATTATGTGGAATGGTATTTTATGTTGTGGCGTGGTATGTAGAGGAATTTAATTATTTGGTGTTCTGTTAAATTTTGCGGCATGATGTAGAATTCTGTGGTGTGGATCGGATTTATGTGGTGTGTTGTGTAATTGTGTGGTTGAGTTGAATTATCTGATTTTGTGTTGAAGTATGTGGTGTGGAATGGAAATGTGTAGAGTTGAATTGTGTGTCGTGAAACTGTACGGCGTTGAATGAAATTATGCTGATTGGTATTATGTGGCATGGTGTGGAGTGTATGTATTTAGATTGTTGCTATGTGGCATAGAGTGGTTTCATGTGGGGTGTATTTATGTGGTACTCAGTAGAGTGTAATTATGTTGAGTTGAATCATGTTGCATTGAGTGGTATTATGTGGAATGGTATTGGGTGGTATTGAAATGAGGTGGTGAATTTTGTGGTGTGGAATTGTGTGGTGCTGTGTGTCACACTAAACATCCAGGTATGCTACACAGAATTTGGAGCTCAGCATCAACCTATAGAAAAATAGAAAATAAGCAATCACTGAGAATTTGAAAAAACAAAATAAAGATCTGGCTGCTCCCTAAAACAAACATTTCAATGGACCTCAACTGAAAATAATTAATAGTCTGTTTATACAGAGAGCGACCCTATCCCCCACACTCTTTTGAGCTTCACCTCATGCACATGACATGCATGTGGTGACATGAACGGGCACTCATCCAAAAGTCATACTCCCAAACGTGACCACTTATAGGCCATATCTCACCCAACATTCTTCCAATCATGCAGGGCAGAGTACCTATTTACTTGTCGATTCCGAAAGCACTTAGGTGTTTAGAATAGGTACGAAAGCGCAGTATAAATGCCAATACAATAATGCTTGCACTCCAAGGCTGACCCACCACTGTGTGCCTCTAAAGACTGCCCTTGATGTAAATACTTGGCCACCATCTGTGCGTGGGGCGAGCCGAACACTAAAATGTTTATAATAACATTTAGACAGGTTAAAAGAATGTTAATAGAATTTTGCTATGGCGATACACATCCAATGCTTTCACCCCTTTTAAACACTAAAACATTTAATGGTGAGTCACAATTTTAAAGCTGTCATTTATCAATGATGGTTTCAAATATTTATATTTGTTTGAGATTTTCCCTGTAAGTAAATGACTGTGAAAAGCCACAGTATACTGTGAAATTACCATAATCAAGGACACTAAATGAGATGCAATAAGGAGGCAACCCATAGAGGTCAAATCAAATTTAAATGGAACGCTCTGAAACAGAGGGTGAAAGTAAAAACTGAAAGATCAGGAATGGTGTTGTAATAGGATATGATCGATAATAACAATGTCATTGGAAGCTCTTGGTATTACAAATTTAGATTGTCTTCAAACTCATAATGCAATGAAATGTGTTAACCTGATAAATTGCTACATTTGTATTTTGCACAAGCCACTGCAAGTTACATTTTGGCAAGTGAGTGCGTCTTCCAAATGTTATCAGTGAGCGGAGGATATGGTGTATTTGAAAGCAGCTGCTCAAGAATCCAAAACAACCTCTCCTTGAGTGGTGTTGGCAGCCCCAGAACTACATATCCCATGATTCTTGGACAAGTGACTACATCACGCGCATCGCACGTAGTAAGCTGGAGCAGCCATGGTTATTTCAATTTACTGTACCATACACTTTTGCTGTTTCGGTGTGTTAAATGTCACAGACAAAAAGCAAGATGCATGAGTTGCGGACTACAATGCCAGATGGAAATGCTTCATCGGTGGCACTCTTATTACACTGAGTGCCTCTGTTGAGATCATAGCATGAGCGCAAAAATCAAACGGTTCCCATCACCTGGAGAATTATGAGACGGGCATTTTATCTTCCGGTTATCAGTATAGTCCATGGCAATAGAGCTTCCCCCAGAGAGTCAAGCCTGCCAGGGACAGGGTGATCCAGGCAAGCATTATCAGCAGAGGGGCTGCGGTGAACAATGATTTAACCGAAGTGGCAAGCAGTGATGAGGGAGGGGGTTGGGGCGCGGAACAGCATCTGTCATTTGATCTCGGTCTTTTAATGCTATGCAACTGTGATGAGATAAGAACAAGTTTTGCAGCCCTGTTTACAACAGCACTCTAGCAAGTGAAAACATGAGGGCCCCTAACAAGGAACCCACCAAAAGGGAAGGTTCACCAAAATGAGCAGGAAACAAAAGAAAAAAAACTTGTGGTTAAAAATGAACAGATAAGCACCAAAGTGTAAAGATACCAGTAATTGGGGGGTGATCTATGGGATGAAACAATACACAAAAAGGAGGGACAATCAGCAAAGATTAACCGCTAACAAACAAGCCTTTTTAAAGGACAATTGAAGTAACAAATAAAAAGGCAATGGATGGACTGTAAGCCCACAAAGTGTATACAGCGTGTCTTGAAGAGACAGAGCATGCACATTCTAGGCTCAACCTAAAAATAAAAAAAACTTAACATCATTACTTAATAAATAGAAGAAAATAACATATATTTCTCCTTACAAACAAATTTCAAAACAACACTGAACATCATAAAACATGGTTAATGCTTGAGATAATCCTCTGGATATTTTAGAGGGCACACATTTTTTGTGGAAAGCATTTCCTACAAACAAACAATGCAGATCAATACATTCAACAAAGCACTCCTGCCACTCTCCATTATGAGTCACATCAAATTTCTAGGCCACTATTTCCGTATAGCTTATGTGTCCAGAGCTATAGCTCCAGCAGATTGGCCGGACACAGCATACTCACTCATATTCCCACATTTAGTACCTAACGTCAATGAAATATTTACTACCTATATTCTTCTCCCCAACCTCAATTTTGGGACTGATATCCAAATCTTAACAATCTTCCTTCTGGTCACATCTTACTGAATGTTCGTAGACTCAAACCACTCTCAGAGGTAGGGAAATCTATTAAACCCTCTCTTTTCTACATACAGGTTTACTCTTACTTATATTAACCTCAACAGGGAGGAGCATATTTTCAGACCTGAAAACACAATTGTTTTGACCTGAAAACTATTCACCTTTTACAGCCCTCCGGAAAATCTTCAAACTGGCATACTGACCAGTTTTTACATTTATTATTTTGCTGAGTTAAGGCTGGACATCTAGAAGAATTTGCTCTAGGCATCTATGCATTGATAAAGAATAACTACCCAGTTTGACTGTGTTTGTTGTAATTTCTTTTGTATTCCTTTGTACACAACAGTAACTATGAGGCGAAGCAGCTTTGATATTACCTCATTGAGTGCTAACATGAAGTTCAACGGCTTTAGCAGTACTCATGGTCGCCTGCAAAGAAGGATTTTTAACAATAAAACAAACACTCCTACATCTTACTTAGCAATTAATAATAAATTGGTTATAAAAACACTGATCCAGGAACTGCTTGAATTGGCATGTGACTGCAAGTATTCAAAGAGATGCCACATAGCTGCCAATTAATTCATGAATCGGCCATTGCTCAATGAAGAATTTTTGTGCCTTTTTTTACAACACTTGGCTCTTGATAGTAGTGCAACTCCATACTCTTAATGACTGCTGTTGCACTCATGTCATTTGCCGAACTGTGCTGAGTCAGGAACTCCTTTGTGAAGATTATCAAAAATAATTTATCACTGAGAACACAGGAAGTGAAATAAAAGTGTTTTTTATGTTAAGCATTATTCTACTGACTACTAAATTATTTTGAAAAAAAGGCCATAGCAAATGTTTCCATTTAATGCAAGGCTGACTCAGGTTCTGCAAAAGTAATGCCAGTGCTGTAACGTTTTGCATGTTCCCAGAATTCACCGCACAATCACAAGTAAAATACAACAGCTGAAAATATGGCGAGTCAGTGCATCTATAACGTTCCTTAGTAAAATCTCAGAACATGACAGAGAAACTGGCATGGAGATGACAAACAGTGCAGACCTTAAAACACATGTGTGCGCTCACCGAAACGGAAAATCACAGCTAGAATCCATCAGTTAAAATGACGCCCCAGTGAGTTCATAGTGTTCCCGCCACCGAGCAAGTAATTGCACAATGAAGATGACATCTTCATCTTGAGTTAGTGATGTCACTCCAGTGTGTGACCTAAAATGCCGGATGGATAATTCATTCAACATGCACAGGTCTGTCCATCAGCTATGTAAGCCAGGTTAAATAAACAGCACCTAAAGAAGAGAGCATTCTTCAAAACACAGTAGTACGCAATCACATCAGGGCCTATACCCATCAGTGCACAAATGTTGCCGGACGTGCTAGCACCAGTAGCGGTCGGTGGTGGGAGTGCCGCCGGGCGCAGACGTGGGGCGTAGGAGGGGCAGGGTGGGGGGTAGTAAACTACGGATTACGGCCGATTACAGGTAAGTACACATATACATAAATAAAACGAATTTCGGGGCATATTAGCAAGACTGGCGATAAAATTATCGCCGTTTTAGCGGCAGGAAACTGCCGCTAAACGGCGATAATTGGCTTGCTAATATGCGTTATGGAATTCCAATAGAAGCCCAGGTTAGATGTCCTGCACATCTAACCTGGGCTTCTATTGGAATTCTATAACGCTTTATTAGCAACCCAATTATCGCCGCTTTAGCGGCAGTTTCCTGCCGCTAAAACGGCGATAATTTTATCGCCAGTCTTGCTAATATGCCCCTTCGTTTCTCGCGCTGCATCGCCAAATGCGATGCAGCGCGCGCAACGAAATTCGTTTTATTTATTTATATGTGTACTTACCTGTAATCGGCCGTAATCCGTAGTTTACTACCCCCCACCCTGCCCCTCCCCCGCCCCACGTCAGCGCCCGGCGGCACTCCCACCACCGACCGCTACTGGCTAGCACATCTGTCAGCACTGCACAGGAGTAACGATCAGCACTACCTACTTACCTGGCCATGCGTCACCTCTTCAGCGGCATCTCTGGCACAGCTTTGGCAAGAGAACAACCACTTTTGAGTGGCAAACCATTCTGGACAGTACTGCAGGCACCCTCAAAGGAGGACAGCAGGGGATGTTTGGCTCCGCCAGCGATGAGAAGGTGTGAGAAAAATACTGAGGGGCATATTTACGTTCCATGGCGCATCCCTGCATATCAGCAGGGATGCGCCAGGGAAAATGCGTCACGCAGTTTACCTCTTGCGCCACGTCCCGATGCGCCGCATTTACAATGCGGCGCATCGTGGCGTGAGGATAAGCAGATGCATGACGCATCTGCCGGGCGGAAGGTTGGCGCAGTGCTGAAGCTGTGTCGCAAGCGCGACGCAACTCCAGCACTGTTCCAACCTTCCCTATCCCTAACATGGTGCGTCAATCCTTACGCCTGCTTGAAGGAGGCGTAAGGATTTGACGCACCAGCGCCGGAAAAGTGACTGCGTGAAATCTTGTAGATTTCACTACGTCACTTTTCCGAGGCGTTCCTGCGCCCGAACGCCCCTGCGTCGGTAGCGCCCACATGAAACCTGACGCAGGTTTCATGTGGCGCAGGGGTTTACTACGTGACGCATCTCCCTAGATACGTCACGTTGTAAATATAGCGCAACGCGGCGCATGGTTTGCGTCGCCGCTGCGTCACATGCGTGATGCAACGGCGGCGCAAAAGTGGCGCAAGTGGCTTGTAAATATGCCCCTGAGTCCTTCGAAGTCCATCTTGCCTGTTTGAAGTAAAAACACAGGACAAATTAAGCAGTTTCAAATATAGATTTTTTTTGTATTTTATATCAAAGTATCAAGGAAAAATATTGTGGAGTCAAAATATCGAGGTCTAAATACCGAGAAGCTAAATATTGTGAAGGTATGTATATATAGGTAAGTGTAGATTTAAAATTCATAACTCTACATAACGCTCTCTTTCTATATAAATAGATATATTTCTTTTTTACAGTTTTATATAGCGCAAACTCGACCTGAAATCAGAGCGCTTTAAATGAGCACCAGTAGCATTACAGACGGACACATTCATTCATTTTTTTTTAAGGCATTGGGAGATTAAGTGATTTGCCCAGAATCAAAGGATGCTTGAGCTTCCCACCAGACTCGAACCTGGTTCCCCAGCTTCAAGGTCGGCTGCTCTAGCCATTAAGCCACATCTTCAAGTTATGTATGTAGTATGGCCGATGGGGACATTGTCGACATCGCTAAGTTAGCATGAGCCCAGCTGCCTTGAGGCTGCTTTTGCGCACGTTACTACATGACTTTATTTTTGCAAGATTCTGTTTCTGCCTTTCACATGAGAACCGTCTGCTTCATGCGTTCTCTGCTGGTTCCTGGAGTTTAGTCTGAACACCATAAGCAAGGTCGATAAACAATGCCCCTTGTTATTCTGTTCTGGTCAGTTCCTAGCACCTAGACAAAACACGCTAACACAGCTGCTGCTGGAAACTCGTGCTTTGATATTATGGGGATGCATGTTTGGTTAAAACACACTTGGAGAGGGATCTTTCCAGGGAGAAGAGACATGCGGTTCCTATGATGTAGATATACCATCTAGGCACTAAAGTATGGGGTCTGCTGACAAAGCCCAGAAATCTTTTATTATATAATAATACAACTTCTTACCAAGGGGAGGGGGGTTAGGCCTTATAGTCCTTTATCCACTGTTTTTATATGATGACATCTCCCTTTATGATATATGGCCTTGCTACAATGCTAACTGTATTGATATTATGCATTTTGCTGCTGGTTGTCGCATCGTATACTGTGCTTTAGAGCACAATAGTTAAAATAAACATTTTAAACTTTATTCGTGTCTCGTTCAATTCTTATTGCTGGACATATACGAGTGAGAGAGCGAAAAGGTGTGTCTTGTTAACAGCGATTCCTGAGAGATCCGGGAGTGTTGTGTTCTGGGGTGTCCAATCATTTGCATCTTCGTGATTGTTTAGGAGAGCGAATGAGACAAAATAGCTAGTCGGTCCTGGGATTGTGGGTACTGAGGCTGTAGGAAGGCATAGCCCCTATACGCCGAGGTCCCATAATCCTGCGCATAGTTCTGTGTATGTGCAGAATCCCTGCAACATGGCGCCACCAACGTCTGGTACTTATTCGCGAGACCCCTGAGTAGTGCTTGTGTGTGTCCACAATACCCTTTCACCTGTCACCGGACACTTCCGTGGTGAGCGGGCTTAGCCTCCTATATTTGATATTTATAGGTTGTTCAAGCTTGGATTTTAAATGGTTCCTATTTGGTTATAGCCCGTTGTTGCGCTACCTCACTTGCATTCTTTTAATTATGGCGGTTGCCATTGTGGCTCCAAACCGTGCTCCAGTCACGGCTTATTTGACTCAATATGGAGTCCCTCATGCTGGAGCTGCTATTTTATTTGTGGTTGAAGCGGATGCAGCACACCGCTTCGAGGTTTTCTATTCTTGGGTTATCTTTCCGGCAGTGGATGGTAACAATAATTTGTTTCACGAATATACTGCCTCCGTGGTTCAGCGGGAATATAGACCTTATAGGACTCCTGAAGTTCCACTGACAGCTTGGAAGCACACCATATGGTTTAATGGCGCCCTTCCTCACCCTATATCTGCGGTCCGTTTAGGCCTCTTGTCCGTTGATGGGGCCACATGGCCCGTTTTGGCTGGGTATACAGTACACCACATCCAAATTACCTTAACGTTCCTATCGCAGAGCTTCGTCAATTACACACGTCTTTGATACATATTCATAGAGCTGTGATACAGTTTAGGTCACGCAACATACAGGTGGCACCACCGGGTGTTGCGGTACAGCTACCGGGACATGGTGATGTGGTTATTAATCCCCTCATGATTAATTCCGTGATGGGTAAACGTCCTCATAATAAGGATGATCTCCCTTATTGGCTAGCGGAGAAGTTTGAGCAACTCAAAGCTGTTTTTCCAAATACCACTCATGTGGAGAAGCACAGGATCCTGACCATGAGTTTACCTAAAGGCCTCATTCACGAATTGGCTGACTGTACCACTTAGGGAAAAGTGTTTGCAGTGTTATATTCAATGTGTTTTGGCACCCCCTCTATGACTGGTCTACTGTTCGTCCCTAAAAGGGTTCAGGATGAGCATGGGGCAAAAGCTGCCCTTGCGTTGGGGATGCGATTGGTGGGGGTGTTCTGTATTGTTTGCGATATGATCCTTGCTAACATGAAGGGAGAAGCCGTTAGCTTACAGGTGAGTCAGCGCTTAGAAGCAGTTGCTGACGTAGACAAACAATGTGAATTGCCAAAAATTATCGCTAAGGCGTATAAAACCTTGGGGCGAAATAGTCTGGGAGTTAAGCCTTTTACACAAGCTCAACATAAAACCCAACCTGACAAGGAGGGGCATCCAGTCTTTTCTAAAAAGAGCTGGAATAAGAATTAGCGGGAGCAGCAACAGAAGCAGGGTTTGCGCGCTGTTTCGCCGATACCTGAAGCTTCTGAGCGTAGATATGATTTGCGTGACCGCTCCAAAATTAGGACACAGAGAGGTTTCAATTTCCTGATCAGCGCTCTCCTCGTTCTTTACAGGACACATCGGATTCTCAAATCGGTGGTGGAGAGCGCCAAGATCGCAGACAAGGCAAGACCGCACAGCAGAGACGTAATCCGCCATGCCAGTTTGACGTGAAAGCCAAACCAGAGGAACTGCCTCAGTTTAGACCCCCTTATCAAAAGAAGAAAGTTGCCGCTTTAACAGCAAAGTATGCCTCAGACGGTGAGAACCCTACTCCTAGATTGGACATGGGCAGTGACACTCCTCGACAGCGCAGCGGAAGTTACCATAGTGCGGGAGGCACTCCGTCATTGTTTGGTGGTGAGAGCAACTGACACTTTCATTACAGTGGAAACAGCAGATACACGAGTTGCGCCCCCAGATAGACTTTATGAAATAGTCCTACAAATTGAAGGTGATGTACAGCGTACAATTAATGCATTTTTTGGGGAAAACCTTACCTCCTCGTTTGACATTTTGTTGGCGGAGGCAGATTGACCTCCACCATTTGTTCTAGCCTCTTCCCGAGGGGAGGACATGATAGTTTCGAGTTTTTCCCGTTATGACTCTGAAGAAGCTAAACAGGCTTACGCGTCGGAGTGGGCATTAGCCTTGGCTCCGGCGGTGTATCGTAATCAGGTGGGCTGGGATAGAGATTCACCGGCACATGAGATGCCTTTACGATCTAGCCCACGACCTCAACCCCAATATCCGATCAAACGTAAGGCTAAAGCTTCCGTTTGTGACATTTTGTCCCAATTGGAATATCAGGGTGTGATTGAATCCTGTGTATCACCCATGAATAATCCTCTTTTTCCGATATCGAGGCCAGACGGCTCGTATCGTATTGTGTTGTATTACCGCAATTTGAATAGTCATGTTCGTACCTTTGCAGTACACTCATTAGTGAATAATATAGTCCGCAAAAAATACAAGACTACACTGGATATATCCAATGGATTTTATAGTCACAATTTGGCTCCTGAGAGCCGTGACTTGACCGCATTTACTGCGGTCGGGAATCAGAAAAGGTTTACGCGTTTGCCTATAGGGGAATAAAAATAGCCCCGGGGCATTTGCTGCACGTGTTCTGTCTCTCTCACACGACATAGACCCGGATGCATTCTCCTACGTGGATGACATTTATCTGACGGATGACGAATTGATCCCACACCTTGTGCATGTGGATCGCATCATACTCTTTTGCGGACTTGGGTTACAAATTCAATTTTGCCAAGTCACATATCGCCTGTTTGGCGGTCCTCCTTTTGGGCTAAGAGCTCAATAATGAAGGTAGGGGGTTAGCCCCCCACTTTCTGGAGAAGTGTGCACAATTACAGCCTCCGTCTACATTGAAATAACTACAATCTGTGCTGGGTTTTTTGAATTTCAGGAGGACTTACATTCCTGATTATGCCCAGAGTATCAAACTGCTTTATGCATTGATACAACCTTCTTTTACAGCTGCCAGCTGGCTTCCGGAGCATACCTCTATTCTTAGATCTTTGCAGTCTGATCTACTTGCGACCAACTTCTTGTTAACACATGATAATTCTACAAACTTGGTCATAAGAATTGTGCCAGGGGCGGTGGGTTTCACTTACTTGACATTCAATGAAGGAGACACAGTACCGATAGCTTACAAATCTAATTTGTACACATCGGCAGAAATGCGATTTTCTACAGTTGAAAAAATATTGACTGCGGTCCAGATGGCGATCCTGAAGGAGTGATCTCTGGCGCAGGGAAAACGCACTCTTATGGTTTCGCCTATACCGGCGTTGGAAGCAGAGATAAAGGCGAATGTACCGAATTATAAAGCTTTGCATCCCCGTTGGATACAATGGGCCAGTTCTTTGACATCAGCTGATGTCATGTTTATTTTTAATCCCTCATTGCAGACACAGGAGTTTTTACAAAATGAACATGTTCATCCTCCTCCGTTGTCGTTGCTTCCCTTGGATCAGTACAAATGTATCATTTATACCAACGGCTCGGCACAACAGGCCATCGGGTCCAAACATGCTTATTCACCGGCTTGCGTTATTGCGGCTGGCTTAATCGTAAATGGTGAGTTGAAGCCTTCCATAGTACACACACAGGCACTTGGAGACATTACGTCACAATTGGCAGAGCTGCGCACTCTGATTTTGGTTCTAGAATTCGCAGATCCTAAGGTAAACACTCGTGTTGTGGGCGATTCCTACTACTGTGTACAGGCTTTCAATGATAATTTATTCTTTTGGTCTCAGAATGATTATTGAGACTCTAAAGGTAGCGCAATAAAGCATAAAATGCTTTGGGTTCGAGTGGCAGAACTTAAACAACGTTTGCCGCTCACACAAGTTATACATTCTCTTGCCCATCAGCGTGTGATAACACATGCTGTTGGCAATTCTTTGGCTGATGAGGCAGCCAAATCTGCAGTAGCCACATGTTCAGTTGCAGCAGTTACTAGGTCCATGACTAAGATTGATAATGGTATTCTGGCAGCGGGAGCTGCTACGAAGGATGGAACAGTTTTCCCATAAGGATTCCCTTCCAAGTATTCTTATCATTTGTCACCCAAGCAAGTTCCATTTGCTACAATACCGTCAGTTGGGGATCGGCTGATTCCCAATGAGGACCGCAGACTTCCTTTGATCATAGCCGCACATGAGGGCATGGCTTCTGCACTGCGACTGTTTCCATCTTACAGCAACGTTATTGGTGGTGTGGTCTATATAGACAAACTCGTAATCATGTACTATCTTGTGACATTGTCAGCAGATTAAACCATCTACGGTTACACGTCCACCACAAACACAGCTGTATATTTCAAATCAGCCTTTTGGTTGTATTTATCTTGATCACTGTGGTCCGTTGACATCTGATACTGCATATAAAGATATTTTAGTTGCAGTTGATTCGTGCACTAGATTCCTTTGGGTTTGGCCACAACGCAGTGCTGTCGCTCGAAATGTCGTTAGAGATTTGCGTGTCTTTGTCGGGACTTTTGCCTGTGGAACCTTCCATTCCGATCAAGGTCCAGCGTTTGCCTTTAAGGCGGACAAGGACGCGATGAGGTCTCTGAGGGTGCTGGTGCAGTTTTCGTCTCCATACAGGCCTGAGGGCAATTCTATAGTGGAGCGAATGAACCGTGACTTAAAGCAATCTTTGACCGGTAGAGTCTTAGGTACTGGCAGGGACTGGCTGGCTCATTTGTATGGGGTTCAACGTGCTCCTAATAATCTCCCAAGAAGATCTCTGGGTGGGCGGACCCCATATGAAATGCTCTTTGGCATTAAGATGTTTGTGCCGGACCTTGATGGTCTAGACGTTGTGGCTGCTGCCGCAACATTTGACGTAGATAACCACTCTACCGTGTTACAGGAACTACAAAAGACCCATGACACCCTGACAAGAGAACATTCACCCTCTCCCACTGACACTGCGGTGCTGATTCCTGTTGCCAGCTGGCTTCCTAAAGTTGGAGATCTGGTACTAGAAAAGCTGAAGAACAAAAAAGAATTTGGTCCCTCTTATCGTGCACCGGTCGCAGTTCTTGGATTCAAGGGTACTCGCACAGTCATTTTACCTCCTTTGCCTGGTCGCAAGGAAAACAGATTTTTTTCAATTGACAATTTCAAGCTACACCATGTGGCCAATACTGAATTATGTAACTTCCAGTATTCCACGCCAAGATGTTTCCCTGTATCCGATGGCTCCAGCTTCTTTGACTAGTGCCCGCGTTGTTGAGGGGGAGTTGGAAACATCCATTGACTTCTTGCCTATTGTCCCTTCAGCTTCCTTCACTGCAGACGTTGAGTATGATTCCCCACCTCGAGAGGTCGAGATTGACATTCCCGATGTTCCTGAAGTTTCTTTACATCATTCGTTTGATGCTGCACGGCCTCCGTTGTTGCGCTTGGGAACAAGCGGTTACTACATGGATCGTACAAGTTTCTCATACGATTCATCTTATTCGTCCTTATCTGTGTCGGCTCAACTCAACGCGTACAGTGCTCTTTTCATCGCCTGGTTCAAAAGACTTACCTGGTCCCACCCTGACATACATCTGGCTAGTGTTCATACTTATCTTCCTTTTCATGGGATTGGTTTTGTGACAGTGTTCTTCCTGCTAATCAACGGTCATTATTTGCCAGAGGCTCTGCTGTGAAATTGGTTGATGGTATTCTGGCTCCCCACACATCGTGAAATGTGATCAAGCCCTCGTGAATATTTCGACCTTTCCTGTTACTGATGGGATCGTTTGGGATAAAGTTGCATTCGATGTCCATGGTCCAACGGAGGTCCTGAACATTCAATACGTGTTTTACGTTTCACTAGGAGATGTGGTAACACAGGACATACACTAAGACAACTGGGATGTTCAGGCTGTACATTCATTGTTTTCCGATTTGAAGTATTATGCTGCATTTGATGTCGAAGATTTGTATTTGAATTCGGCCAGTTATGCTGATTTATTCTGTTACCAACACTGACCCGCTACCTCGAGGAGAACAACATCCTGGACCCGTCCCAGTCTGGGTTCCGCAGCAACCACAGTACCGAGACTGCCCTCATCGCAGCCACTGATGACATCAGGGCCATGTTGGACAATGGCGAAACCGCGGCCCTCATCCTCCTGGACCTATCAGCCGCCTTCGACACTGTCTGCCACCGCACTCTACGCACACGCCTCCACAACGCAGGGATCCGAGACAAGGCCCTGGAATGGACCACCTCCTTCCTCTCCGGCAGAACCCAGAGCGTCCGCCTCCCCCCTTTCTGCTCCGAAGCCTCCGAGAACATCTGCGGCGTACCCGAAGGATCATCCTCAGCCCGACATTGTTCAACGCCTACATGGCACCGCCGCCCACGCTGCCCGACTACACGACCCTCAACATCATATCCTACGCCGACGACACCCAGCTGATCCTCTCCCTCACCAAGGACCCCCTCACTGCCTAAACCAACCTCCACGAAGGAATGAAAGCCGTCGCCGAGTGGATGAAGAACAGCCATCTGAAGCTGAACTCGGACAAAACAGAGGTCCTCATCCTCGGCTCCACCCCCTCAGCCTGGGACGACTCCTGGTGGCCCTCCGCCCTGGGAGCAGCACCGACACCCACCGACCACGCACGCAACCTGGGGTTTATCCTCGACTCAACACTCTCCATGACCAAGCAAGTCAACGCCGTCTCCTCCTCCTGCTTCAACACCCTCCGCATGCTCCGCAAGATCCACAGGTGGATCCCCACCAAAACAAGAAGAACGGTCACCCAGGCCCTCGTCAGCAGCAGGCTGGACTACGGAAACGCCCTCTATGCAGGAGCCTCAGCCAAACTCCTGAAACGACTACAACGCATACAGAACGCCTCTGCACGCCTGATCCTCGACATCCCTCACCACAGCCACATCACACCACACCTGAGAGACCTACACTGGCTTCCCATCAACAAGAGGTTCACCTTCAAGCTCCTCACCCACGCACACAAGGCGCTCCACAACACCGGACCGGCATACCTCAACAGACGACTCACCTTCTACACCCCGAACCGACAGCTCCGCTCTGCCGACCTCGCCCTCGCCACCGTTCCCCGCATCAGAAGAGCGACCACCGGCGGCAGATCATTCTCCCACCTCGCCGCCAAGACCTGGAACACTCTCCCCATCCTCCTACGGCAGACCCAGGAACTACTAACCTTCAGGAGGCTTCTCAAGACCTGGCAATTCGAACAGTAGCAGCACCCCTTCCCCCCGCGCCTTGAGACCCTCACGGGTGAGTAGTGCGCTCTACAAATGTTTTGATTGATTGATTGATTGATGGCCATCATTTCTTGCATAAATCAAACACGGTATGACCTGTTTTTAATTTCACCCAGTGGGAACATTTTCCGGCTGCCTTAAAGGGGAGTTCTAAAACTCTCCAAAATAAGTTCACATACTTTTCAGATTACAATACGTCCAATCCTGAGTCCTATTTCTATAAGTTAAAATTGCCATCTCCTGCTAAATTCATGTTAACTCACACAAAATTGATTTATTCAAATTCCTTTAGGACTGATTTAGCTGTACATGGTTAAGAACACTGGAAAGATACCATTGATTTAAAATTAATTTGGAGAACTAAAAATTGGCAGGTCCGGGGTTCTGAAGCTCTGCATCGTGCGTGTCTAATTCTGGCCCAAATTTTGTTTTTAAATGACACAGTGCAGCAGACTACTTGTTTTGGTTTGGCTACAGCCAAAATGTTGAATCTTCCGTCCATTCCTTCATTGGCTGAGTATGTTATGTGGCGTAAACACACCAATCATACCCTAGATGTCCTGCAAGCCCTGTTTATAAATAGCAGTATAAATGTCTCTGACGTGGACCCTTTGGGGTGGTTGTTGTGGCCCTCCACTTCCAATGCATGTCAACTACATTTTCTTAATGCAACACCCAGTTTTACTCAGACTAGACCGGATCCATGTTTCCCGCACTCTCATTCAGTCATGACGTATTCGGTGGGGAAATTGTGTCAGCAATGGTTAGGCCATGCGACACTGTCGTCAGTAAAACAACACCTGTCCCTCTTGTCGGGTGACATCAATTTAGCTGATTTTATTTTAGGTCCTAAATCACCCAGATCTAAACGATTTATCTATGAGGCATATAATGAATTATTGAAACTTTTGCAGATGGAAGCTGCGGTGCGTCTGCACCAAATTGACCAAGCTAATTTAGAAAAGGTTCTTGCACTAGTCGACAATAGCATTAATACATTGTCTTCCCGTACTTACACCTTAGATAACATTGTTTTTTCTGTTATTTATATTGTTCAAAATGATGTATCTGTGTTGTACCATGCTCAAAATCAATTGAAAATCTGTAATGCAATCTGCATGGACGTTGCAGATGCTTAAAATGGGAAAAGTTCCATGGGATTATTTGAATGCTTCTGCCTTGTTTTTGCCGTTTAATTTGACTGATAAACAGAAGTTTATGTCTATGAAAGATGCCACTTACATGCTGCTATATATCGAACAATTAGAACAGTTAGTTTTTCTGTAGCAGAAACTGATTCAGCCGTGTGGTTAATACATGGCGTTATTTCTCTGCCTTTCTTGCTTTTTCATTTCACATCTTGCATGAAACACTTCCCGGTTGGCCGTTTTGAGCCCCTGGGTAGTGCTTTGATTAATGAATTGTGGTCCTTGCCTTTCACCTACAGATGTCAGCGTGCGGATAAGGAGGTTTTCCTGACAGGGGAGGAGTGCAATTCCACGGTAGGACATTCCCTAGTATGCAAACAAGTTAAATTGCACAGCGCTTGTAACGTTTCAGCCCCTAATCTGGCTTGTTTTTTAAAAGGTTGCCCGTCCTGGCAATTATTCCTGTGCTCACGTTGCTTTCCAATGGAAGTTATCTTATTTTGAATAACCACAACTTTTTGGGCTTACGGGCTTGCATCCCGTATATAGTAACGGTTTCGCAACGTGTTACTTGTTGCAGCAATGTCCTTTTTCTGCCCCGCATGGGGTTGTGGATAGTTCACTTTGGCCTTCCATTCCAGCTTTGAAAACAGATTTCAATAAACTAAGCAGACTCAAAGTGCTATTGTTTCAACAAGAAGTGGCTCTCACATCAGCTTGAGAGGCCGTCGAATTGCAGGTGGCGAGAACCGCGAGTGAGATACACTCACTACTGAACACTAATCTCCCACTCCATTTTGGAGAATTAATACACCAAATATTTAACGCGTCTGACACTGAAGGCCTTGCTCATTTTTTTAAACTTGTGGGATCTGGCCTTGTGTCCTCTTTTCAGATGATTTTTTTGAGTAATACCGGCCTTTATCCATTCTATTTTTTCCAGAGTGTTCTGAGGTTTTCTGCTGATCCTCTGCTGACGGGTGGCGGGCTGGTACTTCTGCTCCTGTTACGCAATGGTTGCCCATCTTGTGGTACTGCACAGACCCGGCCACTTGCAACTGTACCCTGACTGAATGCAACAACTTTTTGGATGCTTGCCATTGGCGACGCTTGGCGTAAGTTATGGACTTACTTTTCACCTCGCCTACTTCACTTGCATGCAACCTGTGTTCTATTGCCGACGGTGCCCTTTCCATTGGACCTTGGATTTATGCCTCTCCAATGCGTCCGGTGCTGACCTAGATTATGATCTGTTAGTGGGTCCATTACTGGCCCATGACCAGGCCTGTTCTTGGGATGGCCGTTTGATGCGTGCTCCTGCACTTGGAGAGTGGAATACCTGTGAGGCTGCACAACGCCTCTTGCAACGAAGTTTCATCGAGTATCACGCAAGTGGCCCGGTTGGGCTTTTGGAAGCATCTGGGAATGAGGAGCATGTGTGTTCCTTTGCTCTCTTCAACTGGATGGCAGCCCTTTTTGCTACGAACGACAGGGATGACCTTTTGGAACGAATTGCATTCTTGGGTTCACATACTTTGATGAGTGTTCCAGACTCGCCTTAATATCATTTTAAACTAGACTTTTGGTCTTATCCTGATTTGGCCATTTTTGCAAGCGTAATTTGACTCTGCTTATCTTTGCACTCTGTTTTGATTTTTGCTACTTGCTACGATCTGGCCAAGGGGAGGGTGTAGTATGGCCGATGGGGACATTGTTGACATCGCTAAGTTAGCATGAGCTGAGCTGCCATGAGGCTGCTTTTGTGCACATTACTACATGACTTTATTTTTGCAAGATTCTGTTTCTGCCTTTCACATGAGAACCGTCTGCTTCATGCGTTCTCTGCTGGTTCCTGGAGTTTAGTCTGAACACCGTAAGCAAGGTCGATAAACAATACCCCTTGTTATTCTGTTCTGGTCAGTTCCTAGCACATAGACAAAACACGCTAACACAGCTGCTGCTGCTGGAAACTCGTGCTTTGATATTATGGGGATGCATGTTTGGTTAAAACACACCTGGAGAGGGATCTTTCCAGGGAGAAGAGACATGCGGTTCCTATGATGTAGATATACCATCTAGGCACTAAGGCACAGCTTTCCAAACTTTTCATGTTGGTGACACACCTTTTAGACAATCTTCATTTTGCGACACGGTAATGCGAGCGAGCGCAGCGAGTGAGCCCGAACCACCTAAGGGGGATTCGGGGAGGTTCTCCTCCCGAGAAAATTTTGAAAAGGTAGTGGGCAAATGGTGCATTTCCAAGCAAATTTGAGAAAGCAGGAAGGTTAATAAAGCAATTGTGAATCTGTTCTTACAAAGACAGTGACTGGCAAAACTGAGTGTAAGCAAGGTTAGTTTGGTGCCTGAAACAAGAATATAATCATGCACACATTGACACATGCCCCAGTGATTTACGGCACAAAAAGGGCGGGTGCACGCACTGCCAACCCTTTCAACCATGCACAAAGTCCGCCTGCTGCCTTGCTGAATATGAGTTATACAAAAATCCGTTCAGGAAGGGGGAATTGTGAGTGGTAAAACAATCATGCAACTGTCTTGATGGCTAACTGAACAACTCTAGTTTTAGTTATATTCACAAACATCTCAATCCAGCATACAGTAAGGCTCACTTTAGTGCATAAGTAACTGAGCAGTCATAGGATGGTAAGCATGTAACACAGGTTATTTGAACATGGTGTTTCAAGTGCGCAGCTTTAAAAATGAATGTCTAGATTAGAATTAGAGAAGCCGAACTGAGGCAGCTTGCTTCTGTGACTACACTCCCAGACCACAAACAAAGCCTGCATTCCACGAATGTAAATTTGACCCCAGCTGTTAGTCGAGCCCTCAGTAATTAGAAGGCATGTATCTCATGGATGGAGAATGTTTATGAGCTCGTATGGGGGTCGGACGTGCTTGAAATGTGAGGAATATGGATAGGCCTACCCATACAAATGAGCTCCATCTATGACAAATAGCAAAGATTGTCTGGCTGCACAGGCAACTTGAACTGAAGAACCAACCATCAGTCCTGTAACTTGAAATTACTCTCATGTCTTCTCTGGCCAAAGAAAAAGGTGGCTGTGTGTTTAAGGCACATGGTCTAGAAAAAGAGCTGAAGTCGCGACTCCCTCACCTAATGCATATTTAACAGAAAAGAAGCGTGCTCTTCTTAAAAGGTGTAAGGTTCGGCGAGCAGCAGAAACCCAGTGGAAGAGAGCAGGGACCACAGTTGTTAAACAAACTTTTCAAAAGTGTGACATATACGACCAACGTAACCCCTCTGTGCTGGAAGTATTTTTACTAATAACATGACAATATAACTGAGAAGAGACGGGTCCTCAGAAAGGAAATAAATGATGATGAATGGCAGCAGATTGAAGGCAAGTACAAGAGTAAGACCCCGCACCACACCCTTGCCAGGCGCAGCTGGGAAGCAGAATGGCAATATCTGAATGAACATTCCAATGATGCCAAGAATAGAACTGAAGCATGTCATTAGTGAGAGTAGCAAAAATGCTGATATTGTACATGCCAGCCTCGTTCGACAACACATGAACTGTCATTAAATAGAGGGAGTGAGCAACAAGGTCACACAAGTCCACACCCAGTACATCTGATCACACCAGTCAAGCCACAATAAATCCTGCTCAGGGGCAGACATGCCACACCCAACGCACAGTTTGAGGTGGCACAGACCTTTTCAAATCGTAATTTTATCTGTCTAAAAAATAAAATATGCTTTAAGCCTGCCTAGCTGTGACCTAAATGAGTGCCTCCCACTCGCAGCTTTCCAATGCAGCCATGCTTACTGCTCATGTAGCCGGCGGCAATCGAGGGGGTCTGCGAGGCACTCAGCTGATTATAATTATACATGTCTTCCAGACCGCTTTATCTATTTTCTGCAATTTTGGCTAGTCTGATAAATGAAAGCCGTCTAACAATTATTCTTAAGCTTTGCAGCAGTTAACTTAGAGTTTGTCCTTGCTCAAAGGGGTGTAATTTCTGATATTTGTGTTACCCTCGGAGTTTGTCCTTGCTCAAAGGGGTGTAATTTCTGATATTTGTGTTACCCTCGTCGTCATTGCTTGATTTCTGCTCACTAGAAAGTGTCACTCATAGTCATTGAAATGGCACTCAAAATTACACTGACATTATGAGAATGTCACACATGGCAATCTAAAACCTTGGCAGCTATGAAGGAGTGCGAGAAAATAAACACTGCAGTGCTATCGAGAATTGCGAACCTTTTCTCTCACAACGCAAACACAAGAGCTTTGTTCCTCAAACCCCAGGGCAGAAAACAACAAACTGTTTATGGCAATTACAATGCAAAGAGAGAGAGCTGGATCGCCAGTGCGGCGTGCTATGAGAACAGTGCGCCCAACAGAAAACCAAGTTACAGGCCGACAACCTTACCGAGCGCCTGGGATGGGGAGCAGAGGCGAACCGTGGTCACTGCGTCGCAAAGGGAACAAGGCCGCGGGCTCAGCTCACGCTCGCCTATCGCTTCTCCTTCCTCCGCGTACTGCGTCACTGAATGCAAACGCAACATCCAAGAGAGCATTCGCCCTAATCTGCCCACAGACATCATCGTCACGTGACACACCCACACATGGGAGGCGACACAGTACCGTGTCGCGACACACAGTTTGGAAAGCACTGCACTAAGGTATGGGGTCTGCTGACAAAGCCCAGAGATCTTCTTTTATATAAAAATACAACTTCTTACCAAGGGGAGGGTGGTTAGGCCTTATAGTTCTTTATCCACTGTCTTTATTGATGACATCTCCCTTTATGATATATGGCCTTGCTACAATGCTAACTGTATTGATATTATGCATTTTGCTGCTGGTTGTGGCTCGTATTCTGCGTTTAGAGCACGGTAGTTAAAATAAACATTTTAAACTTTATTCGTGTCTCGTTCAATTCCTATTGTGGACATATACGAGTAAGAGAGCGAAAAGGTGTGTCTTGTTACCCCGATTCCTGAGAGATCAGGGGAGTGTTGTGTTCTGGGGTGTCCAATCATTTGCATCTTCGTGATTGTTTAGGAGAGCGAGTGAGACACTATAACTAGTCGGTCATGGGATTGTGGGTACTGATGCGGTAGGAAGGCATATCCCCTATACACTGAGGTCCCGTATCCCTGCGCATAGTTCTGTGTATGTGCAGAATCCCTGCAATTGTATATGTGAAGTGAAGTAAAGTATTCCTTCATGATATTTTTGTTTTCAATATTCAGGCCTCAATATATTGGCTGCACAATATTTTTTTCTCCATTTGATTCATTTATACAATGAAGGATCCCAC
Source organism: Calotriton arnoldi (assembly GCA_963921515.1). NCBI lineage: Eukaryota > Metazoa > Chordata > Amphibia > Caudata > Salamandridae > Calotriton > Calotriton arnoldi. The sequence continues at coordinate 276,339 of CAWUFW010007868.1, read as the reverse complement.
AAACCTCAGCACCATATCTCGGGCTCGCGGAGCCTGGAGTGACCATCAGTCATTCACAAGCTCCAGAATGCTGAGACTCAGCACCACTGCATGAGACAGCATGAAAACACCCAGTACGAGAGCACTGAAGAATACCTAATAATACTTAATACAAATAAGATATCTACAAGTAAAAGGATACAACACAATTACCTACCAATCAAAGGATATATGTGTCTCTCTCTTCCTCTCTCTGCCTCAGTCACTGCAAGTGTTGTGTTGGTGCAAAGTGTTTTGTAGTGCATGACTATTTTTATTTAACTTCACCAAATTCGCAATGTGCAAAACTACATAACTTTAAAAAAGGAGATAAAAATATGAACCTGCTTCATTCAAGAACATCAGATGCCATGCAGAGTTGCAAGCCTCCTATTCAGAAACTGCTTACTGTGTTCATGCCAGTGGTGCTGCATACCTCATGTGACCTGTGTGAAAGTTAAAAATCTTTACGTAAATTTAGCCTAATAATAATATAGAAATGTCCCTTAACGTTAATGTAAGAAATGCGTGTTCATTCAGCGGTAAGAGAAAAACGCATTTTTTGTCAATAAACGTGCCACATTGAAAATGCTGTTTAACCTTTTTAGAAAGCTCCCATTTCTATTGGTCTTTCACTACTAGGCCTCAAAATTATTCTTATTCTTTTCTGTCCCTTTAATAATGATGAATGGTTTATTTTAGATGCTGACTTAAGGTTATAAATGATCTGCAAAACTTGACATCTTAGTGAAATGTGCTGTTTGCTCCAAATGGTTTTCTTTTTACCTCACATCATATGATTTCATTGTTTTAGATAATTTTCTCTGTCACATGATCATAAAGAACACATATTAATGAAAGAAAATGCATGGTATGAGCTCTGATTTCCATGATCTAACCAGGACATGCTAGATATTAATGTTTCATTCCACAGAGTAAGCCATTGTTGCACAATGGGACACTGAACAGCTGACAGAGTGGGTTTGCTAAAGGTTCTCATGAGAACCTTCCTAGATGTATATTTTGTAACATTTTGTAGCTGCTTTTCAAGCAACAACATGTCGACATGGATGTTTACCATGAGAATCGAGGAAGAAGATGGCAGACCATCGAAATATCCTTTCTTATGAGCCAGGGATGAAGTCAACAGTTTGAGTTTGCAACATGTTGTGTGTTTTTCTTACAGTACATGTTCCTAGCTAGGGAGTCAATGCATTCTATGCACACCTTCCTTGCCATGTCCCTTAGCACTTTACAGTGCTACTCTTGCCCATGATTGCTGTAAGCTACTGCTAACAGTGATTTTCCTTGAATTCCTTACCCTTTGTGAGGAGACTTCCTATCTTTATGCTAACTAAAGCTCCTGCTGTGGTTATTTCTTTTACCTAATTTTTCAGTTATTGCAGCAGCTTTTAGGGAACTTGGCTGAGTTTCCAGAACTACTCTTTATGAGGAGTTAGATCCTTGATCGCTATTAGCTTTTCCCTAAATTTACTTGCTCTTTTCCAGAGGAACCTTTTATGGGTTCTCATTAGGATAGGTTAGGTCCTTTAGATTAGGGTAGGGACAAATTCCTTAACGGAACACACTGATATTTTGTATGCTGTCTCTAATACCAAATTTTTATTATTTCTGTAAACTGATTTATTTGACTGACCTGAATAAAATAAAAATATGAACTAATCTCTTTAATGAAAAATAATACTTTAAAACTTTATCAAACCTCTCATCATTGACTGAACACTGAATGCTGTAAGTCGATGATTATTTTAGCAATGTATTCAGGTTGTGCTCCATTCTAACACTGTGGCAAAGATTCGTCAGGCAAAAGAAGAAATAGGAGTGGAAATTGGAGTTTTACTTAGTAAGTCTTAAAGTGGAGCTAGTTATAAACTTTTTATGAGATTTCTGCGCTCGCACCTGTCATCAGGTTTTTTCATATTACATTTTTGCGTATATCGACATTAACATGTAAACACGCACATGCTGCCGACTGTGTATTATACATGCTTAGATTGAACACAGCTAATGTAGGCCTACATTTTAAAATGTCTAACGTTTTTGGAGCCATCTTGTTGCATTTGTATTGATTTCTATGTGAAGCAGAACTCACAATTAACAAACAATCAGTTTTGGCTTTCTTTCTCATGTGAAGTGTTTTCCTTTATGATAAATGCAGAATGCCCTAATAAGCTCCTACGGAACACTTGCAGATTACTGGCTGGTTCACTGTAACCTGTTTGTTTCACATAACTGTACTTTTAAAGGACATTTAGAGAATCTGTATTGTGAACGATCTTGAGAAACTAGTGAGCTCTTGATTGTATCTTTATAGTGTAACCTGATTGGAGCATTTTGTGAGAACTATGTGTCGTTGTAACAAATGTTATAATAATATGATTTTAGCTAGTGCAATGCAGACTAGAGTTCAAAATGTTTGCAGAACCTTTCTGGACATGCTTTGTCCACAATCAAGACAGCTTAGAGGAGAGTAGCTTGCTCTATTTATGGGAGAACTGATCTACTTAACTATTTCTTTTAAGGTGACTTTATAATAACTTGTGCTCTTACTCATATGACTTTGAATGATTTGAACTTCTTATTGACTAATGCGTTTATATATTGAATATTGATTGACAGTAATTTGATGATTTTGAATGTTTAATCATTTTAACCTCTTAATAAACCTTAATGGTTTGAAACGTAATCACTCTCTGTCTTCCTTGTGGAGCCATATTTGCTTCATGGTATTTAAATGTATTGACTTGATGACTAATTAATTATTTATTTATTTTTCCCTCATCCTCATCTGCCGAGTTCCCCCCCCCCCACCCTGCCCCACCACCCCACTGCTCTTTCCTGAACGGGCCGCTCCTGCTAGGGGCTGCCCACACCTTCTTCGTCTATATTTACTTGCTTGGATTACCTGGCCCAACGGGATGCGGGTCTCTTTTATCCTCCTCGCCCCTCTGGAATGGGGTGTAGAACTTTTGGAAGTGTGCTTCCCCTTGCTGGTGTAACTGCCGATCTTGCCTATTCTGGGGTCACGGCATACACTTGGATGGTAAGGGATACAGGGTCTGGCTACCTTTCTTTTAGGTAGCTACATATGGGTCTTTCAGCCCCTGGGCCACGCCGGCCTTACTCACCTGACAGCATCGGTGGAGATTTATACCTGCCTCGACTTCTGGTTCCCCAGCTCCTTCATTGTTACACCCTTACAGCTGGGTTCCGGATCGCCTGTCTGAGCCTTCAACTCCACCGGCCACACTAATGGGCACAGTCTGCCTGTGTTACTCACTGTTCCATCCTGTCGGCCCATTCGATATGTCTAAGCTCCTTTTCATGCAGCTCCTTTTCACGGCAGTGACAGGGAAATCATTTAAGTCCAGAAAAGACATGGACCCCCCAGCAGACTCCACTCTGGAGGTCATCTTTCAGGAAGAACTGAGCACAATTAAGGGCATACTCTAGGTGTTGGCGGAAACTTCCTCCAAGACCTCTGTAGGCACACAGAGCATTTGCCAGGACATGGCCTCATTCAATTCCAGGCTGACAGTGATGGAATCCTGGCTCCATCAAATTGAGTGGAAGATTATGGCCTCCATTGACTGGGAGCAAGATCACTGGCATCTTCAAAGCAAACTGGTGGAACTGGAAGATCGATCCCGCTGGGACAATATCTGGATCTCAAGGGTGCCAGAAAAGCTGGAGGGGAATAATATTATTGGCTTCTTAACCCGTTTCTTACCTGTTCTGACCGGTCTTTCCTTTAGTCCACCATCGGAGTTTCAGAGAGCCCAGGATACGATTTCATTGTCCAACAGCCAAGGAGGGTCCGAGGCAGATCATTGGTTGCTTTGTACATCATCAACAGGCTCACCAAGTGATACAGGCGACTTGGCAACACTGCTACTTTCTGCATGACAGATACAAGAGCTACCTGTCCCAGGAATTTTCACCTAAGATTCAGGCCACCAGCTGATATTTTTTCCAACTACGCCCTTGCCTCCAGCAGCCCCACATTTGTATGAACTTTTGGACCAGGCGGTCATGCTGATCACCCATGACAATAGAATGACAGAGTTTATTGATCATGACGATCAATTAGAGGGATTCCTAGAGAAGGTTGTGCTGACAGACATAGACCAGACCCCCCTACCGACTCCTGTGAGCCCTACTTATTGCCCCTACTGTGGGCCCCTCAGTAACCCCCATTGAAGAGCAATTATGCAAAGAGGCAATTACCAAGCAATGGTTAGGGAGCCCGAAACCCCCCCCACCGCAAGTGTGTTCACACCCAGGATAACTCCCTATCCCCTCTGAAACTGGTCGCACTTCTGGATGACCGTCCTACCGCTCCTATATCCCAGCAGGTCAGGTCTCTGTACGCTTTTGCACTTTCACATGACACACTGCCCTCCCCCATGGGCTCACACTGCCTAGACAGGAGCCTCATCATTGGTCATTGCCCACCACATACCTGCTGCCTTGCGTGTCTGTTGTTGCCCCAGATTCCAGGTCCTGCCTGTGTTAAATGGCATCCCATTTCCCTTCCATACTCATCTAGATCTCACATACGCCTCCAGGGGACCTCGTTCCCCGCATGCCGGAGTTTGGGATCTCTCCCTCCAGCTAATTTAAAGTCTGCTCACTCCCCCCTTGAAGTGATGTTTACACCCTTTCCCCCACACTACCCTCTCCTTCTGTCCCCTTTTCCCCTTCTTTCCCCTCTCCTCCAATATATTTACCCTCCAGAGGGAGTACAAGCACCCACAGCGTCTTTTGGTGGTAATATCACTGAATGTGAACAGTCTCATCAACTACACAAAGAACCAGATCATTCAATACACCTGTTCCTTACACCCTCATGTTGCACTTTTGCAAGAGACACACATTTTCGAGGCAGAGAGCCATAAACTCTGCAGAAACTGGATGGGGTGTGAATACCATGCCTGTAAGACCCAACCAGGGGAGGGGAAGACTCCCTCTATCAAGATATTTTGTAAGGGCGGTGTTGTGATATTGCTGGCCAAATATTTACCAGCCGAACTTCTACGGAGCTTGCGCAACCCAAATGGCCAAGCCTGTTTAAATTTCTCTTTATGACCAGGTTCTTCTGATTGTCTCCGTTTATGCCCCAGTTCACTCCAAGAAGGCCACTTAGGCTGCCCTGTTTCAGATCATTTGGCAAAACCCTAGAACTAAGCTTCTCCTAGGAGGGGACTAGAATATGGTTCCTGACCTCTTCCTGGACAAATCTGGCATGTCCCTTTACCATAACACCACAGAGAGGGATCTCCCAAGTGACCTATTATCAGATTTCTCCCTTTCCGATGCCTTGAGGCTCTTCCACCCGAAAGAGATTACACTCACACCTCCATATTACATGGCACCCGGCCCAGAATCAATTTCTATCTCACCGGGGCGGCCTTGCTCATTAAACTGGTGGATGTGGACATTAGCTCCCCTGGGTTTTCAGACTATCACATAATCCAGCTCTGTCTAGACTTAGGAGCCTTTCACCTGCACCTCAATCTCTCCCACTAAAGAGCCCAGTGGACAAGAAGAGACTCTGCTCCTACGTCTGCTCTTTTCTAGGGGTGGGCAATAAATTCCGCTCTGCTGGTGGAGTTGGCGGAGTTTTGGCCACTTAGTGTTACATGGCCAAATACCACCAGCCGCTGCATGGTAGAGTTTTTTCTCGCATGTGGCTCGCCAATGGTAAGTTGGCGAGCACGAGCAAGAATTGGCATCCCGTAACGCGATTTTCTGTCGCTAGGAGGGCACACTGCAAGATTTTTTCAATGCGGGCGGTCATGATCGTTCACACTGAGAAAGCTGCCGCTCAAGTAGAAAATCTACTTGAGCAGCAGCAAAGAAGCAGCGCCTTCTGGAACGCATGTGGCACTGATGTTGCAATGCGGAACAAGCTCCTCCGGACACTAAAAAGCAGTGCGACGTGCCAATTTCCACCCGTTCGCAGAACTCTGTGGAATCTCATAGAGTTTTCATTTCACTCTGCGGAATTCTGTGGAGTGAAACTCAGTGAGTTCCGGCCACGCCTACTCTTTTCTTTTACCACAATGAAAGGTCTATTACCTCTTTCAGTACCTTGAGGTTAGCTGGCAATGTAACGGGCCAGGGGAACTTAATGCAAGCCTCTTCCCAGAGGAAACGTGTTGCTTCGCATCAGCAACTTCAACTAGAGGCAACTCTTGCCTCTCTCACTGACAATACTCCTGCTCTCCCTCTTAGCCCATCCTCCATGCCCTGCTTCTGGCCAAATATGAGCACAATCATCTGTACAACTGCAGAGTGGAGACAGAACTCTTCCTCCGCAAACAACGTCACAACGAGCGCGGCAAGAAGGCTGGTCATCTTCTGGCGCTTCATGTTGTGGCAACACAATGCCTCCCGTACTATACCAGCCCTTAGGCAGGTAGATGGCCAACTCCTCACTCACCCACTAGTTTTTTCGGGTCTACTATGGAACCCTTTATTTCTTTGAGACTTTGTGTACCCCTGCAGACATTGAGGACTTTCTGTCCTGAAATGCGCTACTGTGCCTCATGACAGACCAAGTGCTAGCCCTGGAGGCGAAGCTTTCCTGTGAGGAAATTCTGTAGCAATTGGTGATCTGCCCTACGGTAAAGCCCCAGCACTGGATGGTTAGCCATTTGAGTACTCCAGGGCCAACAAAGGTGTATTAGCTTCCTTACTATGCAAAACCTACTCAGAAGCTAACTGGTAGTCCATCGCTCTAATCCCCAAGCTGGGCAAAGACCTGCTTCATTGTTCCAGCTCCGCCTGATCTCGCTGATGGATGTGGATATGAAGATCCTCAACAAAGTGTTGGTGTATAGGCTTAAGTGGGTGATCCCCTCTTTTGTACATAGGGACCAGGTTGGGTTCGTTCCCCACTGCACCTCAACATCACATCTTAGGCTTCTATCACATATTCTGTGGTGAGTCCGGAGGGACAGGGATGAAAAGTTAGCGGTATCATTGGACGCCAAGAAGGCCTTTGACAGGGTTGAGTGGGACTACCTTTTCAGGAACTACAAAGCTGTGGATTAGGCCCTTATTTCCTGTCCCGGGGTTGGAGGCTATATTACCACCACATGGCGTCGTCACCTGTAACGCCCATGACTCCACTCCTATTGATATCTTTTGTGGTACTAGGCAGGGCTGTCCCTTGTCACTCCTCCTTTTTATCCTGGCTCTGGAACCCCTGGCCATTGTCATTTGCAACTCTCCTTACATACACAGTATTCCCCTCAACAGCTATGGACATAAACTCACACTGTATGTAAATGACATCTCGGTTACCCTCACCCACCCCGCTGACTCTCTGTGGGCTCTCATTTCTCTGATCCCCCACTTGTCTTCCGTCTCTGGATACATGATTAACTGAAGCAAGAGTGAAGCCCTCCCTCTTACCCCTTCAACACAACCAACTGTCCTTCCAGATGTGCCATTTCGGTGGTCTCTTTCCTGCCTTCGATGTCTAGGCATTGAAGTCACGCCCGGTCTTCACCTCATGGTGGAACTCAACCTAGTCCCCCTCCTCTCACGCATACAGGCAGACATGGCACTATGGTCCCAACTGGGTCTCACTCCATGGGGAGCCGTTCAAGTCCTTAAAACGAATGTGATCCAATGACTGAACTGAGTGTTCCTCATGCATCCCTGCCCAACTGATGACCGTCATGGAAAAAGCCCTCAAAAGCTTTCTGTGTGGTGGCTGTAAACCACTACTGAAACTGTTAAAACTCTATGCAGAACTGAACAGGGGGGTCTTTGTCTGCCGAACACTAGGTGCAACTGGCTTGCATTCCAGTTGGCACCACTCCGATACGTTCTTCATACCACGCTGGACACACCTACTGGGTGCCTCTGGAATCCTCCCTCCTGGGCCGCTTCTGGTTCCTTCGTCAGCTTAACACAGGCCTTCCTCCAACTCAAATGTCTCTCACCCTGTTTTCACAACCACTACAGGCCTGGTGAAAGGCACACCGACTGCTAGTTCTTCACCCGACCATCTATGCCCAAGCACCCTTGTGATACAATGCCTCTATTCGGGTTGGGAGCTCGGAGTGCCTTTGGCTAGAGTTTGCTTCTTTGGGGCTTCATCTCTTCCTTGACCTCATCAAGGGTGGGGATTTAAAGACATTTGTGGAAGCAAGGGAAAAGTATGGTCTTCTAGCACATCATTTTTGGAACTACCAATGGCAACAATGCTGCCTCCATCAGCTCCTATGCCACCCTCCCCTAGATTTGGCCTCCATGCCTTTGATGGACTACCTGCGGAAATGGGACACTTACAAGGGTGCCATTTCTGGGCTGTACCAAGTCTTGGTAGCATGACTCTATTCTGTTTCTCTGGCTGCTCCTCCTGGATTGCTGGATTAGGACTCCAATACTCTGACAATGACTGAGCTGATCTACTTGTGGATCATGACCAATATCTCAGAGAAGCCCGCCTCAAGTTCAGCTGCTTCAAGGTGCTACACTGCAGGCACTGGTCCCCACTTTGACTCTGTAGGTCCTCCTTCCTTCCGTACACCACTTGCCGGAGCTGTGAGTCCTTAGATGGAGACATTGTCCACTTTCTCTGGGACTGCCCCACTGTGTCATCCTATGGGTCCTCTATTACCGACACTGTCAGGCACATGGGTCCTCTTACTGGGGCATTGAAGGCCCAGGCTGTTCTTCTGCACAATTTTGCCCAATGCCCGGCCATCACACATCAACAATCTTGCTGGCTGGCTACTGCACTGGCCCCGACTAAGATCTGCATCCTGCACCATTGGTGGACGTCTATCTGCCCGACCCCGGCAGATTGGTTGTGTGAGATATTTCAGGTGGCCTACAATGAATGAATGATTGCCCTACTCATGGACCATTATGACAGATTCCTCAAAACGTGGATGCCTTTCCTTACAAAGCCCTGATTTTCAGCTATCCCCTTATACTTCCCCCTATTTCTTAAGTGGCATTCAATTTCCATACTCCATATTAATTTGCCCATACTCCTGCCCTGCCTCCTCCTGGGTCATGAAGGGGACTCTTCCTCGGACCACCATGCCCCTCCTGTCCATCCGGTGGTCCCCCTTGTCAGAGCTATAGGTGGTCCAGTCGTTGCCCATCCTTGCAAAGGGCTAGAGCTCCCTGGTCTCTGTCTCCATTACTTCATTCCCTCCTCTCGCCCTCCCTGCTGGGGATTGCTCCCCCCCTCTCTCCCTCTGTCACATACGAGCACTCTGAGGGTCGTGTTTGGAATCCTTCCCCCTATTCCCCCTATTCCGCTCTAACCCACCCTTCCACCTACTCTCCAATCCAGCCTTGCAACCACTATTTCATAGCTAGGAGTCATGGGTCCTGCGGTCCTACCAGTTTCCCTACTGCCCCTTGCCCATTTCCTTTTCTGGTCCCATCGACTAGCCTCCTCCACCTCATCCCTAGTTGCATGTTCTTACCAGTAGTTTTTGCCTCTTATTCTTTGCCAGGTGGTCTTTTGGTTGTGCTTTTGCCATTTGACATAGAGGTTATCCGTGGTTATGCTTTGTACCATTTCTTCTTCTTTTAATAAAGAAAGTTTCAAACCAAAATAAGATGCATGTCAGGGAGCTAGTGGAATGCATTAGAAAGTGAGGGAACACCCAAAAGCACAAGGATCGATGGCCATGAAAAGAAAGGAAACAGAAAAAGAAAGAGCAGGCAGGTGGGGCTGAAGTGGAAGTTAGTTTGAGTGATATGGGGTCAGAGAGTATCTGTTGAGAGATGCGCATGGAGGTGGGTATGTTCACGTGCCCTGGAGTCGTGGTGATCTTTTCACATTCACAAATCAATTTGTAAAGGCGCAAGAGAATTCTAACCAATGGTATACTCCAGTGGACTGAATTGTGAAGTTTTCAGAAGTGCTTTGGGAGCACTTTAATACTTCCTTTGATATTGTAATTCCTAAAGGTTTGTGGGAAGAATGCAAGGTGGCAGTAGATAGGCCAAATGCTGAACTGCAGAGAAATACTAGAACGAATGCGCCTTCATATACTGTTATGGGCAAGTTTAACCAGGTGATTTCTCATATGAAAACGAAAGTTCTGCAGATAGAGGTTGATTGGCTCAAGATAACTGGAACTACCCAAGAGTCTAAAGAGTCTGTGCATGCTTATTATAAGAGGTTGATGCAAGTTTTCTGAGACCCCAATGACGTTGAAAATCCTGAAAGGAAAATCTTAGTGGATTCTTGTCACAGTTCGTTTTTGGTTTGCATCCAGAGATTGAGTCTCATATACAGCAGTAAGTGATTTGTTGGCAATCAAAGTCGCTGGATGCAATTTTGCATTATGCAAAATATTGAAGTTGCAATTTGGAGGTACAATTCAAATCCAAACCCAAAGGTTCAACGGTACCCTTTCATTAGTACTGATAATCGCCAACAGTTCTCAGATTTTGACAGTCCCATTGCAACTGATGGTGCCTGAGAGGGGCAGAGGATTGTGTGCTTGCCATAGTTCTAGAGGTAGACCATAGTGGACCATCAACATATAGGGAGGCAAAATGGCCACCTGTATTATTCTTGATCGATATTGGAGCTACCCGCTCTTCTGTTAGAACAGTGGATGTACTACACCTATCCCTCTCTAGAAAATAAGTCCAAGTTGTAGGTATTTCAAATCAGCAAAGTACGAACCCAGTTTCAGCTAATGTACGAGTAAAAATATGGCCTAGAGGACCATCAAATCGTAATATGTGACTCAAATCCAGTCAATCAGTTGGGCAAGGATTTACTCTGCAAGTTAAACTGTGTGATTTATTACATACCAGATGGTGGGGAGCATCAGACACATGATGAAGACTTCAAATTAGAATCACGAGGAGCAACAGTTGGGTTGTTCCCCGTCCTAACAAAATATACATATTTATTGACATTTTAAACTATTTAAAATTATGTAATTTAATTTAAGAATATTTTCAATGTATTTTTATTTTATGTCCCTACCTCCATTAGTTTTTATGGGAGGGTGTTGTAGTACCAGGGCTTGGCCATGTGTGGTACCGGACTTACTCTAGCTCTGAGCTGGACTAACTTACTGCTGGGTTGGTTCCCTTTTTGGCAATAGTAACTTGAGAAGTGCAGCTTGTGAATAGCAATAGGTTACTCTTTGGAGTTGAATGCACACCCCTACCTAAGCTTATACTTACTCCTCCATGAACCACTCTCATTTAACAGTAAGCAGCCCTCTTTTACCAGACACCCCCCCTCCCCCCTGGTCCATCCCATTCTTTGAGTTAAGCAATAAACATCCATGTGTGCGTTTCTCCACACAGAAAGGATAGGAGAGGTGAAGATTTACACTTGTGGGTTTATGAATAGCATTTTGTAGTGGTTTCAAAGTACTACTGTTGTACTACTAAACATACTACAAAACGCAGTTTTTGAATAAGCCCATATATGTGTACTTTGTTTTCTATTGGGAACTTGGGACTATTTCCAGCATGCAATATTGTTGTCAATATAGTCTTTGTTCTGTCTATTTGTTTGACACACACAAATAACTGTATATACTCACTTGCATACTGAACACACAAGAGACTCACAAACATGATTACCACACACTGCCAAACAAATGCGTACACATATACATGCACACACAAAAAATTTCAGTCATGTGACCACATTTAAAACTGTTGCACTGTTGCCAAATGTGGAGTCATGGTACTACTGCTCATTTTTTAAATTCTTTGGAAATAAAGTAATTTAGTAATAACACATTACTTTAAGTAAATAAAGCAAGTAGTTTCTGCTTGAAAAAGACTACTGCAAACCAAAGATAAATATATGCAGAGAAATACATAATAACTTCATTACAATGTTACAGTATTTTACCATGTATTTTACCAAAACTTCAAGGGCCTCATTTACAAGTCCGGTGCTTCATTTTTTTTGACACACTGGCAGCGCAATGGGCTAGCCACGTAAAGTCACCCTGCGTGACTTTTTATGGCCTTGTAAATATGGGCCCCTTTCATGCATTTCTCTGCGTTAAAGGGGCGTTCCATGGGTGCTGCTGTGGGTGTTCCAACACAGCAGCCATGTAACATGACACATTCCCAGGTTTACAACGTTTTGTAAAGCTGGGAATGCGTCAGAATCCTACGCCTCCACAGGGGAGGCATAGGAGTAGTGCAACGAGGAGAAATACTTTTATTTCTCCTCGTTTTTTCCTCTTTCGATACATGCAGCTTTCTGCATCATGCAAACAAAGAGGAAAATGCCACCAATTACTGTTTTTGTTCAGGAAGGTGTCCCTTCCTGCACAAAAGCAATCATCCCCTCAATGCAGGCACCCTTGCAACATGACGCAAGGATGTCTGCATTGGCACACAGCTTCTGTTTGTGCACCAGTGCAGGGGAAAAGGACAGGAATGAGCTGTATCTTGTAGATACGGTGCATTTTTATTTTGATGCACAGCAGCACAGCACGAAGGCTTGCTGCACTTCTGTGCGTTAAAAATAAAGTAAATGAGGCCCCAATTTGGAGGTTTTATGGTATGAAAACCTTAATACTGCTGTGGAAACTACCTTCATGTATAACTAGGAATGGGCAAAATCTTTAATCCCCAAAGTTGGTTGAATGTGTGAACATCTCCCTTGACAAAGTTGGACAAAGTTTCCCAAAGTCACATGACTTTGACTATGGTGAAGTTAAGCTTGGTCACTTTAAATCTGGGTTTCCTGCTACAGAATGTCCCATCGGTGGGACATCCTGTGGAAAGCAATCCTTTGGACTAACTGGCAACATGCAATCCTCCTGCAGCACAAAACCAAGGTGTGGAGAGGGCTGGAGTGAGTGGATGACATTGGGTGCACTGCAGTTACAAAGGGCACTAATCCAATCATGAGGTGATAATTGCAGTTCTGGAGATGGCGGTGTTGACAGAGTGCCACACAGCATACTGCCTCAGTGGAGGAGAGCATTCATTTTTTTAAAAGACAGTGCAGGCACAATAGAAGGGTACTGCACAGGGAATTGCTCCAGTGGGAGTGTGGGATGGTGATGCTTATAAGATAACAGTGCCAGAAATGGCAGGACCCAGCAAGGTGAGGGTGCTGAGCAGCAGATGGAGGTGACTGTCAAGACTCACCATTCCACCCACTGCCTCTCACAGGATTGAAGCTTTCCACTCCTGCAGTGCAGAAAAGTTGGGGGTCCATCCAGATCCTGGCTCTAGCAGCTATTATTGAACTGGCTCCAGCATCCAGGCTCACCTCATTAAGATATGCTGAATTTATCTTGGTTATGTTGCTGACGCCGGACACATTCAGCAGCACCCACATATTGTGTCTGTTGAGAGCAGCAACCTTCATGGGATGAGGGGTTCCTTATTTTCACATCAAGCTGGGTCTCACTTAAAGAGCCATCAACCCTCCTTTTGTCAGACTTTCATCCTAGCTAGGAGCTATGTGGAGTCTAATGCCTAGATGCCAATGTAATTGAGGTAAACAAAGACTCTTAGCTTGTTATCACTTCACAACTTTGAAAGAGAAGCTATAAGTTGGAGGCAGGTTTTTGCCATTGTGTTATGTTCTATATTGTATATTTTCACCCTGGTACTGTGATGCTGTTTCCAGGCAGTCTGGATGCTTCCACTTCTGGAAACTGGTGTGTGTGGATTCTGACAAGCTGTGAAGCAGACAGTTGCCAGGGATCAGGGAAATACAAGTGGTGGTTGTAACCTGCTAAATAGAGCCTTGATTAATGTTCTCTTCAGAGTCCTGTCTTCCAAAATTAGCGAAGAGGATGGGATACTGTTGAAGAGGACACAGTGCTGTGGAGGAAGATACATGTTTTGACAGTGTTTTGACTAGTCAGCTAGAACTTTAAGTGTTTTCACAGTGGGAATACAAACTCCAGAATATGAACCCTGGTGAGAGACGCTTTGTAGCTTCTGCCTTAAGGAGTGCACTTGGTGAATGGTATGGTGCTGGATTTAAAGAAATTTGGAGGTACACACCACACTGGCCTCGTGAGAGGACATTTGGTTTTTTTAAACTCATAGTTGGCAGAACGCACTGGCCTTAGAGTGCAGCCACAGAGCGTCAGCCTGCACATTGTACCAGCAGCACGTGTGGCTTTCCGAGTGCGGCAGATTCAGCAAAGCGTTGAAGTGTGAGACATCAAGATTTGGTGGGGGGCTCACCATGTCTCCCTGAAGGCTTCGGTGAGTGCCCTGTGCATCCTTGGTTCCTGTTGCCACGCAGTCTTACGTCTGGCAGTTCTAATGTGAGAGTGTGTCCCGACGTGACCCTGAGGGCTCCCTGATGCTGGCACATTTGCATGACGTGCTGCCATTTTGAAGTGGCTCCGACTACAAAGCGGGTACACTGGGAAAGGGCGGCAGTTCTATGTGCTCCAACTGTGACTGGCACATCCCCATGCTTATCAAGCAGTCTATGTGCAGATAGGACCCGCGGCTGCCTGTCGATATTCTGCCTGGTGAATTTCTCTGAGTACCATTCTGGTCTTCGGTGACGCACACACCTTGTGTCAAGCGAGCATCCCTGTAAGGCTGTTTGTCTCCATGCTTTATTTATGGTGATACGCACACCTTGTTGGAAAGGGCATTGAGGCAAGTTTGGAGCAGTATATTGCTTTCAGAATCAACGTTAGGCACGTTGCTTTGGTAACAAGCACACTGTTTGTAATCCAGTTTATCTCGTCACACCATCTAGGTACTTTATTGGTAACCTTTGCCTGCAGGCATTTTCTGTGTGGAAATGAATTTGGATGGGGGTTTCCGGGGTGAAGCAATAGTGGTTCTGTGGTGGATACTAGTGAGGGAAATTATGACGTCGCTGTCTATCCCTGCGCCACCAATGTTTTTACAAAACCCGTAAAAATCTTGTATGGGTTGGGAGGACTGGAAAGAAACCTTTGAGACTTATTTCGAAGCCATAGGTGAGGATGTATGTGTTTCAAGAAGGACATTAGCCATACTTAAACCCTGTTTAGGTTTAGAAGGGAGGAATGTATTGAAGACCTTGCCCATACCGACTTTGGAAGGGAAGAATGTTGATGCGGGGTCCGATAATGAAAATGAGGATGTATATGAGGCTGCCCTTAAAGTGTTAGAAGATAATTTTGAGAAGAAAGTGAGTAAAGTGATCGAAAGTCATAAATTCTTTTCCTGGGCCCAGATAAAAGGGGAGTCAGTGGAGCAGTATGTTGCTGATTTGAGAAGACTTCCGGTGAAGTGTAAGTTCAAAGATCTTAGGGACGAGATCATGAGGGATCAGATGATAAATAGGATATACAATGTAAAGATCCAGGAGAAGTTGCTTGGTCTGAAGGATCCTGCCTTGGACAAAACTATATAGGTGGCACGACGTATGGAAAATACTTCCCGCTATGTGAAAGAGTTGGGTGGCGCGGGGGCAGAAAAAGAGTGTCATGAAGAAAAAGTGAGTGACATAAATGTAGTAAAAAAGGGTTGTTAAGAAAACAGATGATGAAAAGAAAAAGTGGGAAAGGTCAAGAGGGTATGCAGATTAATACTTGCTTTAGGTGTGGAACCGTGAGGCACACAGCAGAGGCTAATCATTGTTCCGCCGCAAAGAGCAGATGTTACAATGTAAGAAAATGGGGCATTTTTCGAGAGTTTGTAAAATGGCTGAATTTCTGAAGTACAAAAAACTGTGAATTTACTGGGCAAGGATGAGACAGCAGACTGTGAGGGAAGTTCATGTGAAAGTGAAGAAGAGGCTGTGGAGGTGCTGGTGGTGTGCGGTATGGAGACACCAATGAGCGAAGGAAGCAAAGAGAGGGGCAACAGTTATCACCCTCCCAAGTGTGTGGTCATGGTGAATGGGAAGGATGTACAGATGTTGGGGGATTCCTGTTCTCTGTTTGTCCTCATCGATAAGCTCACATGGGAAGGTTTGGGGATTGGCAAACTGTGTCCCACTGATGTAGAACCAGAGGGATATTGCGGTGGCAAATTGCACAGTCTGGGTTATTTTGTGGGAGAATTGGGATTTCAGGGCACGAAGACTAAAGGTAAGGTGTATGTGGGGGCGTGGCCACGCAAGCGACTAAGATGGCCGCTTGTTGCTAAAGTTCCGTCGGACGCCCCAGCTTTTTCGACATTACCCCCTGATGCACGATACGGCAACCAGCCCATAATGGCCAGCACTGGAGCGCTGATAACACCCTGAATGTGGCGGGCTGACTCTGTGGCAGAGAGGTGCCTCCGTCGCCGAGATACGGCACCTGGCGGAGCGAGAGGCGGAGCGGCTGCTGGCGGCGACTTGGGCCTTTCCTGCACGCACAGGCCGGAGGGTGAAGACGTGGAAGAACGGGGTTTGAGGTGAGCGGGGGCCCGTCGCTGGGATGAGTAGGCCGGGCGCGGGGCGGCAGCGGTGAAACCCCCCCCTAATCGGCAATCGGCTTGACTTAGGTGCGGCCGCGGGTGGCTGCACCCGATCCTCGTTGTAAGCGTCTGCCATTTCCCTGAGGCCATAGCGGGGACAGGGCCTGTGGTGAGCTAGGGAAGCGCCCATCCGGACACGAGCGGGAGCGGTAAGCGGGGGGTGAGCCGGTGTCAGCCCACCACGCGACGCGACCGGCCGCCCGGTGACGCGGTTCCTTCTCCCTCCTGCCCAGCCATCGGCAAGACGGCAAGCCTCCGGCCCACCTCCTGGCTCCCAATGTCTTAGACAGCCCACGCTCGCCAGCGCTATCCTCTACCCCTATGCAGCGAGGGCCCTTACTCCATCCTGCCTCTGGATTCTGGCCTTAACATCTACGCCAGGGCCGCCTGCTGTTGCTGACCTCTTGCCAGTCTTCTTTTTCTGCGGCGTGGGAGCCTGGGCCGGGTCGCTGCCATCCACACGGGCGCAGGGCCCACACATCGGCCTGGTGGGGGGCGGGGGCCTAGGGCTCAGGCCCTATCGACAGTCGGCTCCCCTCAGGCCTGAGGCGGAGACGAGGTGGCCTGGGGAAAGTGCTGTGACTTGCCTGCTACGTCACTCCGGACACTTGATCTTTGATTGTCTATTGCCTGGTGCCCACAGCATGTCAGCCCTCGCTTCCTAGGGCCAGCCATAGATCACGCCTCTTGCACCCCGAACCCCTGCATTACGCCCCGCACCACAAGATTGTCACATTGGACTGATCCGACACTCCCATAGTCCTTGGCCGTGCTTTGCTTCTCCTCGGCTGCACTTGCGCAGCAGCTCCACGGCATGGGCTGCAAAGACCCCAAACAGAAGACCCTATCCTTTGAAAAGCTTACAGACAGGGCTCCTGAGGAAGGCTCCAACATGGCAGAGAGCGCACAGGGTGCGGACCATGCGACCGACCTCCCCGCTCTATCCACGTCAATGCTGCAGGAGATGAGGCCTGGCTTTAAATCCCTGGACAGGCGGTTTGACATGCTGGACAAGAGTTTGGCAGATCTGGGGGCTAAAATCCAAGTTCACGACAGACGCCTGGATGTGGCGGAGGCCCGCATCTCGGATATCGAAGATGGTACTGCTCAGTCCCTAAAACGTTTAGAGCGCGTCGAGCGCATCCTTAAGGAGGTGGCGATCAAGAATGAAGACCTTGAAGCGCGCAGCAGGCGCAACAACATTCGCATCTTGGGGGTTCCAGAATCCACCTCCACTGGCCGCATGGACCTGTTTGTTGAGACTCTGTTGTCTGACCTGTTCGGGAGAGAGTCCTTCACCCCCGGGTTTGTGATGGAGCGTGCTCACCGATACCTGGGGCCACGGCCTAATCCAGGTTGCCCCCCCCAGACCCATTATTGCACGTATTATGAACTTCTGGGACCGCGACACCGCGCTGCGCCTCACAAGAGAGCACGGGGACACCATTTGGCAGGGCTCTAAACGCTCCCTTTACCCGGACTTCACTGTCATGGTGCAGGATGCACGCCGTAAATATAATGGGGTCAAGGCCACCCTCAGAAACCTAGGTTTGAAATATGGCATGTTGTACCCCGCCAGGCTGAGGGTTGATGTTGGGGGCCGGGCTCGCATCTTTGACACTCCTACTGAGGTGCAGGAGTTCTGCCATGCGTACAAACAAAATAACACCCGGACGGGGGCGGGCCCCTCCCCCCACACAATGGATCAGACGCAAGTGTTGAACTCTTTTCTGGTTCCGGCACTGGCTGACTCTGCGGCATTAGCCCTTCTTCATTATTGTATGGTGACACGGGGACGATGTTCTTCATCCTTCTGCAAAGTTACATATAGCTGGTCGACTGACGTGGCATTGCCACCCCTCACAGTGTATACCTTTGGGTTTGTTCTTGCTCTTATGAATGTACCATTCTAGGGGTTTCTCACTTCAGTGTAAAGTCGCTTGGTACTTCACTTTCTACTTTTTGTTATGGTTCTGCCACGCTTTGGTAGTAGTGAGGTTGGGTGGGGGAGGGGGGACACTACTTATTGCTTCAACATCTCTCTTTGTTTGCAGAAATGGTCACTGTCACAGTTTTTCTTTATTTGCGGCTGCTTGAATATGCTCGACATGTACATCTGATGGCTCCATTGGGTAATGTTGATGGTCCCTCTGGCTTGTCCTTGATGTCCTGGAATGTCAGGGGACTTAATGATAATCGCAAGAGAAGGCAGATTGTTCATTATTTACTCAGACACAACGTGGACATTGCTTATTTACAGGAAACTCATTCATCTACCTAAATCGGACTCGGCCCGCTATGCGGCCAGCTGGGGAGCGCACAGGTATTTTGCCAATTACAGTAGTTGCGCCAGGGACACAGCCATCCTTATCCATAAAAGGGTTCCTTTCAGCTTCAGCTCCGTGGTGGGGGACAGTGAGGGCAGATACTTAATTGTCACGGGATCGCTCATGGGACACAACACGGCACTGGTGTGTGTATATGGCCCAAGTACTGATTCCCCCGACTTTTTCCATTCATTACATGCCCAGTTAGCGAGGTTAGAGCCTTGCTTCCTCTTGGTAGGGGGAGATTTCAACTTACTCCTTAACCCCAGCTTAGACAGCACCTCTGCATCACCAGACACCAAACCTCGAGCACGCCGCGCTCTATTAGATCTCTGTGAACAGCTTTCGCTGCTAGATATTTGGCGCCTGCGCAATCCCGCTCTCACGACTTATACACATTATTCTGGCCAACACAACACCTGGACTAGAATAGACTACTGGCTGGTTTCACCTGGCATTGCCAGTTGGTTCCAGTCACTCGTGACACTACCGAGGACGTACTCTGACCACTCTCCGGTACAGCTTAACCTGAAGGTCCCCCGTCCTGAGGGATTTGAGCGGCAATGGCGGTTCCCGAGCCGAGCCCTCCACGATGATCTTTTTAATGTAGAAGTGCGTGAAGCCATTGAAGACTACTTCTCCATTAATACTGGGTCAGTGAACACATGGGCGGTCTTGTGGGAGGGCTTCAAAGCTTACATCAGGGGCGTCTGCATCGCAAAACATGCTGGAGTAACACACTCGCACGTATTGAACGTGAACTCACGGACTTAGATACCGCAACACTTCATTCCCCAAACCCGGATGCGGCGGGTCGACGCTTGGCCCTTTTGGTTGAATTTCGGGAGAATGCGGACCGTGAGCTATTATATTTGGGCAAGTATCAGACCGCCAGGCGGTATGGAGAGGGCGAGTGACCAGGTAGGGTGCTTGCTTAGATGCTCCGGCCCCCATACAGTAGAGCACAGATCACTGAACTGCGCTCTTCCACTAATCAGACACTCACCTCCACCTCTGAGATTTGTAACGAATTCTTAGATTATTTTGCGGCCCTTTACTCCACTAAAGCAGAGAGCGACCCTTCGGCCCAGGAAGCCTATTTGTCAGAGATTGCACTGGTATATCTCGAAAAACACATGCAAGACTTCTTAGCAGAACCCATATCTGAAGCAGATGTCCTCCGAGCCATTGATACTCTCCGCTGCTCCTCAGCCCCTGGCTTAGATGGCTTTACAGGGGACTTTTACAAGGCATATAAGGACCTACTAGCGCCGCAGTTGATAGAGGTTTATGCCGAGGCCCTCGAGAAACAGATACTGCCCCACACGCTCCGAGAAGCGGTCATCATTCTCCTTCCCAAACCAGGCAAAGACCCTTCCCTATGCGGATCCTACAGACCTCTATCTTTATTAAACTTAGATTATAAAATCTTAGCCAAGATCATCGCCAACCGCCTATCCCAGTTGATGGAGTTTATTATAGCACCAGCCCAATCAGGCTTCGTCCCCCACCGTTCCACCTCATTAATCTCAGAACGCTCTTCTCTGTTATCCACAGAATCAACCCGGATGTCCCTGCTGCCGCGATCCTATTAGACGCGGAAAAAGCTTTTGATTCCTTAGAATGGCCCTTTTTCATCTCGGTGATGCACCACATGGGCATGTCCGTGGGATTTATAGCCACCACTGCACTGCTATACAGCCGGCCCAAGCGAGACTTCGCCTAAACGGCACACTATCCCGACCCATTTCACTCTCCCGTGGCACGCGACAAGGCTGCCCACTGTCCCCCCTATTGTTTATCCTGGCTATGGATCCTTTAATTCGCCATTTCCAGGAACGGCATATGCATAGAGGCTTGCAATTCAACACTGGCCCCCTTCTAGTTTCGCTCTATGCAGATGACACCATTCTGTATGTTAGAGATCCCCAGGTAAATTTAGAGCCGCTCATTAGAGAAATACTCAGATTCGGCCGCTTTTCGGGCCTCGGCATAAACTGGCACAAGTTGGTGATCTTTCCTTTAACAACAAGTACAGTTCCGTGGGAATGCGAATTTCCTCTTGACTGGTGGAAAGACTCAGTTAAATATCTGGGCATTCATATCCACCTGGACTCTACCCAGATCCTCCGCTTGAATTACGGACAGGCGGTCTGCACCCTAGAGGCCCAAGTGGACAGGTGGCTGCGCTTACCGCTGTCAATTGCCGGCAGAGTCGCGATACTTAAGAGGGTAGTGCTCCCGAAATGTTTATATCTTTTTAACAATATTCCCATACCCCTCACAAACGTTTTTTTTTTAACATTGCGCACACACCTCATCAGGCTGGTTTGGGGAGGCAAGCGAGCGCGCGTCCGCTGGCAGGTGCTCACCCTCCCATATGACAGGGGGGGATATGGCGTCCCGGATCTCCAATTGTATTATTTGGTGGCCCAGTGCAGCTATGCCTATGCATGGTTCCATCCAGATGCCAGGATCCCATTTCTCCGCCCGGAGGCGGACTTTGTCCTGCCGGAATGGCTGTCCACTGTCCTGCCCAAGGGCGTTCCCAGAGACCCCAATGACATACAGACAGTCTCCACTACCAGTTGGGCCTGGGATAGGCTAAAGCGGCTCTCCGGCACCACCGCATTATATTCCTCTGCACTACCCCTCCCCAACGCCCCCTGGCTGCCAATCACGGGAGAGAAACTGGTGCAACGCACCTTAGCCAAATTCGAAATCACCAAAATGGGAGATTTATACCCAGAGGGACAAATCTTCTCAGTGTTGGACAACGCCGTTTCCAAGATGTCTCCTTCATGGACAGCTTCGTCCTGGGCCGAATCCGTTCGGCTCTGCGCGCCACATTGCCCAATTATCCCATTGAACCTGACCCGTTCACGCCACTTACATTGATTATCGAAAGCGACACAGGTGCTCATCTAATTTCTAAACTATATAAAGCATGTGCGAGCATGAGGCCGATGGACGATGTCAGGGTCCGCAAAGCATTCTAAGCAGGTATTGTTAACATTGTCATGAGAGGCAGAATGGGTCTCCATGTTTCCGAAGCTATTAAAGGAAAAGTTAGGTTGCTTAAGGAAGTTTGAGCATCATATTGTTCTGAGGTAAGGTGCGGTGCACAAGGTGCATAATGTTCCACTTGCTCCGAGGGAGAGACATGTTGAAGATGGAGTTGCAGAGATTATGCAAAGATGGGATGATGGAACCCACCGAAGTGTCGGAATGGTTGAGTCCTATAGTTATTGCTAGGAAGCCCAATGGAAATATTCAGATGTGCATTGATTTGAGAGATCTGAATGACAATATCTGGATTGACCATCATCCCCTTCCCTGTATCAACGAAATTCTGGCAGGTGTGAAAGGAGGAATGTGTTTCACCACCTTAAACTTGTCCAGCGCTTATCATCAGGTGTGATTGCAGGAGGAATCTAGGCATCTGACTTCGTTCATTACACCCAAGGGAGCTTTCCAGTTTGTAAGCATGCCCTTAAGTCTGGCCTCTGCATCAGCTGTTTTCCAGAGGGTCATGCAGGGTTTGTTGAAGGATTTGTCAAATGTGCTGGTATTCCAGGATGACGTATTGGTCTGGGGTCGGTGCAAGAGTCAGCATGATGAAGTGCTGAGGGATGTGTTGTAGAGGTTAGAGAAAGCAGGACTCACCATAGGTCTTGAGAAATGCAAGTTTAGCCTGAAAGAAGTGGAGTACTTGGGGCATACGCTCACCAGCGAAGGCGTTAAACCTAAGTGCAGTTTGGTTGAGGCAATAGAGAAAGCACCCTCTCTGTGAGATAAGGACCAGCTGAGATCATTTCTTGGTCTTGCGGAGTATTATGCTAAGTTTGTTCACCACTTTAAAGATACAGTTCAGGTTTTGAGGACGTAGATGAAGAAGGGAGCAAAGTTCTGAGTGGTTGATAGATTGTCAGCTAGCTTATGAAGAGAGGAAAAAGTAGAATGTATGCGCTGTTACCTTGAAGCCATTTGATCCTGAGAACAAAACAGTTATAGTCACTAATGCCTTTAATCACAGGCTAGGAGCTGTATTGGTGCCAGTGCATGAGGGAAAAGAGAGAGTAGTGGCTTTTGGGTCATGCACGTTGACAGGGGTGGAAAGTATCTATTTCCACGGTTGAGAAGGAGGCACTGGCGTGCTGGTGTGGGGATGCAGCACTTTCAGATCTATGTATGGGGTGTAAAATGTGAAATTCGTATGGATCATAAGCCATTAGTGGATCTCTTTATCATGACTGGTGCTGGGAAAACTTCACCCCACATTGCAAAGTGGCTGTACCGCCTTCAGGAGTATATGTTTGCTGTGAAGTATGAGCTGGGTGTGAAGTGAAGAACATCATTGCAGATTGCTTATCCAGGTTACCATTGGAGGAGGACATTGGGTATGAAGAGGCTAAGTGGATGGTGGCAGAAGTGACGAATGTATGTGGAGTGATTGGTGAAAATGAATGGAAGGTGGCAGTCTCAGAGAATCCATTATTTGTGAGATTGATAGAAGCATTGCCGGGGACACAGGGTTGAAAATTGTGACAAGACTTGGACTTGTTCAAATTTGTTTGGGCGGAGTTGACTGTGGCAGACGGAGTTGTGAGGAGAGGTAAAAGACTAGTAGTCCCAAATATTCAGAGGGAGAGGTTGTTGAAACTTCTTCACGAGGGTCATGATGGAATGTCTGCCATGAAAAGGAAAGCTCGAGTGGACTTCTGGTGGCCAGGCATGGACAGGCAGATTGAGAGATACGTTTGAGACTGTATTCTGTATGCATGCAGTGACAAATCATATGTAGCCCAGGATACTACTATAAGTCCAGTGGCGCTCCCAAATGTCTGTGGGAGAAGATCTTCATTGATATCTGTGGTCCTTTTGATGTGTTAAACGTGAGTGATAAATACGCCATGGTTATGATGGATTATTTCTCAAAGTGTCCTGAAGTTGCGTATGTGAAGGATGTAAAGTCTAGCAGTGTGATCGCATTTTGTGAGGACATCTTTCGAAGGGAGGGGTGACCTGCAGAATTCTTTTTGGGCAATGGTCCCAAATTTGTATCGGAGGAGTTCAACATATTTTTCAAGAGATGGGGGATCAAGCACAGTACGACCCCTGTATATCATCCAAGGGGGAATGACTTAAGTGAGTGCTTTAACCTTGTGTTGGGGGAATGCATTCAACTGGCTGTTTCAAGATAATGGTTGTTGGAGAAGTCAAGTCAAAGATATTTTATGGAACTATAGAACTGCTTCACATTCTGTGACCAAGGAGACACTTTTTAGTTTGATCAAGGGAGGAGACCGTGCACTGTAGCTGTTCCAGCATGGATGGCCAGGCCGGGTCAGCGGTATGTTGACTACCGACAGTTGCGTGAGAGAGTTGGAAAGTATCAGGCTGTCTATGGTCAAAGACACAATGAAAGGATAAAGAACGTGATGGAGGTGAAGGGCAACAATCTCAAATTGTCTTATGACAAATGGCTGAATGCCAGAAGAGTATCCGCTCGCAGTGAAGCAGAACAACAGGAGTAGGTGGAGTCTGGTGGCGACCTTGCATTGGCAGAAGGTGATGTGGATGGTGGTATGCCAGTAAAAAGGGAACTCAGCACACATGTAAAGGCAAGGTCCAAGTTGTTAGAAGATTACGTTTTGTGCATAGGCTGTAATGGATGTTATTGTTTTAGTTTGGAAATAGTTTCTTTAAGAAAGGGAAATATGTTATGTTCTGTATTGTATATTTTCACCCTGGTACTGTGATGCTGTTTCCAGGCAACCTGGATGCTTCCACTTCTGGAATCCAGTGTGTGGATTCTGAGAAGTCGTGAAGCAGATAGTTGCCAGGGGTCAGGAAGATACCAGGGGTTGTTGTGACCTGCTGAACAAAGCCTTGATTAATGTTCTGAGTCCTGTCTTTCAAAAGTTATCACTTCCCAACTTCTAAAGTGAAGCTATAAATTGGAGGCAGGTTTTTGCCGTTGTTTAACCTCAGTATGTAAGAGATATACATACACCATAAGAATGCCAGATCTATCTGTCTTTATGAGTATCTACACTAATAACCATTTAATATAGTACTCAATTATATATTTTTTATTTAATTTATTTCATAGGGCTCCTCATCACAATGGATTGTGTCAGAGTGCTTTACATCACACACACATTTTATACAGAGGCAACGAATCATACAAGAGTGTAAATGAATGTGCAGTAAATGTTACATGTAACAATGAGGTTACAAGAAGTAGGACTCACACATCATTCATACTGATGGGAATCATATGTTAAGAGTGCTTGACCTGGAGAAACAAGTCAGGATTTAAATCATAATGCACTGGTTTGAGATATTTCTACTGATGAGATTCATTACTACCCAAAGATGTCCTTTTTATAAACCTTGAAAAATAACAAAAGAATGAGAAAAAAGTAAGGTTCTAAACCTATGCCTGGCAGTTTGTGCGCTGCTCCTTGATACAGGTTCATAGCCCACTGTGCTATATTAAAAGAATTGCAATTTATGAAATTCAAGTAACAAAAGAATCCTTGTGACAAGAGCAGTCTCACACTGAGCTATATGCTTGAAACACAAATCTGTGAGCTGCATGTTGCACTATGTGCTCTGCAGCAGGAACATTAACCTTCTATGCTACTTTATGATAAGATGACTAAACAAAATACAAATCTCACTAGCAAGTGAATTAAGCACCAGACTTACCACACTCTTATTGTTATCCCCTAAAATCTGCGGGGCACACAAACATCGTTGCAGCAGGTGCCTTAACCCTGTAACATATTTTGAAATACAGCCTCTTTGTGGCCAATTAAGTATGACACAACAGATTTACTGTCACATTCATCCTTGTTGCCAATATCTTTGTTACAAAGGCTTTTAAAAATAAGTATAGGTTAACTGTCAGACTCCACTTTTCATGACTCTGCACCTTGTGACACAGCTCTCTTTCTCTTGCCATACCTTGACCCCCAATTTAAAGGATCACACTGTTTTTTTCTCCTATTTCCAGCACTGAACTGGGGCCAAAGGACTAAAAAAAAAAAATCAAAACTTCATGAACTTTGCCTTCATGAGGCTTGCAAAGTTTAAAAGAAAAAATTGTGGGTGGGCGTAACTTGTGCAATTTGCTGTAGCTTAATTGTCCATAATTAAGTGAGATTACGCAGAATTACGCGAGGAGCGAAAACCAGCATTTAGCACTATTTTGTTAGTGCAAAATGCACCCTTGTGTCCAAAATGGACCCTAGGATGCATTTTACGCTAAGAAAATATCACTAAATGCAACAGGACACAAACAGCAGCCGCTCGAGCTCACTAAGTTCATTGTTCCTGTTCTCGTGTGTTGGATTGTTGTGCCAAATTACTCATAATGACGCGAACGGGCGTAATCATGTAATTATTGATAATTTCGCATCAAAAGAGTAACGTGACATTATCAAAATTACTCAGATTACTCCTAAGTAGTTAACATTTTGCTCATGTCACTAGACTGTGCAACTAATTGCACCCTAAGGTAAAACTTGAACTTATAAATAAGGTGGATACTCTCTTACACACACAGGAACACAAACATACGCTTATGTCTCATCCGCCGAGTCTTTTCTGGTCCCACTGGCAATAATAGATACGAATAGGGGACCATTGAGGCTTTTTTCCCGTCACCAGTGCCATAACGAAATGATGACACCGGCCATGGGCTGCTCGAGGACCCTCTGGCGCCACAGTGTCTTGCACCCGTGCCCCTGAATCTGACCAGCAGGAATATAAACCGGCCTGTAATGACGTCATGACAGGAAATACAGGAGTAACACACATAGGAGAGCTCTGCGGCTGAGGGTCCCATGGGGGTAATGGCATGGTGACGCGCTGCACCGCACTCATCACTTCTAACGTTAATCAGTTGAAATTGGGAAGGGCCTTGCAGGCTGTGGTGGCGTGAGGGGAATGATTCTGGGTAAATTAGCAGCCAGCTCTGAGGCAGTGTAGGCTAACTCTGCAGGTTCGTCCTGATTAGCACACCATGCTGTCTCGTCCTGGAGAGGAGCCTTGGGGGACACCGGGTTACAGAATGTCCTCCAGTGCTTCATTTGTAAACAAAATAAGTGCCAGGGCTCTAGTCAGCAGCCCTCTTCTGCTTGCACTGCCTATTGCTGTCAATTACAGTAACAGTATAACTAATAAGTCACACTCCTGCAAGTGTGACAACTCTGACATTTCATTTTCAGGACCCCAAAGTTAAAAGAATGGCTTTGGCTGTTGGTATTATTCATTCATAATGTATATTGATTGAATTAATACAACAACAGTTGTTGTGCTCATCTCTGAATTCAAAAACAGCACCAACATGTGGCATACTATGGTTGGTACTGGTGCTGATGATCCAGCGCTAACAATAAAAATTCTTCTCCTATATGACTCGGTCATCCAGGTACAACTATCCCTCCAATACACAGATTATATCCATATGACGGTGGGGCCCATAACACCGCATATGCATTCACTCACTCATTTATTCCCTGGATTTCCTCCGTCATCAACCTAGGAGAAAAACAGTAGAACGATTCGCTGGAAGGAGACAAGATACCTCTTTTTAACACGACATAATATTTCTCATTGCTTTTAAGGTATTCCGCTCATTGGTCGATGGACCAACTAGTAGGAATCAGTTGATGGTGATTAAGACCAGCTCAATCACAATAACCTTTTAACATTTTTCATTAATCATTGAGCTAAAGAACCACTGAGTCATTTGTTTAAAGAGTAATAAAGTTTATATAAAGTTTTGAAGCAAGAAATAAGTTTAGGTTTATTTTTCAGATTATTACATTTATCATCATTATAAGAATAAATTGAAATTGCAATGCATACCTATTAGATGGAAAAATAAAGTTCGTCACAGCAAGAACTCCCAAAATCTCTATCTATCTGTTCTGGAAAAACAGGCCTTCTCGTTCATTTCCTCTTCAGTATTTTAAGAATAAAAGTCTAATAGTTCTAAATGGAAAATCTATCCGGAGTAAAAGTTCTCCAAAAGCAGCATCTTATACTCAATAAAAATATAAAATAGCAGCAGCAGCATCAGCTCGTCAGCATCAGCAACTCCTTACGCAGCTAACAGCAGCCAAAAACAGCAAAAAGCATCTCTCAGCAACCAGCAGCATCAACTCCCCTCCCCACCAAGAGTAGGTCTTCTTATACCCTAATTCTAGCTTACTAAATAAAAATGTTGCATCTTTATGGCGTGATTCTCTCTAATTGGTCCGTTTGAGTCCATATACATCTTTTTATCAAACTTCCTTGTTCTAACCAGTTCTTTGTGGAATGTCCATACTTGCATCGTTTCCCACAGTTCGTGACATTACGCATCCGCTTCGATCAGTCCAACTTGTATCATTTTCCGATACATTCTAGGTTCAACAGTTCTTTTGTCCATTTATTCTTTTCGACTTCTCACGCTTCTTGCTGACCCATCTTGGCACACATTTACTCAGTAAGGTCACAATAGCCTTGACCATGCTTTCATCCTAGGCTCTTGGAGCGATCACGTGATTATTCTTGTTCCCGGCCTTTCTCCTTGTCTACATTTCCTCTCGCGCATGCGTATTCTAGCTCATGGCGGCCATTTTATATCGCTGCTCAACAGGCCTAAGCACACTATTTATAAAGATAAACAAAATATTGTTAAAATAAAGAATATAAACCCTTTCGTTTCCCTCCCATCATTCTACGTACCCCAATTAGGTATTACCTAGCAAAAAGCAACATATAAAGCCGTCCCTTACTTACCATCGCTTTATTTTGTCACTACACGTTTTATTTTTAAAGCACAAATCATGCATTTCATTATTCTATTAGTACGCAAATATTACATTTATGTTAGACACGTCAATAATTATAAGTAGATAAATTTGCACACAAAATAGCGTGTTACCTTTAACCCTTCACATGTAACATACATTGTTGGTTATTTACTTAAACGAACATGTTTATTAATTATTTTTACGTAAATTATTAGGAGGTTAAAATTTTTCATTTATCCTGCTCCGTCACTGACAATTAAGTGCCGGTGCCAGCACTGGAAATCACCTGCTCAAATTAAGCAATGATGTCCTGTCTCCCTCCCAGACATGAAACTTTGTAAGTAGTAGGAATATGACTGACTCCCTTGAGCGCATTTAAGATGGGGGAGGCAGAGGACTGTATTTCTGTACAACCTATTGCTCCAGCTTGACCCAGTGCGAACTGGAGAAGCCTAATATCACCATGAATATTCCAGGCAGACCAAGAGGGGTGAGTCCTAATCACTCACCTGTCATGAGAGCTTCACTGGAAACTGGATCGCTTCTAGTCACTTCTGTGAAATTAATGCTCATACACTTGCAAGATTAGTCCATGGGAAATATGTCTGCTGCAGACACCTGTGCTCAAAGGATGATTAACCCGTTTCATGCCTAACCCTGCCTTTGATCCTTCTGGGGCTGAAAAGTAGAGCATCATTGAACTGGTCAAAATGTGAATCTGTTATGAAGGTGCTTGCATTCAAGGAAGTTTAAGTGGTATAGAAAGCAATACTTAGGCGACTTCATCTTTCATACTAAATTAAGAGAATTAACATTTTGTATTTGCAATTTTGTCTTGATACATTTACTTGTGTGTTTAAGAAAGGTGGTTGATTATGTGACCATTACACACACAGCCATAGATAAAATAATGCAAAGATATAAAAAGCAAAACTCTATCTGTTACATTATCTCTTTTATGGAATTCAAGAAGAAAATTGCTAACCTCGAACTTATCATCACCAAAGGGTGGCTGAGATATCAGTGAACATAATTTAAGTTGCTTTACTCTTGTATACTAAGAACTGTGTGGTGTGGCACAACACTGATTAAGGAGCAAATAAAGGTGGAATTATACAAATTCACACCCGCTTGAGTTAAATGGACCCACAAAAGAAAGTTTCTACATTGAGATATGAAGTGCTGAACTATATGATGCTCACAATTCTGATAAATGTTTTATTTCTCCTGAATTCATCCCCACTGTTCACCTCATTCAAGCTCTGATCGTTAGACTTGATGACAATTCTGTATGTTCGCCAATATCCCTTGCTGCGGCTGGTCCCGAGGTATAGACTATACCTATAATTAGGATCCTTTGTTAAAAAAGTGTACTTACTGGCTGAGGTATGTCCAGTGCTGATGATACACGTCTCACACGCCTCCATGCAGAACCTTCTTACTGTAGAGAAATTGGAACTCACATTGCAGAAGATCCAGTCATGGATGACCGTCAACGCTCTACAACTTAATGGCTCCAAAATGGATATCAACTCCAGGTCAAATTTGATATCAGTGAAACTCTTCGGTGGTTACCTTTTTTATGATGCCTCCTCCGTGGGTCATGTGATTTTGTATTTGGACTGGACCTTGTTAGAAACATTAGCCCCGGCTCCAGAGACTGAAAGCATTTTACTGATGCCCGTGGGTGCCAGGCAATCAGGGAGTGCCATCGAGCTGTATCTTTTTCTCTGCAGCTACACTGACTCGACTCCTGAAACCTGACCTCACACATAAGGAGATGTTTTTTAGTGCTGTGGCTTGTCTCATCTGCCAAAGACAAAGTATTATATCTGTACGCTTTGCTAGCACACATGATATTGGACTTTCTCGACACAACCTTGCCCCTCAACTCCATGTTTTGAATGGATTGATGGATTAATTGCACTTTTAATAGCACAGACAATGTTATGATTTTCAAGTTACATAAAATTAATGCATTTTCAGGACATTTTTAAATGGCGAGAGGCAGGTGATTTGCAGGCTATATCTGTACTGGAAACTTGTCAAGTGGAATCCTCCTGTTCGATAATGCGTGAGATCTTTACCTTCCAGTAATGTTCTTTGGGATTTGAAGTTCTGACTCAAAACAAAATGCAAGATCGACATGTACATTAGAATTCTGAGACAGTACATATAAACATCACAGCAGTTCTGAACAGATCACTGCAGACATTCCAGAGTGGTACAAAGTTCTAATGCTCCCCATCCTTCTGAAGAGGCAGATACTGTTTAATCTAGCAGAGACAGAAAGAGAGAGAGAGAGAGAGAGAGAGAGAGAAAGAGAGAGAGAGAGAGAAAGAGAGAGAAAGAGAGAGAGAGAGAGAGTGTGTGTGTCTTAATGCTAGCAAACTTTTGCAGAGTTCCCAATTTTTGCCAATCCGTAGTATGTGAAGTTTCCCGGTTTATGCTTTTCTTTGCCCGTGCAAAGTTTTCCTGTGAATTGTGTAATCATTGCAACAGCATTGCGAGATCATTTATACTTTATTTAAACATTGGCAATGTATGCAATTTTTATGTGAGTTTAAATTGTGGGACATAATTTGTTGCAAAAATCACAGTTTTCACATAAACCTGAAGAAAGTGCAAAACCCAACAAGCGCAACACTTCAGCTTGCAAAATATTAGGACAATTCAAGGTCCTAATATATATAAAATAAAATAGGGTAGAGGGAGAATATACCAAGACGTCATCTTTGTAAGTTTATCTCAAGGTAGTGCTTCCATAGAACTTTGGGAAAGTTACAAGAAAAAGCTTTGCATTACTTTTGAATGCAAGAGCCTGCATCTCCCAAACTGGGCTGAGGTGGTGGCCTGTTTCATGGTCTGAGCCTGCTCGAGAAGTCCATGTCCCTCACAAGAAACAATAGAAGCGACGAGCCTGCTGAAGAGAACAGAATGAAGAGAAGTAACAACTCCTTCTCAAACTGAGTAGAGAGCAGGCATCCAGCCATGCAAGGTCTCCCAGTCACACCGGCAGGACAAATGTAAGACTAGAGACCTGCCCAAGAAGACACATGGGGAAATATTCCCACTGATTAATAGACCTTCCCTGCAGAAGACTATTCCTGGTTACAAATCACCCGCTTCTCCAACCAGTGGTGTGAGAGTGTAGTGATTGTGCCCCCTTTTGGAGCTTGCACCCTGAATACGGTGCCTGCATCCTGTCTGTGGTGCCAGCACCCTGCTAGTGTGACCCCGCCATCAAGCATACTCACCCCAAGATGGTGGAGCATGCATCATTTAAACTGGACATTACCCACATGCCTCCAGCCTTCTGATGCACTGAGCTTTCCATCATGCTGGGAGGTGACAAACGTCAACCACAGTTACTCCGTCAGTGAGAAACTGCCATTGACCAGCGTTATCTAGGCTACCATTGCGCTGCTAGAATGACAATGATCTTATTCTTTCTTAAAGTCACCAGACCTATTAGAAACCTGTAGCACAGCTGGCCTCTCGCCATTGGTTCTGTGGGTGAGAGGGTAACTGTGACGTATTAAGAGGTCCCCTAGAGTCCATCTCTGCAGTCCTAGGGAAGGGCAGGTTCCTATAAAGCACCGAAGAAGCAGGTAAAAAAGGTGAAGAAGGTGTTGGTTTATTTGATATATTTCAATTAATCAAGAATTTCTTAAGATTGGATAGAAACAAAAGAATAAAAAATGAAAAGGATAAAGGATAAAGTCAAATTAAAGAAATTACATTTGAGCGTGAGTCGCCACCAATCAAAAATCAAGCACTGGTAAAGCCAATAGGTTTGATGCTTACAGTCAAACACTGATAACTGTAATAAATAAATACCTGCTGCAGTGCAAAACAATTTCCAAACAAGCATTTGCAATGCAATAGGTCTCGCAGTTACCCGAGTTTAAGCTAATGGCATTGTAAATGACAATGCCTTTTATTTATGTTTTTAAAACGAAAACAAAAATAAAAGGCATTGTTATTTGCAATGTCAATAGCTCAAACTCGCATAAATGCGAGACCTATTGCATTGCAAATGCTGTATTGCCTGGGCACCCTCCTCATCTCAAAGCCTCGTGGGCAGCCCCGTCAACTCTTAAAATTTGAATTTCACTGTTGGAGGTCCTTTGGCCAAAGTTGCCGAAATGCGCCCCGTTACAGTTATGTGTATGGGGGTGTAGGAAAAGCTGAGCACATAAGAGGTAAACACGGACATGGGAGAACACGAAAACAGTGGAAACGAGGGACACATCGAAAAAGAGGCTGCAACAGAAGAAGCGGAATAAAGGAAAATACAAAGAGAGTAGGAGAGAAGGTGAGAGGTATGTTAAAAGGCTTTTGATGGAGAGGAGAAAGTAGGAGCACGAGAAGAGCAGGGGCAGGGAAAAAGGGTGTAGAAACAAAAGAAGGCAAATGGCAAAGTGAGAGAATAAGACATGGATGGGAAATAGTGATGTTGAGATAGAGGAGAAGAGAAAAGCAATACGAAAGGGAAGGAAGCAGAATGAGGGAGTGGAAGAGAGGGGTGTATCAGAATGAGACAAGAATTAATAAGTAGACCGCTTGGGCCATATTATAGAAACGTTGGAGTGCTGCCAAAACAGTATACAATAATTGTGCACTGTTTTTACTATGTATCTAATAAAAATAGTTGAGTCTAGGCGAAGGAAGACAAACGGAAATGATGAGAAAAGGGGGGATAGAATAGTAGAATTTTTTAGAGGGGTTGAGCTGGCAGATTAAAAGTGTGAGGCAGGACAACAGAGGAGAAAGATGGACAGGCGAGTCAGAGAGGTCACATGTATGTCTGCGAGTAAAAGAGAACGCGTGTGTGCAGAATGAAAGAGACCAGTGCTGGAAATGGGGGAAAAAAAATACACCGGGATACCGTAAATAGGGGTAAGCATAAAAGGGGTGGGGTCACAAGGGGCAGAGTCTGACTGTCAGCGTATACACTAAAAAAACCTGCAGCATCTAAATAAATTTGCAACAAGGACCAACTATTTGCTCAGCCCCTGAGGGGTTGCAGCTCTGAACGTACAGTACACAGAAAGCAGTGCAGATGACTGTGTCCTGGTGCCTGCAAATTGCACCGGATCCGGCTCAATAATGACTGCCGGACCGGATCCCCTAGATCTCAAACCCCTCCCCTCAACACTAGAAGAGAATAAGAAAGAGAGAGAGAATAAAGTATAAAGAGAAGGACGATGTGAGAGAGCGGGAAGAGAAGTGAGAAAGAAACGAAAGAAAAGTGGGGAATATGGAAGGTAACAAATGAGAACGAAAGGAAGCCTAAAAAGAGGCTAAGGGAAAGACTTCAAGAGAGGGGTTGCAAAGAGGACATACAGGCGAACATAAAGGCAAGATTGAAGACGGCGGGAAAGTGGAAGGGGCGAGGTAGAGAGGGGAGGAGACTGAATTGAGGGAAGACAGGGCAAGAAAAGGAGGTGGTCGAGGGAAAGGAGCGACAGAGGGAGAGCATTGGAGGGAATGAAAACAAGCGCGCGGGCCTCGCGCTGAAAGTTTAAAAAAAAAAAGCATGCAGGCTGCAGCAGTAGGGACATCAGAGCGGGAGAGAGAGGCGGAGGGGTGCACCCGCGAGTGGTGCGCGCGCGCTTGGAAGAGCAGTCTGCTCATTTTCAAGCACTGCACTCGTGCTTGTGGCGCGCCCCTGCTCGCTCCCGCAAGGTGGATGCCGCCACAAGCACGAGTGTGTGCTTGAAAATGACCAGAGCGACGGATAAAGGTCCTCCTAAGCAGCGCAGCGCAGCCTTGATGCAAAATCCTTTTCGGCATTTCCTAAGCCTCACAAAGTCGATTTGTGTGGCTTCGTGAGATTTAGTAACTACAAAGTAACATAACGCACTGCATATACATACCGTTGTCTATGCTTTTAATACAGGAGAGATGAACTAAGGCTGATACAAAATCATTTTTCCGTGTAGCTGTCTATGAATGCAGCATAGATACTGCAGACACGTGCATTGATCAGTTTTTCACGATTTCACGTTAATACTTATCTAAAATGAGTCATAAGCAAAAGATTTGTCAGCCACGCACATACATTATTTTGTGGCAATTGCATTGCAATCTATTTTCGGCATTTTAACCCCGTGAACACTAAAGGATTGAATTACATTGTTGTTATGTAGTATAGTTTCCAATTTCATTAAAGTTAATTAAAACGTTATAGGTAATGCAAATAACATTTATTGTTTTTTACTGTTTGAAAAAAGGAACTGCTCATTTGTATATAAATCAGCATGAGCAAATTAAACACATTCCACCACACCCCCGTCAAACATGGCATGCTCTTTTCCCCTTTGATACCCTGGCACCTCTGTTGCTATAAATAGGGCCCAACCCTGCCAACCTCTGGTGGTCCTGGTGCCGTGATCAGGCTCTTCTACACCTGTGGCTAGATTGTGTCACTGGTGATGCAAACACCTACCACTTCCTGTAATTCTGCGTCTTCAGACACTATACCTCCAGTGCCCAATGGCGCTTTCTGCTGTTGTCAAGAACGCATCTGCAATGCGCTGTTGTATTGATTGTATAGTCAGGCACTTCAGCTGCCTTCATGGCACTGTTATTGTACATACAGCACCCCTGCTATAGACAAGCATATCTTTGCTCTGCCCTAGTACTCTGGTTCTTCAGTCAATAATACACTGCCAGGCCATGGAGGAACTTTGTATTACAATCAACAATTTAGTATCAAAGGAATGGGGCCAACAGACTTCTACAGTCCACAAAATAAAGAAATCCAAGTGGAGTTATTTTAGACAATCGCTAGCTAGATTTCCAGTGCTTAGAGTAGTTAATAATTCTCACAATGACCATAATGCCCTTATTTGCATATATGATAACTTTAAATGTGACAGATTTTAAAAGTAGACTGTGCTTGCTATAACAACACTAAGAATAATACATTTAGATATACCTTTCTGCAAATCCTCACACCGCAGATTCCTCCACTTACAAAATCCTCTTAGATAGAAAATATTCCTTAGAATTCTATTTGCTTTATCCACAGCAAATGTCCAGTTTCAACCCAGACAGTAAGTCGCTTAAAAGCTCCAATGATCTCTCTCTCTCCCTTAAAATAGCTTCCTTGATGATGCGTTAACATTGATCATCACCTCAACCCTCACTATCAGACTAATTAATACTCACTCCTTACTCAAACACTCAAATTAGAAACAAGAATTAGTCTCGGAATACGATTTTGACTTTCCCTGCGTAACACAGGCTTGGTTAAAGGAATGGTCACTTGATGCTAATATGGAATAAACCCCAAATGATTACTACGTGACCCGTACTGACCGTTCAGGTGAGAAGAGGAGGGGAGGAGTCGCTATTGTTGCCAGAAATCCTCTCACTTTATAATGCACTCATATTCACACCATCAATGACACTGAATCCTTACCACTTCCCTTGCCACCTCTTCGGCTTCCTTGATTGATCTTTATTATGGTCTATCACCCAACTGACTGTTAATTAGATTTCATTGCAACATTGAAGAATTTATCTCAGACTTCAGCACAAATAATAAAGTGGCCAATATACATAAGAATTTTAACTTTCATATTAATAATCAGACAAACAAGTCTTTCATGCGCCTGGTTGATTGCCTGCCCAAATGCAATTTGTCCCTAATTGATTCATGATCACAGCCACAAAGGTGGCTACACCCTAGACCACCTCTGTGCCACAAAACTGATCATTAAAAATATAGAGATTACACTAGCAATGTGTTCTGACCACACCCCGATCAAGGTTGCTGTCCTATTCCATGATATCCTAATCTACAGTTCCTTGTATAGCAAGAAATTAATCAAAAACTGAAGAAGATCTCAAAGTCCACTTTCCATGCAAAACCCATTCATACTCCGGATATTATGAATGTGACAGAAGGATATTCTGCCTTCTGAACCTGGATTACCTCCATGCTAAATAATATGCCCCCAGTACCCTAAAAAGGACGGTGCCCAAATCTCATACTGCTCCCTGGTTCTCTGAACCATTACACCATCTTCAAAGGGCAACTAGAATCGCCGAACGAGCATGGCATTGCTATCATGATCTAGAGCTATGCAATAAACTTAAAACACAGCACGATCTATACAAAAACTTTATTCATGAGGCTGGTAGCACCTTCTATTGTAACAGAAGACAACAGGCTATTGACAAACAAAAACAAATAAGGGTCTTGAACATGCTGAAGAACTCAACCAGACATGCGCCTTTGGCACTTCTGTCAATCCCTCCAAGCGATTTGTAAACAGCTATCATGTTTTTTTTTCTAACAAAAAAAAAAATAGTTGAGCTCTTTTTATTGTGTTTATGCAAGGGAAGTGAACACATGGCGTCCCCCACAAACCACGGCCGGTGACAAAATATTTAAGCTAATGGTCATTAATGTTAACTAACTCCACCAAAAGGAAGTAATAAAAGTAATAAGTGAACCAACAGTATCAACGTCCTTCCTCCCCCCAAAACCCACCCTTTCCACTCATGAAGCCGTACAATTCCTGATAGTGTCTGTGACTATTTTGCCACTCCCTGTATCCCTAGGCATGGTCCAGTACTTTTGGTTTCCTGGATCTTGCTCCGGCTACCCGGATCGGGCTCCCTTCTATGGGTGTCTGCGCTCTCCTGGGATGAGTCGGAGAACACTTGGTATCCTGGACAAGTCAACGCTTTGAAATCTTGGGAAAGTATTCCAATCAATGGTGCCCAGTCTCTTTCATACACTTTGTCTCTATCCTCTAATGGCATAGAAATTCTTTTGATTGCTAATGTACCCTATAGTCTGAGCATTCAGTCTTCCACCCTTTGAACCCTGGCGGTGCCCTTTTGTGAGAAGATTGCCTTTAGGACTGCTAGTAGTGTTAATTTTATCTGTTTGCCCCTCAGGGATCCATGAGAGCACCCTCCCGCATATGGTAACTCCAATATGACTCCTGTGTCTTTCAGTATATAATGCATAATCTACATTGCTAATTCTCCCTCCCCAATATGTAACTACGGGCAGTGCCATAGTAAGTGCACTGAAATTCATGATGTTTCACAGCCCCTCCAGCATAATCCTGATTTCCTCCTGTCCCACTGAGCTATTTTTTTCTGGTGAGAGGTACCAAGATGTGAAGATTTTGTAGTACGTTTGCAAGACTTTACACTACGTGCTGCAATTCGGGCTCTATTTTACAGCTTTTCCTGGTCTTAGGGGTAATTGCCTGGCCAAATTCTTTCTCTCAGCATTTATGACTTGGTAAGTGATCCAAAGGCAGTGAGTTTTGTAAGAATTTGTATATTTGAAACACAATATATTGGTACTGGGGTCAATTCTTCATCCATTTCCCAAAATTTGTGCGTAGAGGAGTCACCCAATTTTAATGGAGTCAAGAACCCAGTGCCTCACCCGCATATAGGCAATTCTATTTCTAAGTTGTACTGCCCCTTCAATTCTTTGAATAGTGTTATCCCCACCCTTTTGAAATGGAGAGCTAATCATTATGAACTTCTGATCTCACCACTTTCCCAATGCTGGTGTAAATTCGAGATTACAATAGATTGGGGTAAAAGTTGATGGAGAGGTGGTCCAGCCCAATCTCTCTCCCATTCTGTCTTATACTGTTAAGGTGACGCGAGGGACAGGGGAGGAATGCAACCCCCAACTCTGCTGTGCCCGTCTCCTTCATGGAATCTACCCTAGCGGGATAGTAGATATCTGGTGTTCAAAATGACACCATGGTTGAGCTGTTTCTTTCTTACCCCATTCGCCAAAATGTCAGAGTTGGGCTGCCCTGAGGCAACTTAAAACATGGTGGATGCCAATCCCCCTGAGTTGCTGTCCTATAAAGTAGCTTGATAGCTATTCGAGGAGTTTTACCCTGCCAAACAAATGTATTTATCAGAAGTTGGAATAGTGTAATCTTAGGGAGAACAGTCATCTTAGTTATGGCCACCCAGCCCAGTCAAGAGAACAATTTGCATCTCCAGTTGCCAAAATCATCTTATTTCTTTCAGCAATTCCTATGGTTTAGTGTTACAACTTTTGTGGTGGAGTAACTCAACTTCATACAAGGGTAAGTTATATTTGAAGCACCCCAGTTCAATGGTGCAAGTGCCTGAGGTGCCTGAGTTGCCTCAGTCTGCCTTGGTTGAGAATTGATCAGCAATGCCTCAGATTTCGCTGCATTCTTTTTAAATCCAAAGTCCCTTTTGTATGCTTGGAGTTAATTCAGCAGTACAAGGACTGACTCTGTTGGATCCTCCAGTGTAATCATAATATCGTCTGCAAACATGGTCAGTTTGTATTACCCAGGGCCCCATGTCGCACCCTTGATGTCATTCCGTCTGCGAATTGCATTTGCTAGGGGTTCATGTGTTAGGGCAAAAAGGAGAAGAGAGAGCGGCCAGCCCTGCCTCGCACTTCTGTTGATGTTGATGGGGGATAATCTAAGTCAGTTCACTTTTATGTCAACCTGTGGAGTTTAGAAGTTTGTTTACACCCATGACTGAAACAACATCTCTAGGCCTGTCACTTGCAAGACAACCATTGTGAATTAACGCCTTTTCAGCATCTAGGTAGTGCATCAGGGTATTTCCATTCCATCTCTGCGTGTGTTCAATTATATGAATGAGCTTTTTAGTATTGTCTCCTCATTGACGGCCCGAAATAAAGCCTGACTGGTCGGGGTGAATCATGTTGGGCAACAGCAGGCTGAACCTCCCTGACAATATAATTGTAAAGATTTTGTTATTCATACTTACCAGGATTAACAGTCTACATCTGGTGCACAGTCTCAGATCTTTTCCTAGTTTGGGGATCACCTCTATAGCGGCCTCATACATAGTAACAGTAATGTGTTCGGTACGCCCAAAGTTATTAAAAATTCCTGTGAGAAAGGGTGCAGGTGGCTGTGAAGCTGTCTGCCCCCTGGCCTTCCCCCCCTTTTCAACTTTTTGATTGAAGTTAGAACTTCCTATATCAATATGGGGAGGTTTAAAGTCTCTGCCTGAACTTTTGTTATGAGCGGGCTAAGATTGGTGTGGATAGACTTTTCTACCTCTTCTGGATTAGCATCTTCCCTTGTATAGAGTTGTTGATAGCAGGGCCAGACTGGCTACAGGGCGCTTTGGTGGCTAGCAGGGTAGGGGTTGGTTTTACAGCCCTGGGAGCTGATTTTGTTTCTGAGGCCCTGCCAGCGATGTTCTTACTTGCAATGCTTCCAGTAGCGGCCCGTGGTGGGAGTGCTGCCGGGCGGTAACGTGGGGCGGGGGAGGGCCAGGGTGGGAGGTAGTAAACTACGGAATAAGGCGGCACAGAGGTAAGTAAACAAAAAAATAAATAAAACAAATTTCGTTGCGCGCGCTGCATCGCATTTGGCAATGCAGCGCGCGCAACGTAATTCGTTTTATTTGTTTACTTTTTTTTTTCCATACTTACCTCTGTGCCGCCGTATTCCGTAGTTTACTACCCCCCACCCTGCCCCTCCCCCGCCCCACGTCACCGCCCGGCAGCACTCCCACCACGGGCCGCTACTGAATGCTTCTAAAGAAAAAATGCAAAAGCAAATAGTTTAAAGGTGTTCTAAAAGTGCGGGAGTCCAGTGCGTGTGTTTGTGCAATTCCACTACATGATTTTGTGTAACATGACACCAGGTTCAGCCTCGTTTTGAACTGCCTTTGATTGGCCTCTTTTGCTTTTTCCAAACTCACTTCCATTCTACCTGACATTGTGCATCTGTGACTTTGCCTGCTGCAAGCATGGAGTTTGAGCTCAACAACCCGGAGAGCTGCACTGTGACTAAACTCAAAGAATTCTGCAGGGAGACGGGGTGTCCAGCAAGCAAGGAGCAGGAGCTCCAGAGGACCCTGAGGTCCTGGGAGGAGGCCTGCTAGTTACATTTTACAAAACAAGACGAGCAGGATAAGGTATCCCCACATGGAAGACACCCTTGTCAGGAACTATAGTTTTACCCCTAAAAGGTATAGGCAGAAGTTTTGGGACAGCCAGAAGTTGCCTCGACATTCCTGGGTGCATTCTGTGGATTAATATGAATGCCACTGAATGGCTGGGTGAAGGGCAGTGATATGAGTGAAAACAGGGGGCTGTACAATTTGATTGCGAGAAAGTACATGTTCAACAATTGTTTTACAGAGCTGCACGAACACCTAGTGGATAGTAAGCTCACTGATCCCAGGGAGGTTCCTAAGGAGACAGACCACTGACTTAGCACCAAGGCCACAAGAAGGTACCTGGGAGTGACCCCAAAAAGGGTGGCTCAAGTTCCTCCCAACAGGGTGAGGGGGAGGTCCAGGGAGACACAGAAAGGTCCTAGAGTAAGGTGTGGAGAAAGGGTCCCCATGCCTCTACTAAGAAACCCGTAGGAAGGTCTGGGGGCCCAGTGCACCCCTTTTCAAACCCTGTTGATTTTAGTGTTTCTGGTTAGGACACAAGCAGGGGACTCTGTCTTCAACAAGAAACCAGTTCTCCTGGTGGGAACTCTACACAAACAGACAATATGGCCTTAGGGATAAGCTGTTCCCTGGAACAAAGGGTAGAACATGCCCTGTTCTCCCTTAGTTGGGAGACAGACTCAGACGGTAGGCTTGTGATCCCTGAGGGTGGGAGACGTCACTTCCATCAGGTCACAGTGAATGGGACCCCTGTCACTGCACCAACCTAAGAGGCAGTCCCTTTTCTAACAAGAATGGCAAACCGACATTTATGATACAACTTGAAGGAGGATGTCCTTTTTCTGTTAATGTGACTTAACATGCATGGTATTCCATCAAAACCCAGACTTTCCAGACTTTCTCACATTTCCACGTGGCCAGATTTGTTTCCTGTATTAGGGTAATGTTTCTGAGTGTAAGTGATTAAGGTATGTTAGTATTTTCCTCTTCTTAATACAGTGTGTGAGTCTGTTTAAATTACATCCAGATCATGTAAATTGGTCATGGTAATCTGGGAGTGATAAAAAGTAAAAAGGGCTTTGTTTAATGTAGTGTTATTTATAAGAGTACTTTGTTTTATATATATACTACTGTTGATTAGGTTGGAGTCGGAGTGGTGAATTTGACTCCCCCAATCACATTTTTAAGGTGAAATTACCCCCAAAAATGTTAACATATAGTGTGCGAGTCCATTTTAAAAGTTACTTTCATTTAAACTATTTATAATTTTTTGCAGTAATATTACATTTTTGAAATCATTTGTTATTTTAATGGATATTGTATGCTTTTTTTGTACTTTTTAAAATCTAGTGCTTGTAACAATAATAACTATCAGTATTTCCTCTTATTTACGTATAATTATTATTTTAATTTATTTAAATATTGTGTCTTTTAGGGGAGTGTGGCTAGTTACAAGCCAAAAGGGCTGCATAATAGCGGAGCTCTGGGAACCACCATCGACTCTCTAGCATTATCGGGGCTTCAGGACTGCCAGAACAGGACCACCATGCAGACTGGTGAAAGGGGAGTGTTTGGTGGAGGTTGAGGAGCGTTCCCCTGGCCGCACCGAGCAGAGTGGACGGGCAAGGTCAGGCCTGGGAGTGGAGCAGCGCATAACATGATGGCCTGCAGCAACGAGTGGTGGAGTGAAACACAAATGCCTCGGGCTGGAAAGAAGACCCAGTAGCATAGCATCTCCTCTTTTAGGGCTTGGACCAGGAACTTTTGCTGACGGCCTGGGACGCGGCCCATGAGGCACCACAAAGGTCACGGAAATTGCTGGTCGCGCTTGTACTTCCCAGGTGGGCCCTCTGGCTTGGCGCGGTCAACTCTGCCACCCTGCTGCACTGAAGATCTGTGAAGAGGGATCGGGTGGGGTGGGCAGCTGGACTGGGGGGGGGGCTTGGCCTGGGTGAAGATGGTGCCAGTGCGGCTTGCGACCAAGAGTGTAGAATGGCGACTGGGGGTGCCTACCACTAGGGATCTAGTGTCCCCTCCTTCTCAAGGGGAAGAACTGAACAGTGACAGGGCATGGGGACTGCCACAGGAGAGGTGATGGCAGTGGGGGGTGTCCTCTGAACTGCAGTTCAGACTGTGATCAGACGCATGGGACTGAGCAACGTCCGAGGTGACGG
This sequence comes from Calotriton arnoldi, assembly GCA_963921515.1. Classification (NCBI taxonomy): domain Eukaryota; kingdom Metazoa; phylum Chordata; class Amphibia; order Caudata; family Salamandridae; genus Calotriton; species Calotriton arnoldi. The sequence goes on along the minus strand of CAWUFW010007868.1, from coordinate 233,634 downwards.
ATCACTGTGATTTAATGACGAGGCACCTGAGACCGCGTGCCAGGCTTCCCTTTGCTTGAGCTACTGTCCCTACCTGTGGAATCCTTTCTGGACATTCTGCTTGTGAGAGGGGGTTCTCCCCTGGCCACCATCTGCTGCCTCAAAGGTGTAAAGAGGCAGCTATGGGTAGCACAATTCGAACCTGCTGAAGACTTGCGGGAGGAAGAGGTGCCCACTTCAGTGAATAAACTAGACGTACTGCTAAAAGCAGTGACTGCCATTCATGAAGTGCTGGAAAGCAAAACTGATAACGTTTCCATTGATTTGGGATTCCTCCAGGACAACCACTGCAAACTTGCTGACAAAGTGAAGTGGAACTCTGAGGTGCTAGAGGCTGTGGAGGCCAGGGTCCAAGGCCTGCAGGAAAAGGTGGTGCCCCTCACCCTCGCATAGAAATGGCAGAAGATTCGTAAGGGCACAGCCGGCACAATAACATTAGAATTGTGGAACGCAGAGGGCCTAATATCATGGCTTTTTTTAGGCCTGGCTGTCTATGGTGGTTGCTCCCAGGGTCCTATCACAATTCTTCACTCTGGAACGTGCACGAGGGGTTCCCGCAAAGCTGGTGCAGCCTGAGGCACCTCCCGCCCAGTGGTTGCCCATTTACTGCTTTTCACAGATAGGGACTTAAATATTTAAAAAGCCTATGAGGCCTTATTTTTTTCAGCTGAAGAACGCTGAGGTCGCTTTCTTTTTGGATTACAGCATGATGGTTCAGCGACAGAGGGCACCTTTCCCTACTGAGAGAGGTGGGTATCCACTACATGCTCTTGTTCCCTGCATGCTTCAAAATCACTGTTGGCGACAGCACATTGTTCTTCAATGACCTACCGTCCATGTGGGATTGGCTGGAAATCTACAAGAGCAGTGCTGCCCGGGACATAGAACCTGGACCCCTGAGGCTGAAATGCCACCGCCGAGGGCGCTGGGAGGGAACTAATGGCATGCGCCTAAAGAAAACATGGAGGGGAAAAGAACACACTAAATGCAAGTGTACAATATGCAACAACCAATGGCCTAACAGGACAACATGTAATCAATCACAAAACATTGTGCATAATTATTATCAAAAATCTTTTTATTTTCATGATATTTTATCTTTTTTTTAAAGTATCAAAAGTAGTACTTATTCACTAAAATCTTCAATGCATCAAACAAATTTTGATAATTGAAAAATAATCATATTGTTAAAACGGTCAGACAATACAGTACAGTTTTATATATAGTACAACACTTTATCGTATATTTGAAACAGAGTCCAGATGGTTCATGGACAGAAAGGACGGTCGGCGGTAGATGGAGACAATCTTGTCAAAATTTGTTTGATGCATTGAAGATTTTAGTGAATAAGTAATACTTTTGATTCTTTAAAAAAAGGTAAAATATCATGAAAATAAAAAGATTTTTGATAATAATTATGCACAATGTTTTGCGATTGATTACATGTTGTCCTGTAAGGTCATTGGTTGTTGCATATTGTACACTTGCATTTAGCGTGTTCATTTCCCCTCCATGTTGTCTTCCTTACAGCTAGCAAGTTTCATTGTTGTATGTAGCGGTCCCCATTTTTTTCAAATTATGTGCCTGAAGAAAAGAAAGGCGGCGCAGGACAGAGCTGCAGCACTGGGTGCAGCGTCTTCCCTGAGGATGTAACCGCCTGAGGGCCAATGCTCCATCTCTTCTGTGGGTGCAGACTCTGAATCTTTACCCGAGGTACTTACCTTCAGACCTTTGATCACACCTAGACTGGCAGATGACCTTTCATTCTGTACTTGCTTTGATCCCCGGCTTGTAGGGGGCGTCGCCTTTGGGAGGGCTTCCTTTATTCCCCCATGCCCGAGGCAGACTGACACCACTATAGACCTGCTGCGGTGGATAGCCTGCTGCGACACGAGTGGGCCTGTCCTGATGAAATGGAATCCTTCCTCAGCCTCTTCTCAAGGAGTCAGTGTGAAGTGACCTTCACGAAATATACGTGACAACCATTCCCTCATGAGAAAACCCTTGTACAAAAGTATAGTACAGAGGGTTTGGTTTTTACAGCATGTTTTGATTTGTTGTTTTGAACGGTGCATGGTTGCTGCCCTGACCTGGGGAGTGGGCGTTGTGCTTTGTTGTGTTGTCTTTACCCTGTATTGGTGCTTTTGCTCTCTGATGTGAGGTTTACAGGATGACTGGGGGTGGGGTGGATGTGGGAGTGGAGGCGGTCTGGCCGCACAGGAATCAAGCTGATAAGGAGCAGTTCAAGCAATATTCTTTCCAGACCTGGAATGTGCGGGGTACGGGCTCCATGAGCAAGTGGTACAAGTTCCTCACATACCTGAAGTGCAGGCTTGTGAATAAAGCTTTACTCCAGGAAATCCATCTGATAAGGGTGGAGGTGTCCAGACTCCAGAAGAGTTGGAGAGACCAGATCTATACCAGTGGCTACTCAGAAGTCTCTAGAGGGACTCCGATATGGGTCCGGTCAGGGGTCCTGGTTCTGGACATGGAACAATCATGCTTTTGTGTTGGGAAGGCTCAATGGCCTTCAAGTGCTCATTGGTAGTATCTATGCCCCAATGTGGGGCAAATGATGTTCTGACTGACCTATCCAGTTGTAGAAGTAGACCTCACCAAGGCCTACCGGTGCTAGGGGTTCGCCCTTCTTTGCGCTCTAGTCCTCAGATCAATAAATAGAGATTGGCACAGAAGCTGGAATATCAAAACAACAGTTTATTAAACCTCATGAGTGGAACTACATCTATACAAAACCCTCAGGCAGTGTATGAGGTAGCACAAGGAGAACAGAAACTGTGGGTCTTTTATACCCACTCAAGAGCTCAAAAGGAGGCGGTACAAGCACACACAAGAATAGCTATTCACATGTATGGACATACAGAAAATGCTCAGTCAACAAAGTAGGAGGAGAATGAAGTTGCTGACATCAGTTAGAGCAGCCTGACATTTACAGACTAAGACAGGTGCATGAGCAGCTACAGACTTTTCTGAGCATGTGCAGTGTTACAGGAGCTAACTATAGATAGTTATTCTAGTAAAGCACAAGGGTAGGCAACAGCGAAGACGGAAGGAGCACATGGCGAGCACATGGTCAACTAAGATGGCTGCCAAAAACAAAATGGCTTCAGCTCATGCTAACAGTGATCTCTGCCAAACTTCCACAGACGACCCTTTTAGCATTAGCTGAAGACATCTATAATCTAGAAGGAACAATAAAAACATCTTGTATGTCAATTTTCATCATTTCATTAACTTCTTGATCTAATACACGTTGGGCATTCACTTTCTTAACATTACATCTGGCAGGTATACAAGCAGTAATACAGAGGGAGCAAAGCATTGGACCACATTGTATACATAGGCAGCATGTCAGCAGGATTGCAAAAATATACATAATATTGTCAACAGTTTCCAGCCCCAGGTAGTAAATAGTGTACATAGCCAACCGGCTAAAGTCCATGTTCCGGTATCGGGGTGAATCTCAGCAGCGATTTTATGCAGTTAAGAGATCGCATCAAAAACTGAAGGGGCATGATCAGGAATATAGACGCAGCAACTGCTCCCTATGATGCGACATGCACCACCTCGATTGGCCAGGACTACGTCCAAGACCATACGGTTTTGGAGTGCCACAATCCTCGCAATCTGTAGTTCTTCTGTGATGTTTCCAAGTGCCATAGCTGTTTGATTGGTTACAGCCTCTACAACACGTGTCAAACGTCAGATCTTCCGGCTATTTAAGGCAGCACCAACAAAGAAGAACAGTCCCAAATTAAAATCAACATATTGCTGCAGTGTAGTATCAGTCTGATCCACCTCATCATGATTTGTTGTCCTCTTAAATCTGTTTTTGGAAATGTCATTAAACAGTTTATAGTCCTTGTGATATGATGCAGGTGCCAGAAACACAAGTGGTAACAAAAAGGACACAAAACAAGTACCGGACCAGCCAATGGGTAAATTGTAATATCCCTTATTCCCACATATAAAGTAGGTATTATGCGATGACGTAAAACTGCTGTTATTTACTCCGGTAATATTTAAAACCAGAGTACAGTCGCTTTTTCACACGGGAATACTACCAACACTGTTCACACACAAGTCTGCACGAGCTCTAGTAACAGCTATAACAAAAGGTCCATTACCCTTAGCAGTTCGAGTATTTGGGAAAATATAGTGTGTAGAGGAATTTCCTCGGCGATACTCCTCCATTTCCCATACAGTTCCTTTGGCCTGTGGATCTCCTTCTTCATCAGGATAGCACACTTTATTCAACTGGTAGTTTAGTCTTCCTACATCATATTTAGTAATATTAGCAACATGGGTAGCCCAGAGCAGCGCAAACCAAGCCCTACAAGAACCATTGTGTGAAAATGGCAGAGGAATGAAAGGTGTTCCTCCCTTTTCTGATGAGCAGGCATCATTCCACACACCCAACAGTCGGTAATGTTCGTAGCATTATGTGTGTGGTGCAACATCTGGATGAACGTGTTGTTCAGATAGGACTGTCTATGCTTCTGCTCATGATAAGGGAGAGTAAAGTAGTGGTGTTCAATAGGTGCTGGAGTAGTAGCAGTAAGTATTCGTCGAACAGGAGCCACTTCCTCTACAACCCAAGTTATTACTGCCATAATGATCACACTGACAGTAAACCCAACAATGCACATAATTTTCTTATCGCAGATTCTCGCAGCTGTCGATGTCTCTTTCATAGGCATGGTCATCTTGATGCTGAAACAACAAAGCAGATGGAGCTCTAAAGTCCTGGGCAGCCGTTGGTTTCTTCACTGAGGGTTAAGATGGGTGTCACTAAGCAAAAGATCCCCCCCTCCTCTTCAGCTCAGTCTCTCACTAACCCAGGACAGTTGCTCAACCAGTCTCTTTCAGCAATGCAGTTTCTCTCCGGGGTCGCAGCTGATATCGAGATGTACCAGGGATCGTGTGGTCCGGGAAGACTTCCTCAGGTTCCTCAGGTGACGTGGCTTGGCCTCTCTCGGTGTCCAGAATCTGTCGATAGTCGGCGAGTGCAGCAGGTTCCACCAGGGCAGACGGCACTTTTCTGCAGTGCGTTGAATGGACCCAATTCTTCCGATTGGTCACTCGGACTGCAGTTCTCGTGGCCAGGAGCACCTGCTCAGGGCCTTTCCACCTGGGCTCTAGGCTGTTCGACCTCTGGAAGACCTTGACCATGCTTTGGTCACCGGGCTGAAGATCATGACCATCACTCTGCAACCTGTCAGAAAGGGCCTGATTCACAGAACTAACTTACGTCAAAACGTAAATGTAAACGTAAAGTTAGTACTTTTAGGTATTCACAGATTACACTTACTCATTTTGGTATTCACAGAATGAACTTACTCATTTCGGTATTCACAGAAGTTAGTAGTCCTAAAGTTAGGACTACTAACTTCTGTGAATACCGAAATGAGTAAGTTCATTCTGTGAATACCAAAATGAGTAAGTGTATTCTGTGAATACCTAAAAAGTACTAACTTTACGTTTACGTTTACGTTTTTGACGTAAGTTAGTTCTGTGAATCAGGCCCACAGAGCTTCTCGAACCTGTTGATGAATAGAAAGCAAGCTGTCAGTCAACTGTGACAGGTAGTCACTCATCAAGACACAAGGTACATCATGTATGGGGCGTGGCTTAGGAATTCCCCAAATATTCATAGGCCTTCCAAATACCACCTCATACGGTGTAAGGCCAGATCGTGTATGTGGCACTGATCTAATGGACAGCAATGCCAAGGGTAGTGCATCAGGCCATTTCAGAGATGTGGAAGCCTGGATTTTAGCCAACTTAAGTTTGAGGGTAGAATTGTATCGTTCCACTAGCCCTGCTGATTGTGGGTGGAAGGCAGCATGAAACTTCTGCTTAATTCCCAATCCTTTCAAGACATACTCAACAACTTGCCCAATGAAATGGGGTCTGTTGTCACTCCACAAAAGTTTGCAAACACCAAATCTAGGGAAGAACTCCTTTAAAAGCACCTTCGCTGTAGTAAAAGCTGTATTATCTTTCGTAGGGTATGCCTCTATCCACTTACTAAAGGCACATACCACCACTAGAACATACTTTAGATTATTACAGCGTTCAAGCTGGATGTAATCCATTTGCAGAACCTCAAAAGGTGCAGTTGGTGTAGCAAACCCTCCTGTTGGAGTTCGTGTCCCTTTTCCAGGATTGTACTGAAGACAAATCAAGCAGGACTGCACTATCTTTTTAGCTATGCCGGCAATTTCCGGATGCTCCCAAACTTGCGTAAGCAACTTCGTTATTGAGGATGCTCCAACATGTGCCGGCCCATGTGCCATATGAATCATAGGATGTAAATAGGCTGTGGGCAGTCTCCATTTAGTCATGTCTTTATTCCTCCAACAGCCCTCATCATCCAATGTTCCCTCCCTAGACCATTGCTCAAATTATTCTGCAGAGGCAGATCACTGCATATCAAGCACTTCCTGCCTAGCATCATGCCAACGTTCAGCCTGTGACTTCACCACATACATAGATGTGGTGCTTCGCTGCATTGCAGTTTCGCGGGCTATGCGATCTGCGAAGGCATTACCCTGTCCTATTTTATCAGTCACTTTCTTGTGTGCGCTACACTTAACAATCGCTATTTTCTTCGGATATGTCAAGGCAGTCAGGAGATTATGCACCAATTCTCCATGCACTATTTGCGTCCCATGTGATGTAAGAAAGCCTCTTTCCTTCCAGAGTAACCCAAAATCGTGAGCCACTCCAAAGGCATAGCGGCTATCGGTATAGATGTTGACAGACAAGTCAGTACTAAGTTCACACGCCCTCGTCAATGCTATCAGCTCAGCTGCCTGAGCTGACTTCTGTGGAATGCGAGCTGTCTCAACTACCGACTGAAGCGTTGTGATTGCATATGCAGCTGATGTCGTGCCATCTGGTAATCGCAAACAAGACCCATCAACCCATAATTCTCCATCAACATTTGAGAGGGGCGTATCTTGTAGGTCAACACGACCCTTTGTCTGTTCCTCAGTAAGGAATATACAGTCATGAGACTCTTGTGACTGGGATTGAGTAGCTGGATACGGCAACAGAGTAGCTGGATTAAGAGTTGAACATCTTTTCAAAGTGATATGAGGGGCCAAAAGTGTCAATTCATATCCTGTCAAACGAGCACTAGTTAAATGCTGCGTCTTAGTTTGGTTCAAAAGGGCGTCAACTGCATGGGGTACTAACACAAGCAATCTATGTGACAAGACTATCCCTTCACTCTGACGTATGGACACAGCTGCCGCTGCAACAGAACGAAAACACCCAGGCAACGCACGAGCGACTGGATCGAGGACAGCTGAAAAATATGCACAAGGACGCTGCTTATCACCGTGTGTCTGTACTAAAACTGAGAGTGCATAACCATCCCTCTCGTGTACATAGAGTGTGAAAGCCTTAGTGTAGTCTGGAGTACCTAATACTGGTGCAGAACATAGAGCTTGACGCAACTGTTGGAAAGCATTCTGACATTCAGTAGTCCATGGAAGGGGCATTGGAGTGTCTTTAGTCAGGAGGGCCAAAAAGGGTTTAACAATATATGAGAAGCTAGGAATCCATTGCCTACAAAAAGAAGTAAGACCAATGAATGCACGAACATCTTTCTGAGTACTGGGCACAGGCGTGTCTAAGATAACTTGAATACGATCTGGTGTGAGTGCACGTCCCTCCTTAGACAGGAGGTGACCTAAATAGGTAACCTGCTGTCTACAATATTGCAATTTCTTCCGAGAAACCTTGTGATGGTGTGATGCAAGAAATGAAAGCAATGACAGTGTTCCTTCTTCACACTGTTCAGAGGTATCAGCTGCCAACAAGATGTCATCAACATATTGTATGAGAGCCACCCCTGTTGGCACAGGAAAAGAATCAAGCTGTCTTTTCAACGCTTGGCTGTAAATACTAGGACTCTCTGTATACCCCTGTGGAGCTCTACAAAATCTGAAGGATCGATTATTCAAAGTGAAGCCGAACAAAGATCGGCTATCAGGATGAATAGGGATCGAAAAGAGAGCATTCTTCAAATCAATCACAGAGAATGTAGTTGCAGTAGGAGGAACCATGGTAAGGAGTGTCGTGATGTCAGAGACTACCGGGTATTGGGGCACTACGATCTTATTAACCTCTCGCAAATCAATGATAAACCTGTATATTTTAGTATCAGTGTCTTTCTTCAAGATGGGAAGGATAGGACTATTGCATATATTGTAAGGGACTTCTTCCACTACTCCTACTTCAATCAGATCTTGAACAATACGTATTAGTGCCTCTTCACCTTCTCGAGAAATTTTATATTGAGGCAGTCGAGGCAATGAAGCACCCTCCTTCACTTGAATATGAACTGGTGGGATAACCATTTGCCCTACATCGGTATCTGAAATAGTCCACAAAGTACTAGGGAGTGCTGCCAAAGCAATATCTTCTCTAATGAGATAAGACTTCTCAACCATGGGATAGTTATCATTCAAAATGACACGCACGCCTTCTGGGGAACAACGTATCGTAGCTCGGAAATGCTTGAGCATATCAAGACCCACAATATTGTCCGGCGTGTTAGGGGAAAGCAAAAATGGACATGCAGCAGAGAATTTATCAACATGAAATGCAAGTGGTTGTGACAGTGGGCTAAGGGATGGTGTCCCGTTGAATCCTATCGATGTGATTGTTAAGCCAGACAGGGGAGCCCTTGAAACCAATTGTTTGGACAGGGCGCTACGAGTAGCTCCTGTGTCAACCAAAAACCGATCAGTGGAACCCAAAACATGTGCGTTAACATAGGGACCCTTCTGATCTACTGGGACTTCAACTGATTCCTTACCCCATCCTAGGCATTCCTATGCATAAGCAGAATCCTTCAAATCAGTAGTTGAATAATCAGACATTTGATATTGGTTTCGTCTATCAAAAGTATTAGAAGAATTCTGAGTATGCTTGACTGCCTCAAACCTAGTGCGATCATCCATACCTCCCCTATGTCCTGAATTCCCAGGACGGCTTCTCATTTGTCCTCGACCACGCTGATACTGCTGAGTACGCAAATGTGGACATTCAACAGCCCAATGTCCAATCTCCTTACAATAAGCGCACTGATAAGAAGATAAAGTAGCTCGGGGAAAAGAGAGTGCGCCAGGGCGATACATTGCACGTCCGCCTCTGCCACCACCTCTATAGGGTGGACCATAAACCTGAGCTAACATAACCTTTGTTTTTAAATCCTTAGCCTTTTTATCCTCGTTGCCCTTAGCTTCCAATTCCTGACGTTCATAATACTGAGCCATAGTCAAAAGAGAGACTGGGGAAGACGTAGTCCATGAACTCTCGCTGGCCTTTAGGCGACTAGCTATTCCTGGCAACATGTTCGCGACAAATTTATCGACAAACAGATGCCTGCCCGTGTCATCTGTCAATGACTGGCCACTAAAGTCGTGGAATGTCTCCTCAAAACGTGTAAAGAAGTCAGAGACCGATTCATCTGCCTTTTGCTTACAGGATGCTAACATAGTCCAGTCTATCTTTTTAGGAGGAATGAGAGTTTTCAATTTAACTATTATAGCCTTTGGAAGGTCTAAAATTTCTTGTTGCGGTTTCTGTGCGGGTTCCCTTTCTGCATCTATCCTCTCTAGTTCCTTCCAAAGATGTCCAAAAGCTGCATGATCATCTACTTTACGAATAGACCTCCACATATCAGGGGGTAGGATAAGCCCAAAAAACATATCAATATCAGACAAAGTCATAGTACAAGAACTAATAGCTCCTTCAACTTCTTCATAAAAAGCAGCCGGATTTTTCCACGGATCAGGCAAAGCAGCTTTAAGAGCCATAACATCCGCTCTACTCCAAGGAGTATAGACCCAATTATAAATAAAATATCCCTTCGCATCAGTTGAATCTTTATCGTCATTCGTGCCCGCACCCCTAGGAGGGACATACAAAGGCGCAGCTTCACACATTGGTTTCCCATGAACTACAATATCCTTATCTGCCCCGGGATCATCATCCTGTGGCACGGGGATCTGAACTGTTTGTTCAGCTGTAGTAGCTGCCTTTTTCTCCTCTCGCAAACGGAATGCATCAGCTCGCAGTTTAACCACACGTCTAATTAAGTCAGCCACCTGGGAAGGGAGAAAAAGACTGTCACTCAACTGTTTATGATCATTTTATATATCAACAGGCTCTAATTCTTTGGAATGTTTCCTGAATCTTTCAATTACTTCTCCAGTAAACGACTCTGTAAAATATAACTGCTCTGCCTCCGGCCATTGCTGAACTTGCGATATAAGATCTGGAGCAGAAGTGTCACCACGAGCTGCTTTTCGGGCAGTAGATCAAAGAGTGGCCGCACGATCAGCCGTCATAAAAGAGCGAGTCTGTCGTTTAGTGTCCGATCCTGACTTTTCCTGAGCTGAGAGAGAGATGTCATCATCAGAATCAATCTTGGGGGCAGAGGGAAAAGTATAAGGAGGCGGAGAGCGATCTAATAGAATTGAATCATCCTGTGGTTTATTAAGTAGAGGATAAAGGGGGCGCCGGACAGGGTATTGGCCATTTACCTGTAAACGACGCTCCCTATCCTCTCTCTCTTTTATTTCCTTAATTTCTTTATTTTTCAGCTCCAGCACTTTCGCATAGATATTTTTGCGCTGTTCTTTTTCTGCTAAAGCTTGCTCTCTTCTCACTCGTTCACGCACTTCTTTCTCCCACATTCGTACACAGTCAAACATATCTTGTCTACTTTTGCGCTTAAACATACATTGTTCCACATACTGAATTTTTCTAAGATCAAATGACCCATTTATAGGCCATCGCAACTCAGGATCCTTGCTGGTATATTTATTCCATAGTGCACTATACATTATAGAAGAAATACAGTTTTTAATGTACATATCCCTATTTGGTGTCCCCTCAGGGGGAGCCGGCTGATTCTGTTCTAGATCCATATTGGTACCTTCAAGAAAGCAACACATTCTACGAAGTGTGCTTGAAACAGGCATGCCAAGAATATTGTAGCATATACAATATTATTCGCCAAGTGACACTTAACACAATGTGTGCCATTCAAGTTTTCAAAGTTTAGAGAAAAATCTCCTCATTACCTGCCTATATAAATTGCAATATATATATATCCAAACAAATCCAAGATTTTGGCCAAACAAACAAGAAGTGTTGCATCAAACGACCTTACCAAGCAAAAGTCTCCAGCCTCCAACTGCCAAGTTCTGAATCGACCAATTGGTCTCTGCACAACGAACGCCAGAAGGGATCTCAGTCGAGGACCGGCACCACCTGGAGGGTCAAATCAGGAAAATCGGAAAAGCACCTCGGCTTGCTAAGACACGGGTCTCCTCATGCAGTGATCATCCGTAGCGAGATTCCAATCCTCCGTCAAGACCACTCCGTCGGGCATCCGAGTCGCCGATGAGCCACACGTGACGGGCGCCAATTTGTAGAAGTAGACCTCACCAAGGCCTACCGGTGCTAGGGGTGCACCCTTCTTTGCGCTCTAGTCCTCAGACCAATAAATAGAGATTGGCACAGAAGCTGGAATATCAAAACAACAGTTTATTAAACCTCATGAGTGGAACTGCATCTATACAAAACCCTCAGGCAGTGTATGAGGTAGCACAAGGAGAACAGAAACTGTGGGTCTTTTATACCCACTCAAGAGCTCAAAAGGAGGCGGTACAAGCACACACAAGAATAGCTATTCACATGTATGGACATACAGAAAATGCTCAGTCAACAAAGTAGGAGGAGAATGAAGTTGCTGACATCAGTTAGAGCAGCCTGACATTTACAGACTAAGACAGGTGCATGAGCAGCTACAGACTTTTCTGAGCATGTGCAGTGTTACTGGAGCTAACTATAGATAGTTATTCTAGTAAAGCACAAGGGTAGGCAACAGCGAAGACGGAAGGAGCACATGGCGAGCACATGGTCAACTAAGATGGCTGCCAAAAACAAAATGGCTTCAGCTCATGCTAACAGTGATCTCTGCCAAACTTCCACACAGTGTCCTCGCTAACATATCTAATCTTCCGATGCTCCTAGGGGGTGACTACAACTGCATAGCAGATGTCGCCTTGGACAGATCTGCACCCCTTCCCCAGCTGAATCATCAGTGGTGACACTAGGGCAGGGTTTCTGAGGCTGGATGCATCACTGAACCTTAAGAGACATATTGCGGGAGGGCTAACCAGGGTCAAAGCAAGTTTTCTTTTTACTTCTCGGTTCATGACCTGCATGTCCAACTTGATAAGGTGCTAGGCTCGGCTGACCTGGATGCTCAGCGGTTCAAGTGGAGATCCAGTGGGATGGAGGTAGAGTGCCTATCCCCACCTAGAGACGTAAAGCTGGCTTCCTATATGAGCCCATCTTTCGGTACCCCCTTGGGGAGTGGATAGTGGATTACTTTGATATGAACACGCACACAGATTCGCACACCGACATCGAGTGGGATGCCTTCAAGTTTGCCATACGGGGATACTGCCTCGGTCAATCTTCAAGGGTCACCCGCTCACTTCAGGCAGAGTTGTCTGCCATAGAGGACACCATATGGCGCCTGGAGAACTGGGCCCCAGCGCATCCTGAGACCCGGGTGGCCCTTCAAGGTGAACGAGAAAAATACTTAGGGCTACCTGAAAAACTTTCTTCCATTTCTAAACTACAACACTAACCCTATGTACATGCAGAAGGAGAATCAGTGAGGAGGCTATCGGTGTGGTTGATCCACTCTGATGACAGGCACAAATAGCAGGAAGGATGGGAGACCTGCTCTACTTCCAAACTGAAATACAAGAAGTGTTCAGGGCATATTACTGGGGTTGTATGTACCTGGAGCCCAAGCTCCATGGGAGGCTTTGGATCTCTTCCTGGCCTGGGTAACTCTGTCACGGCTCCCGGACAACGCTAGGGAGCCCCCAGTTCTGAAATTGAAATCAGAGCAGCCATAAAGTGTATGGCTCGCAACAAAACACCTGGGACTGAAGGCCTCCCTGCTGAATTTTACCAGGCTTTTGCCTCACAGCTGGTTCCAAAGCTGGTTGCGATGTACGAAGGTGCTTTGGAGCAGGGCTCCCTTCCTGACACGACCAGGGAGGCCTTCATAGTGTCCATTCTCAAACTTTCAAATAACGCCACGGACGTGTCGTCAGCCCCCTTATCCATGTTAAACCTAGTTAAACCTATATTATAAATCCTCAGTAAGGTCCTAGCCAGTAGGTTGTAGCCCCACCTATATGGACTGATACACGAGGACCAGAAAGCGTTCATCCCTAAGCGCAACACCTCTCAGAATTGTAGGTGATTGTTCCATGTTTTGGAAGCTGCAGATGCGGTGTAATTCCCTGAGGTACTAGTTTTATCTATAGACATATGCAAAGCCTTTGATACCCTTCGCTGGGACTACCTGCCGGCGGTCATGGCCAGGATGTCCATGGGTGATGGTTGGAATAAATGGGTTTCTCTGCTATAAACGGGGGCTTGCGTGCTGGTGCGTATGGCAGGGTGCATTTCTGAGTCTTTTGTGATTGGCAAGGGTACACAACAGGGGGGCCCTCTCTCCCCTCTCCTGTTTGCACTGGTGATTGAACCATTTGCCTGTGTGATGCGGCAGGGGGGCTGGGGTTGGGAATTCTGCTGCAAGGTGGGGAACATGTTATCTCCCTGAATGTGGATGACTTGCTTATTTACTTGTGGGAGGACAGTTCTGGAGTCTTGCGGACTGCTGTCATAATAGGAAAATATGGACAGATCTCTGGCCTTTGTGTGTACTAGAGGAAGTTGTGTGCCTTCCTGTTGTCAATGGGGCTTGAGCGGCCGCCGGCGATGGTGGCTAGGTTCAGCATTCAATCGGAACCCACGGTCTTCAAATATTTGGGGGTTAAGGTCTATCATACAGATGTTGTTATCAGGGCAAGCTAGGGGGGCATGATGCATGAACTGTGCAGCAGTGTGGCTTTCTGGTGGACATTGCAGTTGCCAGTCATGGCTCACATAGCGTTGACTAAAATGGTGATGTTTCCATGAGCCCTATATTAATTTGTGAATCTCTTGATCTGGATACCATGGGCTTGGTTTCGACCCCAGGATGTCTTGATTAGAGATGTTTTCTGGACAGACGGCCCCCGAGGGTCTCTGCGTACACTCCAGAAGCCCTTGGTGGCTGGGGTTCTAGGGATCCGAATTATGAATTATATCACCATGCAGCTCTGCTGCAATGGCTCGCCCAGTGGCTGGCGGGGCTTAGTCTGGCGGAATTGGAGGAATTTGGAGAATCCAGTAGGAAGGGAGCATTGTTGAAACTAATATTGGGGGTTATGCTTCTCCTGGCCCCCAGGTTGTGACTCCTCTGCATCGCTCTCAAATGCTGGGGGAGAGTTTGCTGCTGAGTGGGACCAGCGGTCCTGTATGCACAGGCGATGCCACTGGTGGATCTGCCGAACACCAGAGTTGCCTATTTTATGGTACGGCGGATGCTGCCTTGGACAGATGCAGGGGTGGAGATTGTGGGAGACTGTATTGTAGAGGGCTCCTTTTGGTCACTGGAGGCGCTGATGACTGAGAACAACCTCCCTGGAACACAATTCCTGACCTAATGCATGATTACCTAAGTCCTAAGCCACATTGTTGTATTCCTCTTAGGGTGTCCATACACGGGCTTTCCTGTATCATGTCCTTATATAGGCACAATTCGCCCTGCCCTTATATAGGCATAAAATCCCAGTCCTTATTTAGGCATTAAACCGTGCACTCCAAATACAGGCATGGTCTCCGACATCCGTCCACCCTAACGTCACAACGAGTTCTTGAAGAACAGACCCTTAGGCTTCGGGAGTTTCCCTAGCACAGGACTATTGATTTCTTCAAGGACTCATCTATTATGCATGAACCATTATACCTTAGGGGTTCATTCATGACGTCTTCCGCTGACCGATTCACGTCAATGCTAACATTGTGAGGTACCTCTCAGGTATAAATATACCTTCCCTAGCCCTTGTAAACTAGAGGAGACCTCGACTTCAGAGGAGCCCGTTTCCCGGCCTGACGCACTGAGAAGACGCTGTCATCCCTGCACGCAGAGAGTCCAGCTTCCAGTGATCTGACTTCCCTTGCGGGGTGTTGGAGTTCGAGTCTGGCAAAGAGATTCCCACCTCTCTCATTCTTAAGGTATGGAGCTGACTAGAACCTAGAGGGACTCTTGGCATACTAGGCATACTAGACTTAACATAACATACCATAGTAAGGAATACTTCACCTACTTCATACCTCTCCCTACACCTAGGTTAGGTTAGGCACATTGGGGTAGAACTAGTTTAGAAACGCATCGTATGAGTACTCGCATTTTTTAGTCTGTGTTATTTATGTGAATGAATATCTGCTAAAGATAATGCTATCGCAGTATTATTTATTTCTACTGCTTACGCTGTACATTATTTATCTTGCATATTGTCTTGTGATCGTAACAGCACATTTTACTTTCACGAGAAACAAGACTGTTCAATAAATCTTTTATTGAAACGCCCGTCTATTTCTTTCTGTGTAACTTTGAGGAAAACTAAGCATGCACGATTGTACTGAGTGAAATAGTTATCTATTGTTTCCACGACTCTGGGACACGTTCTGATTCTAAAGGGAAACAAAGTGGTCATGTTTTACGGCTGCCAGAAACTACTCCCTTCTTGTTTGTCAAGGAGTTTCTAGTGGCCTCTGAGCTAGCTGGCACAAGTAATTAAGTTTAATATACTCGATAGGGACCTACTGACCTTAGTCCTATGTCAAACCTATAGGGGATATTATTCCAATGCGCAGAGCCTATTAGGGAAATAGGAGCTACACTACATGGCGCCCAACGTTTGGTAAGGCGGTAATTCAACGCTAGATACTGAGTAACTCAGCCGTGCTTTTTTCTCTCAGAGACCCCTACCCATATACTCCAAAAGACGTCTGGAGTGGGCAGGGTTAAGTATCCGCCACGGCTACATAGGGAAGTACCCTATATACTAGCTGTTTGGTTTGCTCAACGTTGAAGGATACAAAATATTGTGCACCTTATCTTTGTTTCCTTGAAACTTGTTCTACATTTTTCAAAAAACAAATGTCCACACGCGGGGACAATGACACCGAAAACGGTGGAGCTGCGGCTGATCCAGCCCAAGCAGCAGTTTTTAACATTACAGGTTTAAATGAAACCGAGGAGGGTGTTATAGACATCCATCCAAACTTAAGAAGAGCCATCACTCTAAAACTTATAAAACATGGCCTACCACCAAGAGGTGGTAGAGCAGTTTTCGTGATAGAGGCACACGAATCCTTTCAGACAGAGGTATTCTATTCATGGGTAATATTTCCTGAATCCAATCCAGTAACACACATGTTTCACTTCTACAAAGAAGATTATCCACCAGAGGAATACATTCCTTTCGAGGATATTGAAATTCCATTAACATACGAAGAGCATCAGCTCTGGTTTAAAGGCGCCCTAAAACATCACAAAAACATTACCAGGCTCGGTCCACTAGGTAGACCAGGAGCAACATGGCCGATTCTAGCCGGCTACACACCTCATCCTGACATTGAAGAGATGTCAGACGAGGAATTACTTACTCAACTTACAGAGTTAATAAAAATCTACAGACAACTAGTCCAATATGTCATGCGGACTTTCACAGTCCAACCACCATTGACACTTCCAAATCCAACTCCCCAACAGGGGAATACACAAAAAATTACACCACAGACTCTATACGCAGTCATGGGTAAAATGCCCACAAAACGTGAGCAAATTCCATTCTGGATAGCTCAAAAAATTACTCAAATCGAAGCAGTATTTCCAAATACTAGCCCGTATGAGAAACACAGAATACTAACAATCAGTTTACCAATGGGGATCACACCACAACTGGAAGACTGCACCACTTGGGGCTCAGTCTTTGCTGCCATCTATACTAAAACACATGGCATTCCGTCAATTGCGGTAATACCAGATGTCCTGAAACAAATTCAAAACGAATACGGGGCAGAGCCTGCTCTAAATTTAGGTATGAAATTACTGAAAAATTTCGACCAGGTCTCAACAATAATATTATCTAATATTAAAGGGGAGGCAGCAGCAGTGGCGATCCGCCAAAAATTAAGGGAATTCGATGTTACAGAACATCAAACTGAGCTACCCAGAATAATTGAACAATCTTATGCAGAATTAGGCAGAGTTAGTTTGGGTGGAAGACCAGTGAAGCCGAAACTATCTGAAAGTCCTGAGAAGGACTCTATTAAACAAACTCCTACATCTTCTAAAAAGAAGTGGGAGTCTAATAAACAAAATTCAAACGAGAAACGTTCTCAATCCCGAGGTAGGTCTCCTCAAAAGGAGCCCTCTGAAAGGAGGTATAACCTCAGGAATAGGGATAATTTGAGAAAACCTGACAGGTATCAAAATACTGATACACGTTCCTCTCGTCCCTTTCAGATCTCATCACAGACTTCGGAAAGAAGAGGACGATCAGAACATAGAGAAGAACGCGTGAAATCCAAAGAAGATAAACACGCTACAAAAAATAAAACAAAACCTCAATTCTCCAAAAAGAAAGTAGCAGGTGTGAAGATCAGACATGCCGAGAATACTGAGAACACAACTCAAGAACGGAGAATGGGCTCAGACAATGCTGGACAGTGCAGCAGAAGTCACAGTAGCTCGCCAGAACCTGAAGGAACTTCTGGAGATAGTGGACTTGAATGAGTACATCACAGTTGAGACTGTAGACACCAGGGTTAGTACTCCACAAAAGTTATATGAAATAACACTGCGGATGGAGGGAGACAAGCCAAGACAGGTGAAAGCACTTTTTTGGGAAAGACTATCAAGGGGCTATGACATACTTCTAGCAGAAAAAGACTGGCCACCACAATTTGTCAGGGAGTGCCCACACGGCGAGGACATTATTATGCCTGCCTTCTCCAAACCATATTCCAATACATCTAAAATATACATATGCCAGGAAATGGGCAGTAGCCCAGGCCCCAGCATTATATAAAAATCATGTAGGATGGGATGAGGACTCACCTCACCATAAAATACATCTGAAACATGAACCAACTGCACAAAGGCAGTATCCAATAAAGCAAGAAGCTAAAAAACAGGTCAGGGAGATCTTAGATCAACTTGAATACCAAGGGGTGATTGAAACATGCACCTCCTCAATGAACAATCCTTTGTTTCCTGTCTCCAAACCAGACAATACATATCGTCTAGTTTTGGATTACAGACACCTGAACACTTGTTCTAAAACCTTTGCAGTGCAAAATGCACATAGCACAGCATTAATGAATAACATTGTGCGTAAAAAATACAAAACAACATTAGACATCTCAAATGGTTTCTTTTGTCAAAACATAGCACCTGAAAGCAGGTACTTAACAGCATTCTCCATAATGGGGACCCAGCGTCACTTTTGTCGACTCCCACTAGGGTTCAAGAACAGCCCAGGTTTATTCTCAGCGAGGGTAACAGAGTTACTACAAATTTATGACAATGAGGCATTGTCCTATGACGATGACATCTATCTGACAGACGATGACCTGGACAAACACTTGAACAGGGTGAGCACCATTATGCTGGGCTTCGCCTCTGAGGGCTACAAGTTCAACTTTAAAAAGTCCCGAATTGCCCATCTCAATGTCCTATTTCTAGGATATGAGCTTTCAAGTGAAGGCAAGAGCTTGGCAGCTAACTTTTTAGAAAAGTGTGCGCTGCTCCAACCTCCAAAAACGCAAAAAAACTTACAATCCATCCTGGGTTTCCTAAACTTTGGAAGAACATACATTCTAAATTACGCAGAAAGGGTTAAACCTCTCTACGCATTAATCAAACCTGATTTTTCAATCAAAAATTGGACAAACGAACACACAGAAATCTTGCGTTCACTCCAGGCTAACATGTTAGCAACAAATCACTTACAAACACGCGTAAGTCAACGTAATTTGGTGATCCGAATAATTTCGGGTCAATGCGGATTCACCTACTTAACCTTCAATGAAGGGTGAGAAAATACCAATTGCATACAAATCTCATTTGTACACACAAGCGGAAATGCGCTTCAGTTCAACTGAAAAAATTCTAACAGCAGTTCAAACCGCTGTAGCAAAAGAAAGAGCCTTAGCCCAAGGGAAACGCATTATTATCGTAACCCCAGTACCAGCTTTAGAAGCGGTCACAAAAGCAAGCATTCCAAATGCTAAAGCATTACATCCAAGATGGATACAATGGGTTAATTCTCTTGCTGCAACAGATGTTGAATATGTTTTTGATCCTGATTTAAAAACATAAGCTTTCCTTCAATATGAACAAGAATGTCCTCTGCCCACTGAAATTCTACCTCTCGATCAGTACGAATTCATAATTTACACTGACGGATCCGCACAACCCGCAACAGGGAGTAAGCAAGCTTACAGTGCAGCGTGTGCAATCGTTAAAGGTCGCATGCGAGATGGCATCTTCAGACCTATGGTCACAAAAACCCAATCTCTAGGAGATTGTACAGCTCAGCGAGCTGAACTACAAGCATTCAAACTGGCACTTGAAAGTACAGATCAAGAATTCCCCACACTGATAGTGTGCGATTCCTTTTACTGTGTTCAGTCATATAATGACTATATACAAAACTGGCTTGAAAATGGTTTCAAAGATGCGAAAGGTGGCACAATAAAGCCCAAAATGCTTTGGGAACAAGTAGTTCAGTTGAAAAACGAACTACCAAAGGCTCACGTGATCCACACACTGAGTCATCAACGTGATGGCGTTCACGTTGCAGGGAATTCATTGGCTGATGAAGCCGCAAAGGGGGCTGTTCAGACGGCTTCCGTAGCTGCGATCACTCGTTCAAAAACGAAAATAGACGGTGAGATAATGTTGGCTGTCAATGCTTCAAGCAAGGGCAGCAGTGCAGCGTTACCAAAAAAGTTTCCACTCAAGTACTCTTATGTAATTGATGCGAACAACGTTCCTTTTTCTCGAATCCCTGGAGTGGGGGATAGGGTAATTTCAAACAAGGAACGTAGATTAGGACTAATCCTAGCAGCACACGAAGGGTTAGCTTCTGCCCATGCAGGTGTTTCTGCAACAGTATCTTTACTCAAGCAAAGATATTGGTGGCCTGGCATTAGAAAACAAACAAAGAACTATGTTTTAGAATGTGATATATGCCAACAGATGAAAGTCTCCACAGTGAAACGCCCAGCGCAGACACCCCTGCTAATTTCAGATAAACCATTAGCTTGTGTTTACCTGGACCACTGCGGTCCCTTGCAAAGGGACGGTAACTATAAATATATCATGGTTGCAGTGGATTCATGCTCTAGGTTCCTATGGATATGGCCTCAGTGCTCGGCTGACGCTCGAACTGTTATAAAAGATTTGCGAGTCTTTATCGGCACATACGCAATAGGCACGCTACATTCTGACCAGGGCCCTGCGTTTAGCTCTCGGGCTTACAAAGAAGCCATGGCCAGTCTGGGCGTTGCATTGCGGTACTCCTCTCCATTCCATCCTGAGGGAAATTCGGTTGTGGAAAGGAAAAACCGGGACATAAAGCAGTCTATAACAGCTAGGGTATTTGGTTCGGGTGATGGGTCGGTCAAACACCTTTATGGGGTCCAACGCTCATTGAATAATCTGCCAAGAAGTTCTCTAGGGGGGGTCACTCCATATGAGGTCCTATTTGGGACAAGAATGTGGGTACCAGATCTCGATGACGTAGGCACAGTGGTGGAAAATAAAACATTTGATATCAAAGATCGTTTGGCTGTTTTACAGGAACCTAATGAGTTAAGAACGAAACAAAGCAACGTATCCCTACAGCCAACCACCACTGGGGAAAAACCGGCGGTCCCAGCAAGGACTGTCTGGATTCCAAAAGTTGGGGATCTAGTCAGAGAAAGAATTGCGGACAAGAAGGAATTTGGACCTTCTTACAGACAACCAGTACCTGTCCTAGCAGTTCAAGGAACAAGAACAGTACTTCTGCCGCCCCTTGCTGGAAGAAAGGAGAAAAGATTTGTGTCCATCGACCTCATCAAACCACAGTATGTGACCAATACTAAATAGTAGGCCTCGTAGACTCCAACCTAGTAGCAGACGCACTCCTCTCGCTACTATCCAAGAGGTTCAGACTGAAAGACTGATAACAATCGAGAATTCAGCTGTAACAGAAGGAGGACTAAGCAACAACGCTATGGAACTCATCCCTCTTGTAAATCAAGTAACAGTTCGTCCAAATACACCTGTCTACACCAATGTAGCAAGTGATCAACTGGTTCCAGTGATTTCTACAAATCCTGATGCAATTCCAACAATTGACAGAACTGCTGCTGGCTATTTCATTAACTTTGATACGTTCTCAGAAGATCCGAATGAACCTGAAACAACGCCAGCATCATTGAAGTTAAAGCAGCAAGTACAAGACTTTCTTCACTTTCTGAAAAAGACTTATTTGGTTTCTCCATGGATTGAACTCTGGATTACATCTGGACTTTTTGTTTTCCTGCTCTGGCTAGCTTTGGTTACAACTGTGAGCATGCTTATAAGTGGCAGATACATCCATGTGAACACTGAAGGAAAAGACGTGAACATACTTTTGAAACCTCATAAATCTTCCCATTGTGAAGCAAGAGACTTGTCATCAGTGAACATCACAGCTGTTCCTATACAGGATGGTATAGTGTGGGACAAAACAGATTTTGATATCTTCGGCCCTACGGAACAATTGAACATTCCACATTTGTTTAAAATTTCACTAAGTGATCTAATTTCGTCCAGTACCTATTCTGATGATTGGGACTTTGAGACTGTTAATGACATAATGTTTGACTTAGAAAAATCTGCTGCATTTTCTAAAAATGAATATTTAGAGGGTTCATCAGACTATGAAGAGCTGTATTGCTATAACCACTATGGTCATCATTATTTGCATAAATCTGCATATCCTAGAAATGTGTTTATGTTTAACCAATGGGAGCATTGTCCTACACCACCACACGATAGTTCAAAAACATTTGCCAACAAGTTTCCATATTTTTCAGGTTACAATACATCTGATCCAGAAACGTTTTACTATAAAAATGTAAACAAAACAGGACTGAAAATTATGTTAACAAATACGAAACAGATTTACTCTGCAATATTTATTGCCCAACTGTCTAGACAGGGTTTCGACTTAAGGAAAGACACAATAGACACAAAAACTGTGTGGGGTACTAAAGATTGGCAAGTGCAGGGGATAGAAGCTTTATTTAGAGCCTGCATCATCCCTGAACAAATAATGTTTTTGAATGAAACTGTCCAACAAACATCTTGTCTTGGACTAGCCAAGATCAAAGATATGAAGACACCTTCTGTACCAACACCTGCCAGAGATAATAATACACAGGCAGTGGTGACAGTTGACAATATACTACAACTCAACAGATCTAATCCTAATTGGAAAAAATGGTTGATCTGGCCCACAGACACAAACAACTGTCAGGAAAGATTCCTGAATAAAACTCAGGGCTTTACTATTCATAGGCCAGACCCAAGATACGTCCAAAGACAGCATCCGGGGGTAGTAACAACATACAATGTAGGAAAATTATGCCTCGATTGGCTTCAGAACACTACACTACAGGATGTGAAACAACACTTATCCTTACTTAAAGAAGACGCAGACCTTAGGGAATTCTTGCTTGGACCAAGAAAACCGCGTCAAAAACGTTTCATATATGCCGGCATTTATGCTGCCTATAATGAAGCATGGAAAGTATCACAGATGGAGGCCGCAGAACGAATACGTGAACTTGATTGTATTAATTTAGAGAAAACACTCACTGTGGTCGACAATGGGTTAACAACTTCGTCCTCCAGAATATATTCATTGGATGGCATTGTATCCTCTGCTATCGACATACTGGAACAAGATTTGGCGATGTTACAACAAGGCCAATCTCAATTACGTTCTATTATGTTATTAAGCTGGACGCTGCAATCTTTGCGAGCGGGCTATGTGCCTTGGCGTTTCATCAACACATCGGCTCTGTTTGCAGAATACAATGTAACTGATAAACAGATCGAACTGGCACAAAGAGGAGCAAAGTATACAGTGCTGAGCATTGAAAAACTGGAAAGGTTACCATTCACAGTGGCAGAAAAACCAGCTACAGAATGGCTCATTCATGGCAAAATCACACTACCTGTGAGTACTTTTCAGTTTCAGTATTGCCTCAGACAAATGCAAGCAGGCAAATATGAAAGGTTGGGTAAGGAATACATTAAGACATCTTGGAATTTACCATATACATATAGATGTTGGAGTGGGGATCGTGAAGTGTTTTTGAGCGGTACACACTGTAAACGTGCACTGAGCGGTTCACTTAAATGTCAGGACATTTCTTTACACGGGACTTGCAATGGTTCTGTGGCAAATTTGTCTTGCCATCAGCAGGTTACACCAGCTGCTGTGATTAATCCAACGTTTGGACAACTTTCTAATGGGAGTTACCTCATGTTGAATGATCAGAGTTGCTGCGGCATGTTGCCAGGCATCCCATATCTAGTAACGGTCAACTCCAGGGTCACTTGCTGTATGCAAGTATTGTTTCCCCCAATAGACACAGTCAGGGAGTCGCCTTTGTGGCCTTTGCTGAACGTCTCTTTTATAAGATTTGATACTTTAAGCAGAATGAAAGCCATGCTTTTATAGCAAACAGTGCCTTTGACCTCGGCCAAAGAAACCTATGATCTACAAGTAGCAAGGACTTCGGCTGAGATACAGACTTTAATACGTACAAACTGCCCTATACATTTCGTAGAAATGATAACACATATCTTCAACATGTCTGATACAAGTGGAATTGTACATGTATTTAAGAGCATCTGTACCGGTCTGTTAGCACCTTTCCAGGCAATACTCGGAATCATCCTGAACTTTGCACATTCGGTGTTTGGTGGCATACCATTAATTCTAGCACTTGTTGCCGGAATTCTATCTCTCCTCCTGCTATTACGCTATGGCCAGCCTATTCGCAGACATCACTCCGAGCGAAATGGAGAAAGCTCTCCTTGAACGAAAGTGCCGTGAGCGAATAGTACAGCTTTTGGGCATGACTCGTCTACGGGAACTTAATACCACGTGGTTCCTGTCATTCAGACCAATCTGGCAAGATTGCATCTTACCTGTCCTACGATGCCTGCTATGCGGTGAAGAATGCGTGTTGGACACCTGTCTAACATTTCCATCAGCGACGCCAACGGATGTCGATACTCTGCTGGTCCCGATAACGGCCCATGCTCTGTGTTGTCCCCAGAGGCTGCCTATCCTGATGTCAGCATTCATTGAGATCTCACAGACGCTTCCGGCTGCTGCTGAGGTACGAGAAAGATCTACAGGCACCCAGGTAACAACGGACGCGAACATTGCTGCGGCAACCTATGCTGAAAGCGATGCTTCACATCTCTGTGTAATTAATCTACTACACAAGGTGTTCCAGCTGACATCAACTTCAGTGGACGATGTTTTGTCTACAGAAATAGATGATCTCATGTTTACACCAGACCCGTAAACTGACTCTGATTCAGCCCACAGTGTTCCAGAGATACAGTAACAATTTGGCCTTCATACTTCAAAAACTTGGAACTCTTCCCAAAATTGAACTTTTTTTCCCATTTTTCGAACTAAAATGGCACTTCAATCTGCTTCAAGTAGAACTAGCCTTATAGTACAGACTTCGCAGTACTTCCTCAGACACTTTTTCATTGTGTTAGTCAAAAAAGTTCATTAATTTCCATGACATGAACTGACTTTTGATTTTGAAAAAACTTATCGATCATTTTTGTCACATGTAAATATTACTGCTTATTTCATTCAAATTGCATTTTATTTTAAATATATGCCTGAAATGAAAAGCAATGCTTCAAATGTACAGTACCTTTTGCATTCTAATGGGTTTTTTAAATGCCTTTTTAAACGGTTTTAAGAAATATTTTAGAAATATGCGGTACTCCATTTAATGTTTAGCATTTTAAATGTTTAGCATTTTAGTATTATCGTACACACGAAAGTGGAGTGGGTGTTGTATTCCTCTTAGGGTGTCCATACACGGGCTTTCCTGTATCATGTCCTTATATAGGCACAATTCGCCCTGCCCTTATATAGGCATAAAATCCCAGTCCTTATTTAGGCATTAAACCGTGCACTCCAAATACAGGCATGGTCTCCGACATCCGTCCACCCTAACGTCACAACGAGTTCTTGAAGAACAGACCCTTAGGCTTCGGGAGTTTCCTAGCACAGGACTATTGATTTCTTCAAGGACTCATCTATTATGCATGAACCATTATACCTTAGGGGTTCATTCATGACGTCTTCCGCTGACCGATTCACGTCAATGCTAACATTGTGAGGTACCTCTCAGGTATAAATATACCTTCCATAGCCCTTGTAAACTAGAGGAGACCTCGACTTCAGAGGAGCCCGTTTCCCGGCCTGACGCACTGAGAAGACGCTGTCATCCCTGCACGCAGAGAGTCCAGCTTCCAGTGATCTGACTTCCTTGCGGGGTGTTGGAGTTCGAGTCTGGCAAAGAGATTCCCACCTCTCTCATTCTTAAGGTATGGAGCTGACTAGAACCTAGAGGGACTCTTGGCATACTAGGCATACTAGACTTAACATACTCTTAGTATACCATAGTAAGGAATACTTCACCTACTTCATACCTCTCCCTACACCTAGGTTAGGTTAGGCACATTGGGGTAGAACTAGTTTAGAAACGCATCGTATGAGTACTCGCATTTTTTAGTCTGTGTTATTTATGTGAATGAATATCTGCTCAAGATAATGCTATCGCAGTATTATTTATTTCTACTGCTTACGCTGTACATTATTTATCTTGCATATTGTCTTGTGATCGTAACAGCACATTTTACTTACACGAGAAACAAGACTGTTCAATAAATCTTTTATTGAAACGCCTGTCTATTTCTTTCTGTGTAACTTTGAGGAAAACTAAGCATGCACGATTGTACTGAATGAAATAGTTATCTATTGTTTCCACGACTCTGGGACACGTTCTGATTCTAAAGGGAAACAAAGTGGTCATGTTTTGCGGCTGCCAGAAACTACTCCCTTCTTGTTTGTCAAGGAGTTTCTAGTGGCCTCTGAGCTAGCTGGCACAAGTAATTAAGTTTAATATACTTGATAGGGACATACTGACCTTAGTCCTATGTCAAACCTATAGGGGATATTATTCCAATGCGCAGAGCCTATTAGGGAAATAGGAGCTACACTACAACATGCTTGGGGCCCTTGAAACGGAGCCACCTACGTATGAGCTCCTGCAGACTGTCTTAACATTTGTAGGGGGCAGGCACCTGGTCTCTTGGTTGTACAAGTCCGTAGTGAGTATGCGGACGGATGAACTACCGGTGCTGAAAGCTAAATGGGAGGGGGCGTGTCCAAGATGGCGACGTGAGCGGACGGGTTTTCTGTTCGCTCCGTCACGACCACCAATTATCCTGCTATCGGCTACTGCCTGACCAGCCGAGGACTCTTGCGTTTCCTGCAGGGCACACCGCGGACGCCCCGCGCCACTGTCGGAGCCCTTTATACACTGTGTGCGGCCACTGAGGAGCTGAGAACTGCGGAGGGCTGGCGGCCCCATGCAAGCAACCACTCCCCCATCGGGCCTCCGCTGGGACTGTGCCCGCTCACAGAACCCGGATTTGACATTGTCAACTGCAGCTCCTCGTAGCTGAGGAACATACTGCGTGCGTCCCGTGCCTTTACTGGAACATTTGTGCACCGTCTGCGGCCAGAAGGAGGCCGTGAATTGCGGAGGCCGGGCCGGCCTGTGCTTGAGACCCCTCCCCCATCGGATACCTAATGTGAACGCGCCCGCTCTCGGGTACTGGGTCTGCTGTCCGGTGCATCCCCCTGGGTGCTGTGCGGAGTCATGGTCTTGGTAGCTGTGTCGGTTCGTCAGCACAGGGGCCCCCCCAATCAAGCCCCCCTGCGCACCGGATGCCATCAGAGGGGTGCCTTTACAGGTGATGGGCCTGGTCGTGGCCTTGAACGCAGGTAGGCTGCCCTCGTTTGGCTTCCCCCCATGGGCCTGCATTGCCTCCTGCTCCCTGGGCTGACGGGGTCGGGCAGGGCCCCGAGATACCTCCGAGGAATTTTCCAACATGCGCCTTACATCACTGTGTGCTTCCCCCACGCCTGGGCCAACACAGCAGCGTCATAGCACCACACCAGGGACAGGCCTGATCATGATCCTGTGATACACCCCCTCTGGGACACGCCTTATGACTCCTGATATATGCTGACAGTGAAGATAGGGGGCCTGACTATTAATACTGTCCTACGCTGTACACTGGCACATGTCTTTTTCACACCGGAATTGTGTACCTCGCTGGTGAAGTGTGGTCCATGTGGCCAGCCCATGCTGTGCTGACAACTAGCTTTACAACAGTCCGGCAGTGACCCCCTACATCATCCTGTCTCACTGTGACCTATGGTACGGACTGCCCTTATGAGCACCACCCGAATACTGGCGCCTTCTCAGTGATTCTCACGAGGGGCCTGGCACTTTCTATCTTTGCATAATCACGAGCTGCACTTGCCCTCATCACTTGAAGCCTTGATCTGGGCACTGCGTCTGCGACGGGGGCAGGGGTCAACACTTGTCCCTCCGCAGCCTGGGGACTCGCCCTGCATTAAGGCTCAACTATTGGATTCAGCACGCCCCGCCTCCTCGTCCCACGACTGCATACGGGGTGACATCGCCTCCAAGATGGGCAAAACGAAACCGGAGAGACAGCAGTCCCTGGCTACTGATAAACAGACCCTACCATCTGGAGCTGCAGGAGCTGACCAGCCGCTGCTGGGCCAACCTATGCTACAGCCTGACCTTTCGCACCACCTTGATGATCTCATGGGGGCGGTAATAGACATTAAATCCACCCTGGTCCCTAAAATCGACACACTGTGCGCAGAGTTCAGTTTCCTGCGCGATGATCATAAAAAGCTGAAAGACAGAGTGGCGGATGTGGAATCCACGATCGCGTCTGTGAGACCCTCTTTAACCTCCACGGTAGCCCAGGTCGGGTCGCTGCAAGAGGAGGTGAATTACCTAAGAGACTGGGTTGATGACCAGGAAGGCAGATCCCGCCGGAACAATGTGCGCCTGGTGGGCCTGCCGGAACGCGCCGAGGGGCAAAACATGGATCTGTACCTGGAGACCTGGTTCACAGATACTATACTCCAAGGTAAACATTCTAAGTTCTTCTCTGTGGAGCAGGCCCATAGAGTCCCGGGGGGTCCTCATCGACCGGGTGCTCCTCCTAGGCCGGTGGTCGCCCGCCTCTTCAACTACCGCAACAGGGATCACATCCTGCAGGTCACGAGAGCACGCGGCCCATGGGTGGTGGAGAATGCGGAGGTACACATATATCCTGACTACACTTTGGCAGTGCAGCGCCGTAGCGCATCCTTTATGGACGCCAAGCGTTGCCTCCGCGAACACGAGATAAAATATGCACTGCAATACCCGGCCACATTGCGTATACAATACAAAGGCACAACGGTCTTCTGCCAGTCTCCTGAGGACGCCTGGAACTGGGTGGAGCAAAACGGAGTGGCGTCGGCCCCGACCCCTACAGGGGGTCCCCACCACCAACAACCACGGAAGAAGTTCACTCAATGTAGGCGCCGCGATCTGCTCCATGAGCAACGCCCCACTACGACCCAAGCAGCGCAAGAACGGGAGCAAGCTCTTAAACATGCCGAACAACATGGAGCCGCTGCCCCTCCTCTTCGCTCGGACTCCGAAGAGGAGACCCCTCCGGAACAGGACTACTCCTTGTCGGATTCGCAGCAGCGGCTGATGCGGGGCGACGGCCCCACTGTGACACCTCAGACCTCCAATGACCTGGGCTAGCTATTTATGTCACTGGGATTCATTGTAACCGTGCAACATGGGCTAATGGCATATCGTATCCCAGTGAGGGATGCCTGCAGGTTGTACGCTCTCGTCACTCCTCGACTGGCTGTCGCATGAACACTCTACTACGGTGGTCAGCAGATGGCGGCAGACTTGAACAAGTATCCACACGCCCCACACACGATAAGTGACTGTTATAGACCTATCTTGAGTTGTGTAATTTATTGTTATTTTTAATTTCTTATTTCGTTATGTTTGCATTTAAGTGCATATGGCCTCTTGCCCGTTGGCAATCTGGCCTGGGGTGGGGGGGTTGGGTTAATGCATACCACAAGGTTCCAGTCCATAAGTATATCCCGGTGTGCTACGCTATAATGCAAAACTGTCCTCTGTACACCATTTTACTGTCTGCTACAAGCGGGGAAAGCATACTTATCGGTTCTTATTGGTCCTTTTTTTTATTATGAATGGGTGGGACTGATTATTTATTGTTGACCTGGAATGTGCGCGGCATGGCTGGTTGTGCTAAAAGACACAAAGTCTACCAATATTTACGTAGACGTAAGATTGCCATAGCTCTCCTCCAGAGACTCACTTAACGCAACAAACACTGCAGTTGCTCAGCAAAAGATGGAGGGGCATGGCCATAGGCACGACTTATTCAAGCTACGCTAGGGGGACCCTGATATGGGTGGCACCGGGTGTCCCACTGCAGATCTTGAACACTCGCATTGACCCTCAGGGCCGCTATGTGGTACTGGAGGGCTTTTTGGATGGTCGTCCACTGGCCATGGTTTCGCTCTATGCGCCTAACTCAGGGCAATCTACTTTCCTACAGACACTCACTCCGGCCTTTCTTATGGATCCTTCGGTGCCGGCTTATTGGGGGGGCGATTATAATGGTGTCCCTGACTTGTCCCTTGACCGTTCCCGCCCTCCCCTCCCTGGTACACAAGCCGTTGGACTTGCACATTCAATAACTGATTGGGCCTCACAGATGCAATTGTCTGATGGATGGCGAGCGAAATATCCAACAGACCAGGTATACTCACACTACTCCAGCCTACACGATCTGTACACCCGCATAGATGCCATTTACTGTACGGAAACAGCGCTACCGCATATAGCTCACGCTGAATACTTAGCTCGCACGATTTCAGACCATAGCCCCCTACAGTTTCGTTTGACTTGGGGGGCGTCCAGACCTCGCATACCGACCTGGCGACTTCCTTTGGAAGCACTTTGCGATCCAGCTCTCAATGCTACCATCTCGCAATCTATAACTACCTACTTCCAGACAAACGAGGGAACAGCCACACACGCTGGCATTGAGTGGGACGCCCTGAAGGTTGTTTTGCGCGGCCAGGTCATACAAGCAGTGTATGGTACTCGCATGACACTAACCAGAGAAATTCAGGGGTTGGAGGCTGATATACTACACCAGGAACGGAGGGCTCCTACGGAGCCACACTTACTACCTGCACTTTCTAAAACCCGGTTAGCACATAAGGAAGCACTGGATAAATTGTGTGCCCTAGATTATAAGCAATACCTGGCCAGATGCCACGCGGAGGAGACAAAGCAGGCAGGACGCTTGCCTGGTTACTGAGAAGTAATCTCACACAACCTCCTTTTACCGCAATTTATACCCGAGATGGTACCCTGGCCATTACACAGGAGCAGATCAATAATTCTTTCCATGAATATTATGTGTCCCTATACAAGGCCCCAGTTTCAGCGGACCCCCAGGCAATACAACAGTTTTTAGAGCAGGGGCCCCTCACACAGGTAATGCAGGACCAATATACTGAATTAGAGGCTCCCATCACGGCAACTGAAATCTCAGATACTATTCGGCAGTTATCTAGAGGCAAAACTCCCAGAATGGATGGCTGGCCCACGGAATTCTATGCTACTTACACAACCCAGCTGGCCCCTCGGCTTCTCACTGTATTCAATTAATCCTTCGATAGAGGCACACTGCCTCCTTCTCTTCGCGAGGCTGTACTGGTGGTCCTCCCAAAGCCAGGTAGGGATCCTCTGCTCATGGGCTCGTATCGCCCATTGTCCTTACTTACGTCAGATTACAAAATCCTAGGTAAATTATTAGCTAATAGGCTGTTAGGGGCCGCTCCCTTATTGGTTCACACAGATTAGAACGGGTTCGTGCCGGTAGGAGCACGGGGTTGAATCTTCGACGCCTCTTCAAGCTCCTAGAATGGGCCCAAACGGCTCCAGAGCAACATTGGATAGCGTCCCTGGATATAGGAAAGGCCTTCGATACCCTGGGGTGGGATTACTTACAGGCGGTCTTGGCTCGATTTGGCATAGGCCCGAGGTTTCTACGCTGGGTGCGGATATTATATACTAATTCACGTGCTCGTGTGAAAATGGGCCGTGTTATTTCACCACCCTTCGATATTGAGAGCGGCATCAGGCAGGGCTGCCCACTCTCACCCATTCTGTTCGCCTTGGCCATGGAGCCTCTGGCCTGTGCCCTCCGCAGTCACGTTACCAACTGGGGCATTCGGGCACATATGCAGTGGCACATAGTATCCCTCTACGCGGACGACGCACTGATTTATCTATGCAATCAAGACGAGGCGCTCCGAGGTTTGATTGAACTCCTAGATACTCATGCACGGCTATCGGGCTTGAGGGTCAATTGGGACAAATCCGTTTTGTTCCCGATGTCGCCCATCCCAGCCGAACAAAGGCAGCGGCAGTGGCAGCCTGCTGCCCCACTTGCCAGAGTGTATGACTCCTTTAAGTACTTGGGTGTCCAGGTATACCATTCCCCAGCCGATCTGATCGATGGTAACCTAAGGAGGGTGATTGCCCATGCCAGGACGTCTCTCCCGTTCTGGACTGTCCTCCCTTTATCCCCCATGGGCCGGATAGCCATTTCTAAGATGCTTCTCCTTCCTAGGCTTCTCCACTATTTCGCTGTTCTCCCTTATAGTCTGCCTCGGAAACTGTTTCACAACCTACGATCACTAATGGTATCTCTGATATGGGGTAATTCTAGGGCGAGGGTAGCACTCTCTAAGCTTTACCTCCCTATATCAGAGGGGGGACTAGGTGCGACCAATTACGAACTTTATTACGCAGCTGCCCAGCTCCAGTGGCCTATGCGCTGGCTCGCTAAGAGGAACCTGACTGAGCTAGACGCCTGGGCTCTGGCGCTGCCGCGATCAGACTTGCTGGAGTGGCTGTCGGGCACCAAAACGCGGCTTCAGTCGATAGGGGGCTGCACTCTGCTGCGGGCGGCCCGGGGCGCCTGGCTACGGTACGTGACACCCCATTGCCGCCCTCCACCGTATGCCCCGGACCTCTCCATTGAGACGTCACCAGGCTCCTTCACCCGCCTACGGCGCTCCGGGCTGTCTGAATGGCAGGCGGCTGGACTCACAACCTGGGGAGACTTATACGTCGACTCCGCTTTGTGCGATTTTGCTGCTCTGAGGGAAGACTAAGGAGTGGCGTCCGGAACGTTCCTTCTTTATGCGACACTTACACAACAGGCAACGCGTGTCTGGGGGGACATAAGTGCGGCACCGCCGACTTCTGAGGCTTTGCAGACGCTATTGACGCATTGGTCGGGCAGGAAAGCTATCACGGCCCTCTACAACTCTCTTAGGATGGACACGGCCCCCTCATTGTCCCCATTGCGTGACTTTTGGGTAGCGGCGCTCTCTGCCGACATCTCGGACAAACAATGGCTGCAATGTCTTGGAATCCCCAAGATCATTTCGATGAATGCCCGTCTGGAAATTACACAATTCAACTATCTACACCACACACATTTAACCCCTCACCGGCTGGCACTTATGTACCCGACTTCCACAGATATTTGCCCCAGATGCCGTGCAACGGGCGCTGACTTCTTGCACATGGTTTGGACGTGCTCCCACATTAGAGCCTTCTGGGGGACGGTTTCTGACGTACTGGCAGCGGCAACTGGCACCACTATTCCTGTTCAGGGTGCACATTACCTACTGGGCATTACGAAGAGAAATGCAAGCCGTAAGAACCTCAACAAATTCATTGACTTAGCACTGGTTCTGGCCAAACGCTCTCTGGCCATGGCCTGGAAGTCCCCAACAGGCCCATCTACTAGACACTGGCTGCTTGCTCTTCGGTGTGCACTAGTGGCCGAACATGACACATTGAAGTCTCAGCCCATACGACCAACGGCCCGGGCACAGCCCGTCGACTGGCAACACTACGTCACTACCATAGAATCTACACTTCGGGGTGCACAGGACGGTGGGCGACGAGAGGATAACACCGACGCAGCACATGACTAGCTTTACTGCATTGTCCCACACACCCATGCCGGGGTATATACACAGGAGGAGAGGCGGGACACACATAGCTGGGCGTACAATCAGATGCATAACTGTCGCATAATTCCGTATTGCCGAGACCGCACTCCCATGCATAGTGTTGCACCCGCTCTGCTCACTCCTGCCCCCATCTTGCTCCCATAATAAGCATCCAACACAGCAGGAACCCGATGGTTTGCACTCTGCACAAGACGCACGTTTAGCGGGCACGTATTCTTGCCACAGGTAGGACAGGCTCACTAGTTAGGTGGTATTGAGTTTGATATTTTTCTTTCTTTTAGGTTATGGCTTAGACACAGCTTTGTAACGAAACATCTGTTGTTAATTTTTGGAGTGTAATAATGCCGCCACTGATGCGTAACACTGTGGAGTATGGTGATTCGTTCCCCCCACCCAGTGGGCACACTAATGCAAAAAGAGATGTATGATGTCCTATGCTCTACCATGACGTATCTACAGCTGTATGTTATGTTGTGCATAAAATGAATAAAGATTATTCAAAAAAAAAAAAGAAGCTAAATGGGAGACTCATATAGGTCGATCTTTCTCCGGTAGGGAATGGTCCTGAACACTGGAGCGGACTTACTCCTATACTAGCAATACTTGATTTCAGTACACATAATTCAATTACTTGCACTGCTCCTATCTCACCCCCTCACAGGCCTAATATTATGCTGCAAACCGTGGACATGAGGTGCCCTTGATGTTCTCAGGTTGACGCAGATTTTCTACACATTGTCTGAGGCTGCCGTTTATCACGTGATTTTGGTTACAGGTTGTGACTGATCTAGAATGAAGCAAACACAAAGAGATGATGGACGGAGTGCTGAAATTTTTCAGACACTCACCCCCAGTCACAGATCTGGGGTAAATCCATCATCATTCTTTAGCTCACTTCGCCACTCCAGTTTGGACCCAGCCATATGCAAATCAATCTTGACCCTGTACCTCATGGGAATAGTCCAGCCCGAACTGCCAGGCCAGGGCCTCCCTGGACCGGAAAAAAGCATCCTGGGACTGGTTTCGGGGTAACACCCTTCATCAGCCAGGCTAGCTTGAATCCAGTGGCAAAGTGAGCAAGGGACCCACTTCTGGGCATACCCTGCCAACTTAGGGCAAACAAAGCAAACACAAAAAGATGATGGACGGAGTGCTGAAACTTTTCAGACACTCACCCCCGAAACCGGTCCCAGGTTGCTTGTTTCCGGTCCAGGGAAGACCTGGCTTGGCAGTTCGGGCTGGACTGCTAACATAAGGAACAGGGTCAAGACTGAATTGCATATGGCTGGGTCTGAACTGGGGTGGCGAAGTGAGCTAAAGAACGATGATGGATTCAACCCAGATCTGTGACTGGGGGTGAGTGTCTGAAAAGTTTCAGCGCTCCGCCCATCATCTCCTTGTGTTTGCTTTGTTCGCCCTAAGTTGGCAGGGTATGCCCAGTCGTGGGTCCCTTTCTCACTTTGCCACTGGATTCAAGCTAGCCTGGCTGATGAGGGGTGTTACTCTGAAACCGGTCCCAGGATGCTTATTTCCAGTCCAGGGAAGACCTGGCTTGGCAGTTCAGACTGGACTGTTCCCATAAGGATCAGGGTCAAGACTGATTTACATATGGCTGGGTCTGAACTGGGGTGGCAAATTGAGCTAAAGAACGATGATGGATTCAACCCAGATCTGTGACTGAGGGTGAGTGTCTGAAAAGTGTCAGTGCTCCGTCCATCATCTCCTTGTGTTTGCACTGATCTAGAATGCACATTAATCCACAGGCTGCTGCACATGGTTGAAAGCTGCCTCCTGGAGTTGTATAAGGACTGCCATGAAAAGAAAGTGGGCAAACGATTTTTGGACGTGGCCTTGGGGGCAGCACTCAGGGACATTGCTCATCATTGGAAGTCCCCTCACAGCCCACATCATAGTAGATGGCGGGTAGCCATGTGATCATGGGCGATGGTTGAAGGGGAGACACTAAGTGCCGAAGATCACAAAGGGATTCGCAAATGGCTGATGGCAGATCTGTGGGGGTGGTGATTACTAGTTTCTTGGAGCTGGACCAATAACATGAACTCCACGAGATGGGTGGACTATTACACTACTTTATGTAAGCTGCAACAATGCCTCTAACATGGGAACTGATTGAGGGGGTATGCGCGAGGAAGCATCTGTGCACTTTAGCCACTGGAGAAGCATTCGGTTGGCCTGGCACCTGCCACAGCCTCCGCTTGGCCCGCGCAGCCCACGTTCAGATCCCGTAGCCTTAGGAACATCCTAAATTGCAGATGTGGTGAAGGTTAATGATTGGGCCATAGACCATACTGGGTAGTGTTTGGTATACATTTCTAATGGTTTGTTGTTGATATTTATATGAATGAAACAATCTAAGCTTGCACTGCTAGGCAGTAAGCTGCTCTGGGATTTGTTAGAAATTGGGTCTCTAGTCGGCAGTGGTTTGCACCCTGTCCAAGTAGGGACCCTCACTCTATTCAGGGGAAGGGAGTCACACAGGTAAGAAAACAACTGCTCACTCCGGGCCCGATTCACAGAACTAACTTAAGGCAAAATCCTAAACTTACTACCATTTTGGTATTCACAGAAGGCACTTACTCATTTTGGTATTCACAGAAGGCACTTACTTACTCATTTTGAGTAACTTACTCATTTTGAGTAACTTACTCATTTTGTGTAACTTACTCATTTTGGTATTCACAGAAGGCACTTACTCATTGATGAGTAAGTGCCTTCTGTGAATACCAAAATGAGTAAGTTACACAAAATGAGTAAGTTACTCAAAATAAGTAAGTTACTCATTTTAGTATTCACAGAAGGCACTTACTCATTGATGAGTAAGTGCCTTCTGTGAATACCAAAATGAGTAAGTTACACAAAATGAGTAAGTTACTCAAAATGAGTAAGTTACTCAAAATGAGTAAGTAAGTGCCTTCTGTGAATACCAAAATGAGTAAGGGCCTTCTGTGACTACCAAAATGGTAGTAAGTTTAGGATTTTGTCTTAAGTTAGTTCTGTGAATCGGGCCCTTCCTTGGTAGCTTGGCACGAGCAGTCAGGCTTATCTCAGAGGCAATGTGTAAAGCATTTGTACATACACACACAGTAATACAGTGAAAACACTACAAAAGGAGTCCACACCAGGTTAGAAAAAATAGCCAGTATTTATCTGTATAAAACAAGACCAAAATGACAAAAATCCAACATACACAAGTCAAGATATCACTTTTCAAAGATTAAGAAAGTTTAGTTCATAGAAATCAATGGATGCTTTTCTTTTAGCACAAAGTAACTTGGATCCGTCAAAAATCAAAGATGAAGCAGGGGAGGTGACACAGCGGAAAGCAAACCGATGCATCCGTTCCTTACTCCACAGGGGAGGTGATGCTTCGGATCCTTACTGCCAGGGGAGGTGATGCGTTGGTTCCTTACTTCTAGGCAAGGGAGGTGATGCGTCGGTCCCTTACTGGCAGGGGAGGTGATGTATCGGTTCTTTACCGGCAGGGAAGGTGATGCGTCAGTTTCCAGACTCGCGCTCTCGGTTCCTTACTGCGTTGCAACGTCGATGAAGAGTCGGTGTCGAGGGACGATAAGTGGAAAATCTAGACATGCTGTGCCGATGCAACAGTGGCAATTCAGGTGCTGCTTTGATTGATTTCACAGCTGCGAAGCAGGCGCTGTGTCGATTATTCAGCAGCGAAGCAGATGCTGCATCGGAGTCAGAGCGGGTGCCACGGACGTCGGTGACACGGTGCTCGGGACTCATGCTGTGGTGATTTTTCAGTCGCAAAGTAGGTGCTTCATCGAGAAAACAGGCGCTGAGTCAATGCATAGATTTACTCGCCAGATGTACGACCGTCGTTTGCTGTTGCAAACGGGCAAGTGGCCCATTTGCGATCGCAAAATAGGTCTGTGCATTGTACAAGCCCTATTTTGTGAGTCGGTAACCTATTACCAAGTCGTAAAATAGGGTTTGCAACTGCTATTAAGAAGGGGCGTGCCAAGAGCGTCCCTTCCTAATAGCGAGTTACACTTCTATGTACAATTGTTTTGTGACCGCAATACCGGTTGCAAATCATTCGCAGTTTACCACCTATTTAAAAGAATTGGTAAGCCACTCGCAAACGGGAGGGTGTCCCCAGGGTACCCCTTCCCCTTTGTGACTGGCAGCAAAATTATTTTTTAGGGGCAGGCAGTGGTCCCACAGCCCACTGACTACTCTTAAAAAATGAAACAGAAATGTTTCAATTTTCTTTTTTAAATGCATCCCACTTTCCTTTAAGGAAAACGGGCCGCATTTAAAAAAAAAAAATTGCTTTATTTACCACCATACTAGTGAGTGCGGGCCATGCCCAATGGGGTCACAAATTGCGACCTGGCTCATGAATATTAAGGAGGCAGGTCGTTTGCGACCCCATTGGGAATCGCAAACAGTGTCTGAGACACTGTTGTACATTCCATTTTGTGAGTCGCAAATTGTGAATCGCAAAACAACGCAATTAGCGGCTCGCAAAATGGAAGGGTCATGCATCTGGCCCTAAGTTACTCTTCCAAGGGCCCATGAACTGGATTTGGAACCACTTGGCAAGTCAGGGCTGTCAGCAGAAGAGCCCAGGCACTGGTAGGTGAAGTCTTTGATGGCCCTTAGACTTCTTAACAGGAGGCAAGCACGCACAAGCTCTTGGAGAACCTTGAAAGCAGGATGTAGAGAGCAATGTCTAGTCCTTTCACTCCCAGGACAGAAGTAGCAAGCAACAGGCCAGCACAACAAAGATACAGGCAGAGTGGCAGTACCTCCTACAGCATGCAGCTCTTCTTTCTGGCAGAATTTCCTCAGTCATGAAGAGTTATGATTTTGGGGTGTCAGAAGTCCAATACTTACACCCCTTACTGTATTTGAAGAAGGCAAACTTCAAAGGAAAGTATTTGTAGTGCACAATACCCTGCCTTTCCTTGACCAGGCTCCAGAAACACTACAGGGGGGTGGAGACAGCTTTGATTGAGGACAGGCACAGCCCGATATCAGGTGTCAGTGACAACTCATCCCACCACTCAGGAAGGCCTATGAGTCTGGTGATGGGCCATCATGATATGTAAGGCAAACCTCAGCTCCCTTTGTGCGACTGTCTAGAGTGAATACACAAGAGCCCAACTGTCAGCCAACCCAGACGTGTATTCTACAGACAGACAGAGGCACAGAATGGTTAAGCAAGAAAATTCCCACTTTCTAAAAGTGGCATTTTCAAACACGCAATTTAAAAACCAACTTCGCCAAAAGATGTATTTTTAAATTGTGAGTTTAGAGACCCCAAACTTCAGATCTCTATCTGCTCACAATGGGTAATTACACTTAAAAGATATTTCAAGGCAATCCCCATGTTACCCAATAGGAGAAATAGTCCTTGCAATAGTGAAATACGAAATTAGCAGTATTTCAATCAATCAGGATTTATAAAGCGTGGCTAATCATACAATAGGGTATCCAGTAGCTTGCAGGCCCCAGAGGCTTATTTGAACAGCCAGGTCTTGAGGGCCATTCGGAAATCCGTAACTGAGGTGATGGTCCGGAGGTGCATGGGGAGGCTGTTCTAGGTCTTTGCTGCGATGTGGGAGAAGGAGTGTCCTCCACTTCTGCTTCAGTAGATGAGGGGAGGATGGGCAAGTGAAAGGGAAGCAGAGCGTAGTCTTCTCGATGGTTGGTGAAGTTCAGACGGTCCTTAAGGTAGGCAGGTCCTTGGTTGTGTAGAGCCTTGTGTGCGTGGATCAGCAGCTCGAATTAGCATCTCTTCTGTACGGGGAGCCAGTGAAGTTTCCTCAGGTGTGGTGTGATGTTGGTTCGTCTGGCTGTGGCGTTCTGTATAGTCTAAAGTCTCTGTAGAAGGTGTGTGGTGATTCCTACATAGAGGGCATTGCCATAGTTGAGTCGGCTGGTGATGAGGGCTTGTGTTACAGTGTGTCTCGTGTGCAGGGGTAGCCACTTGAAGATCTTATGTAGCATGCGCAGAGTGAGGAAGCAGGCAGAGGAGATGGCGTTGATCTGTGATTTCATGGTGAGCTTGTTGTCAATGATGATTCAGAGGTTTCTGGTGTGGTTGGAGGGAGTGGATGCGGGTCCGAGGTCGGATGGCCACCAGGAGTCGTTCCATGTGTTACTGCTGTTGCCAAAGATCAGTACTTCTGTCTTGTCTGTGTTCAGCTGCAGGCAGTTGTTCTTCATCCAGTCAGCGACATTTGTTATGCATCCGTGGAAGCTGGTTCTGGTGGTGGTGGGATCGTTGCTGAATGAGAGGATAAGTTGGGTGTCGTCTACGTAGGAAATCATGTTATGGCCATGGGATCTGACGATGTTGGCCAGCAGGGTCATATATGCGTTAAAGAGCATGGGGCTGAGGGATGAGCCCTGGGGGACAACGCAGGTGATCGTCTTGAGTTCAGAGGTGAAAGGTGGGAGGTGGATCCTCTGGGTTCTTCTGGTGCGGATGGAGGTGATCCATCTAAGCTCGTCCCATTGGATGCTGATTTGGTGGAGTCTTTTGATCAGTGTGTGGTGGGATATGGTGTTGAAGGCTGCCGAGAGGTCGAGGAGGATCAAAGGTGCTGCTTCTCCTCGGTCAAGGTGTCATCGGTGGCTGCGATCAGGGCGGTTTCGGTGCTGTGATTGCTGCGGAAGCCGGATTGGGAGGCGTCGACTAGCTGGTTCTGCTCCAGGTGTGTCATGACTTGATTGTTGATTATCTTTTCCAGT
This sequence comes from Calotriton arnoldi, assembly GCA_963921515.1. Lineage (NCBI taxonomy): Eukaryota > Metazoa > Chordata > Amphibia > Caudata > Salamandridae > Calotriton > Calotriton arnoldi. The sequence continues at coordinate 193,507 of CAWUFW010007868.1, read as the reverse complement.
ACCTTCACTGGGAATGGGAGATTGGCCAGTAGTTTTTTAATTCACTGGGGTCGGCGGAGGGTTTTTTGAGTAGTGTTCTGACTTTGCTGTGTTTCCAGGCATCTGGAAATTTTGTGGTGGTAATAGAGGTGTTGAGTAGGTTGGTGAGTTCCTGGCCAATCCTTTGGTTTCTGAGGTTGAAGATGTGGTGCGGGCATGGGTCTGTGGGAGCTCTTAAGTGGATGGATTTCATGGTGGAGGTGGTTTCCTGGGTGGAGAGGATGTTCCAGGTAATCAGTGTGTGGTTCGTGTCAGTTATGTTGGTGACATATCTGTAGAGGAAGTCCTTAGGTGTGGGTTGGCATTTGAAGTTTCTGTATATGGTTGCGATCTTGTCATGGAAGAAGTGGGCGAGGTTGTTGCACAGCTCCTGAGTGGGGGAGGGTGTGATGTTGTTTTCGCTGGCAGCCGGGTTGGAGAATTTCTTAACGATGTTGAAAAATTCCCTGGTATTGTTGGCACTGGTTTCAATGTGTGCAGCAAAAGCTGTGTTATTTGTTGCCCTAAGCAGGTGGCGGTAGAGGTTGAGGGAGGTCTTCAAGGCTGCCCTGTCAGAGGTGTCCTTGCTGGTGTGCCAACTCCTCTCCAACTGATTGCTTTCTCGTTTCACTGTTCTGAGTTTTTGGGTGTACCAGCTGCCCTTTTTGGAGGATTTTCTCTGGATGTTGCTCTTGATGGGGACGATGCTGTCTGTGCAATTGGCGATCCATGCGTTGAAGTTTTTCACTCCCTGTTTGAGGTTGGTGGCAGTAGCAGGGTTGGAGGTGTTGAGGGCATTGGCCCAGCGGGAGATGCTGAAGTGGAAGATGGAGTGATCGGTCCATGTGAGTTCTGTGACATGGCTGTATTTGACGTGGTTGCTGGAGGAGAAAATTGGGTCCAGCGTGTGTCCTGGGTGTATGTAGGGTCTTGGACGATCTGGGTCAGTCTGAGACTGCTCATACTGTCGAGAAGGTGTGCGGTGTTTTTATCGTTGGGGTCGTCAATGTGGAAATTTAGGTCGCCGAGGAAGATTAGTCCTTGGAGTCTAAGGCTAGAGGCACAATGAAGTCAGCAATGGTGTTGCAGAAGCTGGAGCATTGTCCTGGGGTTCGGTATGCGAGGGTGCTTCTGATGGTTGTCTTGTCATCTGTGTGGAGCTTGAAGTTAAGATGTTCCATGGGGGTGGTGGTATTGTCAGAGGTGGTGGTACACTGTATGGTCTCTTTGTGGATGATGGCTGTTCCTCCTCCTGGCTTGTTGGCGCAGTCCTGGTGAGTGATTTTATATCCATCTGGGATCACTGTGGCGATGTCTTGGGCGGATGTGAGTTTGAACCAGGTCTCCGTGAGAAAGAAGATGCCGGGTGCGAGGGTGGGGATGAGGTCCCATAATTCAGTGGAAGGCTTGAATAGTGAGCGTGTATTGAGAAGGGCACACGTGAGCTGTTTTTTTTGTTCAGGTGGTGTCTGTGATCTGTTTAGGGTGGGGCTGGTCGCTGGGCTGGTATGTGTGCAGTGGCAGGTGAAGTGGCAGTGGGTGCAGGTGAAAGGTCCTACCGTTGAGCATGGGTCGGTGCGGTGGCAGTGTTTGTTGCGGCATCCAGGGTCGAGGGTATAGAGCTCAGCGATGGTGTATCTTCGGGAGTGGTAAGGCCAGGGGTCGTGGTGCTGGACGTGGTCCAGGCGCAGACAGGCTTGCCTTTGGCGTGCCCATTGTGTGCGTCCGCTGTACGGTCGTTCTGCTGCCAGCTTTAAGTAGGTCCTGGGTGGGCGGGGCTTCTATTGACAGGCAGAACTGTGAGTGAGAATACCCGGTCGGGAAAACCCCAGAGGGAAAACTGGAGCAGCTGCGGTGTCACTGGAACAATCTGGAATAAGCAGGTACTGGGGGCCACAGGCAAGTGGCAAGCTAGGCCAGGTGCCCACTGATGTGGTCGCACTGAGGCCTGCACTTAAGTAGGTCATGGGGTGGGTGGGGCTTCAGTTGGCGGGAAGAACAGTGAGTGGGAAAATCCCAGCGGGAAAATCCAGGCAGCTGTGGGGTCACTGGATCAGTCTGGAACAAGAAAGAACTAGAGGCAAGTGGCAAGCTAGGTGTCCACGTGCCTTCACTATTAGGATATGTAAAACACAACAGTACTTGTCCTACTTTTTAAATAGACTGCACTCTGCCCATGGGGCTGCCTTAGGCCTACCTTAGGGTGACTTACGAGTAGTAAAAGAGAAGGCCTGGGCCTGGCAAGTGGGTGCACTTGCCTGGTCAAAATGGCACTTTAAAACTGTACACACAGACACTGCAGTGGCAGGTCTGAGACATGTTTGCAGGGCTACTCATGTGGGTGGCACAATCAGTGCTGCAAGCCCACTAGTAGCATTTGATTTACCGGCCCTGGGCACACCGGGTGGACTTTACTAGGGACTTACTAGTAAATCAAATATGCCAATCATGGATAAACCAATCATCAATACAATTAAGACAGAGAGTATATGCACTTTAGCATTGGTTAGCAGTGGTAAAGCTTCCAAATATCTAAAGCCAACAAAAAGAGGTCAGAAAAAATAGGAGGATGAAGGCAAAAGGTTTGGGGGTAGCCCTGCAAAAAAGTGCCAGGTCCAACAGGGATTCTATGTTCATTTAGAATCACAAAATGTCCTTGCATGCTTCAATGTATGACAAGTAAAGTGTCAGTTATGCTGGATTGTGTTCAAAATCAATAAAGAGAAGTCAAAAAGGCATATTGTGTCATTTTGCATTTACTTTTATTTTATGTTATGTTGATATTGTGGTCTCCTATATTTTAGTATTCAGCATTTTTTAGTTTATATATAAAGTATGTAGAACCAATATTTGTGTCCTCGATAATTTTGGGCAATATTTTTGTGGGCAATATTTAGACAGACAACCTATCTTAAAGAAGATCAGTGATGTTATTTATTGATTTGACTTGGAAGCCCCTTGAGTCGCATATGATCTTCCCAACAAACTGGGTTAAGCTATACTACCACCGACTGGGATATAGCTGCACTCTTTCCAACCCTGTACAAGGACGAGAAGAAAAGCAATTCCTCAGCTGATCTACCCAGAACAGCAGGAAAACACAGATCAAAGAAGTGCATCTCTCCCCATTCATATGAAAGCAACATATTTACATTTGCTACATTCCCCCGATGAACTTAAAGAACAGTTAAATAAGTGTTATTAAAGTGAATGACTAAATGTAAACTGTCTCACTACTAATTATTATGTCAAACAAGAAACCAAAAGAAAGAGACTAACAGTGTCTAGCCTCACTGGTCACTCATTTGAAGATTAGAAGATGATAAGGCTATGTTTTGATAGTGTCCATGCAACTGTTTTTGCAATTATAATGCAAGGGCTTCTGATGTCTATGATGTCTGCATCTGGGGTTGGCCTTCTTTAAAGCGGTACTGTGGAATTTGTTATTTATAATGACTTAATTGCAAATAAATTAACAAACATACATTTGCTAAATACCTCTGATGAGCTTAAAGAAAAGTGGACCGAGAGATGTCATTAGATACAAATTTGGAGTTTCCACGTCTGCATTCTGAACATTTTCCCTTGTTCTGACTGGTTTTCCTGTGCAATTTTTATCAAGTAGCATCTTGCAAAATGCGCACAGAGAAAAATTGCAAGTGCGCACAATTATTGCACAACTCAGAATAAAAGGATTGGTCTCAATTTGGCTGTTGGTACTTGGCTATTGCGAGCTACTGAATGTTTGATGTTTGATACTCCTACTGCTGCTAATTGCGTTTTTGCACAGCCATTGCTCCATTGCTTTTTATGAAATTTTATGAATGCGTTTTTGCACAGCCATTGCTTCATTGTTTTTATGAAACTTTATGAAATTGTTTTAACGGTTAGTCGATTTTTCGCCGACCCGCGGTGCCGCCTGTCAGAGCGAGCACGCCATTTTAAGGGTCAGCGTTCTAGTCGCCTCCACCTCCAACGCCATAAATATCACGCTGGCTCGACCGCGCAGCCTGTTGGTACTTGGCTATTGCGAGCTACTGAATGTTTGATGTTTGATACTCCTGCTGCTGCTAATTGCGTTTTTGCACAGCCATTGCTCCATTGCTTTTTATGAAATTTTATGAATGCGTTTTTGCACAGCCATTGCTTCATTGTTTTTATGAAACTTTATGAAATTGTTTTAACGGTTAGTCGATTTTTCGCTGACCCGCGGTGCCGCCTGTCAGAGCGAGCACGCCATTTTAAGGGTCAGCGTTCTAGTCGCCTCCACCTCCAATGCCATAAATATCACGCTGGCTCGACCGCGCAGCCTGTTGGTACTTGGCTATTGCGAGCTACTGAGTGTTTGATGTTTGATACTCCTGCTGCTGCTAATTGCGTTTTTGCACAGCCATTGCTCCATTGCTTTTTATGAAATTTTATGAATGCGTTTTTGCACAGCCATTGCTTCATTGTTTTTATGAAACTTTATGAAATTGTTTTAACGGTTAGTCGATTTTTCGCCGACCCGCAGTGCCGCCTTTCAGAGCGAGCACACCATTTTAAGGGACAGCGTTCTAGTCGCCTCCACCTCCAACGCCATAAATATCACGCTGGCTCAACCGCACAGCGGGCGCGCCACCGGCGTGCCTAAGGCAAGCCCGTCTGCGCCCGTCGGCGCCCGGAGCGCGCCCAGCGCCAGAACCCCTGGTCAATTTACTGTTCACAGATATAGCCAGCAGCAACTCTTCGGTATTAGGAAAGGTGAGTGCCAGGTTTCCAACTGCTGGAAGGGGGGGCAAAAGCCTGAAATATACGAATGCTTAGGCTGTGGCTTTTGCTGTACTCCACTAACCTGTGCCGTGGGCAGGGACCTAAATACACCACACACGTGGAATAAGGCCATTTCAAACTGTAAGAAAGTCCAGGACCTTAGGCAATCTCCCCAATACAAAGCAGGTACTAACCGCGGTCAGACAAGTAAAGTGGAGACACAAGTGCAAAAACACACCCTGTCTTGTATGTTACTCAATACGCGATCACTTGTAAAACATAAATTTCAATTTGAATGCCTCCTACAGTTAGACAAGCCTGATATTGTCTTTCTGACAGAGACTTGGACAGATGCAAGCTCAGACCCTGATTGGAATGTGGCCTTCCCCCCGGGCTATGCAGTGGCAAAACAGGACAGGACGGAGGGTTGAGGGGGGGGGGGCATAGCCCTGATTTATCGAGATCACCTAAAACTGCGTTACGAGGCCTTGACGCTGCTCCCGGCAGAGGCGTTACAGTTTTCATTTAAACTATACGACTGTTCCACCTTTCAAGGTCTTCTTGTATACCGGCCCCCTGGGCCTAGAACTCCTTTCTCGGAAGCCCTCCTGAATTTCTTAGAATTATGTCTGGACTCGGACTCAGTCCCTATTATGGGGGATTTTAACTATCATCTTGAACTAGGGAGTAACCAAGACACAGCGAGACTTGTGAATAATCTTGCAGCATACGATTTATCCCAATTAGTGTCTGAACCCACGCACTCGGCGGGCCATACATTAGATGGGATCTTTACAAATGAGCCTGAATTAACTATGACTAAGACCCTACCGCTACCCTGGACTGATCACAGGGCCATATACTTTGAGGTAACGAAAATAATGCCCAGCCGACCGATGCCCTCCCTTGCTACTAAGGAGAAGGTCAGGAAATGGAACAAGATACAAGGGGGTGACTTGGAACAGGCTTTGAACCCTGGTCCGTCTTTTTGTGCGGCCAAACTCTGGAATCAGATGCCCTCCACATTGCAACTTCAACCTAACCTTCGGATGTTTAGGAAGGAGCTGAAAACTTGGTTGTTTTCCACGATTTAACGTCTCATTCATGATGCTCTCAGGTCCATGAACCACAGTCAGCGCCAAGACGCCACGGCATTCGAGCGCTTAACAAGTAACAATTCAAATCAAATCAAATCAAATTAGTGTTTGTGTCTGTTTTCATTCGTGCACCACTCAGAATGAGAACCTAAACCTGAAAGAACGATTCCAAATCATTATTTTCGTGTATTTTACTGCAGATTTGTGGCAGTGAAATGTTTCAACTTGACATATTTTTATTCTCCCTTTCACAAAATTGCAGGAGGCAAAATAGAGGTTGTAAATTTACAAAACAAATGTACAACATTTCGGGAAAATCATGTGAAATGATACACAATTTCATTAAATGTATTCGCCGGTAGTTTTTATGGAACTGAACATAAGCGAATACCTTGCGTTTGAAAGTCACACAAGAATGTTTTAAAAAGCCTGACTCTTGCTTATATAATTTGTATTTTCTTATTTGAAATTTAATAGCAATATTTTTGGAAAAAAGTAATTTTAGATACCAGGAAGACACTGCATTATGTGAAATTCACGAATTTCATGAATTTCGGTAGCGTACTAAAACATGTGCAAAGGTGAAAAAGGGACTACAGGTGATAGCTTGGCTTTAGCCCCGGCACAGGTCAAGGGGTTTTCAGTTTCATATGCCCCTGATTGTAGGTTGCTGTGCGAAATGTTACGCTAATCAGTGTGTTCTTCTAATGTCATTGCTGCAGGGATTTCCTGCTGCTGGTGTTATGCCAAGTGGGGGCCTGCGGACACCATATTGTGTGTTGGCTTCTAATGGAGTGGGTGGTCGAACTCTGGCTACATAGCATCCCAGTGTGAGTTTCTAAGGGGTGTCATTTAACCTTATGTTTGGGCGAGGCCAAGGTTGTCCCATAACGATGTAGACTCATGATTGGTATGAATCCAAATGTATCACCTTTTGCATACCATTCATGTTCACCCGGGTGCGGGTTGTGCAGTGTCACTCACGTGGCTAGTCACATTTTAAAGACAGTGCTACATGTACAGCCCTTGGGATCGGGGGAGATGAGACTGGAACAGGACTCAGGCACTCTCCAGGTTGTCCAGATTCATGCCCAGGCTCATCTGCTAAAAGAGTGGCAAGCGTTGGGCACCATTTGGGCACCTGTGCCATGTACTGGTGCCCCGTCCGTGGGGTGCAATATTTTAAATTTGTTGGTTTCTGCCTAACTAAATTAGGGTTGGGTAGTTCATAACCCAACAAGGGACATGGTGTGCTGTGATCAATTAGTGTGGATGGTGGCAGAACATGACTCTAAAGTGCCTCATTGTGACTCAAATATTATTGCATGATTTTGAAGAGAAAGCTGACAGTGCTAAATTGAAAACTGTTTAATTTGATATTTTTGTAATAAATGTGACTCTGAGATCATTTTCGCTCAACCAAAACTGGTTGTGTGCTGTGGCAATATGTTCATTCACTGGCGCCATCATTGCCTTTTGCATCCTGCTCCTATGATAATTTAGCAAATAGGGTGGCAGGATTATCCCCAGAAGCAAGTCAACACACACTGTGATAGGAATGGAGCTGACATTTTCCTTTTTGGTGACTATTAAGAAAGCTATTATATTGCCGCACCACATTTAAACTTGAACATATCCATGGACAAAGTGGTGTTTAGGTTCATGTGATTGATAATTTTGCACAATGAAGAAAAACGGAGGAGGGCAAGCAGGTCTCAGTAGCAAGTCCAGAGCATCACCAGCTAAAGGATTGTTTTCTCCAGGCTGTCTCATATGGCAGGGTCCAGACTAATACTGACTCATATTATGGAAAGTGATGTAATGTCGTACTTTATCTAAAGAGTACCTCCACTAACAAGCAGTCGCGGCTCCTGGAGGGAGTGCTGCGGGCGGTGGGGCGGGGCGGGGGAGGGGCAGGGTGGGGGTAGTAAACTCCGGCATACGGCCGAACGGAGGTAAGTACATAAATAAATGAATAAAACGAATTACATTGCGCGCGCTGCAACGCCAAATGGCGATGCGGCGCGCGCAATGTAATTCGTTTTATTCATTTATTTATGTACTTACCTCCGGGGCATATTATCAAGGGCCGGCGATAAATATCGCAAAGCGCGCTTAGCGCTTGCATATTTATCGCCGGCTATCTCTGGAATTTATCGCCCGGTTAGCGCGTTATTAACAACGCGCATCGCCGAGGCGATAAAAATGTCAGAGATAGCATGGATATCGCCATTTTTCCATGGGAAAACGGCGATATCCTAGATGATAGGGCCTGTGGTCTTAGCCACAGAATCCACCCCCCATGTTAAGTATGCCTTAGTCAGGAATTTAACAGACGTTAAATTCCTGCGTTAAAGCATACTTAACGCGATTAAAATAATCGCTTCCCGCATTGTAAATATCGCGAAGCTGCCTTCGCGATATTTACCCATGTTGTTTCCACAGACACTCCTACTTTGCATCTCATTATCGATGCGAAGTCAGGCGTGCTGGAAACGGGAGCAAAATCAGCAAAACACGCGATAGCGTGTCTTTGCTGATAAGGCGATATAATTATCGCCGCTTTTCGGCCGAAAACGGCCGCAAAAGCGGCGATAATTGTTTATCGCCGCCTTGTTAATATGCCCCCTCCGTTTGGCTGTATGCCGGAGTTTACTACCCCTCACCCCGCCCCACCGCCCCGCAGCACTCCCTCCAGGAGCCGCGACTGCTAACAAGCTCCTATTTAGTAAAATAGTGTTGAGATAAGTTTTTTTTTCACAACATCATGAGAAAGTGTCTTGAAAAAGCGAGCGCTATGCCTGCCATATGAGAAGAAAGAATAACACCTTGACAGGAAGAGAGATTGATGACTGGCAGACTAAACTGAATACTAGATAGAGGAAGTTGTTTAATGCGGTGAGGTGGGGCGTGTACATAACAGTAGCCTGTGGGCTTTGTCAAAGAGTGGGTTTTTGTGCAGTCAAAGGAGTCGTGTTTAGTAAAAGAAGATATCTGGGCTTGAGAGAAGAAAGGGGATGGTTTCTGATTTTTTGTGATCACTGCTTGGATCTTTTCATTTCATCTCAGAAAAGATTCATGCAACTTCAAGCTTCGGTAAAATAGTTTGAAACAATGGTCTGTTAAAGAGAGTTTACTACAATATGTTCTCATTAAAAAACGTATGTGTTCACTGTAGTGTTTTCTCATGGGTATTTACTATTTTGCATAAACACCTGCCACCGAGTTAGCCTCTAGGGCAATTCTGCTCAAGAATCATTTGCTTTAGTAGAGGAATTGATTTAACTTGCGTGACATTCATTGTGTACATTTTTGACTATTGACGAGTGGATTAGTCGTTTTGCTGTTGTGGTTTTAAGCTACAGTTTCTCTGACTGCAGGATTTATTACTAAAAGGTATGTAAGTGTGGCAATGAGTTTCTAACAATTTTACTTGCCTCGGAAGTAAAGGTGTCCACAGAAATAAAAAACGTGATACAAATGGATAACTCTTTCCGGGTACGAGTGTCATCTATGTTAGAGTCTGACAAGAATATGAGCAGATCCCTGTGGCACAGGTGTGAGAATCAGCTACAGCCCCTTCCTGGCTCTGGTGTCACTAGGGGCATATTTATCAAACTTTCACGCAGAGCAGTGAAGCGAGCCACCTTGCTGCTCTGCACTGCTAAAAGGGCAGGAATGTGCCGTATTTAAACTTATACGATGCATTCCTGTTCTGTCCTTGCGCTGGCACACAATGTGCTGCCTAGAGCCAATGTAGGAAACCTTTCGGTGCCTGAGTTGTAAACAGAATTGTTTTTGTGCAGGAAGGGAGGCATTTTCCTCTTTCTATTGTAGCACGCATAGAAAGAAGAAAAAACGAGGAGAAATTAAGATAGTTCTCCTTGTTATGTCTCACCTGGGGAGGCATAGCATTTTGACACATTCCCAGGTCTACCACAAATTGTAAATTTGGAAATGCACCACAATCCATGAGTGGATGCGTGGGAACACCCACCCTCCACCCATGGAACTTCTCCCTGGGGCAGAGTCAATCAACCCAATCAGTACTTGTTAAGACCGGCTACTCACCAGTGAGGTTCTCAAGGTGCTGGGGGGGAGGAGAGGGGGTTAGTAGGTCTGACTGGACGTTGTGGTTCGTTTGAAGAGCCAGTTCTTGAGATCCTTCGTGAAATGTGTCAGAGACGGGGAGAGCCTGAGGTGGAGGGGCATGGCTTTCCAGGATTTGGTGGACAGGTAGGAGAAGGATCTTCCTCCGTTCCTGGTCTTGAAGATCCGAGGGGCAGTGGCAAGGGCCAGTTGAGCAGAGTGAAGGTGTCTGGTGGGTACGTGGAATGAGAGGTGGTGGTTCAGGTATGCTGGTCTGGTGTCGTGGAGGGCTTTTTAGGCATGTGTGAGGAACTTGAAGGTGACTCTTTTGTTGACTGAGAGCCAGTGGAGTTCTCAGAGGTGTTCGGAGAAGCGGATGCAGCAGGGGATGTTGTGGACCAGTCTGGCTGTGGCATTCTGCACTTTCTGAAGTTTCCTGAGTAGTTTCTGGGTGGCTCCTGCATAGAGCGCGTTACCGTAGTTAAGTCTGCTGCTGATGAGTGCATGGGTGACCCTCTTCCCGGCCTCAGTAGGGATCCATCTGCAGGTCTTCCGAAGCAGGCGAAGAATGTGGAAGCATGATGAGGTGACAGCGTTGATCTGGTGGTTTATGGTGAGCCAGGAGTCCAGTATGATGCCGAGATTTTGTGCGCGGTCTGTGGGTGTGAGGGGGGTTCCTAGCTCGGCAGGCCATCATAAGTCTTCCCAGGTGGAGGTGTTAGTCACCAGGATGAGGACTTCGGTCTTTTCAGAGTTGAGCTTGAGGCAACTGTCTCTCATCCAGGTAACAACGGCCTTCATCTCATTGTGGAAGTTGTTTCTGGTGATGGTGGGCTCGTTGGTGAGGGAAAGAGTCAGCTGGGTGTCATCGGCGTAGGATACGATGTTGAAGCTGTGGCTTCTGACGATGGTTGCGAGCTGTAGATGTTGAAAAGCGTGGTGATCAAGGAGTAGCCCTGAGGCACTTCGCAGCTGATCTCTGTGGGTTCCGAGAGAAACAGGGGAAGTCTGACTCACTGTGTTCTACCGGTGAGGAAGGAACAGATCCAGTCCAGCGCATTGTCGTGGATGCCGGCATCATGGAGTCTCATGATTAGGGTATGGTTGGTCGAAGGCAGCCAAGAGGTCAAGGAGGATGAGGGCTGCTGTTTCTCCCCGGTCGAGGAGGGAGCAGGTGTCGTCAGTGGCAGAGAGGAGGGTGGTCTCAGTGCGGTGGTTGCTTTGAGAGGAGTCCAGGATGTGTTTGGCTTCGATGAACTTGGAGAATTGGGCATTGATGGCCTTCTTGATGACCTTGGCTTGGAAGGGGAGCAGGGAGGTGGGTCTGAAGTTCTTGAGGTCTGTCGGGTCCGCTGACAGTTCCTTCAGCAGGGGGTTGATCTCGGTGTGTTTCCAGTCATCGGGGAAGATGGCGGTTTCGATGGAGCAGATGATGGTGTGGCGTAGTTCGGCAGCGATGGTGGTGGCAGCTCTGTGCAAGATGTGGTGTGGGCAGGGGTCCGAGGGGGGTCCAGAGTGAATGCTCTTCATGGTCTTGAGGGTGTCATCTGTGGTGAGCGGGGTCCAGTTGAGCAGGATCTGTTGAGGGGCATAGTCGGCATGTGAGGTGGTGGCGGGAGTGATGGGTGTCAAAGCTGTCTTAGATCTGCTTGATCTTGTGGTGGAAGTAGATGATGAGTTTGTTGTAGAGGTCTTGGGAGGGTGGACTTCTGTGGTCTTGCTGTGGGGTTTGGCGAACCCATTGACGATGGCAAATAATTTTTTGCTGTTGTGTGGATTGGCATTGATTCTGACTTGAAGGACCATTTTCTTTGCGTTTTAAGGAGGGTGTCTTGTGAGGAGGCAGCAGCTTAGTGACGCAATGCTAGATTTATCTACCCATGCTGGGCTACACAAGGTTGCCTTGTGTGACTTCATAAATCTGACTTTGTTGTTGCATTGTTCTTGCATGGCACAAGGGAGGTGCAACCCAATGATAAATATGCCCCACTAGTTCTTCTGCTAACCTGCTCTGACCTGTACTACATCTGCAGAGTCTGTTGGCATGGGTGCTATAGCAATGCACCACACTGGTGACACTAGTGCTCCTATAACAACCTTGCACACTAGTGTTATACTGCATTGCAATGTCTGTCAGGCCTTGGATACACTAGTAACATCACATCCCCATGGGGAGCAGGGTCAAGACTAATTTGCTTATGGTTGGGTCCAAACTGGGGTGGCTTGGTGAGCAAAAAAACAATGGATTAAACCCAGATCTATGACTAGGGGTGAATGTTTGATTTGTTCAGCATTCCATCAATCATTTGTTCTTTTTGTTTTTCTTGGATACACTAGTGCAATAGTTGGATGCAATGAGTGCCTGGTACTGGTCACAGTATTGAGATCAGTGTTTAATTTGAGCCAGTGGTTTCAGGTGCCGAGCACCGGCACTTAATTGTCAACACTGGCACTTATGACAGTCTGCCATATGGTGGCGCTGTCTGTCTAATTTAGAAATCTGCACAACATCAGTTGTTTATTACTTCAATAAACATTTAAGTGGGAAATCATCTAAATTGTCACACTTGTAAGAGTGTGATATTTAGTAGCTGTGTAGGTCATTGGCTGTGCTGGCCTGGACTATGGGTGGTGCAAGCTGCAGTGGTTCCCTACAGAGCCCTGCAACTTATGTTTTTTTTACAAATGAAGCACTGACAGAGATACTCAGGTGTAAAACATTTAGAAGCCCTTATCACAGTGGGGCTTTACTCTAGTCCAACCTCTGCCAGGCCCAGGGGACACTAGTACTGTAAGTGGCCAATTGCACCTCGGGGTGACCCGTGATAGTGCAAGTAAGTGAACTACACAGCTCCCTTCATGCATTCTTTTCTCAGTTACCCACAAGAGTTTTAAATATGTCCAAATAAATGTAAAATTGGTGCCTCTTCCATTGTAATCATATTCTCTTGGTGTTTCTTAGCACGTCACGTTGTGCCTATCAGCATTCAGCGTTGTTGTCGGGCGCTCCATCTGCCGTCGCCACTCGCCACCCTGAGCTCCGCCCGAGGCGTGCTGCCTCTGCAGCGGGATGGAGACTAGAGAACGTCTGCGAAGTATTTCTCTCACAAGAGACATGAAAGGACAGCGGTGTATTCCTTTCTTTCTAGTGCTGGCTCACGATCTGAGCGTTCAAGGCATTCACCTCCAGTGGAGCGGAAGACCCCGAGCCCCCACCCTGGAAAACCACTGGATCACAGTGTCTCTCTTTGTGTGGTTTGCAAGTCGAAACCAGACAACATTCCTAGAAGGGACACAAACACGGTCACGTCACAGATATCTCGAGGGAGGGAGGGAGGCAGAGCGGCCACTGCTTGGAGTGGTTTCAGGTTGGGTGGAGAGACTGGAAGGGGCCCCTGTCACTTGGAGAGAGGACGTGTTTTTCTTTCAGGTTCCACGGGGAGTCTGTCACTGGGAGGAGACGGTTTTTTTGTTACGACAGGGCTTACCGTTGAGACGTCGCCATCATTAAAGAGAACGTTTCAGTTACAAGTGTTTACGTTGCAGACTCCACGAAATGACTGAAGCCAGTTCCTGGGAAGATGGCGTGGGATTTTTAGGTCTCCGAAGGGAGAGCCCAGTACTGTGACGGACAGCGGTTCAGTCTCAAACTCTTTAAGAGTCTGTCACTCGATGTACAGGGTGACCAGGCGCCCCCTGGTTTTCACCAGCTGGCCTCAACAATTGCACTGCCCCCTACAAGGGAGCCAGGCTCTTAAAAATATTTGTGAGGCCCTGGTGGTCGCATGATAAGCAGGCAGAACGGGGGTTCAGCAGGCCTATAATTAATTCTATTCATTTTAAGAATGGACAATGTATTGCCAAATCTCTGCCCCTGACCTCTTTGCTCATACACTGCCCTCTCTCTCTGTCACTGTCCCTCCGGTTACATACTGCCCTCTCTACCCATGCTTCCGCAGCTCGCCAGTTGCAGTGGGCGGTCTTTGAAAGTAGAGTGCGTAATACTTTCCCCAAAATCCAGCGTCTAAAGCTCGAGAGACATACATCATCTAGAAGGATTCCTCCTGGAGGAATCAAGAAAGATTAAAAAAAAATAATGAGGTCTAACAGTGCATTTTAAAGCACAATTTTCACATTCCTTTTCTAAAAAGTCATTACCTTAAAAAGACACTCAATAAATATTCCAGGGTTTTCATGGTGTTTATAGTAAGTCTAACGCTTCCCAAGAGTTGACCCCGTGTTTTTTTCAAAATGTATCATGTGTTCCCGTGTCCTGGATTAGGCAAGGTATGCCCAGGTTCGTGGTTGCCCCCATTTGCTAGAATTACTTCCACTCTGCAAGGGACTGTATGTAAACATGGTTAATACTCACTATATACAGTCGGTTCCACGCCACATACGCCAAAATTACCTACTGTATGCCTGGGTACGAGCATATTTTCAATCATGGCACACACACACACTATCACACACAGACATTTACTCTCACTTACACTCACTCTCTCACACTCTCATATACACATTTTCTCTTGGATACACTCATCCAAACTCCAGTTTTTCGAATCCACTTGTGGAGGGAAATTGGGCAGAGGAAAACTATAAAAATCCACTCCACAGGCAAACCAGAGAAACTACAGATTTCAGGTGGTTTGTGCTGATTGCATTGTTTATATAGAACCACATGAACTGCATGTATTGCACCTTATTTTTTAATCTGTGGCAGCCAGAAGCAGATCTGTACCACAAGTCACTTACCCCTGAAGGAAGCAAGCATTTAGCTCAGCCCTGGCAACCCGTGTCTATTATTTGTGTAGTGTTAGAAAGCCTTGTGCTTCTGCCCTTGCTCAGCCTGTCTTGTGTATTAGTGAGTCTCGGTAAAAACATTTTCAAAATGCACAGTTCAGCAGGGGAGGCTCCTCCGCTATGGCGGAGGAGCGTCGCCCCACTGCTTTTGAGCAGTGAGAAACATAAAATGCAGTGGCGGCTCGCATAGGGCGTGCTGCAGGGCGGCGGGGTGGGGGAGGGTCAGGGTGGGGGGGTAGTAAACTCGGACATATGACGGAACGGAGGAACGGAATAATTACTTTCCTCCGTTCTGTCGTATGTCCGAGTTTACTACCACTCCACCCTGCCCCCTCCACCGCCCGCCCCACCGCCCCTCAGCACGCCCTATGCGAGCCGCCACTGATAAAATGACAATAACTTAAAGTTATTGTCATTTTATGTTTCCTGTCCGGCTGCTTTGCGGCGGGTGTGTGGGCGGGGCTGCTCGGCTCTCTGAGCAGGGCAGGGGCGGAGTGGTTAGCCCACTCCTAAGTGCGAAGTGACTGTTTGGTCGGCCCTTTCGGGCCACCCAAATCAGTCATGCGCACTCCCCTGTTCTCCATCCAGGCTGCATTACAGCCTGCATGGAGAACATACCCACCCGTATAGGCCCTGCCTGAGCGCCGTGTCGGGAGGCCGTCATAGACTAAACATAGAAGGAGGTGAATTTGACTTCTATGGCTAATTTTTGGGTTTTTCAAATATGGTTGCGCTGACGAGGTAGTCAGTGGTTCTGCTACACCTTGCGAACGGATGGTTTGTAACTTTAAGCAGAGAGTAGTTCTAATAAAGGACCCTGATTGAAGAGCCTGTCACCCAATTAGTGTTTTATACCTGGTGAGAGATTACTTAAAGTTTGTACTGTTGCATAACATGGTGATCATTTTTCCACTGTTTTTCTTACTTGGTAATAGAGAATTGAGTCCATATTGTATACAAATGTTTGCACTATTGTAAAACACTGAGCAAAACGACTTGTTTTATGGCTAATAAAGAATGAAACTGAGCAGAAGTATCCTTGTCCGCCTTTAAAATATCAAAGCTGGAACTGAATTAGAGACAAATAAGTTTGCCCTGTTTCTGAATAGGAAAATAGCATACATAATGCTAAAATCATTAGTTAAGATTTCTTAATAAAGGAAATCCTTTAATCTTTTTATTGTAAAAAATGTACAACAAATGTTAAATAATGTGTAACGAATTGATATTTTATTTACTTGAACTAGCTTTCCACGTTTTTTCCCCAGTGCAAAAACCGTTCTATAATATGGTTAACAAAGCCACTTAAATTATATGATAATGAAGGACTGAAGTATGCAGCAGTTTTGACCGATTTCTGTGACAAGAAAAAAAGCAGAGTACATAGCATTTATTGTTATCATAGGCCATTTACGAGGGTCATTCATAGGGGTAATATCAAGCTGTCATGACATTTAACACACGTTAGCGTTATTGCAAAACGGATCCCGGTGCATGACAGAATACCGACGATTGTTAAAGATGACATTATTCAAATTGTTACTCACTTACCATTAATCATCCTGTCTTGTATAAAAGTACAGAGCATCAGTTGATTAATGCCTGCCCTCTGTACCTCCTCGAGTAAGTAGTTTAGGTAAAACCTTCCAAAGGTTGCACTCAGCAGAGCACGACATTACATCTACACACCTCATATCATAAAAGGTGTGCCTCCTTCTTTGTACACAAGCCAGTTATGTATTAAAGTCTATCTACTGCAGCTCAAAGTCAGGCATACATCTCATATTTTGTTACCCAAATACGGTTTTTGAATTTCGGTTTTTCAAATAAATATTTGAAAAATACAACTCCCAAAGTCCATAATTGGTTAGTGAAAGAAACTGGGTTACTGGTTGAGGGGGATGAAGCCCTACTCAAGCAGCAACCACAATTTTTGTAAGGGTGAAACACAAGCAAACCCCAAATTAACCTGTGCTTAACCCTCTGGTAGTAGGACACAAAAGCAGTCCAGCTTAATCTAGAGGCAATGTGCAAAGTATTTATGCAGCACTTGAGCAGTAATAAAGTGAAAACACAACACCAGGAAAATCCCACACCAATTTAGAAAAATAGAGTACATTTTAATAAATTATTTTACACCAAAACGACAAAAATCCAATTAGTGAAACCGGAGATAAGCAATTTTAAATATTTAAATGAAAAAGGTGCTTAAAAGAACAAAGTACCAATTGTGGTTATCTGATCATGCCAGACTGGTACAAAGTCACAAGTTCATGCGATGGAGCGCATCGGATAAAGGGACCAAGTGAAGCCCACTGAGCAAATTACCTTAAATGCTGGTTGCGGAGCATTGCGAGATCCCGCATTGAGGATGAGTCGCACAGCAGTGCATTGATGAGCTGCAGGCTGCGATGCAGGGTCCTGCACTGAGTGGGCGTCACGCAGCAGCGATTTCAGGGAGCTGTGGGGTTGCGATGCAAGGTCCTGCATCAAGGATGCATCACGCATCAGCGGTTCTGTAGAGCTGCGGGGTCCTGCTTTGAGGATACTTCTCACAGTGGTGGTTCTTATGTGGAGCTGCGAGGAAGTGCATCGCACTGTGTTGGTTTTTACCCAAAAGACCACAACTGGGCTGGCAGAGCACCTTCAGGTCCACTTCCAAAGATCCAGGCCTGTGGTAGCACAACTTTAAGGGATCAAAACTCACATTAGGCAGAGTACAGGTGCAGGGTGCTAGGTGGTTGAAGCCTTTTTCTGTCCCTGAAGCTCTGAACAGGAGGTCAGCCAAATAGTCCTTGGAGTCACTCTAGTGGTCCTGGGTTCAAAATGAAGGTCCAGTCCTACTCACTCAGACAGCAGGGCAGCAGAATAGCAGTCCTTCTTGCAGCAGAACAGTCCATCTTCTGAGTCTTCCACAAGTCCAGATGTGGACTGAAGAGTTGGGTCTGAGGGTCCACCTAGTGCCCACTTTGAAGAGGGAGAAGCTTCTGGAGTCTTCCTCCTACAGAGATGTCTAGAAATTCCTGCCTCCCTGCCCTGGCCCTAGTTTGTTTGAGGGCACGAAAGACTAGTGTGAAACCCTTTGTGAGTGTGCTGAGGCAGAGCCTTTGTGATGGCCAAGTGTTGTAGGTGACAGCTTCCCCCTTTCAAGTCAGAAATGGCCTATCCTACCAATATCTATTACCCCTTGTCTCACTGTCTGCAAGCAATACACAAAGACAAACTGCCATCTACAGCTAGTCATGTGACCCAGGATACAGGGTGCAGTCATCAATTGGTTGCTCCGAAATAAGCAGAAAGGGGCCCCACTTTCCCATAAGAACATGGCACTGTGTAGACTATTAAGTCAAAAAAAGAACTCCCTTTGGGCTTGTTCGTCAGGGCTCAGACACACTTCGCAATCTTACTATAATCTCATTCCTCCCTTTCTATAAACCCCCGGTAACATTAAGGTTCAGACACCACGCCTGTGTATTGTCTTTTGGATCAGATATGGTGATTTGTATACGTATAAAATGTTAAAGAGAAAAATTCCTTTAATAATACACAGGTGTAATGTCTGAACCTTAATGTTACCGGGGGGTGTATATAAAGTGAGGAATAAGATTATGGTAAGAGTGCAAAGTGTGCCTGAGATCGGACGAACAAGCCCAAAGGGAGTTCCTTTAGCGACTTAATAGTTTTTTTTTCACCAAATGGTTGAGAAAAGAAAATTACAACTTTCTAAAAGTGGCATTTTTGGAATTGTGACTTAAAACCAAACTTTACCATTAAACAGGTTTTAAATTTCAATTATTTAGAGACCAAATTCGACATTTCTACCTACTCCCAATTGAAAGTTATCACTTATTAAATGTAATAAGGTAACCAAATTTTATCCTATGGTAGAGGTGGGTCTTGCAGTAGTAAAAAATGAAAATATGAGTTTTCCACTACTTGGACAAGTAAAATTTAAAAGTACATGTCCAACTCTTTAAGTACACTGAACCCTGCCCTATGGGCTCTTTAGGGCCTACCCTAGGGCTTGACATTTAAATTAAAAAGGAAGATTTAGGCCTGGCAAATAGTTTATTTTGTCAGGCGGAAATGGCAGTTTAAACTGCACAAACAGGGTTGACACGTTTAAAATGGGCTACTTAAGAGGGAAGCACAATCAGTGCTGTAGGCCCACTAGTAGCATTTATTTACAGGCTCTGGGTACAGGTAGTATCACTTTACTAGTGGCTTACAATTAAATTAAATAGGCCAATTGTTTGTAAGACAATGCTACCATGTTTGGAGTAAAGAGCACATGCACATTAGCACCAGTTAGTAGTGGTAATGTGTGCAGAGTCCTAAGGAGAGCAAAAACAAAGTCAGCAAAAAAAGGAATATGGAAGGCAAAAAACATTGGGTGAAAACCACACCAAGGATATCAGTTCCAACATGTGCCCGCCCAGCTGAAAGCAGAGAGAACTACCCACCCTCATGGGAGTTCTCGTCGCTAAGATAGAAGAACCTGGAGAGACCATCAGCATTAGCATGATCAGTCCCAGGGCAATGCTCCACCCTAAAGTCCATTCCTGTAGGGAGATGAACAACCTCAACAGTTTGGGATTCTCCCCTTCATCTGCATTATGAGGGGTCTGTGGTTTGTCTGAACCCAGACGTGAGTCCTAAACAGGTATGGTCTCAAGTTCTTTAGTGCCCAGACCAAGGCAAATGCTTCCCTTTCTATTGCACTCCACATTTGTTCCCTGGGAAGTAACCTCCTGCTGATTAAGGCTACCAGTAGATCAAGGCCCTCTTCGTTTTAACTGTGAGAGCACGGCCCCTATGCCATGTGAGACATGTGTCTGCATGATGATTTTCTTGGGGAAATTAGGGGCCTTGTGCATGGGTGCCATGCACATGGCCTTCTTCATGGTGATCTGGCATGCATTCACCCTGATCAACTGGCTAGGCTGTTTCTTAGTAGCCAGGTCTGTCAAGGGAGCAACAATGGTACCATACCTTTTGACAAATCTCCTGTAGTACCCGGTGAGGCGCATGGCCTCTGCCTGGGTCTTGGGGGGTTCCCAAGACAGAATGGTTTGAAACATGGCCTCAAGGGGCTGCATGATGCCCCCTCCAACCTGGTGACCCAGGTAGACAAAATAACCCTGCTCTATCTGGCCCTTACTGGCCTTGATAGTCAGGCCAGCCTTTTGCAGAGCCTGAAACATTTCCCTGAGGTGGCAAAGGTGGTACTCCCAGCTGGAGCTGAAGACCGCAATGTCATCTAGGTAGGTGGCACTGAAGTTCTTCAACTCAGCAGGACTTGATATACCAACCTCTGGAAGGTGGCAGGTGCGTTCTTAATACAATACACTACACTGTACATAGATTATTGTGCATTTCATTTATTGTGGATGTCATGAATAGAAGTCCAGGAAGTAAATGCAAATTTCACTTAAATACACCTTTAAATATATCCCTTGTAGACAACATTACCTTTCACTTATCTACCCAAGCCCACAAGGGTATATTGGGTTGAACATTTTTGACATATATAAACTTTCTGAAAGTGGCATTTTCAGAAATGTGATTTAAAATCCAACTTTATCATTAAAGAGGGTTCTAAATTACAATGTATTTATAAATAATTTTACACAATTTAGAGACCAAACTATACATGCTCCCAACTGAAAATTATCACTTATTAAATGTAATAAAGTAACCCAATGTTATCCTATGGGGAGGTAAGCCTTGAGTAGAGAAAAATTAATGTAAGAGTTTTCAGTACCAGAACATGTAAAAGTTAAAAGTGCATGTCTAACTTTTAAAATAAACTGTACCCTGCTCTATTGGCTGTTTAGGGATTAACTTAGGGATGACTTAGATGTATTAAAAAGAAGGTTTAGGCTTGCAAAAAGGTTTATTTTGGCAGGTTGAAATGGCAGTTTAAACTGCACATACAGGCTGCAATGACAGGCCTGAGACATGTTTAAAAAGGGCTATGTAAGTGGATGACATAATCGCTGCTTCAGCCCATTAGTAGCATTTAATTTACAGGACCTGGGTACAGGTAGTAAACAAGTAAATTAAATAGGCCAATTGTGTGTAAGCCAATGTTACCATGTTTAGAGGAGTGAGCACAAGCACTTTAGCACTAGTTAGCAATGGTAAAGTGAGCAGGGGCCTAAGGCCTGCAAAACCGAAGTCACCAAAAACAGAAGTATGGAAGGCAAAAAGGTGGGGGAAAACCATGCCAAGGATGTCAGTTCCAACAGTTAGCAAAATATAAAATGGTATTTATTACCATTGGTCCATGAGAAGCTATGTCTCATGACAGGCAAAGCCTTGAGTAGGTCATTCTGCACCTCCCCAAATAATGATAATATCTCGCATTTTTACACTTTGTACATCTGCATATATGGTTGCATATATTGTCCAGAGTATGGCGGTGAAAATATGGGGTTTGATTCTTGCTCTGTATCATATAAATATGTACATGAATGAATGATTAGGAACTTATATTGTGCACAGCTACTTCAGGGAGTGTCACGGCGCAGTACCAGCTGAAAGACCAGGAAAACAGCACGCTCAGTTTATTGAGAAAAAACAGGTTTTCAGCTTCTTTTTAAACAACCTTGGATCACTTGAAGCATGTAATTCCAGGGGGAGCTGATTACA
Organism: Calotriton arnoldi; assembly: GCA_963921515.1. Taxonomy (NCBI): domain Eukaryota; kingdom Metazoa; phylum Chordata; class Amphibia; order Caudata; family Salamandridae; genus Calotriton; species Calotriton arnoldi. Next base: position 172,094 of record CAWUFW010007868.1, on the reverse strand, counting down.
CACTGCCGCCCACAGAAAAGTAAGTGATCTGCCTCCAGCTTGCTCTCTACGAATCCTGGGGCTGCGTACCAGGAATTTATTGGAATTTCGAAGTTGTGTTGGTGGGTTGTAGAAGCGAAATCTGGTACTCAAGTAGGTAGAACCTTTGCCATAAAGGGCGGCATGAACCAGCACCAAAGACTTGAATTTCAATCTCTCCCTAATAGGCAGCCAATGGAGATCCTGAATCCCGAATGCACGCCCTCCTTGGGAGATTGAGCAGGAGTTGAACTGCTGCATTCTGGCTCACCTGACGTTTGTCCAGGAGATTTTCTGGAAGGCCTGCATACAGAACATTGCCATTGTCAATACGGGACGTGATTAGTGCTTGAATGACTGTTTTCTTAGCATGGAACGATAGGAGAAGCAGAAATTTCTTCAGAGATCTCATGATCCCAAAGCAAGTTCCCACCAACCTTTTGATTTGGGGACCAAATGACAGCCTGTTATCAAACCAAATCCCCAAATTTTTTACCAAATCTCCTTGGGGATCCGGCGGGGAGCATCGTCTGGCCAAAAGGTTAGCCAGCACTGAGGAGGAAATTCCACGAAGAGGAGAATTTCAGTTTCACCTTCATTACATTTCAGATGCACTTTTGCTAGCCAGTGAAAGACTGTGGTAAGACAGGTTTTTTCATGAGAACTTTCAGACTCTTTTCCATTATACCAGGAAAAGAGCAACTGTGTGTCATCCGCATAGGAGATCACTTTTGCTCCTAATTTTTCTGCAAACTGGATTAATGGGGTAAGATAAATATTAAAAAGAGTAGGGCTCAACGCCGAACCCTGAGGGACTCGTGTATCCACCTTTTCAGGGCTTACTGAACAGGAGGGTATCCAGACTTGTTGGCTTCTGTTTTCCAGGAAGGATTTTAACCAGCTCCATGCTAGACCTGTCACTCCTATGTCCTGCAGACAATCTAAGAGAACCGCATGCAGGACCGTTTCGAAAGCTGCCGACAGATCCAAAAATGTGATTTGAGATGCTATTAGTGATGTCATCAATTATGTCATTCAAAATGTCATACTTGGTGCAATCTTTGAGGTCATAAGCAGAGCATGGTGGGGCACAAGATCTAGTTAGCTCAGTAAACTATAACTGGGGAATTTCAGTGTTTTGTTTAGTTTAATATGTTAGGTTTTAACTGACATTTACACATTACTATAACGTCACATTAACTTCTGTTTTTTTCAGTGAATTTCTGATGTTTTTTTTTAAATGTAATGTAAGATATTGTACCATGCCCAACAATACTGTCACTTTAGCCTTTGTTTTTTATCATAAATTTCTAGGGATTTTAATGTAAAGTAAGATCTCATTACTGAATTCAACAACCCGCAGGCAGCCAACCCTCCAACCGCATGCACTACAGGCATGCGTTCTGTGAAGTTGAGCACATTGCTTGGCCTGTGGGCAGGCCTTGCACCAACTCATCCACATAGGTGGCCAACCCCCCACCACACACAGCCTTTTTGTACTTCATTTTCCCACTCCCTCAGAACTCTCACAGGACTCCCTCTGGAGTCCCACAGAATCATTGTGACCCCCACACCCAAAAACATAATTAGTGAATTTTGGTCCAGGGGTCCACTTGGGACACCTACAATAGGGACAGAGGGGTCAGGGTATCCTTACCCTGCCCCCTTATGTCCTTTGTTACAAACATTTTCAAGACGTGAGACCAAGTTTCTTCATTCAGTGTTGGCTGCCGTGACATTACTGCTCATGTTGCGGCCTGCCAATCAGAGCGCTAGCTTCAAAAAAGCCCCTCAACCAATAAGAAAACTTGAATTTTTTATTTGAAGCCCAATTGTCAATATATGTATACATTTTGAACTTTAATTTCTAAAAACTACTTAAAGGATTTATAGCAAATCACAAAAATCAACCTTTCTGGGTAAAAATCTAGCTTTCTGTCAAAATGAATTCCATTAGCCGTTTTGGCTTTAGCACTGTCTAAAATTCCCTAAGGAAATAGCATATGGAAATTGTGTTTAGAACTCCCCTTTTTCTTAGCCCCTGCTTGACGGATTACCACTAAACTTTCCAGGAAGGAGCTGAGGTGCTTGAACTTTTTTGGGGCGGAAAGATTTGTGATGATTCATCAAACTGCACCAAAACTATTAGCAAAACAAAAATCTATCTTCCTTTGGTAAGTGTGTCCTAAGTATAACTACCCAGTGGCAACTGCTACTGGGTAGTTATAAATAGGATCACATTTTCATAGGAAATTGATTTTTTGATGTGCTTATAACTTTGGCACTGGCGAATCTTTACAAAACTTTCCAGAAAAAGTATCATCCACCTCCGCTTCTTCCTGAAAAGTTTCAGGGTGAGCCATCAAGTGGGTAACGAGTTAAAGGGATTTCCCAAAACCCATTTTCCCATGCAGTTTTCTATAGGAAAATTAGACACAGCTACAACCAAAAATGAGATGGCTGTGATTTTAGAACTTGGGGTCTCAGTTCTCTGTCCTTAAAATAAGTAATACAAAACATGCAGAAGGGTAGGGGAGGGATACCCTGCCCCTGGGCCAGGTGGGGGGGGGCCCAAGGGGACACCTTCTAGGGCCAAAAATGGTATATTGTTTTTTGACTGGACCACGGACCATGTCAAAAAAATAGGTATCCCCCACCCTTTACAGCCATAATCCTATCGAGTAGGCCAGGATCAGAGGGTTGATTCATTACCTATTTGTAGGGGAAGTGCGAACTAATCACCCGTAAGGGTCTCAAGGCGCTGGGGGCCATTGGGGAGATTAAGTGAGCTATTGCCCAGAGTCACATGATGCTGAGCTGATCTGCCTTCGGCACTGGGGATCCAACAGTGAGCCCCGTGCTCTGGAGTCAGATGCCCTGGACACTGCGCCACACCACTACCTCGGGACGCATTCAAGTTGCAACCCCATTGGACGCAACCCATAATGGGTGCGGTCGGAAGCCGGCCACTTCCTTTTTTGGTGGGTGCCCGGTGCCCACCAGGGGCACCCACATGTTTCAAATCCATTGGGGGCATTGGAGGGACCCCCAAGGGATGCATTCAAGTTGTGACTGCCAGGTGACGCAACTTGCATGTGTCCCCTGGGGGTCGCATTCAAGTTAGTTGGGGAGGGAGGCCTGCGGTTCCCCTCCTTGAGCTTTGCCAAGGCCCCGGGTGCCCCATTCTCAAGGCTGTATTCAATTTGTTTTGGGGAGGGGGGTGTTCTCCCCCTTCCTTGAGTCAATTTAAGCCCCAAGGAGCCCATCACCTGGGGCTTGTTCAATTGCTGTCGCCTCTGTCTGTAGAAGTAAAGGTCCCCTGCTAGAGGAGCCGGCAAGGGCCGTGGGGTCCCTGGGGCTCCCTCCAATGCCCCCAATTGATTTGAAACATGTGGGTGCCCCTGGTGGGCACTGGGCACCCACCAAAACACAAAGAGGCCGGCTTCAGACCGTACCCATTTTGGGTGCAGGCTAGGGAGCCGGTAGCGGCTGGGAAACCCTGGGGCTCCTCTCACAGCCCTTAAAATTTTTGTTTTTAAACTGCATGTATCCCGGGTGGTACCGGGCCACCCACAAAAATAATATCAAAACATATATATTCAGTGGATATAGAATAATAAATGAGCATCTTGAGCTGCTCATTTATTATTCACTGTTCCACAAAGGAGCACCCCATAATGCCCTTCATGGGCTAATTTAAATATATTTTCTTGCATGGTTATGCCATAATATGGTTAGGGGCACAACCAACATTTATTAAGTGTTGCGATGGGCTGTGAGGAGCACAACAGATCCCTAGAAATATTTATAATACTCTATTTATATAACTCTATTTTTCCTGGGGTGTCTGTAACATGACCACCGGAAAAGTTCATAATTTGTGTAAGCATTCGGCTTGGTAATTCAGGGGCTTCTTGTGGTTGGTTCTAAGGCTGCATTATGTGGCTTAAGAAATATAAAAAAATATTCTCATACTTGTTTAATGTTGTTTTGGTTACAAATGGTTAAATTAAAGGTTTTTTGACAGACACCGGAATGACCCCTTGACAAAACCAATAGGCCCGTTTTTTATATATTGACAATGACTCACAATAAAAAACCTTAATAATTCACTGGAAAAAAAATAAGGTTAAAGTGATATTATAGTTAGATGAGAAAGGCAGCTGCAACATCACATTTTAAACAAATAAAACCACGAAACTCGCCACTTCTAGTTAACTAAAGTAAGGATCGATGCAGACACATGATTCAATTGTAGCTTTTGTTATTTTGCGAAACGTTAGCCCGCCATAACGCTTTCCATCCGTCACTCATGGCCTTGATCACATGACATGCGCACCATTTTCATTAGTTTTTATACCATTGCATCATCATGAATATGGGAACAAGACTTTATGAATCAAGTGAAGGAGAGACTCTTCACTCCTGCAGTAAACATGTGCGGGTATATGTTATTTCCAACATCGCATGCAGTTACAAATATCTATTTTTTGCCACTTTTACTTTTCGGCACATATTGACTGCATTTGGGTGATATTGCACACATTTTAAATTTTTTTCCTGATGTCACATTTCTTGCATAGTGGATTCAGCCCAAGTGGGCTCACAGATTGCATTAATATCCCACAAAATCATCTTTACATAAATGCATTATATTATCAAAATCAACTTTACTTGAATGTATTCCATGTTAGTGCATATATATTGGATTAAGTCCAAGTAGGCTAACTCAGTGCATTAATATCAAGCATAATTAAGATTGCATCAATGCATTCTATAATGGTGCGTGAATTGATCCAGTACTTAAATACAATCAAGTCCGAGCGGACTAACTGTGTACATTCATATCCTACACGCCTAATTCAACACAAATGCATGTCATACATGCACATAAATTACTGATGTGTCCCACTGCTGTGCATTTTGCATAACCACTAAAGTTTTGGACCAAAATTAAAGTGCATTACTAACACACGTGATTCAAACACTGCACCTTTGCTTTCCTCATATTGCCACATTATATTGAGTCTAACTAAAAATATTGTAAACCAACCAAAATCATTGTTAGAATTTCTCACATTCAAAACAAGTTTCTAAGTAGGAGGCATGACAGTTGTATTTCTTCATCAAAATTTCATTTCCGCATATGAGGGCCTTCCAGGAATACCTCAAAGACAGACATATAGCTCTTCATCTGCATTGAGTACATTAGGTAATTTAAAGTCTAAACTCAATATCTACCACATCTTAAGCATCCTCAGTCCATGCACAGTTTTCTCATCAATCATTTTATTGCAAATGTTGCAGTGATATTATAAATGATGTCATAGAAGATGTCATGACTGATGTAATATGTGGGGTAATTAGCAATGTATGGCAAAGGCATCAGTTATAGTTACCATATGGCATGAATTCAAGTTTCTTGAGATAAGTATAACTATAACTGCTGAATTTCTATGGTTTTGTGTGAGTTAAATCTGAACCTAGCAATAACACCCCTGTAACCTTGAATTTTTTTTGTGAATTTCTGAGGTTTTTTTAAACTCTATTTCCTAACTATAACGTGCCTATAACCTTTGTTTTTTTCAGTGAATTTCTATGATTTTTAATGGTATTTCTTAAATATAATGTCCTTGTAACCTTTTTTTTTTATTCAGTGAATTTCTAGGTTTTTTCAACATAAAGTACATTTAGTTAACATACGTTAATCCAACTGCCATTCAGCATGATGGGGAGATTGGCCCGAGGGCCTGGCCTATAGAAAGGCCTTGCACCCAAACCCCCGCATGCAGACAAATGTCCAGTATTTGTAAAGCGCGAACAATTACCCAAAGGAGTCAAGGTGCTGGGGGCCGTCGGGAAGATTAAGCGAGCTATTGCCCAGAGTCACATGGTGCTGGGCTGATCTGCCACCGGTGCCGGACATCGAACCGTGAGCCCCCGGGTTCTGGAGTCAGTCACCCTGGCCGCTGCGCCACACCTCTTCCACAACCCCATGTTGCGCACGGCCTAAGGCCCTGTGCAGCGGGGGGTTAGCCAAAGGGCTCACCCCTTGCATACAGTCAACCCCACGTGCACGGCAGGGGGTTGGCCACGGGGCCTGGTCTATGAGTAACCCCCCAAAGGCAGCCAACCCAGGAAGGGGGCATGCAGCCCCCCTCCCTGGGCCAGTTTTGGCACTGGGTACCCCATCCCCCGGGCCAGCCACATTTGTTTTAGGGAAGTGGGTATGTGGCCCCCTTCCCTGGGAAGTTTTTGACCCCATTGATCCCATCAACCAGGGCCCTCTGCTAGATTTATGAGGAGGAGGCCCGCAGCACCTCTCCCCTGGCTAATTTCAGTCCCAGGACCCCTTCTTCTGGGTCCCGGCCATATTGCAAATGGGAAGTAGGGCACACAGCCCCCTCCCTTGGCTGATTTCAGCCCCAGGGACCCCATCCCACGGGGCCTGGCCATATTATAATGGGGGAATGGGGGCACACAGGCACCCTCCACAGGTCAGTTTGGCTCCGGGCACCCTGTCTCTCGGTGCCCTCTGCTTTTTTAAAAAGTGAGGGGGACACATAGCTCCCTACTCCTGGGCCTATATCGGCCCTGGGAACTCCATCCCATGGGGCCTGGCCAATTGATAATGGGGGACGGGGGCCTTGAGGTACTCCTCCCCAGCTGATTTTGACCCCGGGGACTCAGTCCACCGGGGCCCAGCTAATTACTTAAGGCAGAGTTGGGCTGCAAGGCCCCCCTCCCTGGGCTGATTTTGACCCCGGAGTCCTCATTCACTGGGACCCGGTGGGTACCCTAGAGCCCACCCAAGGCACCCATTCAATCCTTGTATATATACATTACCTACTGGCGGTTGCCAGTAGAAAGTTATAGTTAGGACCTAAGTTCTCATAGGAAAAGCGTTTTTTGTTTCACTAATAACTTTGGAGCCGCTTGACGAATCTTCACGACATTTTGAAAAATCTTTCCCTTTGTGGATCAGCTGCTATGTTGAAAGTTTCAGGTTGATCCGTCAAGCGGGGGCCGAAAAAAAAGGTGGTCCCAAAAAGGGTTTTCCCATGTTATGTCAATGGGGGTTTTCATTTTTTGAACATGACTGCAGCCCAAAACACTGAAGGGAACTACACCAAGTTTGGCAGAAAGATAGATGGTGGTCCAGAAAGTGTGCTTTTGTAATTTGGTGTAAATCCGTTCAGTAGTTATTGAGGTATTTAAGTTAAAAAATATAGATATCTGGGGACGCGAGTTCTTGCAGTGGAATTGTGGATCCTACTAAAATTTGATTGGCTCCCAGCACTTTAATCAGGAAGTGTTGGTAGCCATCTTGGGACTCGGCTTGAATCCAAGTCCTACAAAAAAAGTTTTCAAAAAAGATAAGGGGGCAGGGTAGGAATGCCCTGACCACCCTAGATATGGGGAGGAGGCCCACAGGGGGATTAAAAGCTTCTTTTAATTGAATTTTGCTTCAATTGCGGGTGGATCTGTGGATTTGTGGCAAAATTAAAAACAAAAAAGCTGTGCGGGCTCCTGCGTTTCTTTTTCATTAAGCACCCAGGTGGGCCAAATCCCGAGGGCAGTGTTTATAGTAATGCGAGGGTTGCCCATGAGGCACCCCTGCACCCTGGGTCTGACAATTTCCCGGGCAAACATATGAAAAGTGATGCAGGGGCCCGCACTGCCCCCCTCATCCCCGGGGACCACCACCTCCCCGTGCAAACATATGTAAAGTGATGCAGGGGCCCGCATGGACTCCCACAGCCCCGGGAAGCGACACCTCCCTGGGGCTATTGATTAAAATTGCCTCCCCCGAGGCCCCGGGGGCTGCCACCTCCCTGGAGCTAATAATGTATTAATGCAGGAGAGGGCCTGCTAGGCCCCCTGCAGTCCCAAGGACCACCACCTTCTTGGGGCAATGTCTAACAGAAAATGCGGGGGGCATGTGCACCCCACCACAGCCCCGGGGACTGCCACCTCCCCAGGACAAGCACCAATAGAAATGCTGGGGCTGTGTGCTCCCCCCGCAGCCCTGGGGACCACAACCTCCCGGGGGCAATGTCTAACAGAAATGCTGGGACCCGGCCAATAAAGGATGGGTACCCTAGAGCCCACCCAAGGCACCCATTCAATCCTTGTATATATACATTACCTACTGGCGGTTGCCAGTAGGAAGTTATAGTTAGGACTAAGTTCTCATAGGAATAGCGTTTTTTGTTTCACTAATAACTTTGGAGCCGCTTGACGAATCTTCACGAAATTTTGAAAAATCTTTCCCTTTGTGGATCAGCTGCTATGTTGAAAGTTTCAGGTTGATCCGTCAAGCGGGGCCGAAAAAAGGTGGTCCCAAAAAGGGTTTTCCCATGTTATGTCAATGGGGGTTTTCATTTTTGAACATGACTACAGCCCAAAACACTGAAGGGAACTACACCAAGTTTGGCAGAAAGCTAGATGGTGGTCCAGAAAGTGTGCTTTTGTAATTTGGTGTAAATCCGTTCAGTAGTTTTTGAGGTATTTAAGTTAAAAAATATAGATATCTGGGGACGCAAGTTCTTGCAGTGGAATTGTGGATCCTACTAAAATTTGATTGGCTCCCAGCACTTTAATCAGGAAGTGTTGGCAGCCATCTTGGGACTCGGCTTGAAGCCAAGTCCTACAAAAAAAGTTTTCAAAAAAGATAAGGGGGCAGGGTAGGAATGCCCTGACCCCCCTAGATATGGGGAGGAGGCCCACAGGGACCCCGCTGGGGATTAAAAGCTTCTTTTAATTGAATTTTGCTTCAATTGCGGGTGGATCTGTGGATTTGTGGCAAAATTAAAAACAAAAAAGCTGTGCGGGCTCCTGCGTTTCTTTTTCATTAAGCACCCAGGTGGGCCAAATCCCGAGGGCAGTGTTTATAGTAATGCGAGGGTTGCCCATGAGGCACCCCTGCACCCTGGGTCTGACAATTTCCCGGGCAAACATATGAAAAGTGATGCAGGGGCCCGCACTGCCCCCCTCATCCCCGGGGACCACCACCTCCCCGTGCAAACATATGTAAAGTGATGCAGGGGCCCGCATGGACTCCCACAGCCCCGGGAAGTGACACCTCCCTGGGGCTATTGATTAAAATTGCCTCCCCCGCAGCCCCGGGGGCTGCCACCTCCCTGGGGCTAATAATGTATTAATGCAGGAGAGGGCCCGCTAGGCCCCCTGCAGTCCCAAGGACCACCACCTTCTTGGGGCAATGTCTAACAGAAAATGCGGGGGGCATGTGCACCCCACCACAGCCCCGGGGACTGCCACCTCCCCAGGACAAGCACCAATAGAAATGCGGGGGCTGTGTGCTCCCCCCGCAGCCCTGGGGACCACCACCTCCCGGGGGCAATGTCTAACAGAAATGCTGGGACCCGGCCAATAAAGGATGGGTACCCTAGAGCCCACCCAAGGCACCCATTCAATCCTTGTATATATACATTACCTACTGGCGGTTGCCAGTAGGAAGTTATAGTTAGGACCTAAGTTCTCATAGGAAAAGCATTTTTCGTTTCACTAATAACTTTGGAGCAGCTTGACGAATGTTCACGAAATTTTGAAAAATCTTTCCCTTTGTGGATCAGCTGCTATGTTGAAAGTTTCAGGTTGATCCGTCAAGCGGGGGCCGAAAAAAAAGGTGGTCCCATAAAGGGTTTTCCCATGTTATGTCATTGGGGGTTTTCATTTTTTGAACATGACTACAGCCCAAACCACTGAAGGGAACTACACCAAGTTTGGCAGAAAGCTAGATGGTGGTCCAGAAAGTGTGCTTTTGTAATTTTGTGTAAATCCGTTCAGTAGTTTTTGAGGTATTTAAGTTAAAAAATATAGATATCTGGGGACGCGAGTTCTTGCAGTGGAATTGTGGATCCTACTAAAATTTGATTGGCTCCCAGCACTTTAATCAGGAAGTGTTGGCAGCCATCTTGGGACTCGGCTTGAAGCCAAGTCCTACAAAAAAAGTTTTCAAAAAAGATAAGGGGGCAGGGAAGGAATGCCCTAACCCCCCTAGATATGGGGAAGAGGCCCACAGGGACCCCGCTGGGGATTAAAAGCATCTTTTAATTGAATTTTGCTGCAATTGCGGGTGGATCTGTGGATTTGTGGCAAAATTAAAAACAAAAAAGCTGTGCGGGCTCCTGCGTTTCTTTTTCATTAAGCACCCAGGTGGGCCAAATCCCGAGGGCAGTGTTTATAGTAATGCGAGGGTTGCCCATGAGGCATCCCTGCACCCCGGGTCTGACAATTTCCCGGGCAAACATATGAAAAGTGATGCAGGGGCCCGCACTGCCCCCCTCATCCCCGGGGACCACCACCTCCCCGTGCAAACATATGTAAAGTGATGCGGGGGCCCGCATGGACTCCCACAGCCCCGGGAAGCGACACCTCCCTCGGGCTATTGATTAAAATTGCCTCCCCCGCAGCCCCGGGGGCTGCCACCTCCCTGGGGCTAATAATGTATTAATGCAGGAGAGGGCCCGCTAGGCCCCCTGCAGTCCCAAGGACCACCACCTTCTTGGGGCAATGTCTAACAGAAAATGCGGGGGCATGTGCACCCCACCACAGCCCCGGGGACTGCCACCTCCCCAGGACAAGCACCAATAGAAATGCGGGGCTGTGTGCTCCCCCGCAGCCCTGGGGACCACCACCTCCCGGGGGCAATGTCTAACAGAAATGCTGGGACCCGGCCAATAAAGGATGGGTACCCTAGAGCCCACCCAAGGCACCCATTCAATCCTTGTATATATACATTACCTACTGGCGGTTGCCAGTAGGAAGTTATAGTTAGGACCTAAGTTCTCATAGGAAAAGCATTTTTCGTTTCACTAATAACTTTGGAGCAGCTTGACGAATCTTCACGAAATTTTGAAAAATCTTTCCCTTTGTGGATCAGCTGCTATGTTGAAAGTTTCAGGTTGATCCGTCAAGCGGGGGCCGAAAAAAAAGGTGGTCCCATAAAGGGTTTTCCCATGTTATGTCATTGGGGGTTTTCATTTTTTGAACATGACTACAGCCCAAACCACTGAAGGGAACTACACCAAGTTTGGCAGAAAGCTAGATGGTGGTCCAGAAAGTGTGCTTTTGTAATTTTGTGTAAATCCGTTCAGTAGTTTTTGAGGTATTTAAGTTAAAAAATATAGATATCTGGGGACGCGAGTTCTTGCAGTGGAATTGTGGATCCTACTAAAATTTGATTGGCTCCCAGCACTTTAATCAGGAAGTGTTGGCAGTTATCTTGGGACTCGGCTTGAAGCCAAGTCCTACAAAAAAGTTTTCAAAAAGATAAGGGGGCAGGGAAGGAATGCCCTAACCCCCTAGATATGGGGAAGAGGCCCACAGGGACCCCGCTGGGGATTAAAAGCATCTTTTAATTGAATTTTGCTGCAATTGCGGGTGGATCTGTGGATTTGTGGCAAAATTAAAAACAAAAAAGCTGTGCGGGCTCCTGCGTTTCTTTTTCATTAAGCACCCAGGTGGGCCAAATCCCGAGGGCAGTGTTTATAGTAATGCGAGGGTTGCCCATGAGGCATCCCTGCACCCCGGGTCTGACAATTTCCCGGGCAAACATATGAAAAGTGATGCAGGGGCCCGCACTGCCCCCTCATCCCCGGGGACCACCACCTCCCGTGCAAACATATGTAAAGTGATGCGGGGGCCCGCATGGACTCCCACAGCCCCGGGAAGCGACACCTCCCTCGGGCTATTGATTAAAATTGCCTCCCCCGCAGCCCCGGGGGCTGCCACCTCCCTGGGGCTAATAATGTATTAATGCAGGAGAGGGCCCGCTAGGCCCCCTGCAGTCCCAAGGACCACCACCTTCTTGGGGCAATGTCTAACAGAAAATGCGGGGGCACGTGCACCCCACCACAGCCCCGGGGACTGCCACCTCCCCAGGACAAGCACCAATAGAAATGCGGGGCTGCATGCTCCCCCCGCAACCCTGGGGACCACCACCTCCCGGGGGCAATGTCTAACAGAAATGCTGGGGGCCGCATTGTCACTCTGCAGCCTAGGGGACCACAACCTCCCCGGGGCAATTACTAATAGAAATGCGGGGCCGTGTTGCCCCCCCACAGCACCGGGGACCAACACCTCCATGGGGCAATGTCTAATAGAAATGCAGGGAGCCATGCAGCCCCCCCCCCGAAGCACCAGGACCACCACCTTTCCAGGGCAAATTAGAACAAAGGACAGGGGCCATGCGACCCCCCTCCTGGAGCCGTAGATGGTCTTGGACAACACCATACCCCAGGCTCGGCTCCAGCAATGTCCCAGGGTAACCACCCCCCTGGGGCTGAAATTGTCCTGGAAGGGGGGCAGAGCAGCCCACCTTCCATTAATTAATTGAAAAAAGGTGGTCGGGCCCTGGGTCACAGTGTCCCCGGGGCCAAAATCAGCCCATAGGGGGGCCGCACGGCCGCCCCCCCATTTGAAAAAAGGGCATGCAAAATGGCCCAGGACGTCCATGGGGGCCAACTACCCTTCCTGTTACCTCCAGTAAGTCCCACACAGCAGGACTGCCAAGAGATCTTTGGAGGCCATGCCCCCTTTCTCCACCACTCTGCAAACGCACCTTCAGGTGCACTAATGGTTGGGGGATGAAGTCCACTTTATTCCTGAGGGACCTTGGGGGCCAAGAAGCCCTTCTAGTACCTCCTCTAAGTTCTACACACTGGGATTCCTGAGAGCTGGTCGGAGGCCCAGACCCCTTTCTCCATGACTCTGCAAATGCGACTACTACTTTGAAAACCTTAGAAATTCACTGAAAAAAACAAAGGTTACAGAGACGTTATAGTTAGGCTCAGATTTCACTCATACAAAACCAGTAAAATTCAGCAGTTATAGTTAGCTGAGATAGCTATAACTCGCACCCCTGCAATGCACTGCATATGACCTCACATAATAAATCACTCATGACATGGTCAGTGACATCCCTAAGACCCCTGCGGCTCGAGCGACCTCCCCAACCTGCAACCATTGTGGTGCTGGCGGGAGCAATCTCTTTAACTTTCTCTGCCTAGGTGAAAGTAATATTTTTCACTGCTCTCTCCTGGGAGGGAGCAAATTTGTGTTCCCTGCCTGGGATATTGTGGACAGGGCATGCCTGCACTCTCCCAGGAAGTGAACAGTAGTGTCTGAGGGGATGGAGTCCCTGAGAAAATGCAGCTGTATCAGGCCCCATGGGAATGGGGCCCCCTGGGTGAATATATGACTCGGGGAGGGTCACATGCCCCTCCACAAAATTAAAATAATGGCCTGGGGGATGGGGTCCTCGAGGCCTCATAAAGGCTTAAGGAAGGAGGTTGCACACCATACTCCCTTAACATTAAATTCACATTGGCCCCTGAGGATAGGCTCCCTGGGGCCTCATGAAGGCTTGTGGAGAGTGCTGCATGCCCCTTCCCCAATAATGTACTTATCTGCCCTGGGATGGGGTCCCTGAGGCCTCAGGAAGACTAGGGGAGGGGGGCAGCATGCCAACCTCCCCGATTACAAGATTACTGCCACCCCGACTCTGGGGGCTTTTTTTAAAAACCTCTGGAAATCTCAGTTCCGCAGCATCAATTAACAAAAACATTACATTTTTGTCCCAAGGCCTAGGTTGCAGGACTGTCACAGAAACGTTAGCAGGTAGATGTGCCAGTAGTTGACAAGTATGGTAGGGTTCGCTGAGGGCTTCTAAAGAGAGGGAGAACTGTAGCGTATTTGCAGAAATCTGGGAAGGTGGCTCTATTGATTAAGTCGTTCAGTATGGGAGTGAAGGCTGTGCTGATGGGGTCCAGTCATTTGTGGAAGATATGATGGGGGCATGGGTCCGATGGATGTCCCTATTGTATAGATTGCATGGTAGCTGCAGTTTCTTGAATGGTGATGGTGGGTCATGCGGTCAAGGTGGTCTTCCGATTGTCCGTGATAACGGATAAGAGGGCTGCGAGGGTTGATGGGTCTGGTTGGGGCTCAAAGTTGTTGTAGATACTAGTGAGCTGTTGCTAAAGAAGTGAGAAAGCTGGTTGCAGAGGTCCTGTGAGGGAGTGATGCTGGTGGAGTTTGTTGTTGGAGAGGTGAACTCCTTCACAACGGCAAAGATTTCCTTGATGTTGTTGGTGCTGTTCTTTTGGTGAGGGCAGTGCATTTAGTGGCTCTGGTCTGATGGAGGTATCCTCTGAGGGCTGACCTGAAGGTGCTCTTTCCAAGGTCATCTTGGCTGAGTCTCAATCTGCGCTCCAGCGGCTTGCAGAAGCGTTTGGTGAGTTTGAGATCTTCTGTATACCAACTTGCTTAAGGTCAGCTTCCAGTTGCTTTGGTGATCTTGACAGGGGCAAAGCTGTCTGCACACAAGGTATCTATAGAAGGATCACAGATATACATTGTTTTTAGGTAATCCTTACTGTAAGTCCCCAGTTGGGAATAAAAATACTTAGTTCACAAACTATATATAATTTCACTATATATCTGTTCTTTCCTTTTTTGTTTCCTCATATAAAATCATAATATAGAGAAGCCCTGACTCCACCACCAACGTGGTTTTCAATTGCCTTGCATATAGGTAAGTGCAATTCAATTAGTTAGATCAAACATTTATACATTGCTTTAGTGACAATGACTTATCCCGTCCTTGTTACTTTCTTTTCCTTTTATCATAGGTAATTTAATCACCTCTGGTGGTACCAAACATACATTTTGGTCCCATGCATATACCAATCTAGGTATGCTTCTCTCATCTGTTGGGCCCATGGTTTTCTGTTACCTCCTGTGACTACTTGCATTTATTACGAATTTTTGTAAAGACTTGGTACTAAAACTATCTTGGTTTCCAGTTATCTTTCTTTTCTGGTGGGGATGTAGGGTCTTTTTCTGTATCATTTCATTAGGCGAATCACATCTACGTTACTTTTTTCACTATTGTTCTAACCCTCTTCTACACCATCTTCTTTTATGGTTCTTTTAAAAATCTACACAGAGATTAACTTGTTTTTTACTATTGTATGCTATTCAGCAAACTTTTTATTAAAACACATGGTATTCAGACTCAGTGTACACTGTATGTTTGTAATTTTATATATATGTGATTTTTTTTGTCTGTTTAGGAAATTGTGGCTGTCCTGAAGAAGGCGCTTAGCACGCCGAAACGCGCGTAGAGAAATAAAGAACTTGTCTATCATCTAGCCACTATGTTTCAACTAGAAACAAACAGTTTATAATTCTGTCTAAGTCTTTGTATGTTAGAAATTATTTGTACTGTATTGTTCTATATTTGTTTGTATATAAATATATTAATGTGGTTTTTTTTTTATGTTGTTAAGTAAAGTATGTCCCATTAGTTTCACAACCTTTTTTATCATGAACTTATATTAATAAAATGAAGTTTTTAATATAAATGTTTGTGAACACTGAGTCAATGTTCTTATCAATGTGTCTAACAAATGTTAATGTATGACCAGTTAATTGCCTAGGTCTTTTGTTCTCAAATGCACACAAGGTATTCCAGAAGTTGTAGTTGGAGATAGATCTGGTGAAGTTGATGAGGTGTTGTGTTCGGTGGTGTCAGAGCAGTGAGGACGAGGATTCTTTGGAGACGTGTTTCAGTCGCGACAAGTGGATTTGATAGTGACAGTCCTGAGGTGGTAAGGGATGGGTATGTTGAAGTGGACGAGGGCGTGGTCAAACCAGGTGATGGATGTAAGATTGTTCACTGTGAGGTTGCTGAAGCTGGCTAAGAGGGGGTCCATAGTGTCTCTTGTAGAGAGATTCTCCACAGACAGGACTTTTATCCATTTGACCAGAGTAGCAGGGCTTTGGCAGGGCTTTGAGCTTATTCCTAGCTTTGAAGTAAAGGTCAGATTGCAGCTGAAAACAACGAGGAAGGAACCAGGTAGGTCCATAAAATTCCAAGGCTAGCTTATTCAGAATTTCTGATGAGATGTTCCAACTTTTATGAGAAGCCTTTGGTATTTAGGCCAGGAGCCCGCAGGTGAAGAAATTCAAAGCAATATTCAATGTTTGGACATCATCCAAAAAGGCCATGGCCAGCTTTCTCCCACTGTATATTTCGATCTGCCTCATAGACAGCCTAGAAAGAGTACTGTAGTGGCTGAGCAAGGCAGGTTTCTCTTGCAGCCAGCATCCTTCGATTGCAAAGTCTATGTGCAGCTAGACAGGTGAAATATAAGGGGTCATTGTTCTGTGGGAAATATTGCATATTCAAGCATAACAGCTACTTGGAGAAAACTGAGAGAAGGATTGATACACAGACACACACACTGGACAGGTCTCACACTAGCTGGGTGAAAAATAAAGGGATTCCCAGTCTTGGTGGTATAATGACCTTTCAAAAAACAAGCAGTGGCCTCACTCAAGAAAACAAGTAAACTGCCACTAGATAGCAACATCAGAAGAAAGAGGTCAAAGAAGGTATCCTCTTGAGAGCAAATGTTGGGGGGGGGTGCTTTTGGTCATTTCTCCTCTGCTCTAGCGCACACCACACATGTCTCTGAGGAGAATAGGAGTTGCTGTTCTGGTGGCTACTGACCCTGGGACCACTCAAATGCAGTCCATTGATTAAATATAAGATCTACTGAGTCAATACCTTCCTGTGTTGGGACAGAGAGTTATATGATTGATCTGAAAAATAAAAGACAAAACGTACTCTTCAAAACTCTAGACAATCCTCATATACACAAATTAGACATATTTCCAAAGAAGAATATCTGGTATGAGACAGGATATAATCTTGGAACAGGGATGAGCAACTGCTACTTTCCAACTAAGCGTCATTAATTTGTATAAAAGTGTTAATACAAAAATGCACTCATTTTTACTGTTTAACTATGACAAATCATGAATTTCATTGAACTTCAATGGTGAATACATATTTTGCAGGTGCTGCCTTTGGACCTAACATGCATTTGTTGATTTGATATATGTGACTGACAGCTGGCACTCCATTGACTTCCCCTGAACTGCTCTCAAATGAAACTATACCTTTAAATAATCTTGACGATGTACAAGAGACATCTTCCTTCAGAGACTCTTATTCAAGTACTGCAAGATGCATGTAGGTTGGCACTAACTTGTGTTGACACAGGTCAGCTTGGCACAGATACAAAACAACGTTTCAACGCAAAGCATGCCTTCTCTTTTTATAAGGGCTGGAGAAGAAGTCCACTGACAAGCGAGTGTCTAAGCATAGGACATGTGTGAAGCACCCGCCAAAAGTCTGAGCATGCTATTTCAATGATCATGCTTATTAAAAATACCGCAAATAGCAGCCATCTTAAACCCGGCGACCTCAAATCTCCTTTCTCTTCCATGACCCAACCATCCTTCTATATGCTCAGGGATCAAGCCCACTGGCTTCTTCTCACTAAGATTCCTTGTCCCACCTTTTCAACAACAATACTTTGAAACTTCTGCAATGCAGCTCATAAACATGAGCACAGGTAAATTATGTGGCATGGGCTCAAAGGTACAACTTAATTGGTAATCCCTCCAATCAGTAGTAAGCGTTTACTCAAACCTATAACTTCCTGCTATTGAGTCTAGAACCTGTCACTGGGAAGCAGGCAGGTTGGGGGTTGTCTAGTGATCAAACAGTGGCCTAGCTAGACCAATGACCACCCGTGCCACCCCCTGCTTTTGCTGCCCAGCGGCCGTGTGTAACAGCGGGGGGAAGAGAGGGGGTGCTGGCGGTTTCCTCAACTCACAAACAGTCACACCCTGGCAATCAATCTGTGACAAGTCAATTCAAAGAAACTGTGGATCTGGCAATACTTGATTACAGAGTGCTGGGGCTAGAGAGTCAAGCACAACCCGTAGGAACGATGGAAGTGAAAAATGGACCCTCATAGCAATACCGGCCTCTTGAGCAGTTTATTAAAACTGACAGAGGATCACATAGCCTCCTTCACCGACTGGGTCTATCACATTTGTTTACAAATGCTACCCAACTTGGAAGAAGCCTCTTTCTTGGTTCAGTCTGTCAGGGCCGTTCTTTGTCTCTTCTCTATGTCCACTAGGCTCTTACAGGACACCTGCTGATAAAAGCTGTTTATTGCTCCCATCCTTGGGTATATGCAGCCCCTCAAGATGTGTACATGCCAGAGCTATTTATTACAGCCAATTCCACGATGCCTAGCAAACACAAGGAGATGATGGACGGAGCCCTGAAACTTTTCAGACACTCACCCCCAGTCACAGATCTGGGTTGAATCCATCATCGTTCTTTAGCTCACTTCGACACCCCAGTTCAGACACAGCTATATGCAAATCAGTCTTGACCCTTTGACTCATGGGAACAGTCCTGTTAAGAACAAAACAACAATCATGAACATTCTGCGCCATCTTGTCTGATGAAAGTTTCTACGTGCACATAAACTACAGTCATTCTGATTGACCACAGCCATTTTGTACTCTGTTGGTCACCTTCATTTCACCCTGTCCTCTCAGCCTTCTGACTCTCTGACCAAACCTGATATGTGTGCTGGGGGCTATAAACTATCTCCACGACAAACATCAACATCACCTGCTGCCTCAAACTCGTCTTTCCTCTCATCCCTGCACAAACAGGTTACAAACACCAAACAGACTCTTGCAAACATGGTTTATTGCACTGCACACAGCAAGACTTGTTTTAGCCAACAATGGGACCTGTTTTTTATCAACAGAACGGACTCTTAGATCTGGCCGGTCTCACTCGTTTTTAGACCCTGAAGCAAGGTCCAGCTGCAATTAAATTGTCTGTTTTTGACCTGGGCGGGAGGAGAGTTAATGTTGGGCTTGTGTAACCATGTTGATGAAACAATGTCGGGCTTGTGTGACAACCTGCCCGGGGCGGAGACTCCAAGCTTGTAACCATGATAAATGAAACAAATACATTGTGTAAAACCTGTATAAAAGGAAGAGCCAAAACCATTGCCAGCAGAACACCTCACTGAGACATCCCGGTGTCTCAGTTGACGCGATCTCCTCATGAGAAATAAACCTTCTTCTTGTCTTCCAGTTTCCAGCGCCTTGCCTCATTATTTTGATAGCGAACCCAAAGTGAATTAGAGGTGGAACCCTGCACCGGGCAGCATTGAGGGTCTTAGAAGACTCGCTGCCTTTCACAAATTGGCGCCCAAGCGTAGGGGCCCATCAGCGACGCACGGGTCCGGTAGAGAGGTCCTAACGACGGAGTGAACAACTAAACGATTGGGGTATACCTGCCTGAGAAGACCCTTGTCTGGCTGCCGATCGACTGAACTTCACCAGTTCCGAACGGACCTCTCTCGAGTGACCCGCGGTCCTGACTGGGACCTTAAAGGAACGCCGCATTGATTGTTGGAGTGAGAGGACAACCAGGCGCTGGAAGGGGAAGACTAAGAACTGTCCATACGGTCCGGGTAAGGTCGTGAAAAAACGACTTAAATTGATTGGTTGATTGATTGAATAGTTTGATTGAAATACTAGTATTCCTTTTTTGATAGCGAGTTATTTGAGACATTCCCTGCTTGCAAACAACGTAGAATAGGAATATTCTCTCTTTGCAGACAGCGAAGGACAGGTAGTGCAGACTTTTTGTCTAAATTGATTGATTGAGATATTCATTTTGACCGATAAAACCGTCATGCCTGTTTTCTCTAGATTGTTTGATTGTAATTGTTTTGGACCAGACCGTTTGTTAGAGGTCAGTCAGCCGGCACCGCCGGAAGGCACCCCTAACAAGGACATGTATGTAAAGTATGGATTAGCCAGCGTAGCTTATAGCAAACTATGGCATAAATACACTAGGAAGGACCGGGTAAATCAGTGGCCACTGACGGGATCTTTCGATCCCGCTAAAATAGAAACGTTAGAATTAGCTCTCCACAAAAAGAAAGCTAGACCAGCCATGTTTGATAGTTTTGGTTTATGGCGAAAAGAGGCAGCTCAACGAAAGAAAAGAGACGAAGCTAGACAAGATAAAGAAACGCGAAAATCAGCTTACCAAGCCTGTAAAAAGTTAGAAGAAGAACTAAAAGAAAAGGAAATCGATAAAAAGGAACAGGAATCAAAAATATCAGGTCAATGCCCTGTTAGAACGCCCTTAACTCTTTACCCCGAGTTACCAGCAAAACAGGGGGTAGATGATGATTTATTGTTAGGTCCCCCAATGATATACATGCCACCCCCTTACGCCCCTACTCATCCCATAGTACAACGCCAGGACCACCAAAGTATAGCCGGAGATGGCACGATCGCCTCAGTCTCCACCGCCTCTGCTCCCACCGAGTCACCCACACCAAATGCCTCATCAAAGGATACAGTAGTAGAGGTAGGATCAAAAGAAAAGGAGCGCCCAGGGTCCCGCGATTAAGTAAAAATGAGCGAGCAGGCATTGATAAAATAGTTAAAACCCTCATAGATAGGAAAGAAACAGAAGAATACGTAACTGACATATGCGACTCCTATGTTGAAAACCGCAAACGATACTTTATTGTACGTCTCTGTTACCACACCCTTACTGCATATGAAGAGAAGTACCAAGACGTAGGGCCCGAGCGATTAGTGGCTCTCTACAGGAAGGTAGACATCGGAGAAAAGACGACAACAATGTTGCAGAACTATTTTCATCCACACTAGAAGTATTGCGTCACCTCATAGAACAAGGACAAATAGGTAGGGACAGGACAACTAAGGTAGCAGGACCCCCAGTGGAAAAAACAGATAGCATGATGCCAATAAAAGAAGCTGCCCCTTACTGGGTACCTCCTAGAGGACAAGGGACTAATGACGATATAAACCATCAAGACGCTAGAGGAAGGGTGGTCTACAATTGGGTGTATCAACCATGGGACAGACAGGACATTTTGACGTTCCGTAAATCTCTACCGGATTTACGAAAGAACCCCACCGCCTTTTACACCGAGCTAGGTACCGCTCTGGGATCAACAATAATGACACTTGCCGACATAGACTTGTTCTTCGGGTTATGTTTGCCAGCAGATGTGTGGAAACAGATTAGGAAAATAGACCATACCGAACTGCTTGGTCATACCTGGGAACAACTTAACACACTAGATAAACAGCGGAACCCTGGTCAAAAACCGGTTAAAGCAATATTGGACCTCCCTGACAAAATAGTGCAGAAAGTGAAAACGCTGATTCCAGAGAAAAAGATAGACTGGTCCATAGTAACCGCGTGCCGCCAGAAACCACAAGAGGATGTCTCAGAGTATTTCTCCAGATTTGAAACAGTGTTCTCCGATTACAGTGGACAAGACATGTCCACCGCAACCGGACACCACTTATTTGTGCAGAACTATGTCAAAGGACTACTGCCAGATGTATCCCAGAAATTACAAGCCAGCGAAAGTAGTTGGGCAGCATCTAAACCGGCGGCCATTCTCCAAATGGCCCAGTACTATGAGCATCAGAAAAACGAAAATGACAGGGCTACAGAAAGGTAAAAGAAGGACTTGAAGGAAAGGGTAATGGTAGCACAACTCCAGGGGGGCGAATACAGGAAGGGAGCAATATAGGGGAGGATACCAGCAGAATACCCCTAGAGTACAGCCACCTAGTAACAATTCATCGACATCATATGTAGGACGCCAAGACCTAGGACAGGATCAATGTGCATTTTGCAAAGAATATGGACACTGGAAAACCCAATGCCCGTCTTTGTTAGGAGCTGGTAGGGGCAGAGGGGCGAGGGAAATAGCAAGTGGACAGAGAGGAAGAGGACGTGGGAGAGGGTACACGAGTGAAGCAAGCAAGAAAAGGCCAGGAAGAGTGAACACATTTGACCATCCCAAACAGAATCAGTACCAACAGACAGATTATGACAATACATACGACTTTGCATAGGACAGCCAGGGGCAAGGGAGGGATCCAGTTGAGCTCTATGTTGATCAGCAAGGCCCTTATGTTACCGCTGAGGTCCTGGGCACAAAGTCGCCATTTCTGGTAGACACGGGAGCAACACGTAGTGCACTATCCAAACGACTGATTTCAAGGGCACCCTTGTCAGGCTCACATGTGACCTCAATAGGATTTGACGGTACGCCCTCCACCAACCCTTTGTCCCGATAGGATTTGACGGTACGCCCTCCACCAACCCTTTGTCCCGACCGATCTTAGCGACTGACACGACAGTTAACATATACACCGACAGCCAATATGCCTTCAGGGTGGTTCACCATTTTGGAATCTTATGGAAAGAAAGAGGGTTCCTGACTTCACACAGTACACCCATCCTGCATGGAGATTTAGTCTCCGCCTTGACGCAAGCAGTCCTCCTCCCCAAGAAGTTAGCAGTGATAAAATGCCAAGCACATAGGAAAGTGACTGATCTCATTGGACAGGGAAATGCACTAGCAGACGTTACTGCCCGAGCCACGGCAGGAGACAGAACTACGCAGATTACTTGCATAAATTGACAAACGAGCTAACAATTATCCACCAACAGGTGCAGCAAGCCTTGCCTGACTATCCAGGGGCCCGGGACATGAAATAAAGCCAGGCGACCATGTTTGATCTGCAACTTCCAAAGAACGAAGAATCTGGAGCCTAGGTGGACGGGCCCCTGGCAAGTCCTGAGCACCACCCGAACTGCCCTCCGAGTGGAAATAAAATGAAACTGACTGCACGCTCCATTGCAAACGAATCCCTCCAACCCGGGCAACCTGTGAAGGGGTGGAGGTGCAAGAGGAAGTACTCGCAAAAGACCGACCAGCTCTGAGTTGCTACCCACAAGAAGACACCCTCCAACTGTCTGAATTTCCCGACCCCATGGTGCCATCCAAGGAAGGGTACAACCTAAGATCGACGAAAAGGGGGAGCTCCAACAACCAGGCCACTAACTGGGTCAGAGTCTCAGATCGGTAGCACAGCCAAACAACGCTACCAGGAAAAACACCAGACAAAAGTCTGTGGTCCTAACAATTGGTGAGCTCCTCGAAGATGATGGAAGAAACGGAACACCTGCAAAGCCACCGCAAAGACACCAAGACTTTTGAACTGCACAGTACAAAGACAATTGCACTTGTAACTGCATTTCTCACCTGCCTCCTGCTAATGGTCACACTCTGGATCATTGAAGAGAATGCACCTGCATACAGAACATTGTCACCCACCATGCAACCAACCACCAAGAAAGAACACTACCTGGTATCACTACCGCCACATCTCCGAGAACGACGCAAAGAATTCTGGAATAATTCTTTCGTACAGATGCTGCACCAGCACAATCTTGCCACCAATGCCATTAACTGTTGGGTCTGTGGGCTGCTACCACATGCCACTGAACATTCCATCCCTTTCATCCCTTCACCCTTTTCTGTTCATGGATCTTGCCTTGCCTGGATGATGCTCCTACAAGAAAGTTACAAAGACAATGCCACTTCCGATGGGACAATCGCTCAGTTCTACAACGAGTTCTGGCTAAACCAAACAGGAAGAACAGCAGCTCCCTTTTGCCCTCACACCTCCAATACGACATTCCCAATGAATGTCCCCTCCAAAGAACGAGTGGAAATACAAGTGTTCAATAATCCTGTCAGAGCCACATTTTCCTACCTGAAGAAAAGAACTGCTGCAACACTGACTGTGGCCCTATCTGTGGTGAACGTCTCAGGCCTTGTATGCATTGAAGGCCGTGGGACTAAGAATGTGGGTCACAGCACTTGTAACATTGTAAGGACTTTGAACACTGCCAACCCCCAGCGCTTGTTGCATCACCCAATATGTACTTTGTTTGTGGAACCAAAGCCTACACCTGGCTCCCAGGAAACTAGGGGGGCACGTGCTACATCGCCTTTGTTCTACCACCAACCTACACATCCCCTGCAGAGCATCATCAAGAAAAGCGTTCTAAAGACATTAATCAAACAGACTCTGCCTCATCACAGTTCCTCGACGCAGCCTGATAATTCACCTTCTGTTTATGAAGCAATCGAACATCTCCATAGACTATCTCCAGAAATTCATCAAGGATCAGAGACTTGGCCAATTGGAAGTTGGCTTTGGGGCATCTTGAAGGAGTGGGGTTGGAAAATATCAATGATTCTCTTGGTCCCAGTATTGACAATATGTGGTTGTTGTTTGGGTATACACTGTATACCACCTTTGTGTTATCTTTGCATAACTACCTTGCACCCTAAGACTATGGACACTCAGCTAACAAAAATGAGAGTAATGTATGATCAAGAGATACAGGACATTATGGAGATCGAAATAGACTGACAAGCTGGCTAGTTATGTTCAAAGGGGCGACTGTTAAGAACAAAACAACAATCATGAACATTCTGCGCCATCTTGTCTGATGAAAGTTCCTACGTGCACATAAACTACAGTCATTCTGATTGACCACAGCCACTTTGTACTCTGTTGGTCACCTTCATTTCACCCTGTCCTCTCAGCCTTCTGACTCTCTGACCAAACCTGATATGTGTGCTGGGGGCTATAAACTATCTCCACGACAAACATCAACATCACCTGCTGCCTCAAACTCGTCTTTCCTCTCAACCCTGCACAAACAGGTTACAAACACCAAACAGACTCTTGCAAACATGGTTTATTGCACTGCACACAGCAAGACTTGTTTTAGCCAACAATGGGACCTGTTTTTATCAACAGAACGGACTCTTAGATCTGGCCGGTCTCACTCGTTTTTAGACCCTGAAGCAAGGTCCAGCTGCAATTAAATTGTCTGTTTTTGACCTGGGCGGGAGGAGAGTTAATGTTGGGCTTGTGTAACCATGTTGATGAAACAATGTCGGGCTTGTGTGACAACCTGCCCGGGGCGGAGACTCCAAGCTTGTAACCATGATAAATAAAACAAATACATTGTGTAAAACCTGTATAAAAGGAAGAGCCAAAAGCATTGCCAGCAGAACACCTCACTGAGACATCCCGGTGTCTCAGTTGACGCGATCTCCTCATGAGAAATAAACCTTCTTCTTGTCTTCCAGTTTCCAGCGCCTTGCCTCATTATTTTGATAGCGAACCCAAAGTGAATTAGAGGTGGAACCCTGCACCGGGCAGCATTGAGGGTCTTAGAAGACTCGCTGCCTTTCACAGTCCAGCCCGAACTGCCAAGCGTTCTTCCCTGGATCGGAAACAAGCATCCTGGGACTGGTTTCGGGCTAACAGCCCTCATCAGCCAGGCTAGCTTGAATCCAGTGGCAAAGTGAGAAAGGGACCCATGTATGGGCATACCCTGCTAACTTAGGGTGAACATAGCAAACACAAGGAGATGATGGACAGAGCGCTGAAACTTTTCAGACACTCACCCCCAGTCACAGATCTGGGTTGAATCCATCATCGTTCGTTAGCTCACTTCGCCACCCCTGTTCAGACACAGCTATATGCAAATCAGTCTTGTCCCTGTGCCTCATGGGAACAGTCCAGCCCGAACTGCCAAGCCATGCCTTCCCTGGACCGGAAACAAGCATCCTGGGACCGGTTTCGGGCTAACAGCCCTCATCAGCCAGGCTAGCTTAAATCCAGAGGCAAAGTGAGCAAGCGACCCACGTCTGGGCATACCCTGCCAACTTAGGGCGAACATAGCAAACACAAGGAGATGATGGACTGAGCGCTGAAACTTTTCAGACACTCACCCCCAGTCACAGATCTGGGTTGAATCCATCATCGTTCTTTAGCTCACTTCGCCACCCCAGTTCAGACACAGCTATATGCAAATCACTCTTGACCCTGTGCCTCATGGGAACAGTCCAGCCCGAACTGCCAAGCCATTTCTTCCCTGGACCGGAAACAAGCATCCTGGGACCGGTTTTGGGCTAACAGCCCTCATCAGCCAGGCTAGCTTGAATCCAGTGGCAAAGTGAGCAAGGGACCCACGTCTGGGCTTACCCTGCCAACTTAGGGCGAACATAGCAAACAGAAGGAGAAGATGGACGGAGCGCTGAAACTTTTCAGACACTCACCCCCAGTCACAGATCTGGGTTGAATCCATCATCGTTCTTTAGCTCACTGCGCCAACCCAGTTCAGACACAGCTATATGCAAATCAGTCTTGACCCTGTGCCTCATGGGAACAGTCCAGCCCGAACTGCCAAGCCATGTCTTCCCTGGACCGGAAACAAGCATCCTGAGACCGGTTTTGGGCTAACAGCCCTCATCAGCCAGGCTAGCTTGAATCCAGTGGCAAAGTGAGCAAGGGACCCACGTCTGGGCATACCCTGCCAACTTAGGGCAAACATAGCAAACACAAGGAGATGATGGACGGAGCGCTGAAACTTTTCAGAGCCTCACCCCCAGTCACAGAACTGAGTTGAATCCATCATCGTTCTTTAGCTCACTTCGCCACCCCAGTTCAGACACAGCTATATGCAAATCAGTCTTGACCCTGTGCATCATGGGAACAGTCCAGCCCGAACTGCCAAGCCATGTCTTCCCTGGACCGGAAACAAGCAACCTGGGACCGGTTTTGGGCTAACAGCCCTCATCAGCCAGGCTAGCGTGAATCCAGTGGCAAAGTGAGCAAGGGACCCACGTCTGGGCATACCCTGCCAACTTAGGGCGAACATAGCAAACACAAAGAGATGATGGACGGAGCGCTGAAGCTTTTCAGACACTCACACCCCAGTCACAGATCTGGGTTGAATCCATCATCGTTCTTTAGCTCACTTCGCCACCCCAGTTCAGACACAGCTATATGCAAATCAGTCTTGACCCTGTGCCTCATGGGAACAGTCCAGCCCGAACTGCCAAGCCAGGTCTTCCCTGGACCGGAAATAAGCATCCTGGGACCGGTTTCGGGCTAACAGCCCTCATCAGCCAGACTAGCTTGAATCCAGTGGCAAAGTGAGAAAGGGACCCACGTCTGGGCATACCCTGCCAACTTAGGGCAAACATAGCAAACACAAGGAGATGATGGACGGAGCGCTGAAACTTTTCAGACACTCACCCCCAGACACAGATCTGGGTTGAATCCATCATTGTTCTTTAGCTCACTTCGCCACCCCAGTTCAGACACAGCTATATCCAAATCAGTCTTGACCCTGTGCCTCATGGGAACAGTCCAGCCCGAAATGCCAAGCCATGTCTTCCCTGGACCGGAAACAAGCATCCTGGGACTGGTTTCGGGCTAACAGCCCTCATCAGCCTGGCTAGCTTGAATCCAGTGGCAAAGTGAGCAAGGGACCCAAGTCTGGGCATACCCTGCCAACTTAGGGCGAACGTAGCAAACACAAGGAGATGATGGACGGAGGGCTGAAACTTTTCAGACACTCACCCCCACTCACAGATCTGGGTTGAATCCATCATCGTTCTTTAGCTCACTTCGCCACCCCTGTTCAGACACAGCTATATGCAAATCAGTCTTGTCCCTGTGCCTCATGGGAACAGTCCAGCCCGAACTGCCAAGTCATGCCTTCCCTGGACCGGAAACAAGCATCCTGGGACCAGTTTCGGGCTAACAGCCCTCATCAGCCAGGCTAGCTTGAATCCAGTGGCAAAGTGAGCAAGCGACCCTCGTCTGGGCATACCCTGCCAACTTAGGGCGAACATAGCAAACACAAGGAGATGATGGACTGAGCGCTGAAACTTTTCAGACACTCACCCCCAGTCACAGATCTGGGTTGAATCCATCATCGTTCTTTAGCTCACTTCGCCACCCCTGTTCAGACACAGCTATATGCAAATCAGTCTTGACCCTGTGCCTCATGGGAACAGTCCAGCCCGAACTGCCAAGCCATTTCTTCCCTGGACCGGAAACAAGCATTCTGGGACCGGTTTTGGGCTAACAGCCCTCATCAGCCAGGCTAGCTTGAATCCAGTGGCAAAGTGAGCAAGGGACCCACGTCTGGGCTTACCCTGCCAACTTAGGGCGAACATAGCAAACACAAGGAGAAGATGGACGGAGCGCTGAAACTTTTCAGACACTCACCCCCAGTCACAGATCTGGGTTGAATCCATCATCGTTCTTTAGCTCACTGCGCCAACCCAGTTCAGACACAGCTATATGCAAATCAGTCTTGACCCTGTGCCTCATGGGAACAGTCCAGCCCGAACTGCCAAGCCATGTCTTCCCTGGACCAGAAACAAGCATCCTGGGACCGGTTTTGGGCTAACAGCCCTCATCAGCCAGGCTAGCTTGAATCCAGTGGCAAAGTGAGCAAGGGACCCACGTCTGGGCATACCCTGCCAACTTAGGGCAAACATAGCAAACACAAGGAGATGATGGACGGAGCGCTGAAACTTTTCAGACACTCACCCCCAGTCACAGATCTGAGTTGAATCCATCATCGTTCTTTAGCTCACTTCGCCACCCCAGATCAGACTCAGCTATATGCAAATCAGTCTTGACCCTGTGCCTCGTGGGAACAGTCCAGCCCGAACTGCCAAGCCATGTCTTCCCTGGACCGGAAACAAGCAACCTGGGACCGGTTTTGGGCTAACAGCCCTCATCAGCCAGGCTAGCGTGAATTCAGCGGCAAAGTGAGCAAGGGACCCACGTCTGGGCATACCCTGCCAACTTAGGGTGAACATAGCAAACACAAGGAGATGATGGACGGAGCGCTGAAGCTTTTCAGACACTCACACCCCAGTCACAGATCTGGGTTGAATCCATCATTGTTCTTTAGCTCACTTCACCACCCCAGTTCAGACACAGCTATATGCAAATCAGTCTTGACCCTGTGCCTCATGGGAACAGTCCAGCCGGAAATGCCAAGCCATGTCTTCCCTGGACCGGAAACAAGCATCCTGGGACTGGTTTCGGGCTAACAGCCCTCATCAGCCTGGCTAGCTTGAATCCAGTGGCAAAGTGAGCAAGGGACCCAAGTCTGGGCATACCCTGCCAACTTATAGCGAACGTAGCAAACACAAGGAGATGATGGACGGAGCGCTGAAACTTTTCAGACAATCACCCCCAGTCACAGATCTGGGTTAAATCCATCATTGTTCTTTAGCTCACTTCGCCACCCCAGTTCAGACACAGCTATATGCAAATCAGTCTTGACCCTGTGCCTCATGGGAACAGTCCAGCCCGAACTGCCAAGCCATGTCTTCCCTGGACTGGAAACAAGCATCCTGGGACCGGTTTCGGGCTAACAGCCCTCATCAGCCAGGCTAGCTTGAATCCAGTGGCAAAGTGAGCAAGGGACCCACGTCTGGGCATACCCTGCCAACTTAGGGTGAACATAGCAAACACAAGTAGATGATGGACGGAGCGCTGAAACTTTTCAGACACTAACCCCCAGTCACAGATCTGGGTAGAATCCATCATCGTTCTTTAGCTCACTTCGCCACCCCAGTTCAGACACAGCTATATGCAAATCAGTCTTGACCCTGTGCCTCATGGGAACAATCCAGCCCGAACTGCCAAGCCATGTCTTCCCTGGACCAGAAACAAGCATCCTG
This sequence comes from Calotriton arnoldi, assembly GCA_963921515.1. NCBI lineage: Eukaryota > Metazoa > Chordata > Amphibia > Caudata > Salamandridae > Calotriton > Calotriton arnoldi. The sequence goes on along the minus strand of CAWUFW010007868.1, from coordinate 142,719 downwards.
GGACCGGTTTCGGGCTAACAGCCCTCATCAGCCAGGCTAGCTTGAATCCAGTGGCAAAGTGAGCAAGGGACCCACGTCTGGGCATACCCTGCCAACTTAGGGTGAACATAGCAAACACAAGGAGATGATGGACGGAGCACTGAAACTTTTCAGACACTCACCCCCAGTCACAGATCTGGGTTGAATCCATCATCGTTCTTTAGCTCACTTCGCCACCCCAGTTCAGACACAGCTATATGCAAATCAGTCTTGACCCAGTGCCTCATGGGAACAGTCCAGCCCGAACTGCCAAGCCATGTCTTCCCTGGACCGGAAACAAGCATCCTGGGACCGGTTTCGGGCTAACAGCCCTCATCAGCCAGGCTAGCTTGAATCCAGTGGCAAAGTGAGCAAGGGACCCACGTCTGGGCATACCCTGCCAACTTAGGGCGAACATAGCAAACACAAGGAGATGATGGACGGAGCGCTGAAGCTTTTCAGACACTCACCCCGTCACAGATCTGGGTTGAATCCATCATCGTTCTTTAGCTCACTTCGCCAGCCCAGTTCAGACACAGCTATATGCAAATCAGTCTTGACCCTGTGCCTCATGGGAACAGTCCAGCCTGAACTGCCAAGCCATGTCTTCCCTGGACCGGAAACAAGCATCCTGGGACCGGTTTCGGGCTAACAGCCCTCATCAGCCAGGCTAGCTTGAATCCAGTGGCAAAGTGAGCAAGGGACCCACGTCTGGGCATACCCTGCCAACTTAGGGCAAACATAGCAAACACAAGGAGATGATGGACGGAGCGCTGAAACTTTTAAGACACTCACCCCCAGTCACAGATCTGGGTTGAATCCATCATTGTTCTTTAGCTCACTTCGCCACCCCACTTCAGACACAGCTATATGCAAATCAGTCTTGACCCTGTGCCTCATGGAAACAGTCCAGCCCGAACTGCCAAGCCATGTCTTCCCTGGACCGGAAACAAGCATCCTGGGACCGGTTTCGGGCTAACAGCCCTCCTCAGCCAGGCGACCTTGAATCCAGTGGCAAAGTGAGCAAGGGACCCATGTCTGGGCATACCCTGCCAACTTAGGGCAAACATATCAAACACAAGGAGATGATGGACGGAGCGCTGAAACTTTTCAGACACTCACCCCCAGTCACAGATCTAGGTTGAATCCATCATCGTTCTTTAGCTCACTTCGGTTCAGACACAGCTATATGCAAATTAGTCTTGACCCTGTGCCTCATGGGAACAGTCCAGCCCGAACTGCCAAGCCATGTCTTCCCTGGACCGGAAACAAGCATCTTGGGACCGGTTTCGGGCTAACAGCCCTCATCAGCCAGGCTAGCTTGAATCCAGTGGCAAAGTGAGCAAGGGACCCACGTGTGGGCATACCCTTCCAACTTAGGGCGAACATAGCAAACACAAGAAGATGATGGACGGAGCGCTGAAACTTTTCAGACACTCACCCCCAGTCACAGATCTGGGTTAAATCCATCATTGTTCTTTAGCTCACGTCGCCACCCCAGTTCAGGCACAGCTATATGCAAATCAGTCTTGACCCTGTGCCTCATGGGAACAGTCCAGCCCGAACTGCCCAGCCATGTCTCCCTGGACCAGAAACAAGTATCCTGGGACCGGTTTCGGGCTAACAGCCCTCATCAGCCAGGCTAGCTTGAATCCAGTGGCAAAGTGAGCAAGGGACCCACGTCTGGGCATACCCTGCCAACTTAGGGTGAACATAGCAAACACAAGGAGATGATGGACGGAGCACTGAAACTTTTCAGACACTAACCTCCAGTCACAGATCTGGGTTGAATCCATCATCGTTCTTTAGCTCACTTCGCCACCCCAGTTCAGACACAGCTATATGCAAATCAGTCCTGAACCTGTGCCTCATGGGAACAGTCCAGTCCGAACTGCCAAGCCATGTCTTCCCTGGACCGGAAACAAGCATCCTGGGACCGGTTTCGGGCTAACAGCCCTCATCAGCCAGGCTAGCTTGAATCTAGTGGCAAAGTGAGCAAGGGACCCACGGCTGGGCATACCCTGCCAACTTAGGGCAAACATAGCAAATACAAGGAGATGATGGACGGAGCGCTGAAGCTTTTCAGACACTCACCCCGTCACAGGTCTGGGTTGAATTCATCATCGTTCTTTAGCTCACTTCGCCACCCCAGTTCAGACACAGCTATATCCAAATCAGTCTTGACCCTGTGCCTCATGGAAACAGTCCAGACCGAACTGCCAAGCCATGTCTTCCCTGGACCGGAAACAAGCATCCTGGGACCGGTTTCAGGCTAACAGCCCTCATCAGCCAGGCTCCCTTGAATCCAGTGGCAAAGTGAGCAAGGGACCCATGTCTGGGCATACCCTGCCAACTTAGGGCAAACATAGCAAACACAAGGAGATGATGGACGGAGCGATGAAACTTTTCAGACACTCACCCCCAGTCACAGATCTAGGTTGAATCCATCATCGTTCTTTAGCTCACTTCGCCACCCCAGTTCAGACACAGCTATATGCAAATTAGTGTTGACCCTGTGCCTCATGGGAACAGTCCAGCCCGAACTGCCAAGCCATGTCTTCCCTGGATCGGAAACAAGCATCCTGGGACCGGTTTCGGGCTAACAGCCCTCATCAGCCAGGCTAGCTTGAATCCAGTGGCAAAGTGAGCAAGGGACCCAAGTCTGGGCATAGCCTGCCAACTTAGGGCGAACATAGGAAACACAAGGAGATAATGGACGGAGCGCTGAAACTTTTCAGACACTCACCCCCAGTCACAGATCTGGGTTGAATCCATCATCGTTCTTTAGCTCACTTCGCCACCCCTGTTCAGACACAGCTATATGCAAATCAGTCTTGACCCTGTGCCTCATGGGAACAGTCCAGCCCGAACTGCAAAGCCATGTCTTTCCTGGACCAGAAACAAGCATCCTGGGACCGGTTTCGGGCTAACAGCCCTCCTCAGCCAGGCTAGCTTGAATCCAGTGGCAAAGTGAGCAAGGGACCCACGTCTGGGCATACCCTGCCAACTGAGGGCGAACATAGCAAACACAAGGAAATGATGGACGAAGCGCTGAAACTTTTCAGACACTCACCCCCAGTCACAGATCTGGGTTTAATCCATCATCGTTCTTTAGCTCACTTCGCTACCCTAGTTCAGACACAGTTATATGCAAATCAGTCTTGACCCTGTGCCTCATGGGAACAGTCCAGCCCGAACTGCCAAGCCATGTTTTCCCTGGACCGGAAACAAGCATCCTGGGACAGGTTTCGGGCTAACAGCCCTCATCAGCCAGGCTAGCTTGAATCCAGTGGCAATGTGAGCAAGGGACCCACGTCTGGGCATACCCTGCCAACTTATAGTGAACATAGCAAACACAAGGAGATGATGTACGGAGCACTGAAACTTTTCAGACACTCACCCCCAGTCACAGATCTGGGTTGAATCCATCATCGTTCTTTAGCTCACTTCGCCACCCCAGTTCAGACACAGCTATATGCAAATCAGTCTTGACCCCGTGCCTCATGGGAACAGTCCAGCCCAAACTGCCAAGCCATGTCTTCCCTGGACCGGAAACAAGCATCCTGGGACCGGTTTTGGGCTAACAGCCCTCATCAGCCAGGCTAGCTTGAATCCAGTGGCAAAGGGAGTAAGGGACCCACGTCTGGGCATACCCTGCCAACTTAGGGCGAACATAGCAAACACAAGGAGATGATGGACGGAGCGCTGAAACTTTTCAGACACTCACCCCCAGTCACAGATCTGAGTTGAATCCATCATCGTTCTTTAGCTCACTTCGCCACCCCAGTTCAGACACAGCTATATGCAAATCAGTCTTGACCCTGTGCCTCATGGGACCAGTCCAGCCCGAACTGCCAAGCCATATCTTCCCTGGACCGGAAACAAGCATACTGGGACCAGTTTCCGGCTAACAGCCCTCATCAGCCAGGCTAGCTTGAATCCAGTGGCAAAGTGAGCAGGGGACCCACGTCTGCGCATACCCTGCCAACTTAGGGCGAACATAGCAAACACAAGGAGATGATGGACGGAGCGCTGAAACTTTTCAGTCACTCACCCCCAGTCACAGATCTGGGTTGAATCCATCATCGTTTTTTAGCTCACTTCGCCACCCCAGTTCAGACACAGCTACATGCAAATCAGTCTTGACCCTGTGCCTCATGGGAACAGTCCAGCCCGAACTGCCAAGCCATGTCTTCCCTGGACCGGAAACAAGCATCCTGGGACCGGTTTCGGGCTAACAGCCCTCATCAGCCAGGCTAGCTTGAATCCAGTGGCAAAGTGAGCAAGGGACCCACGTCTGGGCATACCCTGCCAACCTAACTCAAGATTTGTACATGCCAGAGCTATTTATTACAGCCAATTCCACGATGCCAGCTTATCAGTGCTACTTATGGCAAACAAACCAGCTCCTTGAGCTTTCCTTGAAGACCGCCTCCTATCCCAACTGGTTATCCTATCCAATGCACCTTCATTACATCGACCTGTGAGTATTGTTTCTCACAACCACCTCAGACTTGAATAATTCACCACGGGTAATCCCAGGGAACGAGTCGGGGGTACATGCGGGTGGACGGCATCCACCCACTTTTTTCACAGGGTGGACGCGGTCCACCCTGCCAAGAAGTTGGGCCCCACTTAAAAAGATGCTGAATTCGTCCCTGTGTAATTTCCATACACCGGGACACTTTCAGCAGCGCCTGCACGTTGTTATCTGCTTTTGATCCGCAACAACGTGCAGGCGGGGACAGGATGGGGCTCTCTTATTTCTGACTCCTGCTGGGGCCATAACAAAGGCCGAATCTGAGGGGTCATCAGGCCTCCTTTTGTTCGAGTCTCCTGGCTGGCAGCAGTCCGGAGCCTCACACCTAGAAGCAAATGCAGCAGAGGGGAAACAAAGGCTCACATCTTGTTAGCACTTCACACATACTTAAGAGAGGCAGCTTTTCACTTTGTTCAGGCTCTGTTTAGGAGAAATGCATGCACTGTAAGAACTTCAGATGTGTTGATCTTTCCCAGTATTTGCACAAAATAAATAGCATTTATATAGCACTTACTACCCCTGAGAAGGCGTTGTAATAATTTAAATATCACTATTTTTTCTTTTAAAGCACTATGGCTAGGCGAAGCTTTACGCTGACAAAAGGCAACATTGTTTTATGTGTAGCGTACAAAAGTGTGAATCTTCTGCCTAAATCAGGAGGGTTTGCAAGTATACTCGAAATGTGCTCAAATGTACTCATGATACACCTGCTAAACATATATGTGAGGGCTTAAGATCTGATGTCACTACTTGTGATGCCACTTCCTGTGATGTCATGCGCTGTGATGTCACGCGCCTCACGCGCCGCGATGTCACACGCTGTGATGCCACTTGCATACTGATTAACTAGGTTAGTCCCCCCACTTCTTTTTTTAGGACTTGTGCCCTGGGTAATCCCATAACTTGTGCGCCTGCTGCGACACAAGGCAGTGCATTCGAGATGCGCCTTCCTCCACTGCTTTTATCCCTTCCCGCCTCCCTCCTGCCTCCATCTCTAGGCTGATCCCTTTCGTAGCCTTGCATGTGTCTGGAAATCCGCATCCCTGGCCTACGATTAAGGGGACACTTGCTTTCTCACCAGTCACAATATCAAATCTTTATTAAACTCTGGTTCAACATCTGCAAGCCTCCGGGAAAATCCGGGCCGGGCCGCCATCGCTGGCGGGCGCAGAGGCAGCGAGAAAAAGGAAGTCATCCAATTAGCGACAGCAATATGCAGACAGCGGGATAAGTACAAAGGTCAGCAACCCCGCTCAAAAATCCGAAGCTATGCTTTTATAAATTACTTTCCTGCTTCAAATACAGCTTGATTCCTGGGCCAAGGGAAGGGAAATTGCTATTTCCCGCGTCTTACATCCAGTCGTATGAGGTTAATTCTTCTCCCCATTTCAGGAGGATTTGCAGGGATTTGAGGTTTATCTGTAACAAATTATATGTATTTTCCTCCATTGTGCAGCTATGAGGAGAGAATGGGAAAAGCAGAAGCTGAAAGGAAAGTAGAGAAAAGGACCTGTCAAGAAAAAAGTGGGAATTAGTGCTTGTTTTATAAGGGGGGTCAGTTGTTATGTACAGTTCCACCTTCTGCGAACACAAGTCTTGAAAAGGAATCCAGGGATAGGGAAGGCCATTCGACGCTCATGGTGAATATTAACAGTGAATTGATGAGGGCTCAATGGGGCAGTCCCTTTGGACACCAAACCGCTGCCCTCTGTCTCCTATATCGCTCCTGTCCACCAGTGCTCTGGTTGGATGCAGGGCCTAATAGTTCCCCCTCTTAGTTCAACATTTGAACAGATCCGAGGGTTTCTGAAGTACAACCCTAGCCGCCGTGCACTTTGCAAGTAGGTATCAGTCTATCTTCTAGGTGGTCAGTGTCCTCTGAAAACCATCCATCCAAGTGTGTTGCTTGTTACCAGTTTCAGTAGAGAGGCCCTAATGGGATGGGCATGAAGGAAAAGCTACTTCTCTGGGCACCTATATTTAATAACAGCTATTGATAGGTAGGCATGGGTCATCTTCTGCAAGAATGTCCCTTTCATCCTTGCACATATATCTGATACATAAATAAGGTACAATATGTTTTTCTTGGTCATATATTAGCATCGATGGTTAATGGTGACATCATGAACCACGATATTGAATGGTGAGTGTTTGCAGTTATTGTACAATGCACAGGATTATCCACTGCCCTAAAGAGGGGTCCAGATGCAGACCGGAATATATTGGTTTGAGCAAGGGCAACCTCTCCCATATAAAACCATGTCTTCACTGTATTAATTTAAATATGGCTGTCATGCCTGTGGCACTAATGAAAGTGTGCACAATTTGATCTGAGCGATTCATTATTACAGGTCTTTGTAGAATTGTGCGGATCATGTAAAGTTAAAGTTTCAATCCGAGCGAAAGAGCGGGAAAAGATTGTTTAGAATAATCACTAAGACTTATGTCCATTCCATAATGCATTGAAATCATACATAAGCCCCCGTCCGCATTTACAGGGCATAATGGTTTTTCCATGAAGGGTTCTGTAGCATCTCCAAAAAAGAATGTTTCAGGGGCTGCTTTACCAGGCACGTAATCCCTGGCACATCTGCGCTCGGGCACGTTGGCTCGATTTTGACAGGAGTTGTGAGTCCTCTCATGAAGGCCCAAACTCTCTTTGCATCACCATTTGGGAGCTCTAAATGTCTTTTTGAAAGTTTTGCCTTATCAGGGGTCTAAAGGAGGACAGGCGATGCTACGTAAAACGTACATCATTTTCTAGGTGACAAGCATTCTGCTTTCCTTCCTCAAACAATCAGTGAAGTAGCATTTGTTGGATGGAGGTAATCAGCGCAGGGGGATCCAGGTACTGTGCTGCAGGTATCAGATGAGGAGCCAGGTCTTGAGTCCCTTCCTGAAGTGGTTCAGTGAGGGTGTAGTGTGGAGGTGGAGGGTGAGGTTGTTCCAAGCTTTGGAGGCAAGGTCGAAGAAGGAGCGTCCTGCAGAGCAGCTGCAGCCGATCCGTGGTGTCTGAGCGAGGGCAAGGTGTGTGGAGCGGAGGTTTCTGGTCCATTGGTAGAATATCAGGCTCTGGTTCATGTAGGCTGGTCCTTGGTTGTGGAGGGCTTTGAAGGCATGGGTCGGGAGATTGAACTGGCACCTCTTCTGTTCGAGGAGCCCGTGTATGTCTTTTAGATGCTGGGTGATGTGTGTCCTCTTGGGCAGGTTGATGATCAATCTGGCTGCTGCGTTCTGGGCATTCTGGAGTCTTTGCATGAGTTCAGTGGTGGTGCCGGCATAGAGTGCATTGCTGTAGTCGAGCCGGCTGGTGATGAGGGCTTGCGTCACAGTTTTCCCTGTGTTGATGGGGCGCCATCTGAAGATTTTGTGGAGCATTCAGATCGTGTGGAAGCAGGCTAAGGTGATGGAGTTGACCTGACTTTTCATGGAGAGTACTCTGTCCAGGCTGAGGTTGCGGGTGTGGTCTTTCAGAGAGGGGGTAGGTCCGAGTTCTGTTGGCCACCAGGAGTCGTTCCAAAGGGCGGTGTGTCTGCCCAAGATCAGAACTCCCGTTTTTTCTGTGTTGAGTTTCTGGCAGTTGTCTTACATTCTTGTTGCCACGTTCTTCATGCAATTGTGGAAGTTGGTCTTCGACAAGGTGGGGTTTGCTGAGAGGGAGAAGACAAGCTGTGTGTCATTGACATAGTAGATGATGTTGATGTTATGCGATCTGACGATGTATGTGAGTGGTGTCATATAGATGTTGAAGAGGGTAGGACAAAGGGATGAGACTTAGGGTACTCTGCAGATGGTGTGCTTGGGTTGCGAGGTGAAGGGAGGGAGGCGGACTCTCTGGGTGTGTCCCGTGAGGAAGAATGCCGCCCATCTGAGTGCATAGTCTGTGATTCCAATCTGGCATTGTCGATCAATGAGTGTGTGGTGGTAGACAGTGTTGAAGGCTGCAGAGAGGTCCAGGAGGATGAGGGCGGCTGATTATCCTCTGTCAAGTAGGGCTCAGATGTTATCTGGTGCTGTGATCAGGGATATCTTGGTGCTGTGGTTGGCTCTGAAGCCCAATTGGGATGGGTCCATCAGTTTGTTTCTCTCCATATGGTCAGTGAGTTGGAGGTTGATGGCTTTCTACAGGACTTGGCAGGGGACGGGAGGAGGGAGATGTAACAGTAGTTCTGGAGCTCTCTGGGGTCTGCTAAAGGTTTCTTGGGGTGAGGTCTAACCTCTGCATGTTTGCATGCATCAGGATATGTGAGTGTAGTTATGGAGGCGTTAAAGATGGTTGTGAGCTAGTGGCTGATTTCATTGCTTCCAAGGTTGAGTTGTTGATGGGGGATGGGTCGGTGGGTACTCCTGAGTGGATGGAGTTCATCAGGGTGGTAGTTGACAGTGTGCTAAGTTGTTTCCGTGCAGTGAGCAGGCGGTTCATGGTTGTGTTAGATGGGTTGCTGAAGAGGTTGGAGGGCTGGGGTGTCGAAGTTTCTGTCGATGTCTGCTATCCTGTTGTGGAAGTGGTCAGCAAGGGTGTTGCAGAGTTCCTGTGAGGAAGGGATTGAGTTTTCTGTGGCTGACCAGCAGGTGAACTCTCTGATGATGGTGATGATGGAGAAGAGTTCCTTGGCTTGGTGTCCACTGGTCTCCATCTGGTGTGTCAGGGCCTCCCTTTTTGCGGATTTGAGCTGGTGGTGTTAGTTATTGAGGGCTGATTTGTAGATGGCTCGTCGGTGTCATTCCTGCTGGTTCACCATCTTCTTTCCAGTCGTTTACACCTGCATTTTGATGCGCTGAGTTTCTGGTGTGTACCAGCTGGCTTGTTTGGTGTGTCTGTACAATTTGGTGGGGCAACTTGGTGATCCAGGCATTGAAATTCTCTACTGTCTGGTCCAAGCTGGTGGTGATATTGGTACAGTTCCACCCGTGTTTCTTCTGTAATGAGAACCATCAATTCTTTCATTTGTAAGGGGAACACCACCTTGCAAGATTAAGCACTCCCCAATTTTAGTGCCATTTGTTGATCAAATCAGATGGAGCATTGGGTTTTTGTTGGGCCCTTCTCCAATATGCTCCATCCGTACTATCAAGCATCGAAGGCCATGTTACATTTTTTTTTTTATAAATCTGCACTTTTGGCCGATTTTTCCACTTGATTTGGCCATACGGTTTGTATAAAAGTGGCCCCATTTTCAAATGTTTTTCCGATTCCATGATGTTGGATATGCTGTACCACGGGAGCATGCCAGCACCACTACTTCTCACCCAAGAGCTCCCTTGTATTGAACACAGTGGTGCCTGGGTGCTGCAGCACTCCCAAAATAACCATTTCAGATGATGAATGAGCAAGGCAGGTGCCTTTCATTTTGTTTTTATCTTGTCATATTTTCTGTACTTTCAAAGACAAAGGTCACTAGTCAGGCTATGTCTTCTGATAAATAACTGATTATTCTTTTAAAAGGGATTTTGGTGTTTGTTTCCTTCACTAACTGCAAATTTAGAGGATTTTGTAAAGTGACAATTATAATCAGGTACAGTGAGTGTGAAAGGAAAGCCTGTCAAATGTCATTTTTTCTAACACACAGCTACATGTAAAATGCCTGTAAAGGCACTACAGTGGGGAGGAGGGAAAGGGGAATAAGGGTAAAGTTGTATACAGTACTTGAGCCTGTGGCTGCCGGTGGGGCCAGTGGAGCTCATTTTTGGGGACAGGAACTTATTTTTCTGAAACAGACATTTGACAAGAGAGGGAAAAACAAGCAAAGTGGAAAGATGGAAAAGACAAAGATGGAAAGACTGTCAGAAAAGGAGAAAGCAGGAACCAGCATGAGTGAGATAAATGGGCAGGGGTGCCTGGTAATGGAGTAAAGAGATTTGAGGTGGATTCAAGACTATGATGCCTTGGTATTTGGTGACATTTAATTTCATCGATTGTGGGCTTCTGAGAAGAGCTTTGGGCACCAGCAGTCATTCTTTTGCAAAATTAAGAACTAGCTATACAGTATTTTTGCATTTTTTTCAAAAACAAACTTTGAGAAAACGAATGCTGTGTTACAATTCAAATAAGTTATCTTCATCTTTAGCAATTTATCTCATCTTTCAATACCTCACAGTTTCATAATCTCCAAATCTGGTCTGCAAAAGGTTGTATATCCAGGATATCAAGTAGATAAATATTGTGATACAGAAATATTGTGTCCTAAAATAATGTAAAGGTAAGTATTTATAAGTAAATACAAATGAACTATTCTTACCCCCATATCCAGGCACTTTGAAGATATATGTTGGAAAAGATAGATATTTGTATAGTACATCTTTGCTTACCTATATATTTACCTTTATGATATTTTGGTACTCGATATTTTGCCCACAATAGTTTTGTATTATTCTGTTTTGTTCAGGATATTCTGTAGTATGCCCCGTAGAACTTGCCTAGCTCAGGTGGTACAGGATAACCATATTGGCATAATCTCCTGAAGCACACCAAGATCCTGGAACCACAGGCTGATTCCAATCCAGCACACGGTACTGCTCAGATGAAATTGTGAGCAGTACTATTTCTGGATATTGTTCTTTTCTTTGGTTATTTATTTTGGAATTATTTTTCTACATGGACATATTGTAGGCCAAAGGCTTGTGATTTTATTCCGCTAAAGACAAACCCACTTATATAGTGTTTTTGTCAATGCCATTATGGTTATTGCTTTTAGGGTCCAGTTTAGAGAAGTTACATTTGTATTCCAATAATCCTCATTATGGGAAACATAATTTGAGGCAATTTTAGATACAAATAATTCAAATTTATCAGTCAGTTATTACTTTAAATTGTACCAATTCTGTGTCACAAATTAATTTCAGGAACTGACCCCCAGCTCCAGCACAGCTGAAGTCCTTTTCATTCATGCAGACTAGGGGTGGGCCATTTGGTTGCCATTTGTAATCTTCACACTGGTAAATTATGTAAATCCATTAGCTAGAAGTTCAGACAGCCAATCAGTATGTGTGAAGTCTCTGACAAATCTTCTATGACGCTACACTACAACTCCTTTGAACACTCAATTTGAAGACCACCCTAGTACCAGTCGCCTGGACACATCGCCTATGCTACCTACAGATACATATGAGACTTATGCCAATCACAATTTGTTGTACTGCAAGTTCTTCCTTGATTGCAGCGCTTCAACGTGATAGCAACTATATCCATCACTAGCTTGTACCATCTAGCTACTAGAAGATTTTCCATTCACATGTAAATGAAACTGGGATCTATTTTAAAGTAATGACCGTCAAGAAGCAATTTACCTAAAGATGCGTATACCCCACACTCAATAATGAGTGGTTGCAAGGAGGAGAATACAAGATAAACTGGCTCAAAATCAAGTCCCATGACCTTATGACGTGCCTCAATGCCTAAAACCAGCCATGCCTCTTCCACTTTCTTCAATGCAACTACCCCCCTGCACTTCCTGTGTAAAAAGAAAAAGGAAATACTTGGGTTTTGTCTCAATGATGACTCAATATGAACATTACATCAAAATGTTAACTGAGGCACACTTCGATCATTGGTGAAGGGCTGTTCAGTTTCCTTACACACGCAAATGGTGTGAGGTGTCTCCTTAAGGGTGCCCCACATAGGACCTCATGGCAATCTGACGGTACTTGTTTGAAGTTGGAGAATTATTTCGCAGTAGATGAGCCAGGCACCAAACTCTTCTTGACATCAGGAAGAGGAAAAAACCTGCCCAGAATCCAGTTTAAGAATCCAAGTGGAATCCAGTTGCAAAAGACAAAGAGATCAGGGATTAAAATATAGCACAAGCTCCTTGAAAACCAGAGAACAAATGTGTTGCAACACATCTTCCTCTCATGATTGCCTGTCTAATATATGATTTAAACAGGAACTGTCATCACAGGAAAGAGTCATGCTTCATTTTCGATTATGGACCTCCAATACTTTCCTTTGGGGAATCTAATAGGGGTTGGCGGAATTGGCGGAGTTCCATTCTTAGGAATTCCATGGAATGACATCTAAATTTCATGGAATTCCACAGAATTCCACGAGGTGGCACAGTGGGCAATGCAGTGTACAGTGCACACCCCTCTGTGCCCTTACATTAGTTTGTGAGAGCACTGAGGAGTATGCATTGCAGTGCAGTGCAGTGCAGTGCAGTGCATACCCTCGGATCCTTTACATAATTATGTATGGGCACCGAGGAGTATGCACTTCAGTACTCCATTACTCCAAGATTTCACAAAATCGTTAAAGACTACAATAATCAAATCCACGCCAGTCCATACTTCCGCACACCCATCATTTGCAGATGACAGAAATGCAAATGTTACAAGGGCTCCACAGATTTTCCTTTCAATAAAACCTTAAAATAGTCAATTAAAACAACGGCCCTCGTAAATGTGGGAATAAATATGCAGACGTTGCTCCTTGATTTGGTCTGCCTTATGCGATGGGCCTACTGTATGGGGAAGGCCAGTTCCAGCTTCTTTGTAACTCCAATCCTCTCCCGACTTGCAGCGTCATATTGCACCCTCCCTGGTCATGGCCCGGCTAACGGTGCATATCTTTATCAGAATGGGGAGAAATGTGACTCTCCCGAGCGTGCTGTAGCCTTCCAATTGGCGCACCTGCTCCCGCGATCAATTTCCAAGTAACTCTCACCATCACTATCAGCTGTCACTCACGCCGCTCCGCATCACTGTCTCTCAGCGCGCGCTCTGTGACGGATCGTGTTGGGAGAAAGCTGCTCAGCTCATCAAGAAGCACCGACATCCTAACAGGCCTATCACATGTCTGACACGTCCTACGGGAGACGTAAATGTCATTTGTAACATACGTTCATGTATCAGTGTCCCACTTAGCGGTACTCATCACTTAAAAATGATGGGTCCTAATGGTGATCTCTGCGTTTAATGGGGTATCCTCGGCTCTTCCCCTCCCCGAAGAACGTGTTCTACCAAATAGCGCCAGCTTTTATTTTATTTTTATTTTTTTTAAGAAAGGATGCTGTGCTTTGTTGGAAGAGGGGGGAATTTACAGCGCTGCACCACCAGCTGAATTTTAAATGGAAGAGCTAAACTGGAAATTGACATGAAACTGGTTTTATTTCTGCGCCTCCCTGCTCGTATAACCATGAAAAGAGCGCACTTTGAAAGTAACAGGCATAGAGATGATACTAAACAAATATATTTTCGATGTATTATTTATCGAGGTACTGCGAGGCGCAACTAATCTTTCAGAGCAGTTTCAAAGGCGGCGGACAGATGGATATATGCGTTTCGACTCGCTTCTTGCAGCAAGCCGTGGGTGGTCATATTCGGCGTTTAGTTACACATGAAATTATTATCAAAGCATTATTTAGAGGGCAATCGTCCCTGGCCCCCAGCCGGAGGAGCAGCGCAGCTCTTTGAACTAGACGCAGTTTTATGAAGAGGAAAATCATGTATCTGGGTTCAGAGCTAGGACTGCGAATCCTGCCACCCAGGTGCCACATGCCAAGAAGTCCTGGGACAGTAAAATAATACCGTAGATGCCGATACTCTGAAGTCTGGGTATTCCACCAATATGTCCAGTACAACATACTGTGGAGCCACATTATTGAGACCAAAATATTGAGAAAAAATATCATAAAGGTAAGAATATATAGGTAAGTATGGGTGTACTATGCATAACTTCACATACAAGTACCTTGATGAGATATGTATTTCAATATATGTAGATGCAGCATTAACATTAGCAAATTTATACTCAGGGCTACTGGAATTATGCGGTGGGGTAAATTATGCGGAAGGAATGAGTAAATTATGCGCCAAGAAAAGGCAAACTATGCGGCCTAATGCAGCACATTTTGTGACAATATAACTTCATTATTTTGTCATTTTAACACTTGTTAACACTGTCTGGACAGTAGTTGCACCACATTAGTACCAGTTTAACGGCCAAATATAGCAATAAGCAACAGAAACATGACCAGCCAATGTTTGCGAAGGGCTTTCCACTATGCGGCAACATGGGTCACTGCATTTTTTTGTAACCGTTAAACCTTTTGAGCTAGAAACATTTTTTTTATTTAGTCTGCAGATTATGCAGCAGGTGATGGATTATGTGGCAAGTGCGGCAAAGCTTTAATTCTGTGAAAAATGTTGTGGCCGCGCAATGACATAATTCCAGTGGCCCTGTCTATACTTACCTATACGCACTTACCTTCACAATATTTTGGGCCATGTTATAAAGCACGCAATATTCTTGTTCCATGATATATTGTACTGATATTCTGACATACACCCAAAGTCTGTTGACTGCTGAGTGCTCTGTTGGGGAAGCTCAATATGCTCGCGATCAAGTTTCCTTTGGAGCCCGGGAGTTCCTATGGATAGCAGATAGAAGGGCAAACCCTGATACAGGCCACACTATACCCTGATCCAGCATTTCACAGGAAACAATGACGCTTGATAAGGTAACATTTTTGTTGCACCTGTAAAATCATGCGAAATTACTGTATTTCTCATTATACAGAATTTCATGAGACTTTATGGGTGTAACGTTTTGCAGAATTATCTCTCTGGGGACACCGGTATAAGCAGAAGATGGCTCGCGGGAAACATATTTACATCAAGCCAGTGTCCTGCAGTTATTTTGTGTGACTTTGATGGCAGTTATGCCTTCATACTCAATTTACAATGCCCATGTAAGTTATTGTCAAGTTAATTTTGGAAAATGTCACATAATTTCAAATTTTTGTGAAATTTCATAAATTCTGCACACAAAAAAACTTCCATTTTGCAGCCTCCTGAGTTTGCAGGTGCAGAAGTAACAGGGACATGACATGTAACCATCCCAGCGTCAGTTACCACCTGAAGATGTTGATGTTCTCTAACTGCTTCTCCTGCAAACTTTATTATCATAAGGTCATGGTATTCATGTTGCAAGTGGCAAGAAACCTGTAGGGACAATGGCCCACCAAACGAGTGGCCTCTTAAAATCCTTCTTATTCGCCCCCTTTACCATTACCGTTCCCAGGTGTCCGGGTACTTTCAGTGCTGTGGAAACAATGTGGTTTGCATGTTTTTGTGGAATACCATGCAGGAATCAATGCTTCTGCATGTTTCAGCCGCAGTTTCACGAGGAGCTTTTTCAGGTGCCTCCTGTAGCCCAAATGTCCATTTGAAGAAAGAAAAACCTTATAAGTCCGAGGGCCGATGACTGACACTAACGGGTCCATTGGACTTTATGGGCTACCTGTTAAGAGGGCCTATAAGTGATTTATAAAAAAATTGTTTTAAATCTTCTAATGGTTATAAGTGTCAATCGTCATACTCAGAGTCACACTCTCATAGTCTCCATATACATAGGGTTAAGAGCAATCTAGGAATTGAAGGGGGAAATCCCTGTAGTTACCAGACACTTAATGACAACAATAAATTGCAGGATCGAGGGTTATACAATGCACTGGCATCACAGTAAATCATGAGACACTGATCCACAACCTGAGAATTTCCATGCACTGGAAAAGCCCATCAGATCTAAAGGATTGAGGTCCAGAACCCGGGAATCCGAAATAAAAACGTATCGTTGAAAATCTTAAGAATCAGAGTCCGACCATGAGATTTTCCTAATATAAAGGTATCACAGAGTATCCTTGTAGTTTTGGAACTACATTCCCCGAGTCAGAAGGGACCTTGATAGTTTGGACTGCAATGAACCCATGCACCAGGCCTGAAAGACACATTTTATCCTAACTACCTGG
This sequence comes from Calotriton arnoldi, assembly GCA_963921515.1. NCBI lineage: Eukaryota > Metazoa > Chordata > Amphibia > Caudata > Salamandridae > Calotriton > Calotriton arnoldi. Next base: position 126,417 of record CAWUFW010007868.1, on the reverse strand, counting down.
CCCTGAAAACACTACGGGTAACAATGAGTAACAATGACTTGTTTTTATGTAGCTCTTCCCTACGCACTTCTGAAGTTTCTGTGCACTATTAACAACAGGTTTTACTGTTGTCTAATTTAATAGGACACAATTTACTGACCTTAAAAGGATAGAAAGGGGAGTTGAACTTAGAGAGATTGATAGTCATGACCTGCGTAGCAGCAAATGTCAACAGAAGTAGCGTAATTGACAAATCTTTATTGGTCAATGGAACCAGGCTTTTCACAATTTACTATCTGTATAGAGTATTCCCTTGCAGTAGCATTAGTAGACTGGTATCTGATCAAAGTGAGTGTTTATTAAATCATAGAATGTAAGAAAACATGATATGATCTCGAAGGAAGTAAGTAGACATCTCACTATTGTCCTCATGTACATCACTGTGAGTGATTGAGCGTGGTGTCGGTTGATCTTAGGCACGAGGCTGAAAGCAAGAAGCCATTCATAGTCCAAGTGGACTGCTGTGGGTTCAAAATCGAACGGAATCCATATTTTCCCAGGTCCCCACATTGATGCAGTACTCAGAGGTTTCATTTCGTAATGTAGCTAATGTATAGAGGGACAGAACTTCTGGCTTGGGAGGATCAGTGGAGCTCCTAATGGCTTAGGAAGGCTTTACTATTCAGGCTGCATTGGCTGGAAGGGCGAGAAGATGAGGAGGCCTCAGGCAAGTATGGAAGCATAAAGATGGACTGTATGATCGTCCACTCCTACTCTGTAGGCCTAATTCATCATTCCTACACAATGCCTCATCCCTGGTGAAATGTTCAGCTTGACAGTTAATCTAAATGTTCGCAGCATACCCTATCATTGCCTCCAAAGTTTCTTGTCGAGGTTCAACTTTGCTTTACCCAAGGAATATCTTTGGAAAGGATTTTTCGGGACTGAAATGTGCTAGATTGTGCTTGTTGGCTGGAAGACTTCATAACTTATCCAGAACTCTCAGTCGAAAATCACTGAGAATGACCTATGTAAACTGAGCAGGATTAATCTGCATATGCCATACCTCCTGAGCTGAGAGCCTGTCCAATGTCCCCTCTCTTTTAAGAGATGCTTGGTCTCCAGCTAGCTTTGGCCCTCCTGGACCTAAAGTGTAGCTCAGTGGTCCAGGAAAGATACTGTCCTGGGGCAGCCATCTTGTAAATTCACTGCCAGTGTCAATTGATCATCCGGAGAAATCCCTATCATTGCTTAGGACAGTAGTTTAGGGCCTGATTACGAGTCTGGCGGTCTTGCAATCGCCAGACTGTGGTGGCGCAGGAGAGGCAGCCCACCGTTTTGCAGATTACAACTTTATAAGTCGTAATGGCGGTGGACCGCCGGCTGCGCCATAGAACAGTCATTCCCTGCGGTGGTGCAGGAGTGCCACAACGCATTATGCTAAGCAGGGACCGGCGCAGTCCCGCTCAGTATATTTTGAGTTCCTGGACCACCAGCCTTTTCATGGCGGAGCCCCGCCATGAAAAGTCTGGTGGTGCACGAACAAAGGGGGCCCTGCAGGGCCCACATGTCCCCCGCCATGGGGATACATTCAGGGGGGCACAACATGTGTCCCCCTGTCTGTATTCCTCCCAGTTCCTGCAAGGCATGGACGTCACCGTCCATGCCGTGCTGGAACTTTTTGACTGTTCCCTTTGCGGTGCCTGTTTTTAAGTCACCGCCATGGGAAAGGCCAAAGGACTGCTGATGTATTACGAGTTGTACTTTTACAACTAATAATTCGGCCGGCAGTCCATGCATGGGTTTGGCGCAGCGGAGCCGGCGCCGCTGCGCCAAACTCGTAATAAGGCCCCTAGTTCCTTGGAGACACCAAGCAGAAGATCTTGAGGGGGACAAAAGGTCTCCCTTGGTAGAGTTTCCGATAAAACTATATATTCGTTAAAAAGGAGCAAAGCATTACTTATGGAGCAGAAAAAGCCAGCAAAATCTTAATATGTACTGTAGAATCAAAGCAACAAAAATCATTTGTGGCAATTGAATGTTATCACACAGATTCTCGTGAGGACATACAGATCTTCAGGAAAAGTAATTGACACAGTCTGCTGACTCAGGAGCATGCAGCTAGTCCAAAGGATATTCCACCTCAATATTGAATGCAGAAATTGTGCTACCAGAATATAGTAGCAAAAATATCCAGGGCCAAAATATTGTGAGGTAAGTTTATATAGGTAATTATAGGTTTTCTTTATTTAACCACACATATATGTACTGTGATTATATATACATGTTTAGGGTACATAGATGTGGAGTTGGGAATAGCACATCTATACTTACCTGTATGCACTTAACTTCTCAATATTTTGGTCCTTTATATTTTTGACACAATGTTTTGGTATCACGACGTTAAGCAACAGAAGAACCTCAATGCCATCTTGTGCACAGTAGCAAATTGGGGGCTTCTAAAACATAACACACAGTCCTCCATTACTCTGGTTCATGCATACACACACTGTATGCACCACACAGGCCTCATATGCACACATGCATAACATGCACTTGGGATGTTAGCGCAATGATCTGGGTTAGTGCATAAAAGTGGAACATTACAGAGTGGGCCAGTAGGCCTCCTCTCCAGTGATAAGCACAGATAGGAAGGTCTGGTCACAGCTGATTCTTGAAGCAGGGTATATGGCAGGGACCATAGTCCAGTGTCAATCAAACTGGGGCTCAATTGGTGCGCCCCTTCAAGGTTACAGGACCTCAATCATGTCAATGGAAAGGCCTAGACCTTAGCACACACACTAGATTAGTGACAGGCTATGTTAAAAAAATAAAAAATAAATACTTGCAGTCTAGTACTCAACGCTGGGAAACATGATTGTACACCACGCAGGGGATGGTCCCACCCCAACACCCTGTCTCCACTCTCCTCATTTCAGTGTCAGGGTCTCCCCTCTCCAACTTCAGGCATGTCAGCAATTCACTTCCATTCTCAGGAAAAAACAACCTCACCACCACCTTGCGAAAAGACCAGAGCTGGGGTATCTAAAATGGATCCCTCATGTCTTCATTTTATGCAAAACACTCAGGGCAGGGGAATCTGACTTTACACTATGCAAGGGACCTTCCTGTTCCAACAGCAAGGATCATTAGTGGAGGAGGGAAAGTCCTCATTTGAGGGACAGTGTGGTGCACACAGGTGGAGGGAGAGTCCCCATTTGATGGACAGTGTGAACCACAGAGACATTGAGGCAAAGGTGACTGAATGAGCGACACAGAAATGCAAAAGGGAGAATAAAGAAGTGGCTGAGCAAAGACAGTGGCTAAGCAGCATGCAGAAGAGTGCCACAAAACCAGGCATTGAATACACGAGGTGGTCGAAATCGGAGGTCACACTGCTCCTACGAACATTGCCCCTTGGGCGTTAAATGGTCTTGGAATTGCAGACCATAGGACAACGCACACAGGAGAGTTTTTGTTGTGAGTCTCTCAGCATGGGAGATCACCAGTGAGCCTTCACAGCCCCTTGCAAAGCAAACCCATTAACACCTGGAAGGCTAAACGGGACAACAACCATGCAGATACATAGGATTATGTACACATTTAGATTAAGCTGCCCACCCCATGCAGCCTGTATGGGCACATCACCACTCCCCTTCTAATGACAGCATAAGCTTCCACAGTTCTTCTTTCCCTCCACCTAATTTACCACAGTACTTTTATGAGTATTAGGGTCACTGGGGCTAGGAATTTGTAGATTTGCCATGTGCACACTTTGCTTTTTTAGGCCTGGCCTGACAGTGCAGCTGTCTTCAACACCTATTGTTAAAAAATCATTACTCTTTGGCTTTGTCCAGAGGATCATTTCTCTCTCACCTTATGCTATTAAAGAGTCTCATATGGAGGGGTTGCATTAAAGTGCATGAGGGACAATTCTCCATATAAAAACTAAACTGAATCATGAAACATTATTCTTCCTCATAGATGCATTCTGTACAGAAAACAATTGTCTTTTTTTTTGTCACCGCAGAGGCTTTAAAAAAAATAATTTAGTTAACACTGAAAATGCAAGCCAGACTTTTTGGATTTGCAAATGCATGCTTGTTTATACTATTTTTCATGCAGCATGGAATTCACAGGTTGAGTTTTGCCAAGGTCAGCTCGCTTGACAAATATTGTCAGTTTATTTATTTATTTAAAAGTTTTAGATAGCACATGAGCACCAAGAAGAGTTGATGCTGTTACATAGTAACTGTTGATAGAGCGAAATGTTCTTGTGAATTGTAGGGGTGCATCATAATCATTGATAGGCCGCACCCTCTTGTATTTAGACATATATTCGTATATTAAGTTTCATATTCAGGTATGTTTAGTAAAGAATGAATAGTTTGCTGAGACAAAGTGAATCAGCAGCATAATGGTGTTAGGATATTAATGTAATGTAATGCTTATTGAATTGTGTGAACTTAATGCATAGGGAAATTAGTTTGTGTGTGTAATGTAATTGCAGTAGTTTAAACGTGCACCATATTAAAGTTACACATGTAATTCATTGTTTGCATATGAAGTGTAATGAAAATGCTTATAGGGAAAAGTAAGATGTGTGTTTAAAAATTATATGTAAAGGCCTGACTACATATATGCTTAGGGGAGGCCTGGTATATTCTTATGTTAGCTTATATTGTAGGCCGAGAAATGTTTCTCTTGGTAAGGCTCTCTGGGCACAAACGGTAGATTTAATTTGCACAGTAGAAGGTTTCTGTTGAAAGTATCTTTCGTTGCAGGTGCAAGGACACATGTCTCGTTAGCAAGACTAACTCTTTGTTTTCGAAAGCTAGAGAGAGGGGAGGCATGGTACGGGGAGTGAAAAGGAATGTAGGGATGATACTTTCGGCGGAGAAGGTGCCTGGGACTCAAGGTCATCGCAACCGTCCAGGATGAAGTAACCGTTTCGATGGAAAAGCACAAGAAAGAAGACCTGGCCAAGGAGGCGTGACAAAGGCGTGTACAATTGTATTGTGGTTTTGTATTAGGGATAGTGCCCTGAGGGGTGAGGCCAGAGAAGAGGTAGGGGAGACCTGAGAGAAGGACAGAGCTGAGCTTAGGTACTATGTGATTGCACTTCTTAGGAAGTCTTCACAGCTGACACCTTTTATTCACTCTTGCCTGGAAAAATCGTTATCCAGGGAATGTCACTTAGCGTTAGTGTAGGGACAGCAATTGATTGTAAGCTTGTTTAGGCCAATGAAGAGCAACTTGGAAATAGGAGCAATCATAGTCTGGTTGATCCTTCTAGAACTTTCTATTCTCCTTATCCTAAGTAGGATGAGATTTCTGCGTAGATTATTATTTGTATTAGTGCCCATATATTTCTTTAACCTCGTGTTGAGGTGCTTGCACGTTCAGTTATTTTTGGCGATAATAAATTCTCAAACTTGAATTCGGAGTCAGTGGTCCTTTCAGACAAATTGAATGCTGATATATAACCAGATGAGATTCTCTCCTTTACACTATTCAACAGGTAAAAAGATCTTGGCGACCAGAGGGTTCTTATAGATAATTAGATAAGAATCGGCGTTACCAGTTGGTAGCAGAGTAGGATGGTTACCTTTGATGGTAAGGGGAGATCTAGAGCAAGATAGGAGATTAAGTTGCCCCATAGAGCCCGAGTGACGCAGATCCAGAGGACCGCGGGAGAAGGATGTCGGAGGTCGTGGAAAACTGACGGAGAGTGACGGTGCGGCGGAAGTAGCAGTTCGTGGGAGAGTGAGTATGAAAAGAGTGATGTTTGGTAGATTGCGGTGTTTTATTGTTGTGTGATGTCTTGCGGAGTTAGAAAGAGAGTTGTGTGATTGAGAAACGGACCGTGAGCGCGCGCGGGACCGGGAGATTTATTGTGGTGTAGAATACACCCAGAGTTGAGAACGTTGACCAGAGTTGTGGGGGTCACGAGACGTCATTGACAGACCCACTGAAGATAGGGAACACATGAGTGAGTGTGTGAATAACCAACGCAGGTCGTAGGTTATTGTGTGCAGAACATCGAGTGATTGAATCCTATCGAGTGTGCTAAAGGCGATTGTCCGGTCGTTTCGCGGACAGACGATTGCCAGATTGAGGTCAACAAGCTCAAGAGGCTGATCGGTCATTGGTAAGACCGACGGTCAGAGAGGTAATTGTTCGGTAGGACGGACATTATTTCAGAGTATGATTGGGACAGATGCGAGTGAGAACAAGTGAATTAGAACCCAGGAGGGGAACTGCTGCGAGCGGAGGAAAAGTGACGTCAGACCAGTGCCGCGCTGCGATAGGCCGGTTGGTGTGAGCCGCGCTGGGATTGGAGGATTGAAATCAGGAAGTAAAAGCGGACATTTTGAGTGCAAATACAAAGTTGATTCATCATGAAATGTTTTAAAGCTTTACGGGAACTTTGTAGAGGTGATAGACATGTGGTTGTTCGGGAGGGAGAGGAAGCTCCTCCCGAGGACACACCAGCACATTATATGGCGAAGAATGTAGGATTGCATACTATAATTTGGCTTGAGAATTGGCATAAAATGACAGAAGCAGAAGGAGAATTGTCGTTCCCTCGATATGGTACTTTCAGGTTAGAGGTGCTGTACCAGCTAAAAAGTGTAATGGCTTCATTACGACCACTACCTAGACCAACACAGTTTGAAGCACTACATGCGTGGATAAGAGCAGCGTATGATAGGAAGAAGGACAGATGTCAAGAAAGGGTGAAGAAATCGGTCAGGGCATTTCAAGATGCAAGGTGGGACGCATTGGAGAAAAGGTGGAGAGTGGAAACGATCGAAGGAGATAAGTTGTACCCATTGTTAGTACAAAATGGGAAAATAATAAGAATCGATGAGGACGACAGTGATCTAGATGACAGCTTGTTGGATAGGATGTTGGCAGAGAGGCCACCACCATTTAATCCAGATTCAGAAGAGGGAAAGACGACCCCAGCAGTGGCAATAGTTGATGAAAGCCAGAACCAGACTAGCATGAGAGTAGTGGGAAGGATTTCCACAGGAACGGAGGGGGCAACGGCGTCTATGATAACACAGCCTCCTGCGGGGAGCACAAGATTACCGGACTCCTTGACAGTACCGGTTACCATTGGCCCTATAGTACCGGTATACGACCCAGACCGAGTGAGAGAAGGGAGTTCCGTACCGATGAGAAGGGAGGAAGGAAACAGTGAGAGTGGGAATGGGTTTGGAGTGAGGGTGGTTCATTTCCCAAGACCAATGGAGACAAGTACGCCGTTACCGGCTACTGCGGACTCGTCCTTCAGGAGAGAAGAGGAGAGACCAGAAAGACCGAGGTCTTTGCGCGAATCTAAGTCAGCTTTGAGGGAGTGGACACCAACAGTAACGAGGCAAGAGGATAGGATGCAAGGAGATAGGGCACAAAACGTCTCGGAAGACAGACCAAGTTCCAGGAATATGATGGAAGGGAATAGATCGCAAGGACAGAATAGCAACTGTGATGAGCGGGATGGCTCGGGTTGTCGAGATGTACTGAGGAGTGCAGTACAGGCAAGGTTGCTAGACATAGTGAGGTTGAAAGCAGAGGTTGACGAAATGATTAATGGAGGTCTGCCTTTGGAAAGGATAGAAATTTATGGATCGGATGAGCTGCTGTTTGTAGCAAAAGATGTGACTCGAAAAGCTAGAATGGCACATGATAGATTGAAGGAATTGGCCAAAAGATATGAAGTGGACCTGAACAAAACTAAAGCGTTACAGGGACCACATAGATTGCATTACAGTGATCAGGAGCTGGAGGAGAAAAGAATAACAGGATTAAGAACACACACCAGAGACCTGATTATAGGAATGAGAATATGGATTTTGTTGGACAAATGGGAAGAAAGGTGGTCCAAAAAGAAACCAGTAAAGAGAGTAGAAGGAGAAACGCCGCCGCCAGGAGGGGGGCGACGGGTGTTGGAAATTTTCCTTTACGGGAAGTACAGAATGGAGGGTACGTGCATGTGCCGTGGAATAGAGGTGATTTGGCTGCATTTACAAATGATTTTCCTCGGCTGAGGGAAAAACCGGTGGAGTGGTACAAACAGGTTGAGCGGTTTGTGAAAATTTCAAAAGTATTGTGGATTGATTTGAACACTTTGTTTGACATAGTGGTACCGGGAGATTTGTGGACAGCTTGTAAAGTCGCTATTGAGTGGCCGACTTCGGAACCGGATAGAGAGGCGGTTACAAACGGTCCATCACCCCTAGTCATGAAAAAGTATGAGCAGGTGATTACATGGTTGAAACTGAAGATTTCACCTCAGGACATAGATTGGGTTAAGATAGATCGGACTGTACAGGAACCCAAGGAAACGGTGCATGAATATTATGAAAGACTTTTGCAAGCTTTTAAACAGTATAGTGGGTTAGATATCTTGGACCCCAAGGATATGGGACAGTTTGTCTCAAAGTTTGTACTGGGTCTGAGAGTGGAAATCAGCCTCATGATACAGCACCATTTGATCTGCTGGCAGAACAAGCCACTAGATGAAATATTGCGGTATGCGAGATACTGTAGTGATGAGGTGGAATCGAAACATCGAAAGCTAAAAGACAAATTGATGCTTGTCCAGATGCAGACAGCACAGAGTCAGCCTAGTGGAGGGACCTTAGGAAGAAAGCAAGGACATTTCCAGGGAAACCAGAATGGGCAGGTACAGGGAAAGGGAAAACCAGTAGACCCCAAGACAGGAGTGGACGTGGCCACATTGAAGAAGACCACTGCGTGTCATCTTTGTCGCCAGGTCGGACATTGGAAACGCGAGTGTCCTTTGAACCCAGCTAATCAGTTGCAGGAAGAGGAAGAGGGGGCTCAGGCACCCGCGCAAGAGGTAGTTAACACAATAACGAGACCTAGAACGATGAAAGGGGGGGTTTACAATTCTCACGCCCAGGTTCCCCAAGCTCCGAGGATTTCACAAGGAACACGAACGTACCAACAGATGCCCCTGTTCGAAGGTTACGATGAGGATAGCTTAGACCCTTTATCCTGACGGTGCCTGAGGGGGGAGGAAGACTGCACACTTGGAGCGGTCTTGGAGGTAGACCAGAGAGGACCTTTTGTGGAGGCAGAGATTGAGGGCAATCCTGCAACACTTTTGGTTGATACTGGAGCTACCCGGTCTACTGTAAGATCAGTAGTAGTCCCTAACCTACCCCTCTCGGGACAATCAATCCAGGTTGTTGGAGTAGCGAACAAGAAAATAAGCAGCCCATTGACAGAACCGATCCTAGTAAAGATAGGTTCCTTCCAAACTAGACATCAGTTTGTAGTGTGTGATACGAGTCCAGTTTGTCTTTTGGGAAGAGATCTGTTGTGCAAGTTGAACTGCACGATTTATTGTACACCACGGGGAGTGGAGGTCCAGACGATAGATGACGATGCTGACTTTAAAATTACCAATCAGCTTCTGTGTATAGACCTGTACCAATGGTGACTGTGGAAGAACTTCCACTTGATCTGAGAGACGCAGTGTCGTCTGTGGTGTGGGATTTCGCAGGTGACGAAATAGGTTTAATCAAAGGGGTTGAACCAGTGCGGATTGAGGTGAAACAGAATGTTGATTTCCCAAGGACACCTCAATACAACCTGTCGCCAGAAACGATTGCAGGAATAAGACCTGTGATCGAGACTTTCATTGAGAAGGGTATTTTGAAGGAGATCAGAGGTAGCCCCTGTAATTCGCCCATAATGGGACTACAGAAACCGAGCAAGAAATACAGGATTGTGCAAGACCTGCGAAAGGTCAACACGATAGTTGTCCCTTGTTGTCCAGTGGTACCGAATCCTTCAGTAATACTGTTCCAGATCCCATGTGAAGCCGAGTGGTTTACGGTTATCGATTTGTGTCAAGCCTTCTTTTCGATACCGCTCCACGAGGAAAGCCAATTTCTTTTTGCGTTCAGGCTAGAAAATCGTGTGTTAACATGGTGTCGTATCCCTCAAGGGTATACGGAAAGTCCATCGATCTTCAACCAGATCCTGAAGAAGAACCTTGAGAGTCTCGTGTTGCCGCAGAACTCAGTTCTCGTGCAATACATAGATGACTTGCTCATTCCCTCAGAAACAGAAGATGCTTGCAGAATTGACACTGTAGCCCTGTTGAACCATTTAGCAGAGAACGGACATAAGGTGTCTCCAAACAAGCTGCAGTACTGTTTGAAAGAGGTACAGTACTTGGGACACAGATTGGAAAAAGGCAAGAGGAAGGTGTCACCAGATCGAATAGAGGCAATAATGAGCATGGCAGTGCCAACGACACAGAGAGAAGTTAGGATGTTTCTGGGAATGGTTGGCTATTGTCGACAGTGGATTCCTAGTTTCTCCTTGAGAGCAAAGCCTCTGCAGAGGCTTACGCACAAGGATGTGAGTGATCCGGTACCATGGGACGAGGAGTGCTTGATATCATTCCTGAAACTGAGAGAGGATTTGTGCAGGGCTCCGGCACTGGGAATGCCTGATTACAACAAGGCCTTTTCATTGTTTTGTTATGAGAGGGAAGGATGTGCATTAGCAGTGTTAGCTCAGAACCATGGAGGTGTCTGTAGACCAGTTGCCTACTTTTCAGCTACTTTAGATCCAGTAGCTTCTGCGTTGCCCGGATGTCTAAGATCCGTTGCTGCAACAGGTGTCAGCATTGAAAGATGTGAAAGCATTGTAATGGGACATCCATTGACTGTACATGTGCCACATTCGGTTGAGTTATTGATGACCAGGACTAAGACCCAGCACCTAACGAACAATAGGTTAACGAGGTACGAGCAAGTCATACTTGCCGCAGAGAATGTGACTCTGAAAAGGTGCTCCGTCCTGAACCCTGCGACATTGATACCTACACCGAACACGGATGATGAAGATTGTGAGGACCATGATTGTCTCGATGTGACCGAACTTTGCACCAAACCGAGACCTGACATTGTCGATGAACCACTGTCTGACCCAGATGAAATTTTCTTTGTCGATGGTTCATGCTTAAGAGACAGTGTGGGGCAATTGAGAGCAGCGTTTGCTGTATGTACCATTTCAGGAGTGGTCGAAGCTGCTTGCCTAGAAGGAGTACGCTCCGCGCAGGTAGCTGAGATCATTGCCTTGACCCGTGCCTGTTTGGCCGCTGATCGAATTCGAATCATGATTTACACAGACAGCCAATATGGGTTTGGCGTGGTGCATGACTTCGGGCAGTTATGGTCTCAGAGGGGATTTTTGACATCATCTGGCTCACCCATTCGCAATGGAGAATATGTAAGGCAATTGTTAGATGCATTACAGCATCCGAAAGAAATTGCTGTGGTAAAATGCTCAGCCCATGGGAAAGGGGAGGACTTTGTATCATTGGGTAACAATTATGCGGATGAGGTTGCCCGCTTCTGTGCAGAACAATGATGCATATTCACGGAAAGAGAGATAGGGGAGAGCCAAGAAGGAACCGATCTCAGCATAATGTTGGCCATGGCAGATACTTGGGAAGAGCTTAAGAGATTGCAGGATGAAGTTTCAACCCAAGAGAGAGAGGGATGGATCAAAGCTGGGTGTGAGAAAGGAGATGTGGATGTATGGTTATCAAACGATGGGAGAGCCGTGTTGCCTGAGGAATTGCTGAGTCCGATGGCAAGACTGATACATGGACAGGCACACCTTGGTAGAGATGCAATGATGAGGGTGTTTAGACAGACGTGGTATAACCCACGGTTCCGAGCAATGGCTGAAACGGTATGTCAGAGGTGTGTTACGTGTCAACAGATGAATGCTGGAAAGAAAACTGTAGTTACATTGAGTCATATTGGAAGGTCAGGAGGGCCCTTCAATAGGATACAGCTGGACTTCGTGGAGATGCCCAAGTGCAATGGGTTGAGATACATTTTAGTGCTGGTATGTGTATTCTCACGGTGGGTGGAGGCTTACCCCACATGCAGGTGTGACATGCTCACAGTGGCTAAGTTACTGTTGAGGGAGCTTATCCCTAGATTCGGGATCCCGACCTCTTTGGAATCAGATAGAGGAGGGCACTTCCATAGCGAAATCATGAAGTTGCTTTGTGCTGCATTGAACATAGACCAGAGACTTCATTGTAGTTACAGACCAGAGGCTTCTGGGATGGTGGAACAAGTTAATGGAACTTTGAAAGCCCGGATGGCAAAAATGTGTTCTTCGACATCCCTGAAATGGCCCGACGCCTTGCCACTCGTGCTAATGAGCATGCGAAGTGTCCCAGACAGAAAGACCGGGTTGTCCCCCCATGAAATACTAATGGGGAGGGCAATGAGACTGCCAGCAGTACCAGCTACAGCCTTGATAAACATCACTGATGATTTGATTCTTGATTATTGTAAAGGACTCTCTGATGTCGTCCGTTCTGTATCCCAGCAGGTGCAAGCAGCAGTGGTCCCCGCCTCGAGTGATCTATGCCACGACTTGTGTCCCGGTGACTGGGTACTCGTCCGAAAGCACGTGAGGAAGAGTTGCTTGGATGCCCGCTGGCGTGGCCCGTATCAGGTGATACTTATCACGAACACAGCAGTAAAGTGTGGAGGATTGCCGAACTGGGTGCATGCTTCCCATACCCGCAGAGTTCCAGCACCCTTGGAAGAAACAGCTCCTCTCGTAAATGAAAACCCAGCTGATGTGGCAGGGCCACATGAGAGGACAAGTCAAGCTGTAAGGGTCGTTGACACAGCTGGTGGTGCACTAGAGCAAGCTGAAGGGGGTTTCCACAGTTCGAACCCTGACTCAGACACCGAAGACAGAAACGGTGCAGTGGGCGGAAAAGAGTCAGAATCAGCAGAAAGAGGAAGTAGTGCACTGGGTATAGAAGGGGAAGACAGAGGAACGAACAGAAGTGCTGAAAGTTGGCCTGAAAGACAGAGGCGACTGAACCTGAGGTTGGCACCTGAAAGAGACCTTGCTCCAGTGTCTGAAGTATCTGAGACAGAAGCAAGTGACGAAGACCAAGCACAAGACAGTCGGCGAAGGTCAAAGAGAACAAGAGTGCCTTGTCGCAGATACTCTACCCCTGAGTGGACTTACACTGTGTTTGATGCAGGGGGTGGTGAATACGGGAAGACTGAGGTCAGTGCAAGTGGTCAGTCGGAGCCCGAATGTGGTGGTGAAGGTGGTGCTGCGGATGCCAGGGCTCGAGATAGAAGGAACACTGACACTCACGGTTCCGAATCCCCGCTTCTGAGTGAAGTCCGAAACTTGCTTTTGCATCGACTCGAATTTCCGCCTTTTGGAGTTGAGCCGTTTTCACATGAAGTGCTGATTTTGCGTCTTGAACTTTTGTATCACGTTCTGGTCTTGCTCAATGAGGATCTCATCGTGGATCAGTTATGAACTGTAAATAAAAGTCTAAAAGAAGAAGATAACCTAGGTCCGAGTGGAAGAAGAATAAACTTAGGGACTTTCCACAGAAGAGGAACGAAAACTAGGGAAGTCTTTTTCTGGACTGTGTAAATAAGTTTGTGATCGGAGAGGGAAAGTCCGGAGATTTCATGGTTGCTCGAGCTGGTTAAGCAAGTTACAAATAAAGGACAGAGACTTTTTCAGAGTTCTTTGCGATAACGAAGACTTTTTGAGAACTTTCGAAACCATGGAGCCGGGAGATCCCAATCGTAGATCAAAGTGGATTGTAGGCATTCTTATAAGTAGTGTAATAATTTCTATAATCATAGTAGTTGTAGTCTCATACACTGGTTCGCATGAGCAAGAAGTAGAGGAGGTGACAGGGACACCTACACCTATCACACCTAGTCAGAAGGGGGTAGACAGGGCAGCTGATAGAGCTTTGCTATTAGAAGAAAGTCGTAGATTACATGTAGATTTATCTAAAGGGGATTTTAAGTTGAATGCATATGCTAAGTTGTTGTATGAGTATGTCGACGTGATGGATGCGAAAGATTGTTATGTGTGTATGCAGTTGCCTACTTCGGTGGATGAGGGTATTAGGTATCACCATCTTCCACTGACTTATGGTATTTCATGTAGTCTTTTGCTTAGTTTGTTTTATGAGAGAGAGCAGTTCGAGTATTTCTTTTCCAATTTCGACGCAGTGCTTCCTGAAGTCCCAGCTTACAAGCATTTGAATAAGTATGACTATTATAAGACCGAGGACAGACTGAGGAAGTACTTCATACCGAGTTTGGAATTGGATACAGCATTCGCACACAGACACAATCTGACTTGTTTGATGTCGGATGTAGAGAGAAAGTTCGTAGATCAAGTTGAAGATAGGTATAGAAAGCTGACTGAATCCCGAGATTTAGGGCATCACAGGACAGATTGGACAGAGGAAGAACGGTTGCATAAGACCAGGGGAAGCTATGGTCCTATAGCGTTAGATAAGGAGCAGAGGGGTAAGTTGTGTATAAGGCGTTATCAGACTTACTACGAAAAGGTTCCAGTGGGACAAAGTACTTGTGATCACGTTTTCACCATGGCAGATGTGGCAAAAGATTTTCTCCAAGGTCCTGTACAAGTAATACCTACGGTGTATTATGTATGTGGAAAGAATGCTTATGTGAGGTTGCCTGCAAATTGGTATGGAACATGTTATTTGTCAATAATATTTCCAAAGATTTACCATACAGAGGATTTAAATCTTCTAGAAGGTGGAGAGCATTCAAGAACGAAAAGAGCTGCAAGTGCAGGGATCATTCTGGGGGATATCTTTGGAGCTATGATACCTAGTCTGGGAGTAGTCTTGAATGATGTGAAGATTCGGAGGTTAGCGACTGTGGTGGATGAATTTTCGATGAACACAGCAAAGTCGTTGGTGTTGGTGGAAGGAGAGATGTTGTCAATAAGGGGAATGGTTTTGCAGAATCGCCTTGCTTTGGATGTCCTATTGGCAAAAGAGGGCGGAGTCTGTAAAATGTTGAAGGTTCAAGAGTGCTGCACTTATATACCAGACCGTAGCAAGGATCTGGAGAAATATATAAGTAACATCACTATGATCCACACAAAGATAGCGGATTTGACCGAAGAAGGGGCCTGGGAAAAGGTCGGAAAGGGTTTTGGTCAAGTGGGAGGTTGGTTTGCGAACCTAGGAAAGGGTTTCCTTGGGTACTTCCTGAGACCACTCCTTATTTTGGTGGTTTGTGTGGCTGGCTTGTGGATTGTGATCAAGGCCTACAAGTGGTATCGAGCAGGCCGAGTCAAGAGAGCTTTGAGGGAAAATGACATGAAGTTGGCAAGATTGCAGGACAATCAGTATCAAAGGCTCAAGAGCATGGAGAAATTTAGATCAGGGAAGATGGCAACAAGTTCTGTTTAGGTCGGTTCTTTCTCCAAGGGAGTAAGTAGAGTGAAATGTGATGACAGGAGTCATCAAAGGGGGGAACTGATAGAGCGAAATGTTCTTGTGAATTGTAGGGGTGCATCATAATCATTGATAGGCCGCACCCTCTTGTATTTAGACATATATTCGTATATTAAGTTTCATATTCAGGTATGTTTAGTAAAGAATGAATAGTTTGCTGAGACAAAGTGAATCAGCAGCATAATGGTGTTAGGATATTAATGTAATGTAATGCTTATTGAATTGTGTGAACTTAATGCATAGGGAAATTAGTTCGTGTGTGTAATGTAATTGCAGTAGTTTAAACGTGCACCATATTAAAGTTGCACATGTAATTCATTGTTTGCATATGAAGTGTAATGAAAATGCTTATAGGGAAAAGTAAGATGTGTGTTTAAAAATTATATGTAAAGGCCTGACTACATATATGCTTAGGGGAGGCCTGGTATATTCTTATGTTAGCTTATATTGTAGGCCGAGAAATGTTTCTCTTGGTAAGGCTCTCTGGGCACAAACGGTAGATTTAATTTGCACAGTAGAAGGTTTCTGTTGAAAGTATCTTTCGTTGCAGGTGCAAGGACACATGTCTCGTTAGCAAGACTAACTCTTTGTTTTCGAAAGCTAGAGAGAGGGGAGGCATGGTACGGGGAGTGAAAAGGAATGTAGGGATGATACTTTCGGCGGAGAAGGTGCCTGGGACTCAAGGTCATCGCAACCGTCCAGGATGAAGTAACCGTTTCGATGGAAAAGCACAAGAAAGAAGACCTGGCCAAGGAGGCGTGACAAAGGCGTGTACAATTGTATTGTGGTTTTGTATTAGGGATAGTGCCCTGAGGGGTGAGGCCAGAGAAGAGGTAGGGGAGACCTGAGAGAAGGACAGAGCTGAGCTTAGGTACTATGTGATTGCACTTCTTAGGAAGTCTTCACAGCTGACACCTTTTATTCACTCTTGCCTGGAAAAATCGTTATGCAGGGAATGTCACTTAGCGTTAGTGTAGGGACAGCAATTGATTGTAAGCTTGTTTAGGCCAATGAAGAGCAACTTGGAAATAGGAGCAATCATAGTCTGGTTGATCCTTCTAGAACTTTCTATTCTCCTTATCCTAAGTCGGATGAGATTTCTGCGTAGATTATTATTTGTATTAGTGCCCATATATTTCTTTAACCTCGTGTTGAGGTGCTTGCACGTTCAGTTATTTTTGGCGATAATAAATTCTCAAACTTGAATTCGGAGTCAGTGGTCCTTTCAGACAAATTGAATGCTGATATATAACCAGATGAGATTCTCTCCTTTACACTATTCAACAGGTAAAAAGATCTTGGCGACCAGAGGGTTCTTATAGATAATTAGATAAGAATCGGCGTTACCACTGTGACATAAGGTCTTACAATGAACTAGAAACAAAAACAAATAAGAAGCGAGGAGAAGAATGGAGGGGAAGTGTGAAAACTGGTGGGAAGGCGAGCTACAGTGTGGTGGACAAGAGAGAGAGGCTGAAGGAAGGGGTGGAAGAGACAAGGGTGGCTAGGCATGTAAAGGAGGGGAAGACAAGCGATAGAGAGAGTGGGAGGTAGGAAGACAGAACACGCCGAGGAGAAAGGTATGACTGAAAGGAGAAGGAGGAAGAAGGAGACACAAGGAGTGAGAACTAGGAGCAGAGAGAGAAGGGGGGGGAGGAAGAAGAGAAATAGAATGTAGAGTACGAATGTGGTTACAAGGATGAGAGGTGATCAAAGAGATAAAGATGCAAGGAGAAGAGTGGGAGTTAGGGATGTGTAGTTTGGAGGTAGCAGACTGGGTGTGACTGTGCATGCACAAGAACCAGATTATAGGGCAGAATGATGAGTAGAGAGGGCCGCAAATGCAGTCTAAAGAGATGAGTCTTTAGAAGATGGCACAAGGACTGAAGGTTAGGTTTGGTCCTAATTTCCACATCGAGAGAGCTCCAGAGGAGGGAGTGAGCTCTGAAAAATGACTGTTGGAAAACACAAGAGGGTCTGTAGTTGGGAATTTCCAGAAGGTTGCCTTTGCTCCTGAGATTTCTGGTGAATCCAGATCTCTAGAGTAGATTACCCAGATAAGGTGGCGGTCTTGAGTGAACTTCTTTCTAGGCTAGACACCCCAGCTTAAATTTGATTCTGGCCTTGATGGGAAGCCAGTGAAACTCAATTAGGATTGAAGTGATGTGGTCACATTTCTTTACAAAGATAGGAGTCTGGATGCAGCATACAGGAGAGATTAGAGAAGCGTAAGGACAGATTGAGAGGTTCCTGCCTAAACCACATTGCCAAAGTCCAGACAAGAGGGA
The DNA here is from genome assembly GCA_963921515.1 of Calotriton arnoldi. NCBI lineage: Eukaryota > Metazoa > Chordata > Amphibia > Caudata > Salamandridae > Calotriton > Calotriton arnoldi. The sequence goes on along the minus strand of CAWUFW010007868.1, from coordinate 108,795 downwards.
ATTAGTGAATAAAATGTAGATTTTAGATGCTCAGCAGGCAAATGCAGATTCATTTTTTCAGTGCCTGGAGAGCTTCAGCAATTTTGTTTGCATGGGGTATCACAGTTAGGGGGGAGTCGAGCGTAATTCAAAGAGACAGGATGGTGGGAGAAAGGGAAGGAGAGAATGCTGCAGTGTTTGGATTCTTCAGCAGGTCAGGGTTGAAGGATTTGTTGTGTTTAGAAAAGAACAGGATACATTCAGTCTTTTTAATTGCATGCAGAAAAATTTACCATAAAATTACATATGTAGTGTTCATTTCGGGAAGGAACAGAGCCTGAAAAAACATTCTGTCCGAGTGACCATAATGCTTTAAATGAGCTTTCACAACAATTCGTTTCGGTTTTCTGAGATGTTCTGCAGGCATGTTAAGTTTCCTAACAATGCGCGTTTTATCATATCAGTGTTGGAGCTTGACTCCTAGCCTGGAGCACAAAAAAGACAAAAGAATCAGGACGTTTGGCTTTCAAAGGGAGAATAGGGAGTGAAAACCGGTTACCAGAGAATACAATAATTAACTTAATACCTGCAATTTTTCAGGGGAGGAACTCGGAATAAATACAAACTATTACATCTTAAAATAAATAAAAAATGAAATGGATGCTGAAATAATAGAAGTGGCGATTTGAAAGCATTCTAAATAGCTTTGCCCTGAAAATAATCCAAAAGGTGTGAACAGTGCAGAGCACTTCGTAATCTATTTAGAATCCTTCATAGGATAATTCACAGTATTGTTGGTAACCTTTCCTTTGTGAGGGTGCCTTGACATTCTGTTTCATTCCTGTTTGGGCAACCAGGTGAATCAAGCCTTTTGTCAAAGCCCACCTGGGTCACACAATGGAGCCTTGGGCAGTCCATGCTATTTCTACATCTTTAGCTATGTTAATATCAGCTTCATACAGCACAATATTATTATTTCAATTCCAGCTCTTCAGATTTGACCTTCAAACAGACTTTTAGTAGAGTACATTTTCGCGATCATTTTTTCTTTAATTGCCTTTATTATCCTTTTCACATAAAAAGACAAAGTACAGCCTTACAACATGGCGACAGAGTAACTTGGCAGCGTAGTCCTTCCAGTATACATAGGCAATACACACAGTGTCCGAGAGCAAGTCAGCCGGGGTGGCGTCAGGGGATCCAGATCTCCCACTCATTTTTTCAACCAAAACATAACACATGGGGACCTGGGTTCAGTCTTATCATTGCAGAGAAGGGATGATATGTAACCCCTACCGTGGGGGACGGGGGGAGGGTGGGCGCTCCACCACTCACCAGCCATTTGTAACCACCAGGCATACCCACTTCCCTAACTCGACTCTTTCGTCACCTTGGGGGACATTGAGCGGGGGCGGCCTCCATCCTCCTCCATATTCTCCGGGCGTTCTATCATATCTCCCCACATCTCTAGAACACGTTCTGCATTTTCATCTATCCGTGCCCATTTCAACCTACACTCCTATGCCACTGCCCACTCTCGGACGTCCGTCAAACATCTATGAAGTGGAGGGGTCAATGAACTGATCTAATGTATTGTATTACGTCACCTGGCCAACACCAGTCCCATTAATGCATACATATGTCTCATCTTTCTCCCTGTTTTGGGAAGTGGCAGGAGGCCCAGTAGGCAATGGTGAGCCATCTTCTCCAGTAGTACACCAGCAACCTCCTGCAGAGTCTGCACCACTTCTTCCTAATAAGTCCGAAGTCTGTGGCATCCCAATGTCATGTGGAAAAATTCTGCAGGGGTTCCTGTGCACCTAGTGCATGCTCCAGAATGGTTTGGGTATATTCTGCTCAATCTTGGGTGCAGGCCTGTTTCCACTCCTCATCTGTAGGTGGGTCTTCCAGAGTCCAGCGATCACAAACAGATGTCATATCAATGCCCTTATCAAGTTTCAAGGGAGCATATAAACAGAATATATGATCCCTATACAAGCACAGATCAAGTAATACACTCAGGTTGCAATATTCGTCAGGTTCTGCTGGAGATATCGTCCAACACTTCCGTGCCATATTCATGAATTTTGCATACAAACAGAGGCCCGACTTTGTCAAAGGCTCAAAAATGCCATTCTGGTAGCGGTCCCCCTCCCCTCCCCCCCTACAACTACCTGCCATCCACCACGAGACGTCCATCAGTGTTTACATATGCAAAAAGACCATAGCTACCATAGCAAAATAAGCCTTGAAAATTGTGATTTACCAACAACATGGGCACAGCTTGGTCCCAAACCCCTGCCACTTGTTTCACTACATAGGGAGCGTCCTCTGGCACCCCTCAGCACGACATCAACATCCTGGGGAAGTTTCCCTTCTCTACTAGGCAAGCTAGGAGCTTCTTCTCCCAGTTGTCACTGTGTGCGCACCACAGTATTGCAATAGCCCCACCATTTGATACAATTGAAGGTCCGGAAGTACCAACCCTCCTTTGTCAGGGTCTAATTTAAGGACTTCCAGCTTGACTCTAATCCTCTTGCCCGCCCACACCAAAAACACTAGGAGGCTGTTGAATTTCCTAAACAAGGCGTTAGGCAGAAAACAGAGGGTATTCTGCATGACATGCAAACATTGTGGTAACATTACCATTTTAAACAACACTACTCTACCTATTATGGACAATGTTAGAGTGTTCCAAAACTGTCTTGATACACTCTACCACCCTGCCAAGTTTCGGTCATATTGCTGTCCTGATCCATGCGCCACCTCTGTCCCAAATATTGGAATTTCTCTATTTCCCAGGGGAGCCCCACCTCAGGGAGGTCCATCTGCTGTCGGGTCGCCAGCGCCGCTTGGGCCGCCAGAGGAAAGATTACTGTCTTGTGTCTGTTGAAAAGGAGCCCAGATGCCCACCCAAAATCCTCCATAATCCCTATCAGCGCTGCCAGTGACCTCTCTGGCTTGTCCAGATATATGAGGGTATCATATGTGTACATCGACACGACATGGATACTGTACCCAACTTTCACCCCAATCCTTCATGTGCAGTTTTGGGATGACCTTGACTGGTAGGTCGCTCCCCCACCACACAGCTCCGTCTGTGTGCCCTGCTGCTGCCCCTGATTGTGCTCGTTTTTCCTTTCTGTGCCCCCTTGCTGCCCCTGATTGTGCTCGTTTTTTCCTTTCTGTGCCCCCCTTGCTGCCCCTGATTGTGCTCGTGTTTTCCTTTCTGTGCCCCCTTGCTGCCCCTGATTGTGCTCGTTTTTCCTTTCTGTGCCCCCTTGCTGCCCCTGATTGTGCTCGTTTTTTCCTTTCTGTGCCCCCTTGCTGCCCCTGATTGTGCTCGTTTTTCCTTTCTGTGCCCCCTTGCTGCCCCTGATTGTGCTCTGTTTTTTCCTTTCTGTGCCCCCCTTGCTGCCCCTGATTGTGCTCGTTTTTCCTTTCTGTGCCCCCTTGCTGCCCCTCATTGTGCTAGTTTTTTCCTTTCTGTGCCCCCTTGCTGCCCCTGATTGTGCTCGTTTTTTTTCCCTTTCTGTGCCCCCTTGCTGCCCCTGATTGTGCTCGTTTTTTCCTTTCTGTGCCCCCTTGCTGCCCCTCATTGTGCTCTGTTTTTTTCCCTTTCTGTGCCCCCTTGATGCCCTGATTGTGCTCGTTTTTTCCTTTCTGTGCCCCCTTGCTGCCCCTCATTGTGCTAGTTTTTTTCCTTTCTGTGCCCCCTTGCTGCCCCTCATTGTGCTCTGTTTTTTTCTTCCTTTCTGTGCCCCCTGATGCCCTGATTGTGCTCGTTTTCCCTTCTGTGCCTGTTTCCCGCCGCTGCGCCCTGCGGCCCCGCCCCTCACTGCCCATTCGCTGCCCCATTCCCTGCTCCTCCCTCCCACCTCCCCATTTATAGCGGCCGCTGCGTGGTGAAGAGAGCGACCCCTGACCTTGACTGGTAGGTCGCTCCCCCACCACAAAGCTCCGTCTGTGTGCCCTGCTGCTGCCCCTGATTGTGCCTCGTTTTTCCTTTCTGTGCCCCCTTGCTGCCCCTGATTGTGCTCTGCTTTTTCCTTTCTGTGCCCCCTTGCTGCCCCTGATTGTGCTCGTGTTTTCCTTTCTGTGCCCCCTTGCTGCCCCTGATTGTGCTCGTTTTTCCTTTCTGTGCCCCCTTGCTGCCCCTGATTGTGCTCGTTTTTTCCTTTCTGTGCCCCCTTGCTGCCCCTGATTGTGCTCGTTTTTCCTTTCTGTGCCCCCTTGCTGCCCCTCATTTTGCTAGTTTTTTCCTTTCTGTGCCCCCTTGCTGCCCCTGATTGTGCTCGTTTTTTTCCCCATTCTGTGCCCCCTTGCTGCCCCTGATTGTGCTCGTTTTTTCCTTTCTGTGCCCCCTTGCTGCCCCTCATTGTGCTCGTTTTTTTCCCTTTCTGTGCCCCCTTGATGCCCTGATTGTGCTCGTTTTTTCCTTTCTGTGCCCCCTTGCTGCCTCTCATTGTGCCTCGTTTTTTTCCCTTTCTGTGCCCCCTGATGCCCTGATTGTGCTCTGTTTTTTCCTTTCTGTGCCCCCTTGCTGCCCCTCATTGTGCTCGTTTTTTTTCCTTTCTGTGCCCCCTTGATGCCCTGATTGTGCTCTGTTTTCCCTTCTGTGCCTGTTTCCCGCCGCTGCGCCCCTGCGGCCCCGCCCCTCACTGCCCATTCGCTGCCCCATTCCCTGCTCCTCCCTCCCACCTCCCCATTTATGGCGGCCGCTGCGTGGTGAAGAGAGCGACCCCTGACCTTGACTGGTAGGTCGCTCCCCCACCACACAGCTCCGTCTGTGTGCCCTGCTGCTGCCCCTGATTGTGCTCTGTTTTTCCTTTCTGTGCCCCCTTGCTGCCCCTGATTGTGCTCGTTTTTTCCTTTCTGTGCCCCCTTGCTGCCCCTGATTATGCTCGTTTTTTCCTTTCTGTGCCCCCCTTGCTGCCCCTGATTGTGCTCGTTTTTCCTTTCTGTGCCCCCTTGCTGCCCCTGATTGTGCTCTGTTTTTTCCTTTCTGTGCCCCCCTTGCTGCCCCTGATTGTGCTCGTTTTTCCTTTCTGTGCCCCCTTGCTGCCCCTCATTGTGCTAGTTTTTTCCTTTCTGTGCCCCCTTGCTGCCCCTGATTGTGCTCTGTTTTTTTCCCTTTCTGTGCCCCCTTGCTGCCCCTGATTGTGCTCGTTTTTTCCTTTCTGTGCCCCCTTGCTGCCCCTCATTGTGCTCGTTTTTTTCCCTTTCTGTGCCCCCTTGATGCCCTGATTGTGCTCGTTTTTTCCTTTCTGTGCCCCTTTGCTGCCCCTCATTGTGCTAGTTTTTTCCTTTCTGTGCCCCCTTGCTGCCACTCATTGTGCTCGTTTTTTTCCTTTCTGTGCCCCCTTGATGCCCTGATTGTGCTCGTTTTCCCTTCTGTGCCTGTTTCCCGCCGCTGCGCCCCTGCGGCCCCGCCCCTCACTGCCCATTCGCTGCCCCATTCCCTGCTCCTCCCTCCCACCTCCCCATTTATGGCGGCCGCTGTGCGGCCGCGCGCTGGCGCGCCAAAGGCGCGCCTAAGGCAAGCCCGTCTGCGCCTGTCCGCGCCGTGACCGCGCCCAGCGCCAGACCCCCTGGTCCGGGCATCCCCCGCGCCCGCCACATCAACAGACGCCGATACGACGCCAGCACCCTCCACGCACTCCACCCCGGAAAAGATCACGCCTGCTACCAGGCCACCCCGAAGCGCACCCAAGGGCCCTTCACCTGCCGGAACTGCAGCTTCGCCAGCACCCGCCCCGCCAAACCACCGCCCAGGAAAGAACCCAACTACCTCAGATGCATCCTCCTCAACACCCGCTCCGCCCGCAAACACGCCATCGAACTCTGGGACCTTCTCGACTCAACCTCCCCAGACGCCGCATTCCTGACGGAGACCTGGCTGAATCCCGCTTCAGCCCCCGACATCGCCATTGCCATCCCGGACGGATACAAGATCACCCGCAGGGACCGCACCAACGGAGTCGGAGGAGGCATCGCCATCGTCCACAGGAACACCCTCAGAGTCTCAACCAACACCGACGACACCCTCAGCACCGCCGAACACATGCACTTCCAGATCCACACCGATCCCAACACCACCCTCAGAGGAACCCTCATCTACAGACCCCCGGACTCCGACCACAGTTCAGCGATTCCATCGCTGACTTCGTCAGCACACACGCCATCGCCTCCACGGACTACATCCTCCTCGGGGACCTGAACTTCCACCTCGAGAACAACAAGGACACCAACTCCACCACCCTGATCGACAACCTCGCCACCCTCGGACTCAGACAGCTCGTGACTACACCCACCCACGCCGCCGGCCACACGCTCGACTCCATCTTTTCCGCAAGCCCACACGTCTCCTTCAACCACACCTCCGAACCCCACTGGACTGACCACCACTGCATCCACTTCACCTACAGGAAGCCCACCACGCACCACCGCACCGAACAAATGCCTCGCCGCTGCTGGAGCAGAGTCACGGAAGACCAGCTAACCACAACCCTCGCCCTGAGCCCACCCGCCGAACCCTCCGACCCCGACACCGCCGCCCGCAACCTCAGACAGTGGATCGACGACTGCGCCAACACCCTCGCCCCGCTCAAGAATCCGCCCAACAGCCACACCAGCAAGAAAGCCACCTGGTTCACCGAAGACCTCCAGGCCTCCAAACGAACAAGCCGAAAACTGGAGAAGATCTGGCTCCACGAACGGACAGCGGACAGCTACGCCGCCCACAAGAGCGCCACCCGCAGTCACCATCACCTCATCAGATCCGCCAAAAGGGCCTCACTCAAAGACCGCCTAGACAACAACGCACACAACAGCAAAGAGCTCTTCAACATCGTGAAGGAACTCTCCAACCCCAGCTCCAACACCAACGACATCCAGCCGTCGCGAGACCTGTGCGACTCACTGGCCACCTTCTTCCACCGCAAAATCGCCGACATCCACGACAGCTTCAACACCACGACCGCCCTGGCAACCACCGAGACCACTGCCCCCACAACCACCAACCACCTGCTCTCCTGGAGCAACATCAACGACGAGGACACCAGCGAGATCATGAACACCATCCACTCCGGTTCACCGCTAGACCCGTGCCCTCACCACATCTTCAACAAAGCCAGTACAGCCATCGCGCCCCATCTCCGGAAAATAATCAACATCTCCTTCGAGACAGCAACCTTCCCGGAAAGCTGGAAGCACGCCGAGATCACCGCCTTACTCAAGAAACCCAAGGCAGACCCCAAGGACCTCAAGAACTTCCGACCCATCTCTCTGCTCCCGTTCCCCGCGAAGGTCACCGGGAAAATCGTCAACAAACAACTGACCCGCTACCTCGAGGAGAACAACATCCTGGACCCTTCCCAGTCCGGCTTCCGCAGCAACCACAGCACCGAAACCGCCCTCATCGCCGCCACCACCGATGACATCAGGACCCTGCTAGACAACGGTGAAACAAGCCCTCATCCTCCTGGACCTATCAGCCGCCTTCGACACGGTCTGCCACCACACACTACGAACATGCCTTCACGACGCCGGGATCCAAGAGAAGGCCCTGGACTGGACCACATCCTTCCTTTCCGTCAGAACACAAAGCGTCCGCCTCGCCCCTTCCGATCCAAGGCCACCAAGATCATCTGCGGCGCACCCCAAGGCTCCTCCCTCAGCCCAACGCTGTTCAACATCTACATGGCACCCTCGCCCACGTCGCCCGACAGCACAACCTCAACATCATCTCCTACGCCGACGACACCCAGCTGATCCTCTCCCTCACCAAAGACCCTCACACCGCCAAAGCCCACCTCCACGAAGGAATGAAGGCCGTCGCCGAATGGATGAGGACCAGCCGCCTGAAGCTGAACTCGGACAAGACGGAGGTCCTCATCCTTGGTTCCAACCCTTCAGCCTGGGACGACTCCTGGTGGCCAACATCACTGGGAACAGCCCCGCCACCCACCGACCACGTACGCAACCTAGGGGTCATCCTCGACCCCACCCTCTCCATGACTAAGCAGGTCAACGCCGTTTCCTCATCCTGCTTCAACATCCTCCGAATGCTCCGCAGGATCTTCAAGTGGATCCCCACCGAAACAAGAAAACAGTCACCCAGGCTCCTCGTCACCAGCAGGCTGGACTACGGAAACGCCCTCTACGCAGGAACGACGGCTAAGCTCCTGAGACAGCTGCAACGCATCCAGAACGCCTCTGCACGTCTTATCCTCGACATCCCCCGACGCAGCCACATCACACCCCACCTGAGAGACCTGCACTGGCTCCCTGTCAACAAGAGGATAACCTTCAAGCTCCTCACCCACGCACACAAAGCACTCCACAACTCCGGACCAGCCTACCTCAATAGACGACTCAGCTTCTACACCCCCACCCGCCAGCTCCGCGCGACCAGCCTCGCCCTCGCCACAGTCCCCCGCATCCGGAAAACGACCGCCGGCGGCAGATCCTTCTCCCACCTCGCCGCCAAGACCTGGAACACCCTCCCCACCAACCTCCGACAGACCCAAGACCTACTGGCCTTCAGAAGACTCCTCAAGACCTGGCTCTTCGATCAGTAGCAGCACCCCCCTCTTCCCCCAGCGCCTTGAGACCCTCGCGGGTATGTAGTGCGCTTTATAAGTGACATGATTGATTGATTGATTGATTGATTGATTGATAAATTATCCAGAGGTAGGTTTACACTAGCGAAAAACAACTGGTAATTGTTCTGAGTTCCCAAATCATCTGATGATAAAGTGCCATCTAGGCAGGGTGTGCAAGGTGGCATATTTTTAGTGCCTTTACGTAAAGTAAAATTGCATGCAATGACCCTAAATTAAAATTATTTACTTAATCAGAGGGATTATGAAATGTCAGTCTTAGGAAAGATCGCTTTCATATTACACAGATTTTACTGCTAAGTTTTATACTGTTTTACATTCACTTTAGGCCGATGACATGTTTTGGCTGAATTGATATAATTAAGTAGTATGTATTATATTTGTAACTGTATGTGTCAATGAATTGGGTAATGTGCAATATTTCAGTAAGAGTTTATTTCTTGGAAATAAAGAATTTTGATTGACTGATTGATTGATACTGTTGGGACATTTGATATTTTAGTGCTTGTATTTTACAAACAAACATAGATTGGCCAAATAAGATGCCAATGAGCACCCAAAGAGTCATCAAGAAGCCAGGAACTCCTTACTTGAAAAGAATCCATGGGTGACTATCATCTTGGCTGTTGGTTTCAAAGAGCAATGTAAGTCACATCTTTTCTAAAGCATCACTGAGCAGTGGAAACAAATTACAGCAAATTAGTCCAGAAATAGGGACCTCCGTCTGTCCACAGGGAGCTCTGCATGAGCCAAATTTCTATGCACTAATCCTGCCCCCACCACGTCCAGTCTGTACCGTGACTCTGCATCAGAGTTGTAGAAGGTGGGGATTTATTTCTGAAAACAAAAAATGTCTGTTAGGTACTCAGAATTTTCTTCCAGTGTGTAGGAAACATTTTTTATTATTTCTGACCTTAGGACGCTGCTCACTTTACTGCTGCTAACCAGAGCTAAAGTGCATGTGCAGACTCTTTTAAAACATGGTAGCATTTGCTTATACCCAATTGCATTTTTTATTTACTCGTAAGACCTTAGTAAAGTGGCAGTACATGAGACTAGGGTCTGTAAATTAAATGCTACTAGTGGGCCTGCAGTACTAATTGTGCCAACCCACTTAAGGAGCCCTTTAAACATGTCTTGGCCTGCCATTGCAGTCTGTGTATGTGCGGTTTTAAAATGCCCTTTCCACCTGGCAAATAAAAACTTTTGGCAAGTCCACACTTTCATTTCTAATACATATAATCACCCCTAGGGTAAGCCCTGGACAGCCCAGAGGGCAGGGTGCAATATACTGAACAAGTAGGACATGTACTTATAAGTTTTACATGTCCTGGTAGCGAAAAACTCTTTAATTCGTTTTTCACTATTGCAAGGCCTATCTCTCCTTTAGGATAACATTGGAGTTGCCTTATATCATTTTATTAGTGTAATTCTCAACTTGGAAGAGAAGACCAGTTCATGTTTGGTGTTTCTGGAATCATAATTTAAAACCCTAACATATGGTGAAGTTAGATCTTAAATTGCGATTCTAAAAATCCCACTTTTAGAAAGATAGCATTTCTCTGCCTTAGCCTTTTAGTGCCTATAGCCTGTCTCTAGTCACACGGCTGGGTGTAGCTGACAGTTGGGCTTTGTGTATTCCTCCTAGATAGCCACCCACAGTAGGGAGCTTAGGTGTGCCTGGATGGGCCATCACTGGCAGGGTGGGAGGAAGGAGCTGGACACAGCCCCACTTACACCTGAATATGCTGTGTCCTGCCTCCACACAAAGAGCCAGGACAGGAAAGGCAAGATGCCTGGGGACTTCAAAGGGAAATCTCTAGAAGCATCTCCCTTACTTTAAAGGCACAACTGTGTATAAATTAGGCCTGGGCGGAAAACTACGCTACGCTCGCGGAGTGTGCGTAGTTTGCGCAACTACACGCTACGCGAATCGCACGTAGCACAGTGCAAAAATGCGTAGCGGGCATGCTTGCTCGCCGCGGTCCTCAACGCTCAAGTTGGCGACCGCGAGCGAGCAAAATCAACATCCCGGCGAGACTTTTTCTCAGCTCGCGATCGGCAACATCAAGTTGCCGATCGCGAGCGTGGAAAATAAACCTCCCGGCGAGATTCTCAACGCGGGAGGTCAGGTTTCTCATTGCGAGTGGTCGCGTATGCTCGCGACCGCCGCGATGAGAAACTACCAGTCTGCGTTGAGAAGCTGCCGCCGAGTACAAATCTACTCGAGCGGCAGAAAACGACCACTTGCACTGTGCATGATGTCGTTCGCAATGATTGTACAGTGCGGACAAGCATCCGGCACTGTGCAATCATTGCGAACAGCATTTCCTACCGCACTACGCAGTTTGCGTAGCTACGCGTAGTGCAAAGTACACTTCGCGTAGCTACGCGTAGCGCGACTACGCGAACTACGCCCAGGGTTAGTATAAATACTGGACCTCAGACATCACCACTTCAGTACACTTCTGGATATGTAGATACTCTGCCAGGAAGAAGGACTGCTGTGTCTCGACTAGGGCTGCCACTCTGCTGCTCTGAAGGAACTGTTGCCCTGCTGTGCTGACCTGCTGCCCTCGTGCCTGGGTGAGAAAGACTGGACCTGCATCTCTCGAACCCAGAATCCAGAGTGACTCCAAGGGCTAGTTAGCTGGCCTCCAGATCTGACGCTTCAGGGACAATATACGCTTCCAACAGCCTTGCATCTGTCCCTGGACTCTGCATTATGTGAAACTACCCTGCCAAATGGTGCCACCCCAGTCCTGGACCCTTGGAAGTGGGCTTAAGGTGCTCTACCAGCCTCTGTGGATCCAGCGGAACCAACGCACCTCCTCTGCTGCACAGTACAAACCTGAGCAAAACCGATGCATTGCTGCTACTGAGTGGATTGGACCAGTCGCAAAGACCCCCATTGCATCACAGCTCTTCGGAACTCCCGCATCAACCAGTCTGCGCAGCATATCCTCAGCATAGACCCTCACATCCCTCATCGATGGCAGCCTCGACGATGGTGCTAGACTCCACATTGTAGCTTCACAGCTCTTCGGAAATGGCGCATCGCCCGACTGTGCACCGCATCCCCGACGTCTGACTTCGCATGACAGGCCCCATCAATGGGATTCTCGATGACGACGCAGGCCCTCATATTGCAGTCTTGCCACATCACTGAACAGACACATTGCTTCGACTGCACGACAAATCTTCGATGTGGATCCATGCAGCTCTCTGCAAACTAGGATTTAATGTACTCTGTTCAATGGGCCTAACTGGTTCCCAGTTGCTGGCTCGTGCTCAATCGCAGTTGGTCTGAACTTGTGACTTTGTCCTGGTCCGGTGCATCCAAATATCCAAAGTTGGCACTTTGCGCTTTTTGGCGCTATTTTTACTTAAATCTTTAAAACCGAATATCTCCAGTTCTACTGATTGGATTTTTTAATTTAATTGGATTTTTGAAAAGTTTAGAAAGTGCTGGGCCGCATTCTGACATTGTGTAACATATTGAAACCCTGTCCTACAACTGTTAAAACGTCATAGATTGACTTTGTGGTTCATTTTATGAACGTAGAATTACAATTCACCCTGTCAGTTCCTCCATTGCTTTATTGACAGTGTTAGTGTGTGCAGGCATCAACACAGTTGCTTAGCTGCTGCTTTATGCAATCAAGAATTTGTGCGGAAGTCCTGTGAGGAATCATTGTGGAACAGCCTAAGGAACAGGCATTGACAAAGCCTATGGGGCTCGTCTTTGCCACCTATTGGCTTTGCCAATGGGTTTTAGCAATGCTGCACAGCATCCCTAACACAGTGCTGCATCAGTAAAGAATTAATAAAAAACTTTTGACACAGTCGGACGCTTCATTTTTCAGGCGATCACCATGCATGCGCATATAGAAAATGGTGCAGGCTTTTTTTGCTTTTAGTTACTGATCCAAGTTGACTAGGTAACTAAAATGCCAGGTAGGAGGGCAGAAGCAAAACAGGGAATGCGGGCGGTGAGCAGGGATGCACAATGGGGGCATAGGAGGGGGGGATTGGAAACAACACGGTAGAGACAGAGAAATGCACTGTGAGGCACAGCAACTCGGAGGAAGCACAGAAGCACGCTGCGAGACAGAGCGACGTGCACACGGGGGTCGCAGAAGAGCTCAGATCCACATGGAGCTGGGGAGGCAGAGAAGTACACAGCAAGACAAAGAAACACTGAGAGGTAGGGGACAGAGAAGCACAATGTAAACGAGGAGGGAGACAGGAGGAAAACATATGCACTCTAGAAAAGTGCCTAACAAAAAGCAAAAAGTAGCATTAAAAAAAGAGCATTGTAAGGACACGGTAATGCATTCATGATCCAAGGAAGGGATACAATGGGGAAGTAAAGCCCCCACACGCCATCAAATAAAAATCCAGCAAACAAGACTGACAATGAGGCAAACCAATGGTAAAGTATGGGTGGGCTCTAAGCCCGTGAGACCTAAAAAGATGTCCAAATATCTCCCTTTCACCTGAACTCCTTGTACAGTCTATTTATTACTTGGGCAAACCATTCTATCTGTGGCACCATATCACAATTGTTTTACATAAAGTGAACCGAGAACGTTTTTTTAATGAAAGCCACACGTTTTAATAATTATGTACTGGTGGAAAACAGCCACCCAGTAGCCTCACACAAGAACCACTCTCTTCACATTCCATCCATTCCATAGTATGTAGAGGTTCGGGAGGGGGAGGAGGTAAATGTGGAGACGTCCATTGCAGGAGTGGCCTGCCCATGTAAGAGCGGTGGGGCGGGGTGGGGGAGGACTCGACAGATGACAACAAGGGGAAATTAATTATTTATTTAATTTTCCCTCATCTGTCGAGTACCCCCCCCCCACCCCGCCCCGCTGCCCCACCGGTCTTACCTGCACAGGCCGCTCCTGGTCCATTGAGTGATGGCAGAGATGACAACAGCAGATGCAGTTTCACTTGGACATTCCAATTTTCCAATATTTGTTAGAGAGATTGATAGAATTCTCCAAAAGCTAACAGCTTTCAACAGTACTTAATTTGTTAAAACAAAATAAGTGCATAGGCCCTTTGAGGAGGCCGTTGCAGCTTGCACCACCCATTGCCCCCACTAGTGTTGTCAATGACAGTACCATCCCAACTAACCATCACATTCATAGAAGAGTGACAATTTAGACTTCAAATATACATTAAAAATGACTAATATATGCCGCCCAAGCTATTGTTATAGCTTTGGTGGCAGGTATTACTTATTTTAATGTATACTTAATTATTAAACAACTGTTATTGTGCTTCTCATAAAATTAAACAAACAGCGTCACCATGTGGCAACTGTTATTAGAGCTGGCGTTTACAATGAAGTGCCGGAGTGCCGGTGCTGAGCACCGGAAACCACTGGCTCAAATTCAGCGCTGGCTTTCAAAGGCTGAAGTGTCCGACTTTGCTACAGTCACACAAGTGTTTGAGAGCCACAGGCACATTAGGAATTCACAAATGATCTAATGTCCAGTAAACCTCTGATTGCTTGAGGGTCAGCTTTCAGATGTTGGGCATCTGAAATGCACGTATTTACATTAAGTCCTCCCCTATTCCCCTATACACCCCCATGGTCTCGTTAACTCGGCTTCTAAGTCTTGAGACACTTTCAATGACAATGTATCTCTGCTTTGTTTCTCTCCTACTGAAGGGCAAACCAGAAAAATAATTTATTTATGCACGTGTATTCAAGCCATTTGATAAATAAATAGCTTTTGATTTCAATCAAGGGGAAGAACAAGTCTGATATTAACTGAAAGGAATATGGTCCCCAAAGCTGATAATGGAGCTTAAATCCGGACTGTAGAGAGCGATATTTAGGCTTTTCTGCCAACTGCTCATTCAGCTTCTACAGCAAAGCACACGTTTAATCAAATAATAACTACATGAGGATGCTTATCACAACCTTCGACGTAAAAACATTATTGTTAATGTACTTTAAACATCTCCTTGACATTCATACCCATCCCTGTACACTGTATGTCCTTTTCGTTTGCACCCTTTCTGCTTATACTGCTTCAAATTGTTGTCTCTTCTCTCCTTCATCGACCACATTTCATTAGGAAGAATAATGACCAGTCTCACATCATCTCCAGTGCATCTTCTGAGGTATGTGCAGATCCACCTAGTGCCTTCTCAGGGACAACAAGAATTACAGAGACGGAGACAACCATTGGAAGATTAATGAAGAGAAACTGATTTTCTGAGCTGGGTGTGGTAGACTGATTATCCTATGGCTACTTATATGAAATGACTCCAACTATCCTCATCCAGAGAGTTACTAGGCTCCTGAATCATGCTCACTCTGAAGTAAGCAAGTCCTGTTGTGAAGAGATGGCCTCCACGGAGGAGAATGATCAGCTTCATTGTCTATGCGATTGTAGGCTTCACTTTGCAGCCCACATTATTGTGAGCGATGCAAGCATCAATTAAAATGCTTGCTCTATCTTTGGATTTTGAGGCTGTCATCTATGATCAGAATTGGAAAATCTAATAGTCTGGATTTAATGGGCTAACAAACACTGTGTCTTGCTGTAATGTGGTAGCCCATACACAATTAGCTCATTAAAGAGAGGGGGCCAGCAGGAGTGAACAGAGTGGGGTAGGGTTGTAGGGTAGCCCCTCGTACAGGCAGAAGGATATACCCAAACACCCAATAGCATTAGGTGAAAGATGAATACTCCACTGGGCTAAGCCAAGATGTGATTGACAAAGTCTCAAACCAATGGCAGAAAGAGGCTGGTTAAAGAAAGCAAATAGTTGAAAAGGTTAGCCTCACCCAAAGATCCCTCTCTGTATATTGTAAGCAATTTTTCTACTTGACAGCTGCGTTCTTGAAAACCTACAACTAAAAAGAGTTAGGCCTTGTGTACATGGCATCTAGGTTTTGCAATCGTATTAAAACAATCGTGTAGGAAACACAATACTACTAAGTCACAAAAGCCCTGCATCACAAATATTTCTAGTAAAAATTATCTGGACAGCTGTAAAATATTGTTCTGGACCAAACCAAATGATTTGCTCCCATATATGAGATCTATCATTCGCTCCACTGTTTATGTTACACATTCCTAATGAACAATGCTAAATTGCAAAAGAGTGATGTCCCATTTTTCGTATGCAACACGTTCCATTCCCTCCACTTGTCATGCCCCCTTTTCTCCATGAGTGAAGTTTCTTGGCTCGACTTGTAATGTCAGTTGTGCTCACAAGTGATGTGACATTACCCGCATGGGTATTTTTTAATTCCATCTACAATGCTTAAATTATTAAAGAGCAAGTACTGGAGCCCAAAATTTGCTCAAAAGCCTACGGCTGGTGCAATTGAATGAAGGCGTAATGAATATCAAGGCTGGTAGCGCTAATTCCACCTCGCAGCCCCTAACTCATCAACTGACACTCCCTGTCCCTCTATCGCACTCCTGCAGGTTCTTTTTTGTCCTTCCTTTCTCCCTCTGCCACGTTTTCTTCTGTCTTTCCCTTCCTACTTATATTCCCTTTGTGTATTTTTCTTGTTCTTGCTCTGGGTCTAAGTCTGATGAGTAAAAATAAGTGCTGGTCCCCAAAAATGAGTGCCGGTGGTCTCTACCTGCAACCACCGACCCAAAGTAAGCATCTAACTACTTTTCCAAATGTTATTTTTGGTTCCTCTCTTTTAGGTATGTATCATTATATCCAAATGGGAAGTCCTCTGTTCTTGAAGAGTAATGATCCATTTCTTCAATGAATGTCGTGGGTTTATTTCCACAAGGGATGTTTCATTACTTCAACAAGAGATGTTTTATTACCTGAAAGAAAGATATTTGTGTGCCTCCACGAGGGATGTACCATTCCCACAACAAGGGCAATCCTTTCATTCCATGACAAATAATGCTGAGCTTGATAAGGTATAGATTTTACAACAAAATAAGACAAAGGCCGACTGAGAGGGTTTACAAATGCAGCGACATCTCCAGCCATACGTTTACTATGTACATTTTTTTCTGCTTATTTTGGGGCTTTTGGGTGCTACCATCCTCTATTTCTAAGACATCTAATACTGACCAAAGATCTTAATGTTGCTACCAATTTGACAGGGTCTTAAAGCCAGCACCATTAACCTAAATTGGATGTGGGTTGGTAGAAGCAACCTCAAAACACACTCACTTGGTGTGGACAGCACTGTACGCTAGCCTGGTTGCAGAACAGAGCACAGCAAACAAGGAGGGGATTTGTGAAAAGAAAACAAAAACATGTTTGCCATTGCCAATGCTGGAAAGGACAGAGGTTTTGGTCATTGGTGTTAAAAAGCTTGGAGGTATCACATATTTCAAAGAACACATGGGAACTTGATGAAAATGTGTGGACTTAAAAATATTGACTATATGAACAATGTGGAGGGAGGACTTCACTAGGATTCTTATACATGCAGTGGTATAGCACAAGACACAGACTAGAAGAGAAATGAAGATGGAACTCATCTTCTAGAAGATCTTACACAGTTTTAACAAATCAGAATGCCGTGCAGATCCCTCATCACCACAATTAAAGACACCTACTAAAAGACAATGATCAACAAAGTGAACCGCAGAAGAAAAGCACAATTTAAGGCTGTCAAGCACTGCACAGATCCGCTTACAGACCAATTCAGCCCTTAATCAGTTTACGTATGCAATGTCATCAATCACTTTTTCACCAAGAAGATCAAGAAAATCAGATGCCACATCAATCTATACTTTCACACCAACCTTTCATCCCCCCATTTTACTGCTTTTAATACCCTTCCACTATTCTAAACTCTTCCACGTCACCTTGAATGAGGACAGTTACCTTCATCTATTGTTAAATCTCTTTAAAAAGATCCCCTCACAATCCTCCTCAGTGTGATCAATGTCTCCCTCACTCAAGGAATCATCCCGGAAGGCCTCATACAAAGAGAGATGCTTCCCCTGCTGTGAGATTGGCCCTGAACCCAGCTGATCTCGCTAACACCCCATCACCCAACTTCCCTTGATAGGAAAAAGTCATCAAAAAAGCAGTCATGACCTAGTTGCAAGAGCAGTTCAGCCAGAACAACATTCACAAGATTGCCAATGTGGCTTCAAATAAGCTTCAGCACTGACACAGTGTTTTTCAACTAATTGCGGCATCCTGGCAGTTTCTCTGTCCAGAAAGCTTACAGGCAGTACAGGTGGTGTTTAGTAGAAATGTGTGTCATTGTAGTGTGCTCTATATGGGAAGAGTTGGGTGAGGTGCCTGAGGTCAAGACGTGATCTGGCGTCCGGTCCGGATCTTCCAGAGAGCCCGCAGCCAGTGTTGTCGAAGCTGCAGCAGGGAAGGAGCCCACCGCTCTCCGCCCGCTTCAACGCCGACTTTCTTAACTTGCCGAGTGAGGAGGGAGCAGGAGGACGGAGGTTGCGGCTTCACGCTGATGTATTACAGACCGCAGACCGCGGAGAACGAATCTTTTGTTGCTGTGTGTCTCTGCCCGATTTTCGGCCCGATTTCGGTTTGCTCTCCCCAGCTGGATGAAGTCGAGGAGCCGCATGGGTTAAGTGAGCAGAGAGGACGAAAAGACGACCGGTCAGGTATTTTGAGCCGCTCCTGAGCTGCTTCTGAGCATGCGGGGCAGGGTCTAAGGCATTGCTGGCGGTCTCCTGTGATCTCTTGCCTTTCTTGAAGTTGGGTGGTGAACTTTTACCGGATGATTGCCGCTTGGGGGTTTGAAGGTTTATCCCCCTTTCCTTGAACTGTTCCCAAATATTAAAGGCTATTAGGGGAAGGACACTATCTCTATGATTGTAACTGCTATCAAGACGCTATAAAGACGTATACTGCAGTACTTGAAGTGCAAAACAGCAGAAAAGAAAGGGGAGAAGGAAGGAAGGAAGGGGAAAAAATATAGATTGAGCTTCCAACCTGAAGGTCAGAGTTGTTCCAACGTTGGTGCTTGCTGCTGCTGATTGCTGAAAGGGATTTTTTTTTTTTTTTGAAAAACTTTATTTGAAAAACCTTATATTGATATAGACGCGCTAATTGCCGGTTTCCTGCCTGACTGCTGCCTGACTGCTGGTTCCTTCATCTGTGGGTCTACTGCCACCAGAATCCCTCGCTCTCAGTGACAGGAGGAGGCAGGGCGGGGGCCCCCTTGAACAACTGGTAGCGCGGACAGGACTGAGGATCTGTCTTGCAAGAAAAAAAGTACCATAGTGGTGTTATACCCTTGCCACAGATTATTGTTGTTTCTGTCCGTGATGAGGTGGTATTGATCCTCTTTTTCTTTACTACAATGAGCAAAAGTAAGGGGTCTGCAGGGGTTAAAGGGACATTGGACGCATTTATTATAAGGGCAGAATCACTGCTCATCCACGAAATTGAACTCACGGAGAGGAGGTTATCTTTAGATCCCTCTTCCCTGCAGAGGCGCTCCTCATTAGGTATTGCTGCTCCAACTACTCCTCAAGCCTGTTTGATAGTTACTCCGCAGGGGACGCCACAGGCCTCTCATATCCATGAACCGCAGATCTCTACTGCGGACATTTCTAACGAGCCTAGTATAGCCTTAAGGACTCGGACCTCTAAACTCCAGAGTGATCAGACGAAAAGAGACTGTACAGTGAAGGGTAAATGGGGCAAGGACATACATAAGTCTAAAGTACAAAAGTACCCCCGGTATATCTACCCTGCATTGATCCAAACAAACTCTATAAGTACTTAGACCGACGATCTCTCGCCCTCAATATCGGGTATCTCTTCAAAGAATGCGATTACTGAGGCTGACAAGTTTGCTCTGGATAATGTTCTAACCCAGCTTACAGATCAGATTGACATTAAATTTGCCATAATGAACGAACGCTTAGAGCATATAGACATGGTCCTGAATAACTTGAAGCTGAACGATCAAAGCGTGCCTCAGAGTGTGGCTTCTTATACTGTTGCTGCTTAAGGGGAGGGTTTGGGATTTGATAACTTATTTTCATCAGTTAAAGCTCCCATTGAGAAAATACTGGCTAGGGTTTCTGTTATTGAGGATGTACTGAGTAGAGCTCAAGGGGCATGTTCTGCTAATAATCTAAATAACTTTGTAATACCCACTCCTAAATCGGATAACGATAGGACAACTCATGTCCCTCGTGAAGACATCCCTCAAACCTCAGCCAGGGCATCTGATGGTCATGAGAGTAATATAGACACGAAATATACCGAAGTCTCAATAAACAATAACTCTAGTCACTCCCAACCACTGCCTAAGCCTCATGTAGCCCACATGAATAGGGAGGATAAGGAAGGGGCGAGACTGCATCTGCTGCCAGAAGCTACACCGTACATAATAGTACTGGCAAATGTACCGTCTCTTACCCCCCCGGCTAATGAAACATGGGATGCACTAAGGAACAAGGAGCTCTGCTGGCTCGGAACTAAGACTGGGCTAGCAGAAGCTCTGTTTGCTGAGTTTAAAATGGTAAGAAGGGTAGGCTGGGTAGGGACAAGGGAGAAAACACTAAACGGCGATTGTGTAGTTCTCACATTTAGATCGCCCGGTTTAATACGGGAGATCTTGCGAAGACTTTGTAGTGTTTATGTGACAACCAGAAGCATAAATGTAGTTCCCCTGGGGTACTTCTACCCTCCAATAAATCATGTCCAGCATCAGGTATCACAGCAGAGACCTACATCCTCAAATTTTCATCCTCAATCTAGCATTCCACTCTACAATAGATTTGACACATTCTCTTCCTTGGAAGAGATAGATTGACTTAATCGGACATCTAATCATGTAGTACAGAGTAAGCCCAATGTAAGCAATCCACATGAACCAACTCCAACTTCAATCTTTGCACCTCCCAAGCAGATAGATGACCAAAAACCTGTGATGTCATACTAGATGACGGAAGTTTTTGCAGAGCGGGGCTATCGGCTGTTATCCACCTAGATGTCGAGGGGGCAGGTGATAGTAATGAACCATGTAACAAAGAACACAGCTCATATCAGTTAAATATAATGATTCCTTGTGTACCTTTAATTACACCAAACAATAACAGCCCACTTCTCAATGCCTTTTCCCCCTGTAACAACTATGACGCTTCCAGCAGCAACTGTGATGATCAGGGTGTCCATAGGTGTAGTGCAGAGAAAATTATTCCCGGCAATTTGGCTTATAATACTATTGACCTATGTATTCCAACCTTAAATAATATTGTTGATACTGATGATGACAATATGATTCCGATAACATCACCAGGGAATAGTATTAGCATCCTAAGCTGGAATGTGGCGGGCTAAGCAGTAAATGCAGTAATCCGGAATGGTTGGAGTTTATGACAGCCTTTGAGATCTCGATGGTGCAAGAAACCTGGGCCAACGACCCGATACATCTTAATGGGTTCAAGACCTTTCACTCCAAAGCAACCCCATCCAGTCACGGAAGATCAAAGGGCTGCCTCTGTGTCTACGTATCTAATAAATTGGCCTCTACTAGTGCTATCATATATCCACCCAACCTGTTTTATCAAATAGTTCAGGTCGTGTGTACGACCTCTATTTCTTTGATATTAGTTAATTTTTACAATAATGCCCATGACTTGGACATAATAGATTCTCTCTGCCAACTTGATGAGGATTTGGAATCTATTCTGGACAAGGGCCCTAACGAAAAAATCCTGCTTTGGGGGGTGATTTTAACATTCAACCCTGCCAATTCGTGGCTAATAAAGTTTGTGGTATGACCTTCTGGAAAGGGTGACGATGTCACCCACTTTTCTCATTCAGGGTACGGAGAGAAACTCAATGAGTTGCTTTTTAAATATGATCTAGGCTTTAGTAATAAATTTGGAGGCAGCCCGGTCGCTGTACCCTGTACATTTGATGGCAGCCGAGGTAGGAGTGTCATTGATTTTCTCTTATTTTCTAATCACTACTCAGCATTAGTTTTTAACTTTATACTACATAACATCACATTAAGTGATCATTTTCCACAGAGTTTCTCATTGGATATTAGACTTGAAGGTGAGCCTGGCATAGGGCAACTCACCCTTGCCGCGGAAAATATAGCACTCTCCCCGTCTAAATGGCTTTGCCCTGCGCTGGTCAATGGTCGACCCATCTCGATTTTTACAGAAAATATGTACAAATCAGAGTAGGGCTTTCGAGGTCTGTTTGGATGAAACTGCGGATGCCAACGCGGTTGTGAAGGCCTTTAGACATATTAGGGAGGAAATTAGTGCTGGGTTGACTACTAACCAGATTAGAGGGGCCAGGAAAAAGCACGGGTGGTTTGACCACGCGTGCACTCTTGCTCATAAGAAGTTAAAGTGGGCTTTGAAGGAGGTACCCAGGAATAACTTAGTAGTACAGAACTGCAGGCGGGCTTATGAGCAAGCTTGAAAACATCGTAAAATTATTCTGAAAGAGGAGGCCTGGGATCATCTGCAGGAGGCAAGCCAGAACAAGGATTCTAAGTTATTCTGGCATGTGGTAAATTCACCATTTTGCTGTGACGATGATAAACCTAGTATAGAGGTAGCAATCACAGAACAGGAATGGATGGCCCACTTTGCGAAACTATATAGGGGCCCGATTGAAGAAGGACAAGACAACTCTGTGACAGGGACGAGAGTTGTCTCCACTGGGCTTACCTTCTCATGGCAATATTTTGATTTTAATTTCACACTGGAGGAGGTGATACGGGCACTCAGAGCGAGTAAGGGAGGAAAAGCACCTGGCCCTGACGGGATTCCGATTGATATCTTTAAGGACAATATCGACCTCTGGGGTCCTCTTGTGACCCTGGTTTTTAAGTCCTTTCGAGAAGTTGGTTTCCCAGTGTCATGGTCGGAATCACACATCGTACCAATATTCAAAAAGGGAGATCGAAACTGCCCTGCACACTACAGACCCATCTCCCTGCTGGATTCTTTGGTTAAGGTGGTGGGCCGCATTGTGTTAGACAGACTACAGGAGTGGGCAGGCTGTAATAATATTTTGACCGACTTCCAATACGGCTTCCGCCAGGGTGTTGGGACCATAGAGCAGGCTATTAACCTGAATTTGCTAGTGAGCAAATATACACAAATAAAAGGGGGCAATTTGTTTTTGGCGTTTGTGGACTTGTCCTCCGCATTCTATTGTGTGGTCCACGACAAACTTTGGTCTATCATGACCTCCATGGGTGTTGACTGTGCCATCATTAATTTTCTTAGATATTTGTATTCAACGAGTTCTGCCAAGATTCGATATGGTATGAACGGTGAATGCACTAGCCCAGTTGACATCAATAAGGGGTGCGCCAGGGGTGTGTGCTCGCGCCTTTTTTATTTAATTTGTATATTAATGGCCTGGGTGCTACCCTTGTGGACTCCTGTATGGACCTGCCCCAAATTGGCAATAGGCCAGTACCTGTATTATTGTATGCTGATGATGCGGTGCTTATGGCCCGCACCCCTAATGCTCTTCAACATCTTTTAGATAAATTTGTTAATTTTATGGAGAATCTGGGTCTTTTAATTAACATAGGCAAAACGTATGTAATGAAAGCTGGCTGTAAGTCAGCTAAGGGACGCAACATTTTAATAGGAAACGAGACTTTACCTCAAACGCAAACTTTTTCGTATTTAGGAATAATGTTTGATAGTAATGGTAACTGGAAAAGTGCAGTAAAATCAAGAAGAATGCAGTTTCTCAGATCAATTGCGGGTCTGAGTAACTTTTCCAAGAAACTGGGACGTAAACTCCCTAGGGACATGTTGACTATCTATAATGCGAAATGCCGGTCAATAGCTATGTACGGCTCTGAATTGTGGGGACATGTAGACGTTGATTCTTTACAGCTGGTAGAAAATGGGTTTCTTAAAACCTGCTAGGGCTTCCTAAAAGCTGTTCTAATTTTGTCTGTCATGCAGAATTGGGTACTACTTATTTGGAGGACCTGTTAAGGGTGCAGCCAGTCCTCCTATGGCACAAGTTATGGACATCGGATTATACGAGTTTTAACAGAGCCATTTTACAGGATTGCTGCGGTGCTGATCATGCAATGAAAATAACATGGTTGAAATACGTAAAAGAATTTATGCATGATATTTGTCACTCTGAATACTATGTAAAGCCTGAATCCTTACTGCATATATCTAGAGAATCACTAAAAAGAGTATGTTTGAACAACTTGGAGGAAAAAAGATTAACATTGGAACTTGTGAAGCCTACCGTACAACATAATCAAATGATACTGACCTGTTATACGATGCAACCGTATTTAATCGGTGTTTTAAATGCCCAACACAGATTTGTTTTGACACGTTTCAGGCTGGATATTTTCCATCGCTTGACTAGTTTCCCCAACAGAAATAATTGGTCTCGTCGACTAACATGTTGTCCTTGTGACCAGATCGCCAAACAATCAACCATTCATGTATTGTTTTTTTGTAAATTTTATACTGACTTAAGGACTATTTTTATCAAGCCTTTAATGAAATCTTTAAATTTTAGACAATGTAGACCGGCCTATTTATTTTTACAACTGCTCCCGGATTTGTTTACATGTGTAGTAGTGGCAAGGTTTTTGAGGTCCGTTATCCGTAGAAGGAAGTTTTTAACTGACGCACCTTAAATCTGTAAATGTATTTTATTGAATTTGTTTTTAGTGACTTGAATAACTTTCTTCTTTTAAATTTGTATTGAACTGTAAACTTTTATGATTCTTTGTATGAATCGAATAAAGTTAAATTGAATTGAATTGAACTAATTGACAGCTCTCTGTTCATCAGTGACTAAAGAATTCATGTCTCCTGATCCATCTGGACCTCTCTCAACAGTGTTCAATACAGTTGACCATCAAGCAATGATCCACACCCTAGAAACAAGCATGACTCCTTTGCCACAGTCCTGCAATGGTTCACCGACTACCATCTGTAATCAACTTTTAAATAAAGGAAATGATAGATCCAGAAGATCCCCATCCCCTTCAGAGTACCTCAAAGTTCTAGACATGCCTCCATAAACTTCAACTTCTACATGACATTCCTTTGATCTATACTCACTGACAGCATCAGGATCCATCAATGTGACAGCAACACTGATCTTTTCCTCAAAATCTTTTAGGCAATAATATTCAGCAACTTAATTTCTCAAACTATTCCAGAACTGAATGTCAGGCTCCTAAGAAAAAATCCATCTAACATCAAATGAATTCATTTTTTGTGTCAACAGTTCGAAGCAAGCATGGATTCAGGCCAGGCTGTTTGACATGAACCTAGACAGCATCAACCCCACCCCCAGCTGTCTGGACAATGTAAATTCCATTGGATTCACCCATGACCCAACCTCACATTCAAATAAAATATTGCCAGGAGAAAAGGCAGACTGATGCCAGCTCTTCCTTCTTAAGTTAGTGAAATAATTTCCCAAGACACCAATTTCAGAACAACGGTGGAAACCCTGATTTTCCGCCACATGGACGTAGGCAATATTCAGTTAAATGGCCTCCCAGGCACCATTTTGGCACCTCTCAAAGGCATGTTATGCACCGTAGAATGTCTCATCAAAGCACAAAACAACATTTAATCACTTCACTCCAACAATAAAAGAACCAACTGGCCCTCCATCCAGATCCACTTCATCATCAAAATCTCCTGCATCACCACATGAAGGTCATCAGTAATTACACTCCAGAAAACCTGTCAAACAAACTAAACACTTCTGGCAGTCCACATCACATCAGGAGCAAGAACTTCATCGGACTCGAGACCAAGATGTTCAAGAAGGTAAAAAACTGAACACAGTTGGCGATGCAGCACGCGCAAGGTAAATTGTTTTATTTATTTAATTACTTACCTTACTCGTGTCCGTCGTATGTCGGACTCCACTACCTCCGCACCCTGCCCCACCCCCACCCCGCCGCTCCGCCCCGCAGCACTCCCTCGGCGAGCCGCCACTGCAAACAAGTGCCTCCAGTAACCACAATCTGATGTACAGCATCAAACTGGAGCTAGGACAGAAAACGTGTATCCAGTGTCAGTAAAATGTATCCTAAGATGTGTTCATTCAGGTGGAAGAAAAAACATATTTTAATAGTTCTACCCTGGGAATGTGGTCACTAATGGGCCAGTGGCTTTAAGTACTTTGATCTTTGTAAAAGTTGCAATTCTTTTATTGAAAATGTAATAGGAAAATTATAAGCCACCACGGAACACTTTGTGCCTCAGAAAGGCATTGATCCCTTCCAATCAAGAGTCTGAAAGAGGGCAGAACATAGACGTAATCAAACTGCAGCTTCCTAATGATGCTCTCTGTGTGCATGCTTTCTATCGCAGTAGAGTTTTTTTTTTAACTCTTTTTATTGCATTTTCAGAGCAAAGATGATCCACTCTGCTACCACGCAGGGTAACACATTAATGAAACTAACAAAAACAAAATGTGATTGCTTAGTACACAAGCCTATTAATTACATGTAACTAATGAGTGATCTCAGTTGGCAACACAAAGAGGTTTCCAGTTCACAGATATCATCAAATTGCTGCTTCCGGTGAGTTGTGCGAGGCTTGTTGTTGCAAAAATTGACGTAGTGGCTCCCCGATGTCTTTGGGTTTGGAGGATGTTGGCAATTCTTCCGCCTACAGCTCCAATTTTTCTTTGCAGTATACCATATCTTTGAGCCAATGTTCAACCCTCGGAGCCAGTACACCCTCCCAGGTCACAGCCACTCGCCGTTTCGCCATTAATAGTGCAATTCGTATGAATCTACCTAATGTTCCTTTCGCATGCGGAACATAGCACAATAAACATATCATGGGTGTGCAGTGCAATTCAATCCCAGACATCGTAGATGTATGTTGTACCACTTTCTCCCAAAATCTAGCCACCAGCCCACATTCCCACGCTAAATGCCAGAAGTCAGCATCTTGTTGGTTACAACGTTTACATCTATTAGAGTCACGTACACCATATTTAAATAGTTTGAGGGGCATGTGATAGATCTGATGGATACATTTAAAGTGTATAATTCGTAAGTTGCCATTGGGAGTGAGTTGGCTGGTAAGCTTACAAATATGTTCCCACTCTAACGGCGTTAGGGGGGTAGGCAGTTTCTTATTCCAACGGGCAAGGCTTGTATCTGGGGCCCTGACCGTTTCAGCTCTTATCGCTTTGTACAATTTGGTAACTAGCTTCTTGCGCGTAGGAGTGGTTAGTACTAACTGTAGCGATTGCAGGGCGGGTGGCTCCTCCGGATACATTGAGTAATGTGATTTAACTGCATGACGGAGTCTGTAAATAGTGAATTGAAATAGCGGTGTGGGATTTGTAATATATTGAAGATCTTCAGTTGTGAGAAATTTGCCACCTGGGTAAAGATCGTGCATGGTGACTAATCCCGCCTCTTTTAATGATCTCACAGGGCCGTCTTCTTGTGTCACCGACAAGGCAGCATGGTGTGCAACGGGCAGCGAGGGGGCATATATAGGGAGTTTAGAAGCAAGTCGGCCTATGGAGTGCCATGCTGCAATAGTGGCATCAATTGTATTAATTTCCGTTTTTGGGGTACTCCGTCTAGTATGTGTGATAATACCTGACAGAGGTCGGATGAGCATCGCCATCTTCTACTGCAACGTGTGGAGTGTATGCATGCGGGTGAAACCAATAATACGCATACTGTGCTTGGGCACTGAGATAGTATGTGTACAAATCTGACGCGCTGAACCCACCCTTGTCATAGTCCAACGTAAGGGTTGCCCAGCCGATGCATGCCTGTTTGCCCCCCCATACTAGCTTTGTAGAGCAGTTCGTACAGTTTAAAAAAAATGTTGTGTCAATTTTATCGGGATATTAGAGAAGAGGTAGAGAAATCTCGGTAGAATAACCATTTTTATGACCGCGATATGATCAGCGAGGGACAGCGGCAATGCGGTCCTTCTTTCAATCTGCTGATCAAGTTTGGCGCAGGCACGCCCATAGTTTTCTTGGATGACGACTGCCGGATTCCGATGAACCCACACACCCATGTATTTAATAGGATCCGAGGACCACAGTAAAGGATATTCCATAGCCGGTGGGGATGTGTTAGTTGTCAAGGGTATGATCACCGATTTATCCCAATTGATTGCAAGCCCCGAGAGGAGTCCAAATCTGATATATTCCCTCATTACCCGTGTAAGGTAGCGATCTGGCTCTCCAACAAACAAGACCATGTCGTCCGCGTGGAGCGAAATGCGCACCGGGCGGTGTACAAAATTAAGTGCCGTTTCCCTATGCCGTTGACGGATCACACAGGCCAGAGGCTCGAGTGCCAGAGCGAACAGCAGGGGTGATAAGGGGCAACCCTGTCTGGTGCCACATTTAATTTGGAAGGGTTCTGATGTCAAACCCCCCACTCGCACCCGGGCAGACGGGTCATTGTAGAGCAGTTGTATCCATCCCAGAAATAGCGGTGGGAATCCCATCCTCTGGAGAACATAAAACATGTAGCTCCATTCTATTGAATCGAACGTCTTAGCCGCTGTCTAGCATACCGCAGCCGCTTGTAAGTTCGGGTCAAGTATGTGCATCATTGCAAAGATGGTTCGAAGATTGTGGGACGTGGATCTTTCTGGTATGAAACCAGATTGGTCTGGAAGAACCAATAAGGGCATCAAGGGTTGGAGTTTAGTAGCCAGAATTTTCGCAAGTATCTTGGCATCTAAGTTTATTAAAGACAAGGGCCTGTATGACTCGCATCTATCGGGCGGTTTGTCCTTTTTTAAAAGAGTAATGATTAGTGCTTGTCGGAGGGACGGTGGAAGGACACCTGATTCGTGTGCCTCCGCGTACATTTCTAGTAAGTGAGGCGTGATTATGTCTACGAATTCTTTATAGAACTCGGCCGTGAGGCCATCCGGCCCGGTGCTTTCTTCTTAGGCAGGTCATGTATAGCAGCTTTGATATCTGAGTCCGCAATGGGTTGAGCTAAGTAGTCACGGTGACCGTCTGCCAGCCATGCACAGGCAATATCTGCCAAATATTCTGCTACATCGAGCTCGGGCGCGGCTGTCCATGAGTCATACATTGCCGCGTAATAATCTCGGAATTGAGCCACCTGTTCCATGGGCGAGAAGTGTTCTACCCCTTGGGGATCAGTAAGTTTGTCTATACGGTGTTGTTCTGCATGATGTTTGAGTTTGGCTGCTAAGTTCCGACTAGGCCTGCCTCCTTCTCCATAAGCTCTGGCTACATGCCGGCGTGAGAGGTAACAAATCTCAGATTCTGCCAATGTGTCGTAGTCGAGGATGAGCGCATGAATCCGAGATAGTGTCTCCTGACTAGGTTTTACTGTGTAGTCAGTTTCCAGAGCTGATAGCCAGGTCTCCATTCTAGCTAGTTGTCCTCTGATATCTTTTAGTATACCGGCAGTGGTGCCAATGCAAACCCCCCGTATCGTAACCTTAAATGCCTCCCATAATGTGGCAGCACTATCAACGGAGCCAGCGTTTATTTCGAAGTACTGTATTGCGGCTTTTCAAATAGTGTCAGCGTATATGGGGTCGAGCAAGGCCTCCGACCGAAATCGCGATCTGAAAGGGCGGCGTATCATAGGCGGGATATGAAAAGTCATTTGTACAGGGTTATGGTCTGATAGAGTGCGCGGAAGAGTGACCACCTCGGTAACCCAATTCGCTATCCCCTCACTGACGAGCCAATAGTCTAGTCTCGACCAACTGTTGTGCGTTGGTGTGGCATGTGTGCCTGCCCTTACTGCCTCATTATGTATCCTCCAGATATCCACCAGCCCAAATTCCAACAGGGCGTCGCCTATGCAGCGGGCTACTTTTGGCGTGCGAGTACCGTGTGAACTGGATTTATCTAGTGAGGGGTCCAGATGCGTATTTAGGTCCCCACCCCACAAAATGGCTGTGTCCGGCCAGTCCCTGAGAATCCCATACATACGCAGAAACATTGCAGGTTCGTCTGTGATTGGCCCGTAGGTGTTTATGAGTGTAATCAGGGAGTCACCTAGTTTGCCCTGAACCATCGCACATCGCCCTCCATCATCAATGTAGGTTTTGAGTGGTGTGAAAGGGATGCTCCGTTTAATCAGGATAAGAACCCCTCGAGCATAAGATGAGTAGGATGACGCTAATTTGTACCCCGCCCATTTGGTCGCAACCCTGGTGTCGGAGTCCTTCGTTAGATGTGACTCCTGCAGAAAAGCCACTTGGACGGAATGTCGGTCTAAGTAGGCAAAAACTTGGCGAATTTTCCTTGGGGAGTTTAGCCCGCGCACATTCCAGGTTAGACATCTGTAACCCTCACCCTCCAGTGTTTGCTAGTATGTTTGTCAGTATGGAATTGGTCCCTGAACGACCGATGTATATCTGTAGATGAAATATGGCCACCTTTTGTGTAACAACACAATCACATTGAACAATCCCCAAAACGATATTACTGAATCCCCCCACGCCCTCCCACTTTAGCAACCCCAATCTGCCAAAGCCATCCCCGATTACCCAGTAACACCATACAAAATAGAGGAACAAATACATAGTAAAGTGGGGTATACCCATTCAGGGGGGCATCGCGACACAACCAGCTCCCAGGTGGACCAGGGAGATGGCCACCAGTAGCGAGAACTTGCTCCCTGAAGCAGCATTACAATATCTGTAAAAAAGAAAAATCGTAGGGCACAATGGTTTGCTGCATATTGTATCCAAAAAAAACAAAAAAAAACACATCTGTGCTAATAACTAAGATATTGTGTTCAGCAAAGGATATAAAGGCCTCAGCTTGTCATAGTCGAACTCCGCAGATTAGTGGTGCAACAGGTCAGTCCATTGTCACTAGGGCATAACCCCGGGCCTGGCGATGCAACACAGAAATCCACATCTGATATGGTTCCATCAGTGAGGAATGCCTATAATGTTTGTGATCTCGTCTGTCATCCCTCAGCATCAGATGTCTCGGGAGATGTCTTCCTCTTTCTCCAAAGTGATTTAGCAAATTCCAAGGCCTGTTTCGGATTAGCAAATAGTTTGGCTTTGTCGTCCGTACCTATGCGGAGCCGCGCTGGATAGAGCATGGCATATGGGATGTTATCAGCCATTAAAATATTTTTTGCAGGTTGGATCTCTTTTCTGGCTGCTTGCACCGCCGCCGTAAAATCCGGATAAAAGGAGAGATTATTCCCTTGATAGTTGACATTGCCTTTCTGTCTAGAAATACGGAGCACAGTATCTCTGTCCCGGTAATTGAGCAGGCGGGCAATTACCGGCTGAGGCGGAGCGCCCGGCGGGGGGCGCGCCGCCAATGAGCGATGTGCCCGTTCGACAAGAAATACCCCAGAGAGGGTGTCGTCTCCGCACATGTCACGCAATAGAGTTTCAACATAGGTCTCCAGGCGTCCCACATTCGTTGACTCTGGAAGGCCAAGAATGCGTATATTATTGCGCCTCGAGCGCGCTTCGAGGTCTTCGTTCTTGGCCTGGATAACCGCAAGGAGTTTTTCCATGTCGGTCATTTTTGTTTCCACTTTTTGCAAACCATCTTCCGTGTTCGAGATGCGCTGTTCCGCCTCGCCAATGCACGCTCCTTGTCTGTCTATTTTAGCGGAGATGTTGTCTATACGGCCATTAAGGGCTTCCATATTGTCATTAATGGCTTGTAGGCTGTTTTGAAAAGCAGCAAGCGTTTTCTCTAAAGGGGTCGGGCCGCAGCAGCCGTGTCGAGCTCTGAATCGGAGGCCGCAGTCTGCTGTGACTTGCCGGATTTACGTAGTTCAAAGTTAAGGCGCGGTTGGTGCTTGTCAGGCTTACCCATTGCTGCGAGTCTGCGGTGTCGTCAGGCTCACGGTTGAATCTGTATACCTAGGGCGGTAGTGTGCACTCACAACCCCGCTCGTCTGGGTTTCTGTGCTCGAACCAATATGTTGGCCCTCACTTGTGTAGCTCCGCCCGCCGCGGGCTCGGAAAATGCGGATGTATGTTCGACAAGGTGCACAGGATTTCTGCTGAGTCAGGATAAGTGAGACGACTTGATCTAGGCGGCCCCCCGCAATAGGTCAGCAGCGGGGATGGGCAGCGCGGAGCTCCGGGAAAGCCGACAACACTCCGACAGGCGGGGAGGGCAGTTGCAGTGTGCCCACGTGTTTCGCAGCCTTGTCCAGCAAGTTGTAGTGAGATAGGCGGTCACATTCAGTGTCCCCAGGTGAGCTTTCCAGTTTACACCACCGACATTAACAATTATAGTCGCAATTCTCCGCAGCTCGCGACAGTGTGACGGTAGTCCCAGTGCAGCCTGGTACAGCAAGCTATCCACATGTGACCGTTACTCCCTTGCAATCGCCATATATCAATGCGCCAATTGCTGACGGCGGTTCCCACTGTCAGGAAGGGTGTACACCAGCGCTGTGTTTCCCTGTGCATCACAGCGCGTCCCGCTGCACAGCCGTGATCCTCGGCGCTCCCAAGCCACTCACTACGCGACCACGGCCCTCCGAATTCACCTCCGCATGGGAGGCGCCGGATCTATTGCATGCGCGGATAATTGGTGCCACTCACCGCATCAAGGCTCGACACAACACCGGGGGCCCGTCACCATCTCCAGTCAGCGGGCGCAGTCCGAGAAGTGCCCCTCTCCATGCACCGGCTCAGCGGGCCGCCACAGGGCCGCCCCGGCCACCCGCACAGTGTCCTCTCAGTGTTCTCAGGCCCAGACGCACGCCGTAGGACGTATCGCCGATCTACACATCTCGCGGTCCCAGGGCGCCTCACCGGGGTGACCCTGCTGCGGCAGTACACACGGAGCACATCCGTCCGCGCCGTCAGCGCCACCGCAGTCCGCCGAAGCCAGCGACAGGAAAAGGCCCGGGCCTCACCTCGGGTCCCTGTTCTGGTCTGCCTCGTTGGGGACTAGGAGGCCGCCATCTTTTCCCCGGCACGGGTCAGTGAGCTATGCTCGTTTCTTGACTTCTGGGTCAGCAAGTTAGCCGCTAGTGTGCTCAGCGGGTAGCGCAGTTTCAGCGCAACAGATGCGGTAGTTCTGGTGATCTTGATGATGAAGGGAACGCAGGATTGTTGAAGGATAATTTCGGTGGCCGGCAGAGCCGCGTTACATTGCGGCCATCTTGCCTTGCGTCAAGCCACGCCCCCCTTCTATCACAGTAGAGTTGTGGATGCATACAGAAGTAAGAATCATATATCTAGGCAGTCCATTCTCCACTCAGCAGCAATACTGAAGGCTCTATGTACTGTTCTTCCTTTGTGATCCCCTCTATTAAAGGACCGGATTAATTAAAATTGAATATAGTTCAGCAGAAACATTTAGCACGTTTTTAGAAATGGGAACTATTTAGGTTATTATCCGAATATTTTCCGTTTTTAACTTCAACCATGAAATGTGTTACCAGGTATGTCATATATTAAGCAGCATCTATAGGTTATTCCAAGTGTCCTTTGAGATTCCAGCACATCATGGAGCATTCATCTCATCAGTCAGGCTCTTCTGCCTCGAAAGATGTGCATAGCTTCACCTTTGGCATCCTAGCTGACCAGCGATATAGTATCATCTATTGTATTCTGGGTATTTGAACAGTTCGAACCTCTTTAGTGGGTAGGAGTGTCCAGTATACTAAATAACAAGATTATAGAATTAAGGGATGTTGTTGTAGGGGGCGAATCAGAGAATGAGCGCGTGAGTATAGGGAGCATGGTAAGAGATGGGAATAGGGGGTAAGTGAGAGCGGGATAGTGGACTGGGAGGTTCTGTAGGCAGGAGGATTCAGTGAAATTGGGATCAAGCATTCAGTGACCCGAATTGGTTATATTTGTTGGAGTAAGATTTCTTGAACTGGCCTGCTATAAAGTCGTTCTCCATTTGTAGAAGTGAAGGGTGGTCTCTGATATGGAATGGGAATTTTATCCACAACCGTGCATGGTGAGGAAGGGACCGCTTCTATTCTCATATTTAATTTTTTGCAGGTGTCTAGCTCTGATTGGCTGAGCAACTGGCTCCTCGCATTGCTTTTATCACCTTCATCTCTGTGTCTCCTCAGACATACAATTATCTCTCTATAATTGTCATATATGTGATACACGAGTACTCGGACATGATTCAGGTGTGAGAGTTTCGCCAGTTAACTGGGATTATGAGGTAATGTTATCACCTTGTGTTGCCTTTCCATGTGTTGTGTCACAGCTTGGATAACCATTTTGATGGAGGTTTGTGGGCCATGAGCCCTGACCAGATATACGGGCTTGTGTTGTTGCTAGTATACAGTGGAAATGCACTTTTAGTTGGGTTGTGTTTAGGTATGCCCTTCACAGTGATGTTTATACCAGGGCAGAGACACCACTGCCTACTCCTAAATATACTGTGCTTTGTCCTTTCACAATGGGGACAGGGTCCCTAGTGGACCGCTTCCCGTTTGAGAATGGGTTACAACTGCCAGGACCAGACTCGCCTTTTATTCCGGAGGGCATTTTCCTGGTAGGCCGGAGCCACTGGAGGCCAGTGTTGAAAGCCCAGGGTGGTGTCGCTGTCATTTTCCCCAGCTCTTCCACATTAATACAGCATGCACAGGGAGCATGATTAGAGAGAGGGAACGAGGGTAATGGAGGATAGAGAGAGGGGCCGATCCGAGAGGGAGAAGAGAGGAGAGAGAGAGAATGGATGGCAAGAGAGAGGGGGCAAGGAGGGGAAGGGATCAGGCTGGTTTGAGCATTTTTACCAGGGCTGCTTTTGGTATCCCACGGCAGCACCGGACACTACTTTTCTGTAGTCAGTAAAATATAATGGGGCATATTAGCAAGGCGATTATCGCCACTTTAGCGGGACTTTTCACGCTAAAGCGGCGATAATATTATCGCCTTATCAACAAGCTGTCGCTAACTGCTGTTAGCGACAGCTTGTAGGCGATAGCGACCGGGTTAGGTGCCGCTTGCATGCCAGCGATATTTATCGCTAATGGCATGCAAAGTAGGCGTTCCCACCTAACATCGACTGGAAACAGTCGCTGAGGTCGCTAACGCCTATCAGCGAGGCAGGGGCGGTGATTAGCGAACCAGCGCTAAACACGTTTAGCGCTGGTTTGCTAACACCTGGTCCCACCCTGACTTAGCCATGTAATCCAATGAGAGGTGGATTACATGGCTAAGTCCCCTCGCACTATCAGCAAGCAGAACTGGGAACAGTGTGAATATCGCCTGTTTTCAGGCGATATTCACACTGTTCTCCAAGGTTTCTATCGCTTGGAGATTAGCATTGCTGATTGCACGCTAACTCCGCGATAGAAACCGGCGATGCCTGGCGATAATTATCCAAGCGCTAATTGCGCTTTGCGATAATTATCCAAGCGCTAATTGCGCTTTGCGATAATTATCGCCAGGCATTGCTAATATGCCCCAATGTTCTGTGACCGGATTGCAGTCGCAAAACATTAATACATACCATGAGGTATGGGTATTTGAAATTGAAGCCCAAAGCACACCCCTTCCAAAGACCAATTCCGTGGTTTCCTCAACCCATTTAGCGATTTGACAACCTGTTACAGAAGCATTACTTGGGTTTAGTATATCCCCAAAAATATTTACAGGTCACAAACCCTGTGATCTACCGAATCCCAGAGAATCCCAGAGTTTGCAATCAGTAAATGCATTTGGACATCTGGCCCATAGCTTTTAGTTGC
This sequence comes from Calotriton arnoldi, assembly GCA_963921515.1. Classification (NCBI taxonomy): domain Eukaryota; kingdom Metazoa; phylum Chordata; class Amphibia; order Caudata; family Salamandridae; genus Calotriton; species Calotriton arnoldi. The sequence continues at coordinate 73,536 of CAWUFW010007868.1, read as the reverse complement.
AGCATGGTCCACAGTGTTTCCTCGCAGTGTTATTGGTGGTGTGCAGGGGCCCCCTGTAATTTGTTGCCATAATGAACCTTGGTGGAATTACTTCTGAAAAGCATAAAGATACATGTGCTGTAAGGACCACATGACAGAGTTAGCATCGCTACTACAGGCAGAGTCATGGGCATGCAGGATTGGACTGGTGGCCTATCTGGCTCATAAGATTTGACTTTAGACTCACCAACCTTACCATTCACTTCTTCAAAGTCCAGTGTGACTTATGCTGGAAGACCTAGAAAAGGTGCCTTTTAGGTGGCTTCGAAATACACGCCCTTTCAGCTCCAAGTGATCACCTGCTGCACTGAAGCCACTACAGACAACACAAACCACCAGCATCGGTGGTGATCTCAGCAGAGAGGCAAAGGATTGAATGGGTACGAGATGAATTGTACTTTCTCACCCAAAAAACTGCTATAGTTGAGATACTGTGGTATGGAGACATTGCTATTCAGCCAAAACGGAAGAGATTTATAGGGAGGGCGTTATTTTGCCACCTGCCTTACACCAGCAGCTTCTCTGGGTCTCTGAAACTAATAAAAATCAAAGGCCACAAATAGAACAAAAACACTGTGTCTTCTTCACTTTCAATGTCTGCCCTCGAGGCTATCATTATGGAAATAATACTCGAACGACAGCCCCTTTTAATCTAAGCCCAGCCCCTCGCAGTGCCGCTGGTGGCATTGCTTTTGTTTCAGAGTGGAAACGGTCCTTCCCTTGCTTGCTTGGTCTCGTTAGATCTCAAATTTAAACATTTCACTGAATATCGCGTTCCTCAAATTATGGAGATGAAGGCTTAAAAGACACAAACGATTACTGGGAAGCACGTGGGCGTGGTGGTAAAAACCGCCGCCGAGCAGCAGTCATTACAGAGAGGCTGTAATAATGCCCAGGATGCTGCATGTGGAGGGGCCCATGGTGCACTCAGCAGCACTCGAGCCCAGCACGCTGCTGCATACCTGCCAACTCACAAGGTGGCACCAGGTGACACACGATATCGGCTCCCATCACACGGTCTCCCGATGAGGTGCCGATATCACACGGTGGCAGAGAAAACGAGGTGAAAACCTCTGTAAACAGTAGCAGGGAAAACGAGGTGAAAACCACTGTAAACAGTAGCAGGGAAAACGAGGTGAAAACCACTGTAAACAGTAGCAGGGAAAACGAGGTAAAACCACTGTAAACAGTAGCAGGGAAAACGAGGTGAAAACCACTGTAAACAGTAGCAGGGAAAACGAGGTAAAACCACTGTAAACAGTAGCAGGGAAAACGAGGTAAAACCACTGTAAACAGTAGCAGGAAAACTAGGTGAAAACCACTGTAAACAGTGGTTTTCAGCTTGTTTTCCGGTTTTAAGCTCGTTTTCCAAGGCTTTGTACTGCTGACGTCCATTAAGGGGTGTAAATGCACACCCCAGGACATTGGCACCAGCCTCAGTAAGCTTTTATTTTTTTAGGAGGAGGGGGTTTGGGGGCCGGGTGGGGTTCAAAAGTGCCTTGTAGGTACTTCTCGGCCCGAGGCCTGCCCCCTTCAAGGCCCCGCCCCCTCCTCACAGTGTGAGAATGTTCTTCAAGTTGGCAGGTATGCTGCTGGTGAGTGCAGCGGCAACCTGACCACCGAATAATCGGGGTTAAGGGCGCTGCAGTGGGGGGATCTACTTTTGAATGTGCTTAGCAGTCTTTTATTTGTAAACAAATAAGTGCCAGGGCCCTCATCAGGAGGCCTCTGCAGCTTGCAGCACCCTTTGCCCCTGCCGGTGCTGCCAATGACAGTACCAAAACAATTGCTAACCTTCACACTCCCAGACGTGTGACAATTCAGACGATCGCCACAAGCTGTAAACAATTGTTGGTGTGCTCATCTCAAAATGAGACAAATAGTGCCACAATGTGGCAGACTGTCATAGGCAGGGGCTGCTCCTCCTCCGTTAAGGTGGAGGAGCATTGCCCCACTACTTTAAATGCCCCCAGATGAAAAATAAAATGGTAATTAGTCATTATTACCATTTTATTTTTCATTGACTCTGCAAACCCCCGTCCCGAGCCAAGTCTCAGGATGGGGCGAGGCCGCTGCTGACAGGCAGCAGCAGAAAAGTGTGATAGCCTGCGCACTTTAAAGTGTGCATGTCTGTTTGGCCGGCCATCTTGCGACGGCCATCCAGACAGGCGCACTTTAAACCTCTCATCCCAGCTGTCTTGGACAGCTGGGTTGAGACCAAGCAAAGGCCTCCATTGCTCTTTGAAGCGCTGAGAGAGCCTGCTCTATCCAATCCTGGCACTGCTCTCATGCTGGTTGAGAGCAGCGCCAGGATTGGTTAGGAAAGTTGCTGGGCCTGAGGAGAGAAGAACACCGGGATGCAGCGGGTGTGCAGCAAGGTTAGTGTGTTTAATTTCATTTTTTTAAATGTATTTTATGTTTGTAATTGCCCTAAATCGCCGACATGCATTACATTACCATTTTAAAGTTAAACAGTTTAACTTTAAAACAATAATGTAATGCATGTCGGAATGAATTTAGTTCATATATTTTTGCCCCCATTTGCCCACCCCTCCCCTCTCCATAGCTGTCACCCGCCACTGGTCATAGGTGCCGCTGTTGACAATTAAGTGCCGAGCACAGGAAATCACCCACTCAAATTAAACACTGGTGCTTAGCTACTGTATTTAAAAACTTTGCTGTATTTTGCACAGTTTAGGTCCTTTTTTCCTAAAAAGAAAAACATTCTTCGATGGGAGCGGAGCACGCCTTCTACTCACAACTCACAGACCCAGGTTTGCTCACGGCGCTCACCCGCATGAAGCAATGTGGCATTAGTTTAAATATTTTTGCCAGGCTAATTTAATTTCCCAGTCTGGCCCTGTTACTTTAGAGCTTGACAGGAAATCTCAGCACTGACATGTGGCTGCCATATCACTAACATTTTACCATAAGCTGCATAATGTATGGGAACCCTTACTGACCGTGCCCCAGCCCTACAGGCCCTTTGTGGGCAGACTTTTGTGCACTAGGCTGAAGTTTGACTCCACAGCCATGCCAACCTATTTGCAGGTGCCTGTCAGTAAGCCAGACATGACTGCCTCTGTCGCATCCCTGCTGAGCCTTCGAAAGCACGTCAACTCGCATGACTGATTCTATCACAGCCTACTTACCTTTCGGAGGTACGCGCTACCTGTCAATCTCAAGATATATGACTGATTCTGCTCTGGCCCTCCAGAGTTTGAAGAGGCCGCACCCACATAAAAATCTTACAAATGATCTGTGACTGACTCTACCCCAATTTTTCAGAACGTTCAAAACAATGAGCTGCCAGACAGTCTCAAAAGAGAAGCGAACGACTGAACGGGAAGAAGAGATGGAACGGATAGGATAAGGGTGGCGACTGGCGAGGAAAGGAGGTTGAACGTGAGAGTACGGAGAATACACCCAAAGGGCGGAAAAAGAGTGAAAGCGAAGTAGTGGAGAGTGGATGAGAGAGAGCAAGATAAAAAAGACAGATTTATAGACAGGTAATTAATGAGTCGAACAGACAGCGAAATATGAAGACAGATGATGGATGGATGGATGGATGGATGGATGGATGGATGGATGGGTGGGTGGGTGGGTGGGTGGATGGGTGAATGGATGGATGGATAGAGGGTGGTGGAAGGAGAAAGAAGTATGATTGTTCAAAGGGGCGAATAGATAATCAAATTAAAGTAAGTTCCAAGGTATGTGGGTGAGTAAGGGAGAAGAGGTAAAGGAATACACGTCAAAGAGACAAGAGAAAGAATGGGTGCTAAGAGGAAAGACTGAGCAGTGGGAAGAGAGTAAGAGGGAGCGGAAGAGTGGCATTAACTGGCGCTTTTACAGTGCCAGCCTACTTATAAATAAAGACATATCGAGGAAGAGGAGATCAGGAGGAAAGGGGCAGAGCGAAAAGAGGAAGCCGAGGAGAAGCAGATTAGAGGTGAGGAGAAGCAAAGGGAAGAGGCAAAGAATGGGATGCAGAAAAAGAGTGGACGATGGGAGGCACGGAGAAAGGGTAGGGGTGAAGAAAAGGAGACTAGGATAAAGGTAAAGAAAGAGGGAAATTAGGAGAACAGAGACAGTAAAGGAAGGTTAGAGAGCAGGCAGTGAGGGCAGGTGTGCCGCTGGTTGAAGAGGGAAAGCGAAGGGAATGGGTGAAATAAAGGTACGGCTATGCGTGTACAAACAGATACAGAGCAGACAAGCACAATATGCACACATAGCTATGCATAAACACAAACAAGTAATCATGCACGAACAGGCGCACACACACGTGCACGCAGATATAGGCGCCCGCTGAGGAACACACAGGGACGCAGAGTGACACACACTTACACAGCCGCACACAAAAACAAGTAAACACACAGACACTCTCAGAAACACAGAAATGTATACCAACACAGGCACGGAGGTCCCGGTGACACACACAGAGCAGGCTCTCATCAAAGCCGGTATGGATTTTCCTCCCATCGACAGCTGCCGGTGGCTAGGGCCAGGCCCGAAGCGTGGTCCTCCCGTGCATCACAACTGAACATACTACGAACCGTGGCGATCAATAATCGTTTCCATGGCAACCGGAAGACTGCGCAGGACGGGAGGGGGAGCATCTCTGGTTACTGATGCGCACAAGCATTGCTGGCACCCGAGAGCTCCCGTTCTGTCTGCGGGCCAGAGACTGGCCCGAGCAGCCTCCGAGTACTGGCCTGAGTTCGAGGGATGTGAGCCAGGCTCAGGCTGGCTCACATCCCTAGAGACAATATTTTCAGGAGCTTCCGCTCTTACTCGCAATTGATCTGAACGTTGCTGCTGAGAATTAGGCCAGTGTGAAATGTAAACTATGCCAGCGCAATTTGTGTAATTTTGTGAAAATTGTGTGACACTTGTTACTTGAAATTCCTGAAATTACTCCATTATACCACATCATGTAATTCGTGGCATAATTATAGCATGGGAGTGCAGAGCAAAATGAACAACTGGAACGAGAGCGGCTGTTATTTGCGGCACCTGCGTTTTTCACACGGGATTTTGCGCAAAATGTGTCCTTACGTCAAGAGAGTTGACATGGTGACACAGTTCACTCGTAAATACAGTGCTAAGTAACAGAAATGCATTTCATGTAATTTTGCATATTATTTCTGAAATTTCGCATCATTATGCAAAAGCAAATTACTTGAATTTTGCACACCACTACTTAAAATCTTAGGCTCTCATTTATGGGTTTTTTGCCATAGGGCAGCGCAGCAGGCCTTGCTGCTGAAAAGGGCAGGAATGCACCGTATCTATTAGATATGGCGCATTCCTGTCCTTTTCCCCTGTGCCGGCGCACAATGGGCTGCCGTGCACCAATGCAGGCACCTTTGCACCATGGTGCAAGGGTTCCTGCATTGCGGGGATGATTATTTTTGTGCAGGAAGGGAGACCTTCCTGCACAAAAATAATCACAAGAGGCCTTTTCCTCTTTCTATGTGTGCTGCAGAATGCCTTTACGTGGCCTTATTAATATGCCAGTGGCACATTGCACCAATGGAACTTCAAAAAGTGACGTTCCAGCGACGCAAAAGTGCCGGTAGGGGCTCATAAATGAGACCCTTAGTTGTGTCTTATTTTTAGTTATTTACTTTAGCCGGGGTAAGTGGTTACCTAGTACTCATATCACTTGACATCTGATTCAAACTCTAAAGCAAAAGGAAAGGAAGAGCCCTGCTCAGGTAAGTGAGGGCCCATACCAAGCCCTGGTAACTCTGCCAGGGTGCGCCCAAGCCATTCTTTACTTTTCACTGGCATCTAAGTGACAGTTGGAAGTCTTCCTTCAATCTTAAATGAGGAGACTGGATGAAGCAGCTCAGAATGTTTATCTCCATAATTAATTTCAGAAATTTTGCATTATGCTGGTTAGGTGAAATTCACAAAATTACCCCATTAAGCTACTTCATATAATTACATGCCATTTGTAGTTATAAATGTACTGCAAATGCACTATTCGCTGTAAAACATTTACAGCAAACGTAAGTGAACAGAATGTGAGGAGCTGTTCTGTTTTTTTGTACTATTTTTAGTGAAAAATGCAGCCTCACATCAAGAATTGACAAAAGGACATATTTCATTCTCAAATATGGCATAAAATGAAAGATTTGCATTTAACGTTATTACACATAACTTTGCATAATTTTGGTGAAATTCATGTAATTATGCAAAATTAAATGACACTAATTTTGCACACCCCTGTCAATAACTACTTATACTATGTATACTATATATACTATACTATAGCAAACATATTCTGGGTGGTTGACCTTATACATCTTTCAGGATTCCCAGAAGATACTTTAGAGAGCTGGTGTCCCCTGCAATGTTTTTTGGACAATGAACCATTTTTATGTGAGATCACTCCCCAAAGGGTGATAGCCAGGGTAAGGCCTCAAATACTGGCATGGTCCATTATGATTACTCAATGACACACACACTCTCTCTGGCTCACTAGTAGAACCGTCCCCTGTGTGTTGCACCATTTCTGCTTCTGTGTGGACTCCATAGACACATGGAATGTGGTGTCCCTTTGCTTTCCTTAGGTTGTACCACCACCTTTTCTTTACTGACCCCCATAGATCAATTTACTGTGGTGTCTGTTGATTTTCTTATGTTGCTCCATTTTTTGCTTCTGGATGGACCTTAATGCCTCATATACTGTGTCATCGTTTTGAGGTTTGTGGTTTGCACTATTTTGTGCTCCTGGGTGGACCCCATACACTCATACCTTGTAGTGTTTGTTGATTTCCCTGGGTTGCACCAGTATTGCTTCTATGTGTTCCTCATATACTGTTGTCTCTAATGATTTCCTTCTGCTGCGCCATTTCTGCGTCTGGTGGCCCCCATAGAGCCATATAGCGTGATGCGTGTTTACTTTCTTGGATGGAGTCACCTATATGTTTGGACACATCCTTGATAGAAATGTTGCTTGGATTCATTAATTAACCCTTTATGTGAGACTCTATGAATAATCATAATGACACCCTCGAGCTGTCATGGGCAAATATGAGATTCATGTAGCACTTCTGACTACTAATGGAATGAAACAGAGGAAACTAATTATCCTCTTACAAGGTTGTGCTAAAAAAAGTACCAGGATTAATTGAAAACTTCTGTGACTTTACAGGACTCTACTCCAGTAAGTCTGTTTTAAGAAAACGCACTACAAAGATACGATTGCCATACAGTTATGAATGTAAGTATGTTAATGGCTAGAATCATTGAGAACTTTGATTCATCCTGAGAAAGGCTACTTATTATTCTGTTATATTTACCAAAACAGCGCAGACACATAGTTTCTTAACAAAATAACAAGTGGATTTATTGTAAAGTTATTCTTTTATGCCACAGAATTTGTAGTTTGACATTTGGTTTCTCGCATGCAGTTTTTTACATGAGTGAATATATGACTAGTAAAAATATATAGGACATTGTTGAGTTCTGTTGGGTGTGGTTTAAATAGGTTTCTCTTATAAAAATCTTTTATAAACATTGAAACCTATGTATGAAAATATCTGATGTTTCAAAGTAAAATTTATATAAATCTGTAAATATAAATATAAAAGAAAAACAACACTATGTTATATTGTAAAGGGCCAAATCTACTGAAGAATAGAATATGTATTTTTATCTCTTTTATATGTTTGTAATATTCAAAACAATGTAAAAGATAAATAACTTAAAGGTTACATGAATGGGTCCTTCTACTAAGGGTGTCGTAAAGCAAATGCATGAGAAAGAGGTGACGATCAAAAATTAAATATGAGACATGCTGCTTCGCCTACTTGAGTCAGAAAGTCATGGCCGAGTTTACGTGATTGAAAGGGACCCCTATTTTGTATTGTATTTTTCATCCTATCTCTCTTTTAATGTAGGATTTCCCTTTAAGTTGCATCATCACTACAAGCATTGAGGGTGGAGCAGGCATACATGCAGCTATGCTTTGACCAGGCAAGAAGGATAAATAGTACATGTAAAAAGCTCTATTCTTCTCACCTATCTCTGTAAACACTGACATACATACCTGCAGTGCCATGTTTGTTGCAACATGACCAGGAGCTCAAGCACCACCTCCAAATCTTCTCACATAGGACATACTACATTCATATATCTCTCCAACTAAAAATACAGGTCTGTCTGTCACCTATTTGGACAGTTTGAGTGCCGTGGTGCCACACATATCATTTGGTTATTGCAACTGAGACCCAAGATGAGGCAGAAAATCTGTACATGGTGCATCTGCAGTTTTAGAATTTTCTTGGCCTACTACCTTGTTTAAGTGGCTTTTCAATGATATTATTTGGAAGTGGCCACAGCAAAGACCAGTGAGACCTGCTGGAGCATGGTGAGCAATGGCAGAACTCCCTGAAGTATGTGCATTTGATGGAAAGCAATGGCACAGTTGACTTGAGGACTGAATGGTGGATGGGAATTAAATGTGAGGCCTGCATTCAGCTATCTCTCTATGTGCAGGGAGGGAATGAAGGGGGAGAAATGAGAAGACCTTCATGGCTGATCAGATAGATTAGTAAGAGGTCTGTCCTGTAAACACAGACTCATTTTATATTGGCGTATCTTGTTGTGTATCCCCTCTGGGTTGGGTGCAATTTGTTGTTGGTCTTCTTGGTCTTCCTGCAATTTCAGACATAGGTGAGTGTCATCCAGCTCGTGCAAATGTGTAACATGTACTATGTTCAGTCAAATTGTTTTTTAGGTTTGCACTGTACCTACACACGTTGACATCCCATTATACATCACCTAAGTGCTTGGGTTGAATGATCTGGCCAAGCATTTTATTTTTGCCATGCAACATACAGAGACAGCAACATTGAGAGTTCTTCTCCAGCCTCAGCTTTGACTCACAAGACATCTTGAGGCACTGCAGCGATGGAGTACATTGGACTTGATCCTAAAAGCTAAAATGAAATACCCACTGTTAAATTAATTAAAAAAACACTTTTATCAGGGCATTTACACAGAGCGCAATCAAACTAGAAACAATTTAGCCCAAATGCAGTTCCCCCGAGCTCCACCCAGTACATGTTCACATTGGCACATTGACCCAGTCTTTGCTTGTGCCAATGCTATGCAAAACCAAGAAGTAAAAAAATTATCATTGATACCTAAGGTCAAACTTCTTTCTTGATCTTACATACTAATGACAAACCTCGTTCTCATCATTAATGTTTCATAGGGCAGATCCAGTGAATAACATCACAATAGGTCTTAAAATCCAAGCAGATATCACAAAACAAAGGAACATTCTAGAATGCCTATTGTTGGTGATTGTTAGATATGCAAGACTGACTGAAGAGAACTTTTTTTCTCTACACCTTATGACCCCTTTAAACTACTAACTCCCAATGAATATACAATAACCTATGCAGCGGTCTGTCCTTCCCTTATGTTCATGTTTGGATAGCCCAGGTCCTGCCGGTGTGAAAGGCAGCGAGTCTTCTAAGACCCTCAATGCTGCCCGGTGCAGGGTTCCACCTCTAATTCACTTTGGGTTCGCTATCAAAATAATGAGGCAAGCGCTGGAAACTGGAAGACAAGAAAAAGGTTTATTTCTCATGAGGAGATCACGTCAACTGCAGACACCGGGATGTCTGAGGGAGGTGTTCTGCTGATAACTCCTTTGGCTCTTCCTTTTATACAGGTTTGACACAATGCATTTGTTTGATCAACATGGTTACACAAGCTTGGGGTCCCCGCCCCAGGCAGGTTGTCACACAAGCCCAACAGTAATTCTCTTCCCACCCAGGTCAAACAGACAATCTTATCTTGCAGCTGGACCTTGCTTCAGGGTCTAAAACATGTGAGACCGGCCAGATCTAAGAGTCCGTTCTGTTGATAAAAACAGGTCCCATTGTTGGTAACAACAAGTCTTGCTGTTTGCAGTGCAATAAATCATGTTGCAAGAGTCTTTTTGGTGTTTGGAACCTGTTTGTGTAACTAGGTGCAGTGAGGGGTAGAGTGTCCAAAGGTTTGCCTGAAAACAGAGATGAGAGGAAAAACGAGTTTGTGGCAGCAAGTGGCGCTGAGGTTTGTTGCGGCAAATAGAGTTTATAGCCCCCAGCACACGTACCAGGTCGGTCAGAGGGTCAGAGGGATGCTAGTAAGGGCAGGGTGAAACAAAGGTGACCAACAGAGTACAAAATGGCTGTGATAGATTAAAATGACTGCAACTTATGTGCACATAGAATTCCACCAGACAAGATGGCGCAGGTAATGTTCACGATTGTCGTTTTGCTTTTAACAGTGGCCCCTTTGAACATAACTAGCCAGCTTGTCAGTCTATTTCGATCTCCATAATGTCCTGTATCTCTTGATCATACATTACTCTCATTTTTGTTAGCTGAGTGTCCATAGTCTTAGGGTGCAAGGTAGTTATGCAAAGAGAACACAAAGGTGGTATACAGTGTATACCCAAACAACAACCACATATTGTCAATACTGGGACCAAGAGAATCATTGATATTTTCCAACCCCACTCCTTCAAGATGCCCCAAAGCCAACTTCCAATTGTCCAAGTCTCTGATCCTTGATGAATTTCTGAAGATAGTCTATGGAGATGTTCGATTGCTTCATAGACAGAAGGTGAATTATCAGGAATGTATACACAGCAGCTGGCACCGATGATGCGGCATGCTCCTCCACGGTCCGCTAGTACCACGTCCAGGACCATGCGATTTTGCAGGGTAACCAGACGGATCGCTTGGAGCTCAGCAGTGTTGTTGGTGAGGATGCCAGCAGTGACGTTCAGGGCGGTCTCTACCGCTTGGGACAGATGTCTGAAGGCTCGGCTGTTTGCCATCGGACCCCATAGCGGGACGAGCCCTTTTGCTGCGTCGAGGAACTGTGATGAGGCAGAGTCTGCTTGATCAATGTCTTTAGAACGCTTTTCTCGATGATGCTCTGCAGGGGCTGTGTAGGTTGGTGGCAAAACAAAGGCGATGTAGCACGTGCCCCCCAGTTTCTTGGGAGCCAGGTGTAGGCTTTGGTTCCACAAACAAAGTACATATTGGGTGATGCAACAAGCGCTGGGGGGTTGGCAGTGTTCAAAGTCCTTACAATGCTACAGGTGCTGTGACCCACATTCTTAGTCCCACGGCCTTCAATGCATACAAGGCCAGAGACGTTCACCACAGATAGGGCCACAGTCAGTGTTGCAGCAGTTCTTTTCTTCAGGTAGGAAAATGTGGCTCTGTTAGGATTATTGAACACTTGCATTTCCACTGCTTCTTTGGAGGGGACATTAATCTGGAATGTCGCATTGAAGGTGTGAGGGCAGAAGGGGGCGGCTGTCCTTCCTGTTTTGTTTCGCCAGAACTCGTTGTAGAACTGGGCGATTGTTCCGTCGGAAGTGGCATTGTCTTTGTAACTTTCTTGTAGGAGCATCATCCAGGCAAGGCAAGATCCGTGAATAGAAAAGGGCGAAGGGATGAAAGGGATGGAATGTTCAGTGGCATGTGGTAACAGCCCACAGACCCAACAGTTGGTAGCATTGGTGGCAAGATTGTGCTGGTGCAACATCTGCACGAAAGAATTATTCCAGAATTCTTTGCGTCGTTCTCGGAGATGTGGCGATAGTGATACCAGGTAGTGTTCTTTCTTGGTGGTTGGTTGCATGGTGGGTGACAATGTTCTGTATGCAGGTGCATTCTCTTCAATGATCCAGAGTGCGACCATTAGCAGGAGACAGGTGAGAAATGCGGCTACAAGTGCAATTGTCTTTGTGCTGTGCAGGTTAGCAGTCTTGGTGTCTTTGCGGTGGTTTTGCAGGTGTTCAGTTTCTTCCATCATCTTCGAGGAGCTCAACAACTGTTAGGACCACAGACTTTTGTCTGGCGCTTTCCTGGTAGCGTTGTTTGACTGTGCTACTGATCTGAGACCTTGACTTAGTTAGTGGCCTGGTCGTTGGAGCTCCCTCCTTTCGTCGATCTTAGGTTGTACCGTTTCCTGGATGGCACCGTGGGGTCAGGAAATTCTGATAGTTCGAGGGTAACCCTGGGCGTAGTTCGCGAAGTAGCGCTACGCGAAGCTACGTGAAGTGCACCTCGCACTACGCGAGCTACGCGTAGCTACGCGAACTGCGTAGTGCACTGTGCAAAATGCTGTTCGCACTGATTGCACAGTGCCGGATGCTTGTCCGCACTGTGCAATCATTGAAAACGGCATCTTGCACAGTGCGAGCTGTCTTGCACTGCCGCTCGAGTAGATTTTTACTCGAGCGGCAGCTTCTCAACGCGGACTGGTAGTTTCTCATCGCGAGCGGTCGCGAGCATGCGCAACCACTCGCAATGAGAAACCTGACCTCCCCGCGTTGAGAATCTCGCCGGGAGGTTTATTTTCCACGCTCGCGATCGGCAACTTGATGTTGCTGATCGCGAACGAGGAAAAGTCTCGCCGGGATGTCATTTTGCTTGCTCGCGGTCGCCAACTTGACGTTGAGGGCCGCGAGCAAGCAAAAAATGACTGCTGCACTACGCTACGCTACGCGTGTTTGCACTGTGCTACGTGCAATTCGCGTAGTGCGAAGTAGCGCAAACTTCGCAAACTACGCGAGCGTAGCGTAGTGCTTTGCCCAGGCTTATTCGAGGGTGTCTTCTTCTGGGTAGCAACTCAGAGCTGGTCGGTCTCTCGCGAGTACTTCCTCTTGCACCTCCACCCCTTCACAGGTTGCCAGGGTTGGAGGGACTCGTTTGCAATGATGAGCGTGCAGTCAGTTTCGTTTTCCTTCCACTCGGAGGGCAGTTCGGGTGGTGATCAGGACTTGCCAGGGGCCCGTCCACCTAGGCTCCAGATTCTTCGTTCTTTGGAAGTTGCGAATCAATACATGGTCGCCTGGCTTTATTTCATGTCCCGGGCCCCTGGATACGTCAGGCAAGGCTTGCTGCAGCTGTTGGTGGATAATTGTTAGCTCGTTTGTCAATTTATGCAAGTAATCCGACATTAATATGTTCGGGACATCGTTAATGGAGGTGGGTCTTGGTGCCGCCCAAATGCTCATATGCCTGCCGAAGACCACCTCATACGGGGTCAGTCGGTGTTTGGTTGGGGTGGAGCGCATCGATAACAATGCCAATGGGAGGGCGTCGGGCCATTTCAACCCGGTCGTGGCAACTATTTTGGCTAGTTTTAGTTTCAACGTTGCATTGTGTCTCTCTACCAGGCCCGCTGATTGGGGGTGGAAGACGGCATGGAACTTTTGTTTTACCCCAAACCTCTCAGTATGTTCTGTATCACCTCGGCTACGAAGTGGGGGCCGTTGTCGCTCCATAAAATTCTGCAAAGGCCGTATCGGGGAAGAATTCTTTCAGCAATACTTTTGCAGTGGCTAAGGCGGTATTGTCGCGGGTGGGATATGCCTCCACCCATTTGCTAAAAGCGCACACAACCACCAGGACATATTTTAGACCAATGCATCTCTCTAGTTGAATGTAATCCATTTGAAGGATTTCAAAGGGGTGGTCAGGGACACCAAACCCTCCCCGTGGTACTACTGTCCCCTTCCCTGGGTTGTGTTGTAGGCAGACTATACATTGTTGTACTAGGCGTTTTGCAGATTCTGCTATCTTGACGTTATGCCATACTCTGGTGATTAGTTCAATCATGGGGGTGGAGCCTATGTGTGCTGGTAAATGTGCCATGGTCAATATGGGGATGAGGTAAGCATTGGATAACAGCCATTTATTTCCGTCTTTAGTTCTCCAGCAATCTTCCTCGTCTTTTAGTCCCACCTTTTCCCACTCGGTCAATTCGTCTTGTGTGCCTGTAATCTGTATGTCCCTTACAGTGGTCCTAGCGTCAGTCCATCGTTCAGCTGGTGACCTGGTCACATACATTCGTGTCGTAGTTCTGTCTCCTGCCGTGGCTCGGGCAGTAACGTCTGCTAGTGCATTTCCCTGTCCAATGAGATCAGTCACTTTCCTATGTGCTTGGCATTTTATCACTGCTAACTTCTTGGGGAGGAGGACTGCTTGCGTCAAGGCGGAGACTAAATCTCCATGCAGGATGGGTGTACCGTGTGAAGTCAGGAACCCTCTTTCTTTCCATAAGATCCCAAAATGGTGAACCACCCCGAAGGCATATTGGCTGTCGGTGTATCTGTTAACTGTCGTGTCAGTCGCTAAGATACATGCTCGTGTGAGGGCAATGAGTTCTGCAGCCTGGGTTGAACGTTGGGGAATACGGGCTGTTTCCAGAATGGTTCGGGCTGTGGTGACAGCGTACGCAGCTGAGGTGGTGCCATCGGGGAGTTTGATGCACGAACCATCCACCCATAGTTCTCCATCTGGTTCTAGAAAGGCGGTGTCTCTGAGATCTATTCTACTCTTTGTTTGTTCATCGGTTAGTGTCACACAGTCGTGTAGTGGAGTCACGCTAGGATCACTTTCGGGTAGGGGTAACAGTGTGGCTGGATTGAGGGTGGTGCATCGCTTTAGGGTAATGTGCGGTGCTAGCAGGGTCAACTCATATGCTGTCAGTCGGGCGCTAGTCAAGTGTTGGGTTTTGGTCTGGTTTAGTAGTGTGTCGACTGCATGGGGTACTAAAACAGTGACTGGATTGGAGAGTACTATTCCTTCGCTCTGGCGTATCGATACTGCTGCAGCTGCCACAGCGCGCAGGCGCGCTGGCAGCGCTCTGGTTACTGGATCGAGGGTGGCAGAGAAATATGCACAAGGGCGTTGTTTGTGACCAATTGATTGTGTTAGGACAGACAATGCACATCCTTCCCTCTCGTGCGTGTAGAGGAAGAATGGTTTGGAGTAATCCGGGGTTCCTAGGACAGGCGCTGAACAAAGGGCATTGCGTAGTTCTTTAAAGGCTGACTGGCATTCGGGGGTCCAGGGGAGAGGTGAGGGGATGTCTTTAGCTAGGAGGGAGAGAAGGGGTTTGACAATGAGGCTAAAGTTCGGTAACCACTGTCGGCAAAATGAAGTGAGACCTATCAAAGAGCGGACTTGTTTCTGATCTTTGGGGACAGGGGTGTCTAGAATTGTCTGGATCCTGTCAGGTGTGAGTTTCCTCCCTTCTTTGGATAAAAAGTGACCCAAATAGATCACTTGTGATTTACAGAACTGCAATTTCTTTCGGGAGACCTTGTGACCATTCTCAGCAAGAAAATGGAGTAGTTTGATGGTGGCTGTGACGGCTATTGGTATGGTGTCCGCTGCTAGAAGGATGTCGTCTACATATTGTATTAGTGCCACTCCATCTGGCAATTGTATGGCGTCCAACTGTCTTTTAAGCGCCTGGCTATAGATGCTTGGGCTCTCAGTGTACCCCTGAGGTGCTCTGCAAAATCTGTACGAACGGGAGTTTAGGGTGAATCCAAATAGATAGCGGCTGTCCTTGTGTATAGGTATGGAAAAGAATGCGTTTTTGAGGTCAATTACAGTGAAGGTGGTGGCAGTGGAGGGGATTAAAGTCAAAATTGTCGTGATGTCGGAAACTACTGGGTATTGTGGCACTACGATTTTGTTTATCTTCCGCAGGTCAATGATGAAGCGGTAGGCTTTTCCGTCTCCCTCTCCCTGTCTCTTTACAATCGGTAGTATGGGACTGTTACAAACGTTGCTCACTACTTCCTCTACCACCCCTGCCTCTACCAAAGAGTGTATGATCTCTGTCAGTGCCTTCTCACCCTCTGGCGATATTTTGTACTGCAGTACTTTCGGTAGGGTTGCGTCCTGTCGTATTGTTACGTGTACTGGGTCAATCATCATTCGTCCTACGTCTGAATCAGCCTTAGCCCATAAGTGTGATGGCAAAGTGTCCAGTAGGGATGCGTCAGTCTCGGAGATGGGAAACATGTGCTGAGAAGGGTTCTCTCTAAGGCGCTGGGGGTTGTCATACAGGACAACACGCACTCCGTCTGGTGAGCATCTGATAGTCGCATGGAAGTGTTTCAAAAGGTCGAGACCCATAATGGCATCTGGGGAGTTGGAAGAGAGGAGGAATGTCGTTTTGACGCTATTGTTGTCAAGGTTAAAAGGGATCGGTCGGGACAAAGGGTTGGTGGAGGGCGTACCGTCAAATCCTATTGAGGTCACATGTGAGCCTGACAAGGGTGCCCTTGGAATCAGTCGTTTGGATAGTGCACTACGTGTTGCTCCCGTGTCTACCAGAAATGGCGACTTTGTGCCCAGGACCTCAGCGGTAACATAAGGGCCTTGCTGATCAACATAGAGCTCGACTGGATCCCTCCCTTGCCCCTGGCTGTCCTATGCAAAGTCGTACGTATTGTCATAATCTGTCTGTTGGTACTGATTCTGTTTGGGATGGTCAAATGTGTTCACTCTTCCTGGCCTTTCCTCGCTTGCTTCACTCGCGTACCCTCTCCCACGTCCTCTTCCTCTCTGTCCACTTGCTATTTCCCTCGCCCCTCTGCCCCTACCAGCTCCTAACAAAGCCGGGCATTGGGTTTTCCAGTGTCCATATTCTTTGCAAAATGCACATTGATCCTGTCCTAGGTCTTGGCGTCCTACATATGATGTCGATGAATTGTTTCTAGGTGGCTGTACTCTAGGGGTATTCTGCTGGTATCCTCCCCTATATTGCTCCCTTCCTGTATTCGCCCCCTGGAGTTGTGCTACCATTACCCTTTCCTTCAAGTCCTTCTTTTTCCTTTCTGTAGCCCTGTCATTTTCGTTTCTCTGATGCTCATAGTACTGGGCCATTTGGAGAATGGCCGCCGGTTTAGATGCTGCCCAACTACTTTCGCTGGCTTGTAATTTCTGGGATACATCTGGCAGTAGTCCTTTGACATAGTTCTGCACAAATAAGTGGTGTCCGGTTGCGGTGGACATGTCTTGTCCACTGTAATCGGAGAACACCGTTTCAAATCTGGAGAAATACTCTGAGACATCCTCTTGTGGTTTCTGGCGGCACGCGGTTACTATGGACCAGTCTATCTTTTTCTCTGGGATCAGCGTTTTCACTTTCTGCACTATTTTGTCAGGGAGGTCCAATATTGCTTTAACCGGTTTTTGACCAGGGTTCCGCTGTTTATCTAGTGTGTTGAGTTGTTCCCAGGTATGACCAAGCAGTTCGGTATGGTCTATTTTCCTAATCTGTTTCCACACATCTGCTGGCAAACATAACCCGAAGAACAAGTCTATGTCGGCAAGTGTCATTATTGTTGATCCCAGAGCGGTACCTAGCTCGGTGTAAAAGGCGGTGGGGTTCTTTCGTAAATCCGGTAAAGATTTACGGAACGTCAAAATGTCCTGTCTGTCCCATGGTTGATACACCCAATTGTAGACCACCCTTCCTCTAGCGTCTTGATGGTTCATATCGTCATGAGTCCCTTGTCCTCTAGGAGGTACCCTTTAAGGGGCAGCTTCTTTTATCGGCATCATGCTATCTGTTTTTTCCACCGGGGGTCCTGCTATCTTAGATGTCCTGTCCTTATCTATCCGTCCTTGTTCCACGAGGTGACGGAATACCTCCAGTGTGGATGAAAAGAGTTCTGTAACATCGTTGTCGCCTTCATCTCCGGTGTCTACCTTCCTATAGAGAGCCACTAGCCGCTCGGGCCCTACATCTTGGTACTTCTCTTCATATGCAGTAAGAGTGTGGTAACAGAGACGTACAATAAAGTATCGTTTGCGGGTTTCAACATAGGAGTTGCATATGTCAGTTACATACTCTTCTGTCTCCTTCCTATCTATGAGGGATTTAACTATTTTATCAGTGCCTGCTCGCTCATTTTTACTTAATCGCGGGACCCTGGGCACTCCTTTTTCTTTTGATCCTACCTCTACTACTGTATCCTTTGATGAGGCATTTGGTGTGGGTGACTCGGTGGGAGCAGAGGCGGTGGAGACTGAGGCGATCGTGCCATCTCCGGCTATACTTTGGTGGTCCTGGCGTTGTACTACGGGATGAGTAGGGGCGTAAGGGGGTGGCATGTATATGATTGGGGGACCTAACAATAAATCATCATCTACCCTTTGTTTTGCTGGTAACTTGGGGTAAAGAGTCGAGGGTGTTCTAACAGGGCATTGACCTGATATTTTTGATTCCTGTTCCTTTTTATCGATTTCCTTTTCTTTTAGTTTTTCTTCTAATCTTTTACAGGCTTGGTAAGCTGATTTTCGCGTTTCTTTATCTTGTCTAGCTTAGTCCCTTTTCTTTCTTTGAGCTGCCTCTTTTCGCCATAAACCAAAACTGTCAAACATGGCTGGTCTAGTTTTCTTTTGTGGAGAGCTAATTCTAACGTTTCTATTTTAGCGGGATCGAAAGATCCCGTCAGTGGCCACTGATTTACCCGGTCCTTCCTAGTGTATTTATGCCATAGTTTGCTATAAGCTACGGTGGCTAATCCATACTTTACATACATGTCCTTGTTAGGGGTGCCTTCCGGCGGTGCCGGCTGACTGACCTCTAACGAACGGTCTGGTCCAAAACAATTACAATCAAACAATCTAGAGAAAACAGGCATGACGTATTTATCGGTCAAAAATGAATATCTCAATCAATCAATTTAGACAAAAAGTCTGCACTACCTGTCCTTCGCTGCCTGCAAAGAGAGAGAATATTCCTATTCTTCGTTGTTTGCAAGCAGGGAAATGTCGCAAATAACTCAATATCAAAAAGGAATACTAGTATTTCAATCAAACTATTCAATCAATCAATCAATTTAAGTCGTTTTTTCACGACCTTACCCGGACCGTATGGACGGTTCTTCGTCTTCCCCTTCCAGCGCCTGGTTGTCCTCTCACTCCAACAATCAATGCGGCGTTCCTCTAAGGTCCCAGTCAGGACCGCAGGTCACTCGAGAGAGGTCCGTTCGGAACCGGTGAAGTTCAGTCGATCGGCAGCCAGACAAGGGTCTTCTCAGGCAGGTATACCCCAATCGTTTAGTCGTTCACTCCGTCGTTAGGACCTCTCTACCAGACCCACGTAGTCGCTGATGGGCCCCCACGTTTGGGCGCCAATTTGTGAAAGGCAGCGAGTCTTCTAAGACCCTCAATGCTGCCCGGTGCAGGCTTCCCTCTAATTCACTTTGGGTTCGCTATCAAAATAATGAGGCAAGCGCTGGAAACTGGAAGACAAGAAAAAGGTTTATTTCTCATGAGGAGATCACGTCAACTGCAGACACCGGGATGTCTGAGGGAGGTGTTCTGCTGATAACTCCTTTGGCTCTTCCTTTTATACAGGTTTGACACAATGCATTGGTTTCATCAACATGGTTACACAAGCTTGGGGTCCCGCCCGGGCAGGTTGTCACACAAGCCCAACAGTAATTCTCTTCCCACCCAGGTCAAAAAGACAATCTTATCTTGCAGCTGGACCTTGCTTCAGGGTCTAAAACATGTGAGACCGGCCAGATCTAAGAGTCCGTTCTGTTGATAAAAACAGGTCCCATTGTTGGTAACAACAAGTCTTGCTGTTTGCAGTGCAATAAATCATGTTGCAAGAGTCTTTTTGGTGTTTGGAACCTGTTTGTGTAACTAGGTGCAGTGAGGGGTAGAGTGTCCAAAGGTTTGCCTGAAAACAGAGATGAGAGGAAAACGAGTTTGTGGCAGCAAGTGGCGCTGAGGTTTGTTGCGGCAAATAGAGTTTATAGCCCCCAGCACACGTACCAGGTCGGTCAGAGGGTCAGAGGGATGCTAGTAAGGGCAGGGTGAAACAAAGGTGACCAACAGAGTACAAAATGGCTGTGATAGATTAAAATGACTGCAACTTATGTGCACATAGAATTCCACCAGACAAGATGGCGCAGGTAATGTTCACGATTGTCGTTTTGCTTTTAACACCGGCACAAAGCATAAATGAAAAGTACCTGGGGATGTGCAATGACAAAGCTATGCATGCATATATTAACCTATCCTTATTTACTTGGGGCTTCTATATTGTTGCATTAACTAAGAGAGTGACATAGAAATTAGGCCTGAGTGAAATGTAATTTACTCTGGCGTAATTTGTGTAATTTCAGGAATATTGTATTGTGCTTGTTAAACGAAATTCCTGAAATTATGCCATTATGCCACTTTGTGTAAATATGTGTCATTCACTTTAAAAATTGAAAGTGAAATGCTCCAATAATAGTGAAAGTTGACCGCAAAAGAACGTGAACAAAAGAAAGTGAGTGGCTGTTGTTCACGGTGCTTTGTTTAAATGCATCCTCTCACCAAAAATTGGTATGAGGCTGTGTTTCGGGCAAAAAAGTAGGACAAAATGATGATGGATTTGCATTTCGTGTAATTACATGTAATTTCGTGCAAATTTGCTGAAATTGCATGGAATTACATGAAGGCAAATACATTTCACACACTATTAAGGGAATCTCATCACTATTAATGATAAACTGTACACTGATTAGGCTACAGGACAACTGAGGCAGGATCTTTAATGTCCAAGTTTAACACCAGGGTGGTTGACAAAGAGATTCAAATCTACAATTTTAACCTACTAGTGATAAGCAAATATAAAATATATAACTGCATCAGAAAACAACCTCGCTTTAAACACTCCCATTTTCCCCATAACTGAGACCTGTTTCTGCCCTGGGGGATCGGGTCCAGGGACGCAATCACATGTTTCAGACTCCGCAATACAAGCTTGCTATGGGCTGGCCTTGAAGACTGTTACAGACAGCAGAAGAAGGTGGAGTCACAGGATACCACAGATCAGCATTTCCGGCGCACGAAGAAAAGAGCCAGAACATTCTGGAAAAGTCAGAACATTCTGAACAGATGGAAAGTTCCGAACCCTTCCAGGTCTGAAAGAGCTGAGAAGATTTATGCACCATTCACATCATTACTCTGTATGGCAACTGCAGTTGATGAGTTTTCTATTTCAGTCGGATAGTTTGCACCATTTGCGTTACCTGCAACGTTTTATTTGCTCTTCATCAGTTTCCTCAGACAGTTAGGGCAGCTCAGTTTAACCTTCCTCCAACTTAAAAAAAAAAAACTTTTTATCAGTTTCCTCGGGCAGTTCAGTTTAACCTTCCTTTCGCTGATACTAAGATTTGTTTGATGACATTCAGGAATTTTTGCTCCAACTTCAAATACTCCAAGTCATGTCAGGTACCATCATCTCTCATATTGGAGGCAGACCATCGTAGTCAGTTCCTGGACTGCATCCTGGTTGTCTGGGGGATAGTCACAGCATCCCTGCTGCCATACCTTGAATTGCAGGGGTTAACGGTCAATGCTTTGTAGACCAACGGTCCTTGCTGCAAGCGTTCCACCAGCTCGGGCTCCCAAGGGCAGCAGGCAGAGACACTTACTGAGTGTTTCTTTTCTCTCTGTCTCCCTTGCCTTTTTTCTCTCTGTGCAGTCACTTCAGATCCTGGAGTTCATTGCAGATCTTATTTGACTGTATGGGGAAGGAGTGGATTAGCAACGGAGTCTCTGGCCTGAATTCCAGTTAAATCTTTTCATATAATTATAAGAGAAATACACATGATGGCATTATTCATTACAACACTAATGGATTCATCAGTAGTTCTAAGTTACAACCCGCCACGTATATACAGTTGAAACATTACTCTAATTTATTATTTATCAATATATTTTTATAATGTTATAAGGTGGGAATGGACTTCCAACACAAGTGTACACTAATCCTGGGTGGTAAAATCCACTCCGCTCGCGGAGTTTGCAGATTTTTGGCAACTCCGCGTTCCGCGTAGAACACGGAGTTACCGAAAACTCTGCGATCCGTGGCGTAGCGGAGTTTTTCCTTGTTCGCGCTTTCAAAATGCGTTTTTGCGCGCGCTGTAGCGACTTACCGGGATCCCGGCGTTCGCAGACGAGTTTTCCTATCCGTTCGCGTGCGCCACGAGAGTTTGGTAGCTGGCCGCGCGATCGCGAACATGTCATTCGGACGCGCCATCGGACATCCGCGTTCGCGAACAGGAAATACGCATAGCGAATGGGCGGGATAAGTGAAAAACAAGATGGCCGCGCCCATTGGCGACCGCATGGGCAAGTTTGCGAGATATTTCCCCCCGAGCACGCAAACAGCGTCCCGAACATGCAATACGCGTTCCCGAACAGGAAATACACATCGCAAACGGGCGTAACAAGCAACTCCGCGTGCTCACGGAATTGTGCGTAGCTCGCGGAGTTTTTTTACCACTTCGCGGAACTCAGCGTAGCACGACTACGCGAACTCCGCCCAGGCTTAGTGTACACCTAAGAATGTAACATTCCCGGCTTTTAAAGGTGTGCATTTTGCATACAACTGTTGGCAAACCTTTGGATGTAATATCAGTAGCCCCTAAACCAATAAAGTTGAAAGGGATACCTTATAAACTGAATTCCAAGGTGTAAAAATGCAAAGCATCTTTCTAAATCTGTTGCCTTCCAAATCTCTCAACGTGCAAATCACATTATGGTCTTTCCTGGTTTCTGAAAGTCACTCACTCAGTCTTCCCTGTATATCACTCTGTTTTCTGAATCATAAAATTCTGCCAGGAGCTTTTCTAAACAACTTCTGATCTCGAAAACAAATAGTGGACATCATCAAGGCTGTTAAAATGATGTATTGTGTCTCTCTGTCCAGGGCAGAAGGGCTCAAGGCAGAGATCCTATATTCTCTGCCGCTCACTTCTCAGCTGGAAGTTCTGACTCACTCTCCAACGCCCCATGATGCAAAAGTTCATTTCCATTCAAATACACACGTGTGCAAAGCATCAGGATCATGCTTGTTTATTTAGCTTTTAAGAGCTACCCCTTATATGTCTATGTCACTCTAATAACAAGAGCAAATAGCATACCTTACAGTATAGTATTAAACCTGAAATAATACAAAATAGAAACATGATAAAAGAAGCAACATTAACAACTAAGCCTATTAAATCAGTAACACCATCAACAACTAACCCTATTAAACAAGAAAAAGCTTTACGCCTAACTCTTTCAAACCTGAAATATTGTTTAAGTCTGTAGTGTTGTGGGCCTTTTATCTGGAAGAGGGAGCTCAAAGTCCTCCTGCCCCACCAGGTTCCCAATCACCTCCTTCCATTGTGTGGGCATGGCTGCATACCATTAATGCAGCATCAGGCTGTAAATATGGGTTGGGTCACCCCTTAAGCAGTCTTAGCAACGGTGCAATGGGGTTTGTACACCCAGCTGTCGATCCACATGGGTGACTGTAAACCATCCTGCCCTCTCAACCTTTAGGTCTTTCAAACAGGCAAGTCTCCAGGCAGACCTCAAATATGTCATTGTCTATACAAATGCAGAGACCAATAACAGGATCTCAAGCTTAAAAGATAGCCTTAAAGCCTGCCGTAGCGGGCTCTACCGGCCATTTAAGGCCCGCTCCAACATTAAAGGCCTGAGCCAAAGGTGAGGGCCTTTAACAAGGCAGCAGGCCTTTAATGGCTGGTAGAGCCTACTATGGAGGGCTCTAAGGCTAATATAACATTTCAGCCCTAGAGGGCAGAATGTTCTAATATGTAAAACAAAGGCCTCACGGAGCCTGAGGGGGTTGAAATCCCCTCGGGCTCTGTGAGGTCTTTGTTCACAGCTGTTGCTGTGAATAAACATTGGATTGGAATGTTGATGCTCCGGGCTTCTGGCAGCATTAGAAGCCCGGAGCACTCCATTGTCTTCAATGGAGCGCTCAACATTCCAATTTCTAATATGTCTTATATTGGCCAACCTCCTAGTACTTTCAGAGGCACTGGCATCGAGGCAAATCTGAAGTCCGTCAGATGCCAGACCTTGTTGTTGTATCCTTTAATGCATCTTTTCACTGTTTCTTCATTTGCTCCTTGAGATGTTTGAGTGTGCCTGTGTTCAGTTGCATACATGCATTCTAACTTGAACATTCTGCCTGACTGCAGTTGACTGTTGGATCCGGTCTGCATGCATGCAAGCAGATGGGCCCGCTTCTTATGCTTGCTTAAAATCAAATAAACGACATTAAACTTACCTGATCGCTTCGTGTCAACTCATTACATATTGGTGACGATCTTGGGAGCCTTTAAAGTGGCTCATTGCCTTACTGGTGTTAGCGACAGTTGGAGTCACCGCTGACTGTTCGAGGCTTCTTGGTGGATTTCCTTGAAGCACTTCCAGCGCAATTATGTCCTGGAGGAGGCGGCAGATGGAGCAGTGATTTTTGGGAGAATTGTATTATTCCTGGATTCGACCTTGACGATTGGGCCTGCCTCCGTGCGTCATACGTCAGGCATCTGGCATGAGGGATACATCAGGCTACGCATCAGTGTCTACGTCGATCTGCGGTCATCTTGAGTGCAGCCGGCTGTGCTGTATCGGTCCTATCTTTCCATTACACGCTGCATTGTGGTGTTATGGAGGAATGGCGACCATCTTAAGTGCTGCTGCATACTTCATTTCTGTTCAACGGGCCAATGTTTTTACCCCTGTCATGCACACATATCTTACAGAGGTCATTTGTGGAATTATTCACCTTATATTGTGTGCCCACGACAAGCTATGAGGTAACTTGCTCCAAACTTGAGTCCAAGCATTCATTCACTGGCACGTAAGCGTATGCAGAGTTTGGCAGTTCTGTGACTAGTGTTTTTTATGCACTTGCTCTGCATTAAGATTAACCCCTTCGCTGCTAGGCCTTTTCCCCCCCTGTGCTAAGCCTTTTTTTGGCTATTTGGGGTAGTGCGCGCTTAGGCACCTGTAACTTTTTGACCACATAAGGTATCTACCCCAAATTTGCGCCCTTTTCTTCCAACTTCATGGGGATTCTAAAGGTACCCAGGGTTTGTGGACTCCCCTGGAGGAATCCCAGAAATTAGCCAAAATACAGCAAAAAAAAATTGGGGGGGGGAAAATGGGAAAAAAGTGCTGCAAATGAAAGCGTCTGGGTGTTTCCCTGCAAATGGTATCAAAAAAGGGTTTGTGGGGCTGAAATCACCATTTTCCCAGCTTTTAGGGAATGACAGACTTTTGTAAGAAAACCAGCATTTTTTACACAGTTTTGCATTTTTCTGGGACATGGCCTATTTTTGCTATTTTTTGTGCTTTCAACCTACTTCCAGTTAATGGTAGAAATGGGTATGAAAGCAATAATGGATCCTGGAAATCTATACATTTTAGAAAAGTAGATAAAATTCTGAATTCAGCAAGGGTCATTTGTGTAGATCCATCAAGGTTTATTTATAGAAACTAACAGTTAAATATAGGAAAAATTGAAAATTATTTGAAAAAAACAGCCTTTTGTGTCAACGTTTTTACCTGTAACTTCTTCTAATTATGACAGCTGTTTGAAAGCAATATAGCGTTACATCCGCTGGACCTTACTGGTTGTGGGGATATATAGGACTTGTAGGTTCACCAAGAACCAAACGAACACAGAGCCAAAAACTGAGCAGCAATTTGCAATGGCTTTAAAATTATGTACCGGGTATATAGCAATTATTGTGGGAAAATGTATACATGGAAAAATCGGTATGAAAGACACCTATGTATTTCTGAAATGGGAACAAAATATAGAGTTTAGAAACAGTAGATATTTGCACATTTCCAAAATTGGGAATACTCATACTAGCATGAGAATTTCCGATCATTTTTCAAAATGACTTCTTTTTTACACAATGTCTTTCATTTGGAAGGCAGAAATGCATCGAAAGTAAATAGGTAATAACAGTTGCTTTACAAATCTGAATTACCCTAAGTCTCCCGATAAAAATGGTACCTCACTTGTGTGGGTAGGCATAGTGCCCACGACAGGAAGCGGCTCAAAACCCAACGTGAACACACCACATTTTCACAATGAAAAATTACCCTTTTTTTGCAAAGTGCCTAGCTGTAGTTTTTTAACCCTAGCTCTGCCGGCACCTAGGGAAACCTAGCAAACCTATACATTTTTGAAAACTAGACACCCAGGGGAATCCAGGATGGGGTGACTTGACTGTCTCTCACCAGGTTCTGTTACCCAGAATGCCTTGCAAACCTACAATTTTGTCAAAAAAACACATTTTTCCTCACATTTGTGTGGTGGAAAGTTCTGGAATCTGCATGGATCCACAAATTTCCACCCACCCCGCGTTCCCCAAAGTCTTCCGAGAAAAATGGTACCTCACTTGTGTGGGTAGACCTAGTGCCCGCGACAGGAAACGGCGCAAAATGCAACGTGGACACACCTCAATTTCGCAGTGAAAAATGACCCTTTTTTGGCAAAGTGCCTAGCTGTAGTTTTTGAACCATAGCTCTGCCGGCACCAAGGAAACCTAGCAAACCTATACATTTTTAAAACTAGACACCCAGGGGAATCCAGGATGGGGTGACTTGACTGGTTCCCACCAGGTTCAGTTACCCAGAATCCCTTGCAAACCTAAAAATTGTCAAAAAAACCACATTTTCCTCACATTTCTGTGGTGGAAAGTTCTAGAATCTGCATGGATCCACAAATTTCCACCCACCCCGCGTTCCCCAAAGTCTTCCGAGAAAAATGGTACCTCACTTGTGTGGGTCGGCCCTAGTGCCCACGACAGGAAACGGCGCAAACGCAACGTGGACACACCTCAATTTCGCAGTGAAAAATGACCCTTTTTGGCAAAGTGCCTAGCTGTAGTTTTTGAACCCTAGCTCTGCCGGCACCTAGGGAAACCTAGCAAACCTATACATTTTTGAAAACTAGACACCCAGGGGAATCCAGGATGGGGTGACTTGACTGCCTCTCACCAGGTTCTGTTACCCAGAATCCCTTGCAAACCTAAAAAATTGTCAAAAACCCACATTTTCCCCACATTTCTGTGGTGGAAAGTTCTGGAATCTGCGTGCATCCACAAATTTCCACCCACCCCGCGTTCCCCAAAGTGTTCCGAGAAAAATGGTACCTCACTTGTGTGGGTCGGCTTAGTGCCCGCGACAGGAAACGGCGCAAAACGCAACGTGGACACACCTCAATTTCGCAGTGAAAAATGACCCTTTTTTGGCAAAGTGCCTAGCTGAAGTTTTTAACCCTAGCTCTGCCGGAACCTAGGGAAAACTAGCAAACCTATACATTTTTGAAAACTGGACACCCAGGGGAATCCAGGATGGGGTGACTTGACTGTCTCTCACCAGGTTCTGTTACCCAGAATGCCTTGCAAACCTACAATTTTGTCAAAAAAAACACATTTTCCTCACATTTGTGTGGTGGAAAGTTCTGGAATCTGCATGGATCCACAAATTTCTACCCACCCCGCGTTCCCCAAAGTCTTCCGAGAAAAATGGTACCTCACTTGTGAGGGTAGGCTTAGTGCCCGCGACAGGAAACGGCGCAAAATGCAACGTGGACACACCTCAATTTCGCAGTGAAAAATGACCCTTTTTGGCAAAGTGCCTAGCTGCAGTTTTTGAACCATAGCTCTGCCGGCACCTAAGGAAACCTAGCTAACCTATACATTTTTGAAAACTAGACACCCAGGGGAATCCAGGATGGGGTGACTTGACTGGTTCCCACCAGGTTCTGTTACCCAGAATCCCTTGCAAACCTAAAAAAGTGTAAAAAAAAACACATTTTCCCCACATTTCTGTGGTGGAAAGTTCTGGAATCTGCATTGATCCACAAATTTCCACCCACCCCGCGTTCCCCAAAGTCTTCCGAGAACAATGGTACCTCACTTGTGTGGGTCGGCCTAGTGCCCGCGACAGGAAACGGCGCAAAACGCAACATGGACACACCTCAATTTCGCAGTGAAAAATGACCCTTTTTTGGCAAAGTGCCTAGCTGTAGTTTCTGAACCATAGCTCTGCCGGCACCTAGGGAAACCTAGCAAACCTATGCATTTATGAAAACTAAACACCCAGGGGAATCCAGGATGGGGTGACTTGACTGCCTCTCACCAGGTTCTGTTACCCAGAATCCCTTGCAAACCTAAAAGTGTAAAAAAATACACATTTTCCCCACATTTCAGTGGTGGAAAGTTCTGGTATCTGCGTGGATCCACAAATTTCCACCCACCCCGCGTTCCCCAATGTCTTCCGAGAAAAATGGTACGTCACTTGTGTGGGTCGGCCTAGTGCCCGCGACAGGAAACGGTGCAAAACGCAACGTGGACACACCTCAATTTCGCAGTGAAAAATGACCCTTTTGGCAAAGTGCCTAGCTGTAGTTTATGAACCATAGCCCTGCCGCTACCTAGGGAAACCTAGCAAACCTATACATTTTTGAAAACTAGACACCCAGGGAAATCCAGGATGGGGTGACCTGACTGCCTCTCACCAGGTTCTGTTACCCAGAATCACTTGCAAACCTAAAAAAGTGTAAAAAAAAAACACATTTTCCCCACATTTCTGTGGTGGAAAGTTTTGGAATCTACGTGGATCCACAAATTTCCACCCACCCCGCGTTCCCCAAAGTCTTCCGAGAAAAATGGTACCTCACTTGTGTGGGTCGGCTTAGTGCCCGCGACAGGAAACGGCGCAAAAAACGCAACGTGGACACACCTCAATTTCGCAGTGAAAAATGACCCTTTTTTGGCAAAGTGCATAGCTGTAGTTTTTGAACCATAGCTCTGCCGGCACCTAGGGAAACCTAGCAAACCTATACATTTTTGCAAACTAGACACCCAGGGGAATCCAGGATGGGGTGACTTTACTGCCTCTCACCAGGTTCTGTTACCCAGAATCCCTTGCAAACCTAAAAAAGTGTAAAAAAAAAATACATTTTCGCCACATTTCTGTGGTGGAAAGTTCTGGAATCTGCATGGATCCACAAATTTCCACCCACCCCGCGTTCCCCAAAGTCTTCCGAGAAAAATGGTACCTCACTTGTGTGGGTAGACCTAGTGCCCGCGACAGGAAACGGCGCAAAATGCAACGTGGACACACCTCAATTTCGCAGTGAAAAATGACCCTTTTTTGGCAAAGTGCCTAGCTGTAGTTTTTGAACCATAGCTCTGCCGGCACCAAGGGAAACCTAGCAAACCTATACATTTTTTAAAACTAGACACCCAGGGGAATCCAGGATGGGGTGACTTGACTGGTTCCCACCAGGTTCAGTTACCCAGAACCCCTTGCAAACCTAAAAATTGTCAAAAAAACCACATTTTCCTCACATTTCTGTGGTGGAAAGTTCTGGAATCTGCATGGATCCACAAATTTCCACCCACCCCGCGTTCCCCAAAGTCTTCCGAGAAAAATGGTACCTCACTTGTGTGGGTCGGCCCTAGTGCCCGCGACAGGAAACGGCGCAAAACGCAACGTGGACACACCTCAATTTCGCAGTGAAAAATGACCCTTTTGGCAAAGTGCCTAGCTGTAGTTTTTAACCCTAGCTCTGCCGGCACCTAGGGAAACCTAGCAAACCTATACATTTTTGAAAACTAGACACCCAGGGAATCCAGGATGGGGTGACTTGACTGCCTCTCACCAGGTTCTGTTACCCAGAATCCCTTGCAAACCTAAAAATTGTCAAAAACCCACATTTTCCCCACATTTCTGTGTTGGAAAGTTCTGGAATCTGCGTGGATCCACAAATTTCCACCCACCCCGCGTTCCCAAAGTCTTCCGAGAAAAATGGTACCTCACTTGTGTGGGTCGGCCTAGTGCCCGCGACAGGAAACGGCGCAAAACGCAACGTGGACACACCTCAATTTCGCAGTGAAAAATGACCCTTTTTGGCAAAGTGCCTAGCTGAAGTTTTTAACCCTAGCTCTGCCGGCACCTAGGGAAACCTAGCAAACCTATACATTTTTGAAAACTGGACACCCAGGGGAATCCAGGATGGGGTGACTTGACTGTCTCTCACCAGGTTCTGTTACCCAAAATGCCTTGCAAACCTACAATTTTGTCAAAAAACACATTTTCCTCACATTTGTGTGGTGGAAAGTTCTGAAATCTGCATGGATCCACAAATTTCTACCCACCCCGCGTTCCCCAAAGTCTTCCGAGAAAAATGGTACCTCACTTGTGTGGGTAGGCTTAGTGCCCGCGACAGGAAACGGCGCAAAATGCAACGTGGACACACCTCAATTTCGCAGTGAAAAATGACCCTTTTTTGGCAAAGTGCCTAGCTGCAGTTTTTGAACCATAGCTCTGCCGGCACCTAAGGAAACCTAGCTAACCTATACATTTTTGAAAACTAGACACCCAGGGGAATCCAGGATGGGGTGACTTGACTGGTTCCCACAAGGTTCTGTTACCCAGAATCCCTTGCAAACCTAAAAAAGTGTAAAAAAAACCACATTTTCCCCACATTTCTGTGGTGGAAAGTTCTGGAATCTGCATTGATCCACAAATTTCCACCCACCCCGCGTTCCCCAAAGTCTTCCGAGAAAAATGGTACCTCACTTGTGTGGGTCGGTCTAGTGCCCGCGACAGGAAACGGCGCAAAAAACGCAACGTGGACACACCTCAATTTCGCAGTGAAAAATGACCCTTTTTTGGCAAAGTGCCTAGCTGTAGTTTTTGAACCATAGCTCTGCCGGCACCTAGGGAAACCTAGCAAACCTATACATTTTTGAAAACTAGACACCAAGGGGAATCCAGGATGGGGTGACTTGACTGCCTCTCACCAGGTTCTGTTACCCAGAATCCCTTCCAAACCTAAAAAGTGTCCAAAAAAACACATTTTCCCCACATTTCTGTGGTGGAAAGTTCTGGAATATGCATGGATCCACAAATTTCCACCCACCCCGCATTCCCCAAAGTCTTCCGAGAAAAATGGTACCTCACTTGTGTGGGTCGGCCTAGTGCCCGCGACAGGAAACGGCGCAAAACGCAACATGGACACACCTCAATTTCGCAGTGAAAAATGACCCTTTTTGGCAAAGTGCCTAGCTGTAGTTTCTGAACCATAGCTCTGCCGGCACCTAGGGAAACCTAGCAAACCTATGCATTTATGAAAACTAGACACCCAGGGGAATCCAGGATGGGGTGACTTGACTGCCTCTCACCAGGTTCTGTTACCCAGAATCCCTTGCAAACCTAAAAAAGTGTAAAAAAAATACACATTTTCCCCACATTTCAGTGGTGGAAAGTTCTGGTATCTGCGTGGATCCACAAATTTCCACCCACCCCGCGTTCCCCAATGTCTTCCGAGAAAAATGGTACATCACTTGTGTGGGTCGGCCTAGTGCCCGCGACAGGAAACGGTGCAAAACGCAACGTGGACACACCTCAATTTCGCAGTGAAAAATGACCCTTTTTGGCAAAGTGCCTAGCTGTAGTTTTTGAACCATAGCCCTGCCGCTACCTAGGGAAACCTAGCAAACCTATACATTTTTGAAAACTAGACACCCAGGGAAATCCAGGATGGGGTGACCTGACTGCCTCTCACCAGGTTCTGTTACCCAGAATCACTTGCAAACCTAAAAAAGTGTAAAAAAAACCCACATTTTCCCCACATTTCTGTGGTGGAAAGTTTTGGAATCTACGTGGATCCACAAATTTCCACCCACCCCGCGTTCCCCAAAGTCTTCCGAGAAAAATGGTACCTCACTTGTGTGGGTCGGCCTAGTGCCCGCGACAGGAAACGGCGCAAAAACGCAACGTGGACACACCTCAATTTCGCAGTGAAAAATGACCCTTTTTGGCAAAGTGCCTAGCTGTAGTTTTTGAACCATAGCTCTGCCGGCACCTAGGGAAACCTAGCAAACCTATACATTTTTGCAAACTAGACACCCAGGGGAATCCAGGATGAGGTGACTTTACTGCCTCTGACCAGGTTCTGTTACCCAGAATCCCTTGCAAACCTAAAAAGTGTAAAAAAACCAAATTTTCACCACATTTCTGTGGTGGAAAGTTCTGGAATCTGCGTGGATCCACAAATTTCCACCCACCCGCGTTCCCCAAAGTCTTCCGAGAAAAATGGTACCAAACTTGTGTGGGTCGGCCTAGTGCCCACGACAGGAAACGGCGCAAAACGCAACGTGGACACACCTCAATTTCGAAGTGAAAAATGACCCTTTTTTGGCAAAGTGCCTAGCTGTAGTTTTTGAACCATAGCTCTGCCGGCACCTAGGGAAACCTAGCAAACCTATACATTTTTGAAAACTAGACACCCAGGGGAATCCAGGATGGGGTGACTTGACTGGTTCCCACCAGGTTCTGTTACCCAGAATCCCTTGCAAACCTACAATTTTGTCAAATAAAACACATTTTCCTCACATTTGTGTGGTGGAAAGTTCTGGAATCTGCATTGACCCACAAATTTCCACCCACCCCGCGTTCCCCAAAGTCTTCCGAGAAAAATGGTACCTCACTTGTGTGGGTCGGTCTAGTGCCCGCGACAGGAAACGACGCAAAACGCAACGTGGACACACCTCAATTTCGCAGTGAAAAATGACCCTTTTTGGCAAAGTGCCTAGCTGTAGTTTTTGAACCATAGCTCTGCCGGCACCTAGGGAAACCTAGCAAACCTATACATTTTTGAAAACTAGACACCCAGGGGAATCCAGGATGGGGTGACTTGACTGCCTCTCACCAGGTTCTGTTACCCAGAATCCCTTCCAAACCTAAAAAAGTGTCCAAAAAAAC
Source organism: Calotriton arnoldi (assembly GCA_963921515.1). NCBI lineage: Eukaryota > Metazoa > Chordata > Amphibia > Caudata > Salamandridae > Calotriton > Calotriton arnoldi. The sequence goes on along the minus strand of CAWUFW010007868.1, from coordinate 41,044 downwards.
ACATTTTCCCCACATTTCTGTGGTGGAAAGTTCTGGAATATGCGTGGATCCACAAATTTCCACCCACCCCGCATTCCCCAAAGTCTTCCGAGAAAAATGGTACCTCACTTGTGTGGGTCGGCCTAGTGCCCGCGACAGGAAACGGCGCAAAACGCAACATGGACACACCTCAATTTCGCAGTGAAAAATGACCCTTTTTTGGCAAAGTGCCTAGCTGTAGTTTCTGAACCATAGCTCTGCCGGCACCTAGGGAAACCTAGCAAACCTATGCATTTATGAAAACTAGACACCCAGGGGAATCCAGGATGGGGTGACTTGACTGCCTCTCACCAGGTTCTGTTACCCAGAATCCCTTGCAAACCTAAAAAAGTGTAAAAAAAATACACATTTTTCCCACATTTCAGTGGTGGAAAGTTCTGGTATCTGCGTGGATCCACAAATTTCCATGCACCCCGCGTTCCCCAATGTCTTGCGAGAAAAATGGTACGTCACTTGTGTGGGTCGGCCTAGTGCCCGCGACAGGAAACGGTGCAAAACGCAACGTGGACACACCTCAATTTCGCAGTGAAAAATGACCCTTTTTGGCAAAGTGCCTAGCTGTAGTTTTTGAACCATAGCCCTGCCGCTACCTAGGGAAACCTAGCAAACCTATACATTTTTGAAAACTAGACACCCAGGGAAATCCAGGATGGGGTGACCTGACTGCCTCTCACCAGGTTCTGTTACCCAGAATCACTTGCAAACCTAAAAAGTGTAAAAACCCACATTTTCCCCACATTTCTGTGGTGGAAAGTTTTGGAATCTACGTGGATCCACAAATTTCCACCCACCCCGCGTTCCCCAAAGTCTTCCGAGAAAAATGGTACCTCACTTGTGTGGGTCGGCCTAGTGCCCGCGACAGGAAACGGCGCAAAAAACGCAATGTGGACACACCTCAATTTCGCAGTGAAAAATGACCCTTTTTTGGCAAAGTGCCTAGCTGTAGTTTTTGAACCATAGCTCTGCCGGCCCATAGGGAAACCTAGCAAACCTATACATTTTTGCAAACTAGACACCCAGGGGAATCCAGGATGAGGTGACTTTACTGCCTCTCACCAGGTTCTGTTACCCAGAATCCCTTGCAAACCTAAAAAAGTGTAAAAAAAAACACATTTTCGCCACATTTCTGTGGTGGAAAGTTCTGGAACCTGGTGGATCCACAAATTTCCACCCACCCCGCGTTCCCCAAAGTCTTCCGAGAAAAATGGTACCAAACTTGTGTGGGTCGGCCTAGTGCCCACGACAGGAAACGGCGCAAAACGCAACGTGGACACACCTCAATTTCGAAGTGAAAAATGACCCTTTTTTGGCAAAGTGCCTAGCTGCAGTTTTTGAACCACAGCTCTGCCGGCACCTAGGGAAACCTAGCTAACCTATACATTTTTGAAAACTAGACACCCAGGGGAATCCAGGATGGGGTGACTTGACTGGTTCCCACCAGGTTCTGTTACCCAGAATCCCTTGCAAACCTAAATAATTGTCAAACAAACCACATTTTCCTCACATTTCTGTGGTGGAAAGTTCTGGAATCTGCATGGATCCACAAATTTCTACCCACCCCGCGTTCCCCAAAGTCTTCCGAGAAAAATGGTACCTCACTTGTGTGGGTAGGCTTAGTGCCCGTGGCAGGAAACGGCGCAAAATGCAACGTGGACACACCTCAATTTCGCAGTGAAAAATGACCCTTTTTTGGCAAAGTGCCTAGCTGCAGTTTTTGAACCACAGCTCTGCCGGCACCTAGGGAAACCTAGCTAACCTATACATTTTTGAAAACTAGACACCCAGGGAATCCAGGATGGGGTGACTTGACTGGTTCCCACCAGGTTCTGTTACCCAGAATCCCTTGCAAACCTAAATAATTGTCAAACAAACCACATTTTCCTCACATTTCTGTGGTGGAAAGTTCTGGAACCTGCATGGATCCACAAATTTCCACCCACCCCGCGTTCCCCAAAGTCTTCCGAGAAAAATGGTACCTCACTTGTGTGGGTCGGCCTAGTGCCCGCGACAGGAAACGGCGCAAAACGCAACGTGGACACACCTCAATTTCGCAGTGAAAAATGACCCTTTTTTGGCAAAGTGCCTAGCTGTAGATTTTGAACCATAGCTCTGCCGGCACCTAGGGAAACCTAGCAAACCTATACATTTTTGAAAACAAGACACCCAGGGAATCCAGGATGGGGTGACTTGAATGCCTCTCACCAGGTTCTGTTACCCAGAATCCCTTGCAAACCTAAAAAGTGTAAAAAAAACACATTTTCCCCACATTTCTGTGGTGGAAAGTTCTGGAATCTGCGTTGATCCACAAATTTCCACCCACCCCGCGTTCCCCAAAGTCTTCCGAGAAAAATGGTACCTCACTTGTGTGGGTCGGTCTAGTGCCCGCGACAGGAAACGGCGCAAAACGCAACATGGACACACCTCAATTTCGCAGTGAAAAATGACCCTTTTTTGGCAAAGTGCCTAGCTGTAGTTTCTGAACCATAGCTCTGCCGGCACCTAGGGAAACCTAGCAAACCTATGCATTTATGAAAACTAGACACCCAGGGGAATCCAGGATGGGGTGACTTGACTGCCTCTCACCAGGTTCTGTTACCCAGAATCCCTTGCAAACCTAAAAAAGTGTAAAAAAAATACACATTTTTCCCACATTTCAGTGGTGGAAAGTTCTGGTATCTGCGTGGATCCACAAATTTCCATGCACCCCGCGTTCCCCAATGTCTTCCGAGAAAAATGGTACGTCACTTGTGTGGGTCGGCCTAGTGCCCGCGACAGGAAACGGTGCAAAACGCAACGTGGACACACCTCAATCTCGCAGTGAAAAATGACCCTTTTTGGCAAAGTGCCTAGCTGTAGTTTTTGAACCATAGCTCTGCCGGCACCTAGGGAAACCTAGCAAACCTATACATTTTTGCAAACTAGACACCCAGGGGAATCCAGGATGAGGTGACTTTACTGCCTCTCACCAGGTTCTGTTACCCAGAATCCCTTGCAAACCTAAAAAAGTGTAAAAAAAAACACATTTTCGCCACATTTCTGTGGTGGAAAGTTCTGGAATCTGCGTGGATCCACAAATTTCCACCCACCCCGCGTTCCCCAAAGTCTTCCGAGAAAAATGGTACCAAACTTGTGTGGGTCGGCCTAGTGCCCACGACAGGAAACGGCGCAAAACGCAACGTGGACACACCTCAATTTCGAAGTGAAAAATGACCCTTTTTTGGCAAAGTGCCTAGCTGTAGTTTTTGAACCATAGCTCTGCCGGCACCTAGGGAAACCTAGCAAACCTATACATTTTTGAAAACTAGACACCCAGGGAATCCAGGATGGGGTGACTTGACTGGTTCCCACCAGGTTCTGTTACCCAGAATCCCTTGCAAACCTACAATTTTGTCAAATAAAACACATTTTCCTCACATTTGTGTGGTGGAAAGTTCTGGAATCTGCATGGATCCACAAATTTCTACCCACCCCGCGTTCCCCAAAGTCTTCCGAGAAAAATGGTACCTCACTTGTGTGGGTAGGCTTAGTGCCCGTGACAGGAAACGGCGCAAAATGCAACGTGGACACACCTCAATTTCGCAGTGAAAAATGACCCTTTTTGGCAAAGTGCCTAGCTGCAGTTTTTGAACCATAGCTCTGCCGGCACCTAGGGAAACCTAGCTAACCTATACATTTTTGAAAACTAGACACCCAGGGGAATCCAGGATGGGGTGACTTGACTGGTTCCCACCAGGTTCTGTTACCCAGAATCCCTTGCAAACCTAAATAATTGTCAAACAAACCACATTTTCCTCACATTTCTGTGGTGGAAAGTTCTGGAACCTGCATGGATCCACAAATTTCCACCCACCCCGCGTTCCCCAAAGTCTTCCGAGAAAAATGGTACCTCACTTGTGTGGGTCGGCCTAGTGCCCGCGACAGGAAACGGCGCAAAACGCAACGTGGACACACCTCAATTTCGCAGTGAAAAATGACCCTTTTTGGCAAAGTGCCTAGCTGTAGATTTTGAACCATAGCTCTGCCGGCACCTAGGAAACCTAGCAAACCTATACATTTTTGAAAACAAGACACCCAGGGAATCCAGGATGGGGTGACTTGAATGCCTCTCACCAGGTTCTGTTACCCAGAATCCCTTGCAAACCTAAAAAGTGTACAAAAAACCACATTTTCCCCTCATTTCTGTGGTGGAAAGTTCTGGAATCTGCGTTGATCCACAAATTTCCACCCACCCCGCGTTCCCCAAAGTCTTCCGAGAAAAATGGTACCTCACTTGTGTGGGTCGGTCTAGTGCCCGCGACAGGAAACGGCGCAAAACACAACGTGGACACACCTCAATTTCGCAGTGAAAAATGACCCTTTTTGGCAAAGTGCCTAGCTGTAGTTTTTGAACCATAGCTCTGCCGGCACCTAGGGAAACCTAGCAAACCTATACATTTTTGAAAACTAGACACCCAGGGGAATCCAGGATGGGGTGACTTGACTGCCTCTCACCAGGTTCTGTTACCCAGAATCCCTTGCAAACCTAAAAGTGTCCAAAAAACACATTTTCCCCACATTTCTGTGGTGGAAAGTTCTGGAATATGCGTGGATCCACAAATTTCCACCCACCCCGCATTCCCCAAAGTCTTCCGAGAAAAATGGTACCTCACTTGTGTGGGTCAGCCTAGTGCCCGCGACAGGAAACGGCGCAAAACACAACGTGGACACACCTCAATTTCGCAGTGAAAAATGACCCTTTTTGGCAAAGTGCCTAGCTGTAGTTTTTGAACCATAGCTCTGCCGGCACCTAGGGAAACCTAGCAAACCTATGCATTTATGAAAACTAGACACCCAGGGAATCCAGGATGGGGTGACTTGACTGCCTCTCACCAGGTTCTGTTACCCAGAATCCCTTGCAAACCTAAAGAAGTGTAAAAAACACATTTTCCCCACATTTCTGTGGTGGAAAGTTTTGGAATCTACGTGGATCCACAAATTTCCACCCACCTCGCGTTCCCCAAAGTCTTCCGAGAAAAATGGTACCTCACTTGTGTGGGTCGGCTTAGTGCCCGCGACAGGAAACGGCGCAAAAACGCAACGTGGACACACCTCAATTTCGCAGTGAAAAATGACCCTTTTTTGGCAAAGTGCCTAGCTGTAGTTTTTGAACCATAGCTCTGCCGGCACCTAGGAAACCTAGCAAACCTATACATTTTTGCAAACTAGACACCCAGGGAATCCAGGATGGGGTGACTTGACTGGTTCCCACCAGGTTCAGTTACCCAGAACCCCTTGCAAACCTAAAAATTGTCAAAAAACCACATTTTCCTCACATTTCTGTGGTGGAAAGTTCTGGAATCTGCATGGATCCACAAATTTCCACCCACCCCGCGTTCCCCAAAGTCTTCCGAGAAAAATGGTACCTCACTTGTGTGGGTCGGCCCTAGTGCCCGCGACAGGAAACGGCGCAAAACGCAACGTGGACACACCTCAATTTCGCAGTGAAAAATGACCCTTTTTTGGCAAAGTGCCTAGCTGTAGTTTTTTAACCCTAGCTCTGCCGGCACCTAGGGAAACCTAGCAAACCTATACATTTTTGAAAACTAGACACCCAGGGGAATCCAGGATGGGGTGACTTGACTGTCTCTCACCAGGTTCTGTTACCCAGAATGCCTTGCAAACCTACAATTTTGTCAAAAAAAACACATTTTTTCCTCACATTTGTGTGGTGGAAAGTTCTGGAATCTGCATGGATCCACAAATTTCCACCCACCCCGCGTTCCCCAAAGTCTTCCGAGAAAAATGGTACCTCACTTGTGTGGGTAGACCTAGTGCCCGCGACAGGAAACGGCGCAAAATGCAACGTGGACACACCTCAATTTCGCAGTGAAAAATGACCCTTTTGGCAAAGTGCCTAGCTGTAGTTTTTAACCATAGCTCTGCCGGCACCAAGGAAACCTAGCAAACCTATACATTTTTAAAACTAGACACCCAGGGGAATCCAGGATGGGGTGACTTGACTGGTTCCCACCAGGTTCAGTTACCCAGAATCCCTTGCAAACCTAAAAATTGTCAAAAAACCACATTTTCCTCACATTTCTGTGGTGGAAAGTTCTAGAATCTGCATGGATCCACAAATTTCCACCCACCCCGCGTTCCCCAAAGTCTTCCGAGAAAAATGGTACCTCACTTGTGTGGGTCGGCCCTAGTGCCCACGACAGGAAACGGCGCAAAACGCAACGTGGACACACCTCAATTTCGCAGTGAAAAATGACCCTTTTTTGGCAAAGTGCCTAGCTGTAGTTTTGAACCCTAGCTCTGCCGGCACCTAGGGAAACCTAGCAAACCTATACATTTTTGAAAACTAGACACCCAGGGGAATCCAGGATGGGGTGACTTGACTGCCTCTCACCAGGTTCTGTTACCCAGAATCCCTTGCAAACCTAAAAAATTGTCAAAAAACCCACATTTTCCCCACATTTCTGTGGTGGAAAGTTCTGGAATCTGCGTGCATCCACAAATTTCCACCCACCCCGCGTTCCCCAAAGTGTTCCGAGAAAAATGGTACCTCACTTGTGTGGGTCGGCTTAGTGCCCGCGACAGGAAACGGCGCAAAACGCAACGTGGACACACCTCAATTTCGCAGTGAAAAATGACCCTTTTTTGGCAAAGTGCCTAGCTGAAGTTTTTAACCCTAGCTCTGCCGGAACCTAGGGAAAACTAGCAAACCTATACATTTTTGAAAACTGGACACCCAGGGGAATCCAGGATGGGGTGACTTGACTGTCTCTCACCAGGGTCTGTTACCCAGAATGCCTTGCAAACCTACAATTTTGTCAAAAAAAACACATTTTCCTCACATTTGTGTGGTGGAAAGTTCTGGAATCTGCATGGATCCACAAATTTCTACCCACCCCGCGTTCCCCAAAGTCTTCCGAGAAAAATGGTACCTCACTTGTGAGGGTAGGCTTAGTGCCCGCGACAGGAAACGGCGCAAAATGCAACGTGGACACACCTCAATTTCGCAGTGAAAAATGACCCTTTTTTGGCAAAGTGCCTAGCTGCAGTTTTTGAACCATAGCTCTGCCGGCACCTAAGGAAACCTAGCTAACCTATACATTTTTGAAAACTAGACACCCAGGGGAATCCAGGATGGGGTGACTTGACTGGTTCCCACCAGGTTCTGTTACCCAGAATCCCTTGCAAACCTAAAAAGTGTAAAAAAACACATTTTCCCCACATTTCTGTGGTGGAAAGTTCTGGAATCTGCATTGATCCACAAATTTCCACCCACCCCGCGTTCCCCAAAGTCTTACGAGAACAATGGTACCTCACTTGTGTGGGTCGGCCTAGTGCCCGCGACAGGAAACGGCGCAAAACGCAACATGGACACACCTCAATTTCGCAGTGAAAAATGACCCTTTTTTGGCAAAGTGCCTAGCTGTAGTTTCTGAACCATAGCTCTGCCGGCACCTAGGGAAACCTAGCAAACCTATGCATTTATGAAAACTAGACACCCAGGGGAATCCAGGATGGGGTGACTTGACTGCCTCTCACCAGGTTCTGTTACCCAGAATCCCTTGCAAACCTAAAAAGTGTAAAAATACACATTTTCCCCACATTTCAGTGGTGGAAAGTTCTGGTATCTGCGTGGATCCACAAATTTCCACCCACCCCGCGTTCCCCAATGTCTTCCGAGAAAAATGGTACGTCACTTGTGTGGGTCGGCCTAGTGCCCGCGACAGGAAACGGTGCAAAACGCAACGTGGACACACCTCAATTTCGCAGTGAAAAATGACCCTTTTGGCAAAGTGCCTAGCTGTAGTTTATGAACCATAGCCCTGCCGCTACCTAGGGAAACCTAGCAAACCTATACATTTTTGAAAACTAGACACCCAGGGAAATCCAGGATGGGGTGACCTGACTGCCTCTCACCAGGTTCTGTTACCCAGAATCACTTGCAAACCTAAAAAGTGTAAAAAAACACATTTTCCCCACATTTCTGTGGTGGAAAGTTTTGGAATCTACGTGGATCCACAAATTTCCACCCACCCCGCGTTCCCCAAAGTCTTCCGAGAAAATGGTACCTCACTTGTGTGGGTCGGCTTAGTGCCCGCGACAGGAAACGGCGCAAAAAACGCAACGTGGACACACCTCAATTTCGCAGTGAAAAATGACCCTTTTTTGGCAAAGTGCATAGCTGTAGTTTTTGAACCATAGCTCTGCCGGCACCTAGGGAAACCTAGCAAACCTATACATTTTTGCAAACTAGACACCCAGGGGAATCCAGGATGGGGTGACTTTACTGCCTCTCACCAGGTTCTGTTACCCAGAATCCCTTGCAAACCTAAAAAAGTGTAAAAAAAAAATACATTTTCGCCACATTTCTGTGGTGGAAAGTTCTGGAATCTGCATGGATCCACAAATTTCCACCCACCCCGCGTTCCCAAAGTCTTCCGAGAAAAATGGTACCTCACTTGTGTGGGTAGACCTAGTGCCCGCGACAGGAAACGGCGCAAAATGCAACGTGGACACACCTCAATTTCGCAGTGAAAAATGACCCTTTTTGGCAAAGTGCCTAGCTGTAGTTTTTGAACCATAGCTCTGCCGGCACCAAGGGAAACCTAGCAAACCTATACATTTTTAAAACTAGACACCCAGGGGAATCCAGGATGGGGTGACTTGACTGGTTCTCACCAGGTTCAGTTACCCAGAACCCCTTGCAAACCTAAAAATTGTCAAAAACCACATTTTCCTCACATTTCTGTGGTGGAAAGTTCTGGAATCTGCATGGATCCACAAATTTCCACCCACCCGCGTTCCCCAAAGTCTTCCGAGAAAAATGGTACCTCACTTGTGTGGGTCGGCCCTAGTGCCCGCGACAGGAAACGGCGCAAAACGCAACGTGGACACACCTCAATTTCGCAGTGAAAAATGACCCTTTTTGGCAAAGTGCCTAGCTGTAGTTTTTAACCCTAGCTCTGCCGGCACCTAGGGAAACCTAGCAAACCTATACATTTTTGAAAACTAGACACCCAGGGGAATCCAGGATGGGGTGACTTGACTGCCTCTCACCAGGTTCTGTTACCCAGAATCCCTTGCAAACCTAAAAATTGTCAAAAACCCACATTTTCCCCACATTTCTGTGGTGGAAAGTTCTGGAATCTGCGTGGATCCACAAATTTCCACCCACCCCGCGTTCCCCAAAGTCTTCCGAGAAAAATGGTACCTCACTTGTGTGGGTCGGCCTAGTGCCCGCGACAGGAAACGGCGCAAAACGCAACGTGGACACACCTCAATTTCGCAGTGAAAAATGACCCTTTTGGCAAAGTGCCTAGCTGAAGTTTTTAACCCTAGCTCTGCCGGCACCTAGGAAACCTAGCAAACCTATACATTTTTGAAAACTGGACACCCAGGGGAATCCAGGATGGGGTGACTTGACTGTCTCTCACCAGGTTCTGTTACCCAAAATGCCTTGCAAACCTACAATTTTGTCAAAAACACATTTTCCTCACATTTGTGTGGTGGAAAGTTCTGAAATCTGCATGGATCCACAAATTTCTACCCACCCCGCGTTCCCCAAAGTCTTCCGAGAAAAATGGTACCTCACTTGTGTGGGTAGGCTTAGTGCCCGCGACAGGAAACGGCGCAAAATGCAACGTGGACACACCTCAATTTCGCAGTGAAAAATGACCCTTTTGGCAAAGTGCCTAGCTGCAGTTTTTGAACCATAGCTCTGCCGGCACCTAAGGAAACCTAGCTAACCTATACATTTTTGAAAACTAGACACCCAGGGGAATCCAGGATGGGGTGACTTGACTGGTTCCCACAAGGTTCTGTTACCCAGAATCCCTTGCAAACCTAAAAAGTGTAAAAAAACCACATTTTCCCCACATTTCTGTGGTGGAAAGTTCTGGAATCTGCATTGATCCACAAATTTCCACCCACCCCGCGTTCCCCAAAGTCTTCCGAGAAAAATGGTACCTCACTTGTGTGGGTCGGTCTAGTGCCCGCGACAGGAAACGGCGCAAAAACGCAACGTGGACACACCTCAATTTCGCAGTGAAAAATGACCCTTTTTTGGCAAAGTGCCTAGCTGTAGTTTTTGAACCATAGCTCTGCCGGCACCTAGGGAAACCTAGCAAACCTATACATTTTTGAAAACTAGACACCCAGGGGAATCCAGGATGGGGTGACTTGACTGCCTCTCACCAGGTTCTGTTACCCAGAATCCCTTCCAAACCTAAAAAAGTGTCCAAAAAAAACACATTTTCCCCACATTTCTGTGGTGGAAAGTTCTGGAATATGCATGGATCCACAAATTTCCACCCACCCCGCATTCCCCAAAGTCTTCCGAGAAAAATGGTACCTCACTTGTGTGGGTCGGCCTAGTGCCCGCGACAGGAAACGGCGCAAAACGCAACATGGACACACCTCAATTTCGCAGTGAAAAATGACCCTTTTTGGCAAAGTGCCTAGCTGTAGTTTCTGAACCATAGCTCTGCCGGCACCTAGGAAACCTAGCAAACCTATGCATTTATGAAAACTAGACACCCATGGGAATCCAGGATGGGGTGACTTGACTGCCTCTCACCAGGTTCTGTTACCCAGAATCCCTTGCAAACCTAAAAAGTGTAAAAAATACACATTTTCCCCACATTTCAGTGGTGGAAAGTTCTGGTATCTGCGTGGATCCACAAATTTCCACCCACCCCGCGTTCTCCCAATGTCTTCCGAGAAAAATGGTACATCACTTGTGTGGGTCGGCCTAGTGCCCGCGACAGGAAACGGTGCAAAACGCAACGTGGACACACCTCAATTTCGCAGTGAAAAATGACCCTTTTTTGGCAAAGTGCCTAGCTGTAGTTTTTGAACCATAGCCCTGCCGCTACCTAGGGAAACCTAGCAAACCTATACATTTTTGAAAACTAGACACCCAGGGAAATCCAGGATGGGGTGACCTGACTGCCTCTCACCAGGTTCTGTTACCCAGAATCACTTGCAAACCTAAAAAGTGTAAAAAACCCACATTTTCCCCACATTTCTGTGGTGGAAAGTTTTGGAATCTACGTGGATCCACAAATTTCCACCCACCCCGCGTCTCCCAAAGTCTTCCGAGAAAAATGGTACCTCACTTGTGTGGGTCGGCCTAGTGCCCGCGACAGGAAACGGCGCAAAAAACGCAACGTGGACACACCTCAATTTCGCAGTGAAAAATGACCCTTTTTTGGCAAAGTGCCTAGCTGTAGTTTTTGAACCATAGCTCTGCCGGCACCTAGGGAAACCTAGCAAACCTATACATTTTTGCAAACTAGACACCCAGGGGAATCCAGGATGAGGTGACTTTACTGCCTCTGACCAGGTTCTGTTACCCAGAATCCCTTGCAAACCTAAAAAAGTGTAAAAAAAACCAAATTTTCGCCACATTTCTGTGGTGGAAAGTTCTGGAATCTGCGTGGATCCACAAATTTCCACCCACCCCGCGTTCCCCAAAGTCTTCCGAGAAAAATGGTACCAAACTTGTGTGGAGTCGGCCTAGTGCCCACGACAGGAAACGGCGCAAACGCAACGTGGACACACCTCAATTTCGAAGTGAAAAATGAACCTTTTTTGGCAAAGTGCCTAGCTGTAGTTTTTGAACCATAGCTCTGCCGGCACCTAGGGAAACCTAGCAAACCTATACATTTTTGAAAACTAGACACCCAGGGGAATCCAGGATGGGGTGACTTGACTGGTTCCCACCAGGTTCTGTTACCCAGAATCCCTTGCAAACCTACAATTTTGTCAAATAAAACACATTTTCCTCACATTTGTGTGGTGGAAAGTTCTGGAATCTGCATTGACCCACAAATTTCCACCCACCCCGCGTTCCCCAAAGTCTTCCGAGAAAAATGGTACCTCACTTGTGTGGGTCGGTCTAGTGCCCGCGACAGGAAACGACGCAAAACGCAACGTGGACACACCTCAATTTCGCAGTGAAAAATGACCCTTTTTGGCAAAGTGCCTAGCTGTAGTTTTTGAACCATAGCTCTGCCGGCACCTAGGGAAACCTAGCAAACCTATACATTTTGAAAACTAGACACCCAGGGGAATCCAGGATGGGGTGACTTGACTGCCTCTCACCAGGTTCTGTTACCCAGAATCCCTTCCAAACCTAAAAGTGTCCAAAAAAACACATTTTCCCCACATTTCTGTGGTGGAAAGTTCTGGAATATGCGTGGATCCACAAATTTCCACCCACCCCGCATTCCCCAAAGTCTTCCGAGAAAAATGGTACCTCACTTGTGTGGGTCGGCCTAGTGCCCGCGACAGGAAACGGCGCAAAACGCAACATGGACACACCTCAATTTCGCAGTGAAAAATGACCCTTTTTGGCAAAGTGCCTAGCTGTAGTTTCTGAACCATAGCTCTGCCGGCACCTAGGGAAACCTAGCAAACCTATGCATTTATGAAAACTAGACACCCAGGGGAATCCAGGATGGGGTGACTTGACTGCCTCTCACCAGGTTCTGTTACCCAGAATCCCTTGCAAACCTAAAAAAGTGTAAAAAAAATACACATTTTTCCCACATTTCAGTGGTGGAAAGTTCTGGTATCTGCGTGGATCCACAAATTTCCATGCACCCCGCGTTCCCCAATGTCTTGCGAGAAAAATGGTACGTCACTTGTGTGGGTCGGCCTAGTGCCCGCGACAGGAAACGGTGCAAAACGCAACGTGGACACACCTCAATTTCGCAGTGAAAAATGACCCTTTTTTGGCAAAGTGCCTAGCTGTAGTTTTTGAACCATAGCCCTGCCGCTACCTAGGGAAACCTAGCAAACCTATACATTTTTGAAAACTAGACACCCAGGGAAATCCAGGATGGGGTGACCTGACTGCCTCTCACCAGGTTCTGTTACCCAGAATCACTTGCAAACCTAAAAAAGTGTAAAAAAAACCCACATTTTCCCCACATTTCTGTGGTGGAAAGTTTTGGAATCTACGTGGATCCACAAATTTCCACCCACCCCGCGTTCCCCAAAGTCTTCCGAGAAAAATGGTACCTCACTTGTGTGGGTCGGCCTAGTGCCCGCGACAGGAAACGGCGCAAAAAACGCAATGTGGACACACCTCAATTTCGCAGTGAAAAATGACCCTTTTTTGGCAAAGTGCCTAGCTGTAGTTTTTGAACCATAGCTCTGCCGGCCCATAGGGAAACCTAGCAAACCTATACATTTTTGCAAACTAGACACCCAGGGGAATCCAGGATGAGGTGACTTTACTGCCTCTCACCAGGTTCTGTTACCCAGAATCCCTTGCAAACCTAAAAAAGTGTAAAAAAAAACACATTTTCGCCACATTTCTGTGGTGGAAAGTTCTGGAACCTGGTGGATCCACAAATTTCCACCCACCCCGCGTTCTCCCAAAGTCTTCCGAGAAAAATGGTACCAAACTTGTGTGGGTCGGCCTAGTGCCCACGACAGGAAACGGCGCAAAACGCAACGTGGACACACCTCAATTTCGAAGTGAAAAATGACCCTTTTTGGCAAAGTGCCTAGCTGTAGTTTTTAACCATAGCTCTGCCGGCACCTAGGGAAACCTAGCAAACCTATACATTTTTGAAAACTAGACACCCAGGGAATCCAGGATGGGGTGACTTGACTGGTTCCCACCAGGTTCTGTTACCCAGAATCCCTTGCAAACCTACAATTTTGTCAAATAAAACACATTTTCCTCACATTTGTGTGGTGGAAAGTTCTGGAATCTGCATGGATCCACAAATTTCTACCCACCCCGCGTTCCCCAAAGTCTTCCGAGAAAAATGGTACCTCACTTGTGTGGGTAGGCTTAGTGCCCGTGGCAGGAAACGGCGCAAAATGCAACGTGGACACACCTCAATTTCGCAGTGAAAAATGACCCTTTTTGGCAAAGTGCCTAGCTGCAGATTTTGAACCACAGCTCTGCCGGCACCTAGGGAAACCTAGCTAACCTATACATTTTTGAAAACTAGACACCCAGGGAATCCAGGATGGGGTGACTTGACTGGTTCCCACCAGGTTCTGTTACCCAGAATCCCTTGCAAACCTAAATAATTGTCAAACAAACCACATTTTCCTCACATTTCTGTGGTGGAAAGTTCTGGAACCTGCATGGATCCACAAATTTCCACCCACCCCGCGTTCCCCAAAGTCTTCCGAGAAAAATGGTACCTCACTTGTGTGGGTCGGCCTAGTGCCCGCGACAGGAAACGGCGCAAAACGCAACGTGGACACACCTCAATTTCGCAGTGAAAAATGACCCTTTTTTGGCAAAGTGCCTAGCTGTAGATTTTGAACCATAGCTCTGCCGGCACCTAGGGAAACCTAGCAAACCTATACATTTTTGAAAACAAGACACCCAGGGGAATCCAGGATGGGGTGACTTGAATGCCTCTCACCAGGTTCTGTTACCCAGAATCCCTTGCAAACCTAAAAAAGTGTAAAAAAAAACCACATTTTCCCCACATTTCTGTGGTGGAAAGTTCTGGAATCTGCGTTGATCCACAAATTTCCACCCACCCCGCGTTCCCCAAAGTCTTCCGAGAAAAATGGTACCTCACTTGTGTGGGTCGGTCTAGTGCCCGCGACAGGAAACGGCGCAAAACGCAACATGGACACACCTCAATTTCGCAGTGAAAAATGACCCTTTTTGGCAAAGTGCCTAGCTGTAGTTTCTGAACCATAGCTCTGCCGGCACCTAGGAAACCTAGCAAACCTATGCATTTATGAAAACTAGACACCCAGGGAATCCAGGATGGGGTGACTTGACTGCCTCTCACCAGGTTCTGTTACCCAGAATCCCTTGCAAACCTAAAAAGTGTAAAAAAATACACATTTTTCCCACATTTCAGTGGTGGAAAGTTCTGGTATCTGCGTGGATCCACAAATTTCCATGCACCCCGCGTTCCCCAATGTCTTCCGAGAAAAATGGTACGTCACTTGTGTGGGTCGGCCTAGTGCCCGCGACAGGAAACGGTGCAAAACGCAACGTGGACACACCTCAATTTCGCAGTGAAAAATGACCCTTTTTTGGCAAAGTGCCTAGCTGTAGTTTTTGAACCATAGCTCTGCCGGCACCTAGGGAAACCTAGCAAACCTATACATTTTTGCAAACTAGACACCCAGGGGAATCCAGGATGAGGTGACTTTACTGCCTCTCACCAGGTTCTGTTACCCAGAATCCCTTGCAAACCTAAAAAAGTGTAAAAAAAAAACACATTTTCGCCACATTTCTGTGGTGGAAAGTTCTGGAATCTGCGTGGATCCACAAATTTCCACCCACCCCGCGTTCCCCAAAGTCTTCCGAGAAAAATGGTACCAAACTTGTGTGGGTCGGCCTAGTGCCCACGACAGGAAACGGCGCAAAACGCAACGTGGACACACCTCAATTTCGAAGTGAAAAATGACCCTTTTTTGGCAAAGTGCCTAGCTGTAGTTTTTGAACCATAGCTCTGCCGGCACCTAGGGAAACCTAGCAAACCTATACATTTTTGAAAACTAGACACCCAGGGAATCCAGGATGGGGTGACTTGACTGGTTCCCACCAGGTTCTGTTACCCAGAATCCCTTGCAAACCTACAATTTTGTCAAATAAAACACATTTTCCTCACATTTGTGTGGTGGAAAGTTCTGGAATCTGCATGGATCCACAAATTTCTACCCACCCCGCGTTCCCCAAAGTCTTCCGAGAAAAATGGTACCTCACTTGTGTGGGTAGGCTTAGTGCCCGTGGCAGGAAACGGCGCAAAATGCAACGTGGACACACCTCAATTTCGCAGTGAAAAATGACCCTTTTTTGGCAAAGTGCCTAGCTGCAGTTTTTGAACCATAGCTCTGCCGGCACCTAGGGAAACCTAGCTAACCTATACATTTTTGAAAACTAGACACCCAGGGGAATCCAGGATGGGGTGACTTGACTGGTTCCCACCAGGTTCTGTTACCCAGAATCCCTTGCAAACCTAAATAATTGTCAAACAAACCACATTTTCCTCACATTTCTGTGGTGGAAAGTTCTGGAACCTGCATGGATCCACAAATTTCCACCCACCCCGCGTTCCCCAAAGTCTTCCGAGAAAAATGGTACCTCACTTGTGTGGGTCGGCCTAGTGCCCGCGACAGGAAACGGCGCAAAACGCAACGTGGACACACCTCAATTTCGCAGTGAAAAATGACCCTTTTTGGCAAAGTGCCTAGCTGTAGATTTTGAACCATAGCTCTGCCGGCACCTAGGGAAACCTAGCAAACCTATACATTTTTGAAAACAAGACACCCAGGGAATCCAGGATGGGGTGACTTGAATGCCTCTCACCAGGTTCTGTTACCCAGAATCCCTTGCAAACCTAAAAAGTGTACAAAAAACCACATTTTCCCCTCATTTCTGTGGTGGAAAGTTCTGGAATCTGCGTTGATCCACAAATTTCCACCCACCCCGCGTTCCCCAAAGTCTTCCGAGAAAAATGGTACCTCACTTGTGTGGGTCGGTCTAGTGCCCGCGACAGGAAACGGCGCAAAACACAACGTGGACACACCTCAATTTCGCAGTGAAAAATGACCCTTTTTGGCAAAGTGCCTAGCTGTAGTTTTTGAACCATAGCTCTGCCGGCACCTAGGGAAACCTAGCAAACCTATACATTTTTGAAAACTAGACACCCAGGGGAATCCAGGATGGGGTGACTTGACTGCCTCTCACCAGGTTCTGTTACCCAGAATCCCTTGCAAACCTAAAAAGTGTCCAAAAACACATTTTCCCCACATTTCTGTGGTGGAAAGTTCTGGAATATGCGTGGATCCACAAATTTCCACCCACCCCGCATTCCCCAAAGTCTTCCGAGAAAAATGGTACCTCACTTGTGTGGGTCAGCCTAGTGCCCGCGACAGGAAACGGCGCAAAACACAACGTGGACACACCTCAATTTCGCAGTGAAAAATGACCCTTTTTGGCAAAGTGCCTAGCTGTAGTTTTTGAACCATAGCTCTGCCGGCACCTAGGGAAACCTAGCAAACCTATGCATTTATGAAAACTAGACACCCAGGGAATCCAGGATGGGGTGACTTGACTGCCTCTCACCAGGTTCTGTTACCCAGAATCCCTTGCAAACCTAAAGAAGTGTAAAAAAAAAACACATTTTCCCCACATTTCTGTGGTGGAAAGTTTTGGAATCTACGTGGATCCACAAATTTCCACCCACCTCGCGTTCCCCAAAGTCTTCCGAGAAAAATGGTACCTCACTTGTGTGGGTCGGCTTAGTGCCCGCGACAGGAAACGGCGCAAAAACGCAACGTGGACACACCTCAATTTCGCAGTGAAAAATGACCCTTTTTTGGCAAAGTGCCTAGCTGTAGTTTTTGAACCATAGCTCTGCCGGCACCTAGGGAAACCTAGCAAACCTATACATTTTTGCAAACTAGACACCCAGGGGAATCCAGGATGGGGTGACTTGACTGGTTCCCACCAGGTTCAGTTACCCAGAACCCCTTGCAAACCTAAAAATTGTCAAAAAACCACATTTTCCTCACATTTCTGTGGTGGAAAGTTCTGGAATCTGCATGGATCCACAAATTTCCACCCACCCCGCGTTCCCCAAAGTCTTCCGAGAAAAATGGTACCTCACTTGTGTGGGTCGGCCCTAGTGCCCGCGACAGGAAACGGCGCAAAACGCAACGTGGACACACCTCAATTTCGCAGTGAAAAATGACCCTTTTTGGCAAAGTGCCTAGCTGTAGTTTTTAACCCTAGCTCTGCCGGCACCTAGGGAAACCTAGCAAACCTATACATTTTTGAAAACTAGACACCCAGGGAATCCAGGATGGGGTGACTTGACTGCCTCTCACCAGGTTCTGTTACCCAGAATCCCTTGCAAACCTAAAAAATTGTCAAAAACCCACATTTTCCCCACATTTCTGTGGTGGAAAGTTCTGGAATCTGCGTGGATCCACAAATTTCCACCCACCCCGCGTTCCCCAAAGTCTTCCGAGAAAAATGGTACCTCACTTGTGTGGGTCGGCCTAGTGCCCGCGACAGGAAACGGCGCAAAACACAACATGGACACACCTCAATTTCGCAGTGAAAAATGACCCTTTTTTGGCAAAGTGCCTAGCTGTAGTTTTTGAACCATAGCTCTGCCGGCACCTAGGGAAACCTAGCAAACCTATGCATTTATGAAAACTAGACACCCAGGGGAATCCAGGATGGGGTGACTTGACTGCCTCTCACCAGGTTCTGTTACCCAGAATCCCTTGCAAACCTAAAGAAGTGTAAAAAAAAAACACATTTTCCCCACATTTCTGTGGTGGAAAGTTCTGGAATCTGCGTGGATCCACAAATTTCCACCCACCCCGCTTTCCCCAAAGTCTTCCGAGAAAAATGGTACCTCACTTGTGTGGGTCGGCCTAGTGCCCGCGACAGGAAACGGCGCAAAACGCAACGTGGACACACCTCAATTTCGCAGTGAAAAATGACCCTTTTGGCAAAGTGCCTAGCTGAAGTTTTTAACCCTAGCTCTGCCGGCACCTAGGGAAACCTAGCAAACCTATACATTTTTGAAAACTGGACACCCAGGGGAATCCAGGATGGGGTGACTTGACTGTCTCTCACCAGGTTCTGTTACCCAAAATGCCTTGCAAACCTACAATTTTGTCAAAAAAAACACATTTTCCTCACATTTGTGTGGTGGAAAGTTCTGAAATCTGCATGGATCCACAAATTTCTACCCACCCCGCGTTCCCCAAAGTCTTCCGAGAAAAATGGTACCTCACTTGTGTGGGTAGGCTTAGTGCCCGCGACAGGAAACGGCGCAAAATGCAACGTGGACACACCTCAATTTCGCAGTGAAAAATGACCCTTTTTGGCAAAGTGCCTAGCTGCAGTTTTTGAACCATAGCTCTGCCGGCACCTAAGGAAACCTAGCTAACCTATACATTTTTGAAAACTAGACACCCAGGGAATCCAGGATGGGGTGACTTGACTGGTTCCCACAAGGTTCTGTTACCCAGAATCCCTTGCAAACCTAAAAAGTGTAAAAAAACACATTTTCCCCACATTTCTGTGGTGGAAAGTTCTGGAATCTGCATTGATCCACAAATTTCCACCCACCCGCGTTCCCCAAAGTCTTCCGAGAAAAATGGTACCTCACTTGTGTGGGTCGGTCTAGTGCCCGCGACAGGAAACGGCGCAAAACGCAACGTGGACACACCTCAATTTCGCAGTGAAAAATGACCCTTTTTGGCAAAGTGCCTAGCTGTAGTTTTTGAACCATAGCTCTGCCGGCACCTAGGGAAACCTAGCAAACCTATACATTTTTGAAAACTAGACACCAAGGGGAATCCAGGATGGGGTGACTTGACTGCCTCTCACCAGGTTCTGTTACCCAGAATCCCTTCCAAACCTAAAAAGTGTCCAAAAAAACACATTTTCCCCACATTTCTGTGGTGGAAAGTTCTGGAATATGCATGGATCCACAAATTTCCACCCACCCCGCATTCCCCAAAGTCTTCCGAGAAAAATGGTACCTCACTTGTGTGGGTCGGCCTAGTGCCCGCGACAGGAAACGGCGCAAACGCAAGCGTGGACACACCTCAATTTCGCAGTGAAAAATGACCCTTTTTGGCAAAGTGCCTAGCTGTAGTTTTTGAACCATAGCTCTGCCGGCACCTAGGGAAACCTAGCAAACCTATACATTTTTGAAAACTAGACACCCAGGGAATCCAGGATGGGGTGACTTGACTGCCTCTCACCAGGTTCTGTTACCCAGAATCCCTTCCAAACCTAAAAAGTGTCCAAAAACACATTTTCCCCACATTTCTGTGGTGCAAAGTTCTGGAATATGCGTGGATCCACAAATTTCCACCCACCCCGCATTCCCCAAAGTCTTCCGAGAAAAATGGTACCTCACTTGTGTGGGTCGGCCTAGTGCCCGCGACAGGAAACGGCGCAAAACGCAACATGGACACACCTCAATTTCGCAGTGAAAAATGACCCTTTTTGGCAAAGTGCCTAGCTGTAGTTTCTGAACCATAGCTCTGCCGGCACCTAGGGAAACCTAGCAAACCTATGCATTTATGAAAACTAGACACCCAGGGGAATCCAGGATGGGGTGACTTGCCTGCCTCTCACCAGGTTCTGTTACCCAGAATCCCTTGCAAACCTAAAAAAGTGTAAAAAAAATACACATTTTTCCCACATTTCAGTGGTGGAAAGTTCTGGTATCTGCGTGGATCCACAAATTTCCATGCACCCCGCGTTCCCCAATGTCTTGCGAGAAAAATGGTATGTCACTTGTGTGGGTCGGCCTAGTGCCCGCGACAGGAAACGGTGCAAAACGCAACGTGGACACACCTCAATTTCGCAGTGAAAAATGACCCTTTTTTGGCAAAGTGCCTAGCTGTAGTTTTTGAACCATAGCTCTGCCGGCCCATAGGGAAACCTAGCAAACCTATACATTTTTGCAAACTAGACACCCAGGGAATCCAGGATGAGGTGACTTTACTGCCTCTCACCAGGTTCTGTTACCCAGAATCCCTTGCAAACCTAAAAAGTGTAAAAAAAACACATTTTCGCCACATTTCTGTGGTGGAAAGTTCTGGAATCTGCGTGGATCCACAAATTTCCACCCACCCTGCGCTTCCCAAAGTCTTCCGAGAAAAATGGTACCAAACTTGTGTGGGTCGGCCTAGTGCTCACGACAGGAAACGGCGCAAAACGCAACGTGGACACACCTCAATTTCGAAGTGAAAAATGACCCTTTTTGGCAAAGTGCCTAGCTGTAGTTTTTGAACCATAGCTCTGCCGGCACCTAGGGAAACCTAGCAAACCTATACATTTTTGAAAACTAGACACCCAGGGGAATCCAGGATGGGGTGACTTGACTGGTTCCCACCAGGTTCTGTTACCCAGAATCCCTTGCAAACCTACAATTTTGTCAAATAAAACACATTTTCCTCACATTTGTGTGGTGGAAAGTTCTGGAATCTGCATGGATCCACAAATTTCTACCCACCCCGCGTTCCCCAAAGTCTTCCGAGAAAATGGTACCTCACTTGTGTGGGTAGGCTTAGTGCCCGTGACAGGAAACGGCGCAAAATGCAACGTGGACACACCTCAATTTCGCAGTGAAAAATGACCCTTTTGGCAAAGTGCCTAGCTGCAGTTTTTGAACCATAGCTCTGCCGGCACCTAGGAAACCTAGCTAACCTATACATTTTTGAAAACTAGACACCCAGGGGAATCCAGGATGGGGTGACTTGACTGGTTCCCACCAGGTTCTGTTACCCAGAATCCCTTGCAAACCTAAATAATTGTCAAACAAACCACATTTTCCTCACATTTCTGTGGTGGAAAGTTCTGGAACCTGCATGGATCCACAAATTTCCACCCACCCCGCGTTCCCCAAAGTCTTCCGAGAAAAATGGTACCTCACTTGTGTGGGTCGGCCTAGTGCCCGCGACAGGAAACGGCGCAAAACGCAACGTGGACACACCTCAATTTCGCAGTGAAAATGACCCTTTTTGGCAAAGTGCCTAGCTGTAGATTTTGAACCATAGCTCTGCCGGCACCTAGGAAACCTAGCAAACCTATACATTTTTGAAAACAAGACACCCAGGGGAATCCAGGATGGGGTGACTTGAATGCCTCTCACCAGGTTCTGTTACCCAGAATCCCTTGCAAACCTAAAAAGTGTAAAAAAACCACATTTTCCCACATTTCTGTGGTGGAAAGTTCTGGAATCTGCGTTGATCCACAAATTTCCACCCACCCCGCGTTCCCCAAAGTCTTCCAAGAAAAATGGTACCTCACTTGTGTGGGTCGGTCTAGTGCCCGCGACAGGAAACGGCGCAAAACGCAACGTGGACACACCTCAATTTTGCAGTGAAAATGACCCTTTTTTGGCAAAGTGCCTAGCTGTAGTTTTTGAACCATAGCTCTGCCGGCACCTAGGGAAACCTAGCAAACCTATACATTTTTGAAAACTAGACACCCAGGGGAATCCAGGATGGGGTGACTTGACTGCCTCTCACCAGGTTCTGTTACCCAGAATCCCTTCCAAACCTAAAAAGTGTCCAAAAAACACATTTTCCCCACATTTCTGTGGTGGAAAGTTCTGGAATATGCGTGGATCCACAAATTTCCACCCACCCCGCATTCCCCAAAGTCTTCCCGAGAAAAATGGTACCTCACTTGTGTGGGTCGGCCTAGTGCCCGCGACAGGAAACGGCGCAAAACGCAACATGGACACACCTCAATTTCGCAGTGAAAAATGACCCTTTTTGGCAAAGTGCCTAGCTGTAGTTTCTGAACCATAGCTCTGCCGGCACCTAGGGAAACCTAGCAAACCTATGCATTTATGAAAACTAGACACCCAGGGGAATCCAGGATGGGGTGACTTGACTGCCTCTCACCAGGTTCTGTTACCCAGAATCCCTTGCAAACCTAAAAAGTGTAAAAAAATACACATTTTTCCCACATTTCAGTGGTGGAAAGTTCTGGTATCTGCGTGGATCCACAAATTTCCATGCACCCGCGTTCCCCAATGTCTTCCGAGAAAAATGGTACGTCACTTGTGTGGGTCGGCCTAGTGCCCGCGACAGGAAACGGTGCAAACGCAACGTGGGCACACCTCAATTTCGCAGTGAAAAATGACCCTTTTTGGCAAAGTGCCTAGCTGTAGTTTTTGAACCATAGCCCTGCCGCTACCTAGGGAAACCTAGCAAACCTATACATTTTTGAAAACTAGACACCCAGGGAAATCCAGGATGGGGTGACCTGACTGCCTCTCACCAGGTTCTGTTACCCAGAATCACTTGCAAACCTAAAAAGTGTAAAAAACCCTCATTTTCCCACATTTCTGTGGTGGAAAGTTTTGGAATCTACGTGGATCCACAAATTTCCACCCACCCCGCGTTCCTCAAAGTCCTCCGAGAAAAATGGTACCTCACTTGTGTGGGTCGGCCTAGTGCCCGCGACAGGAAACGGCGCAAAAACGCAACGTGGACACACCTCAATTTCGCAGTGAAAAATGACCCTTTTTGGCAAAGTGCCTAGCTGTAGTTTTTGAACCATAGCTCTGCCGGCACCTAGGGAAACCTAGCAAACCTATACATTTTTGCAAACTAGACACCCAGGGGAATCCAGGATGAGGTGACTTTACTGCCTCTCACCAGGTTCTGTTACCCAGAATCCCTTGCAAACCTAAAAAAGTGTAAAAAACCAAATTTTCGCCACATTTCTGTGGTGGAAAGTTCTGGAATCTGCGTGGATCCACAAATTTCCACCCACCCCGCGTTCCCAAAGTCTTCCGAGAAAAATGGTACCAAACTTGTGTGGGTCGGCCTAGTGCCCACGACAGGAAACGGCGCAAACGCAACGTGGACACACCTCAATTTCGAAGTGAAAAATGACCCTTTTTGGCAAAGTGCCTAGCTGTAGTTTTTGAACCATAGCTCTGCCGGCACCTAGGAAACCTAGCAAACCTATACATTTTTGAAAACTAGACACCCAGGGAATCCAGGATGGGGTGACTTGACTGGTTCCCACCAGGTTCTGTTACCCAGAATCCCTTGCAAACCTACAATTTTGTCAAATAAAACACATTTTCCTCACATTTGTGTGGTGGAAAGTTCTGGAATCTGCATTGACCCACAAATTTCCACCCACCCCGCGTTCCCCAAAGTCTTCCGAGAAAAATGGTACCTCACTTGTGTGGGTCGGTCTAGTGCCCGCGACAGGAAACGACGCAAAACGCAACGTGGACACACCTCAATTTCGCAGTGAAAAATGACCCTTTTTTGGCAAAGTGCCTAGCTGTAGTTTTTGAACCATAGCTCTGCCGGCACCTAGGGAAACCTAGCAAACCTATACATTTTTGAAAACTAGACACCCAGGGAATCCAGGATGGGGTGACTTGACTGCCTCTCACCAGGTTCTGTTACCCAGAATCCCTTCCAAACCTAAAAAGTGTCCAAAAACACATTTTCCCCACATTTCTGTGGTGGAAAGTTCTGGAATATGCGTGGATCCACAAATTTCCACCCACCCCGCATTCCCCAAAGTCTTCCGAGAAAAATGGTACCTCACTTGTGTGGGTCGGCCTAGTGCCCGCGACAGGAAACGGCGCAAAACGCAACATGGACACACCTCAATTTCGCAGTGAAAAATGACCCTTTTTGGCAAAGTGCCTAGCTGTAGTTTCTGAACCATAGCTCTGCCGGCACCTAGGGAAACCTAGCAAACCTATGCATTTATGAAAACTAGACACCCAGGGGAATCCAGGATGAGGTGACTTTACTGCCTCTCACCAGGTTGTGTTACCCAGAATCCCTTGCAAACCTAAAAAAGTGTAAAAAAAAACACATTTTCGCCACATTTCTGTGGTGGAAAGTTCTGGAATCTGCATTGACCCACAAATTTCCACCCACCCCGCGTTCCCCAATGTCTTGCGAGAAAAATGGTACGTCACTTGTGTGGGTCGGCCTAGTGCCCGCGACAGGAAACGGTGCAAAACGCAACGTGGACACACCTCAATTTCGCAGTGAAAAATGACCCTTTTTTGGCAAAGTGCCTAGCTGTAGTTTTTGAACCATAGCCCTGCCGCTACCTAGGGAAACCTAGCAAACCTATACATTTTTGAAAACTAGACACCCAGGGAAATCCAGGATGGGGTGACCTGACTGCCTCTCACCAGGTTATGTTACCCAGAATCACTTGCAAACCTAAAAAAGTGTAAAAAAAACACATTTTCCCCACATTTCTGTGGTGGAAAGTTTTGGAATCTACGTGGATCCACAAATTTCCACCCACCCCGCGTTCCCCAAAGTCTTCCGAGAAAAATGGTACCTCACTTGTGTGGGTCGGCCTAGTGCCCGCGACAGGAAACGGCGCAAAAAACGCAACGTGGACACACCTCAATTTCGCAGTGAAAAATGACCCTTTTTTGGCAAAGTGCCTAGCTGTAGTTTTTGAACCATAGCTCTGCCGGCACCTAGGGAAACCTAGCAAACCTATACATTTTTGCAAACTAGACACCCAGGGGAATCCAGGATGAGGTGACTTTACTGCCTCTCACCAGGTTCTGTTACCCAGAATCCCTTGCAAACCTAAAAAGTGTAAAAAAAACACATTTTCGCCTACATTTCTGTGGTGGAAAGTTCTGGAATCTGTGTGGATCCACAAATTTCCACCCACCCCGCGTTCCCCAAAGTCTTCCGAGAAAAATGGTACCAAACTTGTGTGGGTCGGCCTAGTGCCCACGACAGGAAACGGCGCAAAACGCAACGTGGACACACCTCAATTTCGAAGTGAAAAATGACCCTTTTGGCAAAGTGCCTAGCTGTAGTTTTTGAACCATAGCTCTGCCGGCACCTAGGGAAACCTAGCAAACCTATACATTTTTGAAAACTAGACACCCAGGGGAATCCAGGATGGGGTGACTTGACTGGTTCCCACCAGGTTCTGTTACCCAGAATCCCTTGCAAACCTACAATTTTGTCAAATAAAACACATTTTCCTCACATTTGTGTGGTGGAAAGTTCTGGAATCTGCATGGATCCACAAATTTCTACCCACCCCGCGTTCCCAAAGTCTTCCGAGAAAAATGGTACCTCACTTGTGTGGGTAGGCTAGTGCCCGTGACAGGAAACGGCGCAAAATGCAACGTGGACACACCTCAATTTCGCAGTGAAAAATGACCCTTTTTTGGCAAAGTGCCTAGCTGTAGATTTTGAACCATAGCTCTGCCGGCACCTAGGGAAACCTAGCAAACCTATACATTTTTTAAAACAAGACACCCAGGGGAATCCAGGATGGGGTGACTTGAATGCCTCTCACCAGGTTCTGTTACCCAGAATCCCTTGCAAACCTAAAAAAGTGTCCAAAAAAACACATTTTCCCCACATTTCTGTGGTGGAAAGTTCTGGAATCTGCGTTGATCCACAAATTTCCACCCACCCCGCGTTCCCCAAAGTCTTCCGAGAAAAATGGTACCTCACTTGTGTGGGTCGGTCTAGTGCCCGCGACAGGAAACGGCGCAAAACACAACGTGGACACACCTCAATTTCGCAGTGAAAAATGACCCTTTTTGGCAAAGTGCCTAGCTGTAGTTTTTGAACCATAGCTCTGCCGGCACCTAGGGAAACCTAGCAAACCTATACATTTTTGAAAACTAGACACCCAGGGGAATCCAGGATGGGGTGACTTGACTGCCTCTCACCAGGTTCTGTTACCCAGAATCCCTTGCAAACCTAAAAAGTGTCCAAAAACACATTTTCCCCACATTTCTGTGGTGGAAAGTTCTGGAATATGCGTGGATCCACAAATTTCCACCCACCCCGCATTCCCCAAAGTCTTCCGAGAAAAATGGTACCTCACTTGTGTGGGTCGGCCTAGTGCCCGCGACAGGAAACGGCGCAAAAACGCAACGTGGACACACCTCAATTTCGCAGTGAAAAATGACCCTTTTTGGCAAAGTGCCTAGCTGTAGTTTTTGAACCATAGCTCTGCCGGCACCTAGGAAACCTAGCAAACCTATGCATTTATGAAAACTAGACACCCAGGGGAATCCAGGATGGGGTGACTTGACTGCCTCTCACCAGGTTCTGTTACCCAGAATCCCTTGCAAACCTAAAGAAGTGTAAAAAAAAAACACATTTTCCCCACATTTCTGTGGTGGAAAGTTTTGGAATCTACGTGGATCCACAAATTTCCACCCACCTCGCGTTCCCCAAAGTCTTCCGAGAAAAATGGTACCTCACTTGTGTGGGTCGGCTTAGTGCCCGCGACAGGAAACGGCGCAAAAAACGCAACGTGGACACACCTCAATTTCGCAGTGAAAAATGACCCTTTTTTGGCAAAGTGCCTAGCTGTAGTTTTTGAACCATAGCTCTGCCGGCACCTAGGGAAACCTAGCAAACCTATACATTTTTGCAAACTAGACACCCAGGGGAATCCAGGATGGGGTGACTTGACTGGTTCCCACCAGGTTCAGTTACCCAGAACCCCTTGCAAACCTAAAAATTGTCAAAACCACATTTTCCTCACATTTCTGTGGTGGAAAGTTCTGGAATCTGCATGGATCCACAAATTTCCACCCACCCCGCGTTCCCAAAGTCTTCCGAGAAAAATGGTACCTCACTTGTGTGGGTCGGCCCTAGTGCCCGCGACAGGAAACGGCGCAAAACGCAACGTGGACACACCTCAATTTCGCAGTGAAAAATGACCCTTTTTTGGCAAAGTGCCTAGCTGTAGTTTTTAACCCTAGCTCTGCCGGCACCTAGGGAAACCTAGCAAACCTATACATTTTTGAAAACTAGACACCCAGGGGAATCCAGGATGGGATGACTTCACTGCCTCTCACCAGGTTCTGTTACCCAGAATCCCTTGCAAACCTAAAAATTGTCAAAAAACCCACATTTTCCCCACATTTCTGTGTTGGAAAGTTCTGGAATCTGCGTGGATCCACAAATTTCCACCCACCCCGCGTTCCCCAAAGTCTTCCGAGAAAAATGGTACCTCACTTGTGTGGGTCGGCCTAGTGCCCGCGACAGGAAACGGCGCAAAACGCAACGTGGACACACCTCAATTTCGCAGTGAAAAATGACCCTTTTTTGGCAAAGTGCCTAGCTGAAGTTTTTTAACCCTAGCTCTGCCGGCACCTAGGGAAACCTAGCAAACCTATACATTTTTGAAAACTGGACACCCAGGGGAATCCAGGATGGGGTGACTTGACTGTCTCTCACCAGGTTCTGTTACCCAGAATGCCTTGCAAACCTACAATTTTGTCAAAAAAAACACATTTTCCTCACATTTGTGTGGTGGAAAGTTCTGAAATCTGCATGGATCCACAAATTTCTACCCACCCCGCGTTCCCCAAAGTCTTCCGAGAAAAATGGTACCTCACTTGTGTGGGTAGGCTTAGTGGCCGCGACAGGAAACGGCGCAAAATGCAACGTGGACACACCTCAATTTCGCAGTGAAAAATGACCCTTTTTTGGCAAAGTGCCTAGCTGCAGTTTTTGAACCATAGCTCTGCCGGCACCTAAGGAAACCTAGCTAACCTATACATTTTTGAAAACTAGACACCCAGGGAAATCCAGGATGGGGTGACCTGACTGCCTCTCACCAGGTTCTGTTACCCAGAATCACTTGCAAACCTAAAAAAGTGTAAAAAAAACCACATTTTCCCCACATTTCTGTGGTGGAAAGTTTTGGAATCTACGTGGATCCACAAATTTCCACCCACCCCGCGTTCCCAAAGTCTTCCGAGAAAAATGGTACCTCACTTGTGTGGGTCGGCCTAGTGCCCGCGACAGGAAACGGCGCAAAAACGCAACGTGGACACACCTCAATTTCGCAGTGAAAAATGACCCTTTTTTGGCAAAGTGCCTAGCTGTAGTTTTTGAACCATAGCTCTGCCGGCACCTAGGGAAACCTAGCAAACCTATCCATTTTTGCAAACTAGACACCCAGGGGAATCCAGGATGAGGTGACTTTACTGCCTCTCACCAGGTTATGTTACCCAGAATCCCTTGCAAACCTAAAAAAGTGTAAAAAAAACCAAATTTTCGCCACATTTCTGTGGTGGAAAGTTCTGAAATCTGCGTGGATCCACAAATTTCCACCCATCCCGCGTTCCCCAAAGTCTTCCGAGAAAAATGGTACCAAACTTGTGTGGGTCGGCCTAGTGCCCACGACAGGAAACGGCGCAAAACGCAACGTGGACACACCTCACTTCGAAGTGAAAAATGACCCTTTTTTGGCAAAGTGCCTAGCTGTAGTTTTTGAACCATAGCTCTGCCGGCACCTAGGGAAACCTAGCAAACCTATACATTTTTGAAAACTAGACACCCAGGGAATCCAGGATGGGGTGACTTGACTGGTTCCCACCAGGTTCTGTTACCCAGAATCCCTTGCAAACCTACAATTTTGTCAAATAAAACACATTTTCCTCACATTTGTGTGGTGGAAAGTTCTGGAATCTGCATGGATCCACAAATTTCTACCCACCCCGCGTTCCCCAAAGTCTTCCGAGAAAAATGGTACCTCACTTGTGTGGGTAGGCTTAGTGCCCGTGACAGGAAACGGCGCAAAATGCAACGTGGACACACCTCAATTTCGCAGTGAAAAATGACCCTTTTTGGCAAAGTGCCTAGCTGCAGTTTTTGAACCATAGCTCTGCCGGCACCTAGGGAAACCTAGCTAACCTATACATTTTTGAAAACTAGACACCCAGGGAATCCAGGATGGGGTGACTTGACTGGTTCCCACAAGGTTCTGTTACCCAGAATCCCTTGCAAACCTAAAAAGTGTAAAAAAAACACATTTTCCCCACATTTCTGTGGTGGAAAGTTCTGGAATCTGCATTGACCCACAAATTTCCACCCACCCCGCGTTCCCCAAAGTCTTCCGAGAAAAATGGTACCTCACTTGTGTGGGTCGGTCTAGTGCCCGCGACAGGAAACGACGCAAAACGCAACGTGGACACACCTCAATTTCGCAGTGAAAAATGACCCTTTTGGCAAAGTGCCTAGCTGTAGTTTTTGAACCATAGCTCTGCCGGCACCTAGGGAAACCTAGCAAACCTATACATTTTTGAAAACTAGACACCCAGGGGAATCCAGGATGGGGTGACTTGACTGCCTCTCACCAGGTTCTGTTACCCAGAATCCCTTCCAAACTTAAAAAAGTGTAAAAATACACATTTTCCCCACATTTCAGTGGTGGAAAGTTCTGGTATCTGCGTGGATCCACAAATTTCCACCCACCCCGCGTTCCCCAATGTCTTCCGAGAAAAATGGTACGTCACTTGTGTGGGTCGGCCTAGTGCCCGCGACAGGAAACGGTGCAAAACGCAACGTGGACACACCTCAATTTCGCAGTGAAAAATGACCCTTTTTTGGCAAAGTGCCTAGCTGTAGTTTTTGAACCATAGCCCTGCCGCTACCTAGGGAAACCTAGCAAACCTATACATTTTTGAAAACTAGACACCCAGGGAAATCCAGGATGGGGTGACCTGACTGCCTCTCACCAGGTTCTGTTACCCAGAATCACTTGCAAACCTAAAAAAGTGTAAAAAAAACACACATTTTCCCCACATTTCTGTGGTGGAAAGTTTTGGAATCTACGTGGATCCACAAATTTCCACCCACCCCGCGTCTCCCAAAGTCTTCCGAGAAAAATGGTACCTCACTTGTGTGGGTCGGCCTAGTGCCCGCGACAGGAAACGGCGCAAAAACGCAACGTGGACACACCTCAATTTCGCAGTGAAAAATGACCCTTTTTGGCAAAGTGCCTAGCTGTAGTTTTTGAACCATAGCTCTGCCGGCACCTAGGGAAACCTAGCAAACCTATACATTTTTGCAAACTAGACACCCAGGGGAATCCAGGATGAGGTGACTTTACTGCCTCTCACCAGGTTCTGTTACCCAGAATCCCTTGCAAACCTAAAAAAGTGTAAAAAAAACAAAATTTTCGCCACATTTCTGTGGTGGAAAGTTCTGGAATCTGCGTGGATCCACAAATTTCCACCCACCCCGCGTTCCCCAAAGTCTTCCGAGAAAAATGGTACCAAACTTGTGTGGGTCGGCCTAGTGCCCACGACAGGAAACGGCGCAAAACGCAACGTGGACACACCTCAATTTCGAAGTGAAAAATGACCCTTTTTGGCAAAGTGCCTAGCTGTAGTTTTTGAACCATAGCTCTGCCGGCACCTAGGGAAACCTAGCAAACCTATACATTTTTGAAAACTAGACACCCAGGGAATCCAGGATGGGGTGACTTGACTGGTTCCCACCAGGTTCTGTTACCCAGAATCCCTTGCAAACCTACAATTTTGTCAAATAAAACACATTTTCCTCACATTTGTGTGGTGGAAAGTTCTGGAATCTGCATGGATCCACAAATTTCTACCCACCCCGCGTTCCCCAAAGTCTTCCGAGAAAAATGGTACCTCACTTGTGTGGGTAGGCTTAGTGCCCGTGACAGGAAACGGCGCAAAATGCAACGTGGACACACCTCAATTTCGCAGTGAAAAATGACCCTTTTTTGGCAAAGTGCCTAGCTGCAGTTTTTGAACCATAGCTCTGCCGGCACCTAGGGAAACCTAGCTAACCTATACATTTTTGAAAACTAGACACCCAGGGGAATCCAGGATGGGGTGACTTGACTGGTTCCCACAAGGTTCTGTTACCCAGAATCCCTTGCAAACCTAAAAAAGTGTAAAAAAAAACACATTTTCCCCACATTTCTGTGGTGGAAAGTTCTGGAATCTGCATTGACCCACAAATTTCCACCCACCCCGCGTTCCCCAAAGTCTTCCGAGAAAAATGGTACCTCACTTGTGTGGGTCGGTCTAGTGCCCGCGACAGGAAACGACGCAAAACGCAACGTGGACACACCTCAATTTCGCAGTGAAAAATGACCCTTTTTTGGCAAAGTGCCTAGCTGTAGTTTTTGAACCATAGCTCTGCCGGAACCTAGGGAAACCTAGCAAACCTATACATTTTTGAAAACTAGACACCCAGGGGAATCCAGGATGGGGTGACTTGACTGCCTCTCACCAGGTTCTGTTACCCAGAATCCCTTGCAAACCTAAAAAAGTGTCCAAAAAAACACATTTTCGCCACATTTCTGTGGTGGAAAGTTCTGGAATCTGCGTGGATCCACAAATTTCCACCCACCCCGCGTTCCCCAAAGTCTTCCGAGAAAAATGGTACCAAACTTGTGTGGGTCGGCCTAGTGCCCACGACAGGAAACGGCGCAAAACGCAACGTGGACACACCTCAATTTCGAAGTGAAAAATGACCCTTTTTGGCAAAGTGCCTAGCTGTAGTTTTTGAACCATAGCTCTGCCGGCACCTAGGGAAACCTAGCAAACCTATACATTTTTGAAAACTAGACACCCAGGGAATCCAGGATGGGGTGACTTGACTGGTTCCCACCAGGTTCTGTTACCCAGAATCCCTTGCAAACCTACAATTTTGTCAAATAAAACACATTTTCCTCACATTTGTGTGGTGGAAAGTTCTGGAATCTGCATGGATCCACAAATTTCTACCCACCCCGCGTTCCCCAAAGTCTTCCGAGAAAAATGGTACCTCACTTGTGTGGGTAGGCTTAGTGCCCGTGACAGGAAACGGCGCAAAATGCAACGTGGACACACCTCAATTTCGCAGTGAAAAATGACCCTTTTTGGCAAAGTGCCTAGCTGCAGTTTTTGAACCATAGCTCTGCCGGCACCTAGGGAAACCTAGCTAACCTATACATTTTTGAAAACTAGACACCCAGGGGAATCCAGGATGGGGTGACTTGACTGGTTCCCACCAGGTTCTGTTACCCAGAATCCCTTGCAAACCTAAATAATTGTCAAACAAACCACATTTTCCTCACATTTCTGTGGTGGAAAGTTCTGGAACCTGCATGGATCCACAAATTTCCACCCACCCCGCGTTCCCCAAAGTCTTCCGAGAAAAATGGTACCTCACTTGTGTGGGTCGGCCTAGTGCCCGCGACAGGAAACGGCGCAAAACACAACATGGACACACCTCAATTTCGCAGTGAAAAATGACCCTTTTTTGGCAAAGTGCCTAGCTGTAGTTTTTGAACCATAGCTCTGCCGGCACCTAGGGAAACCTAGCAAACCTATACATTTTTGAAAACTAGACACCCAGGGGAATCCAGGATGGGGTGACTTGAATGCCTCTCACCAGGTTCTGTTACCCAGAATCCCTTGCAAACCTAAAAAAGTGTAAAAAAAAAACACATTTTCCCCACATTTCTGTGGTGGAAAGTTCTGGAATCTGCGTTGATCCACAAATTTCCACCCACCCCGCGTTCCCCAAAGTCTTCCGAGAAAAATGGTACCTCACTTGTGTGGGTCGGTCTAGTGCCCGCGACAGGAAACGGCGCAAAACGCAACGTGGACACACCTCAATTTCGCAGTGAAAAATGACCCTTTTTTGGCAAAGTGCCTAGCTGTAGTTTTTGAACCATAGCTCTGCCGGCACCTAGGGAAACCTAGCAAACCTATACATTTTTGAAAACTAGACACCCAGGGGAATCCAGGATGGGGTGACTTGACTGCCTCTCACCAGGTTCTGTTACCCAGAATCCCTTGCAAACCTAAAAAAGTGTCCAAAAAAACACATTTTTCCCACATTTCTGTGGTGGAAAGTTCTGGAATATGCGTGGATCCACAAATTTCCACCCACCCCGCATTCCCCAAAGTCTTCCGAGAAAAATGGTACCTCACTTGTGTGGGTCGGCCTAGTGCCCGCGACAGGAAACGGCGCAAAACACAACATGGACACACCTCAATTTCGCAGTGAAAAATGACCCTTTTTTGGCAAAGTGCCTAGCTGTAGTTTTTGAACCATAGCTCTGCCGGCACCTAGGGAAACCTAGCAAACCTATGCATTTATGAAAACTAGACACCCAGGGGAATCCAGGATGGGGTGACTTGACTGCCTCTCACCAGGTTCTGTTACCCAGAATCCCTTGCAAACCTAAAGAAGTGTAAAAAAAATACACATTTTCCCCACATTTCTGTGGTGGAAAGTTCTGGTATCTGCGTGGATCCACAAATTTCCACCCACCCCGCGTTCCCCAATGTCTTCCGAGAAAAATGGTACCTCACTTGTGTGGGTCGGCCTAGTGCCCGCGACAGGAAACGGCGCAAAACGCAACGTGGACACACCTCAATTTCGCAGTGAAAAATGACCCTTTTTTGGCAAAGTGCCTAGCTGTAGTTTTTGAACCATAGCCCTGCCGCTACCTAGGGAAACCTAGCAAACCTATACATTTTTGAAAACTAGACACCCAGGGAAATCCAGGATGGGGTGACCTGACTGCCTCTCACCAGGTTCTGTTACCCAGAATCACTTGCAAACCTAAAAAAGTGTAAAAAAAAACACATTTTCCCCACATTTCTGTGGTGGAAAGTTTTGGAATCTACGTGGATCCACAAATTTCCACCCACCCCGCGTTCCCCAAAGTCTTCCGAGAAAAATGGTACCTCACTTGTGTGGGTCGGCCTAGTGCCCGCGACAGGAAACGGCGCAAAAAACGCAACGTCGACACACCTCAATTTCGCAGTGAAAAATGACCCTTTTTGGCAAAGTGCCTAGCTGAAGTTTTTAACCCTAGCTCTGCCGGCACCTAGGGAAACCTAGCAAACCTATACATTTTTGAAAACTGGACACCCAGGGAATCCAGGATGGGGTGACTTGACTGTCTCTCACCAGGTTCTGTTAACCAGAATGCCTTGCAAACCTACAATTTTGTCAAAAAAAACACATTTTCCTCACATTTGTGTGGTGGAAAGTTCTGAAATCTGCATGGATCCACAAATTTCTACCCACCCCGCGTTCCCCAAAGTCTTCCGAGAAAAATGGTACCTCACTTGTGTGGGTAGGCTTAGTGCCCGCGACAGGAAACGGCGCAAAATGCAACGTGGACACACCTCAATTTCGCAGTGAAAAATGACCCTTTTTGGCAAAGTGCCTAGCTGCAGTTTTTGAACCATAGCTCTGCCGGCACCTAAGGAAACCTAGCTAACCTATACATTTTTGAAAACTAGACACCCAGGGGAATCCAGGATGGGGTGACTTGACTGGTTCCCACAAGGTTCTGTTACCCAGAATCCCTTGCAAACCTAAAAAAGTGTAAAAAAAAACACATTTTCCCCACATTTCTGTGGTGGAAAGTTCTGGAATCTGCATTGATCCACAAATTTCCACCCACCCCGCGTTCCCCAAAGTCTTCCGAGAAAAATGGTACCTCACTTGTGTGGGTCGGTCTAGTGCCCGCGACAGGAAACGGCGCAAAACGCATCGTGGACACACCTCAATTTCGCAGTGAAAAATGACCCTTTTTGGCAAAGTGCCTAGCTGTAGTTTTTGAACCATAGCTCTGCCGGCACCTAGGGAAACCTAGCAAACCTATACATTTTTGAAAACTAGACACCCAGGGAATCCAGGATGGGGTGACTTGACTGCCTCTCACCAGGTTCTGTTACCCAGAATCCCTTCCAAACCTAAAAAAGTGTCCCAAAAAAACACATTTTCCCCACATTTCTGTGGTGGAAAGTTCTGGAATATGCATGGATCCACAAATTTCCACCCACCCCGCATTCCCCAAAGTCTTCCGAGAAAATGGTACCTCACTTGTGTGGGTCGGCCTAGTGCCCGCGACAGGAAACGGCGCAAAACGCAACATGGACACACCTCAATTTCGCAGTGAAAAATGACCCTTTTTGGCAAAGTGCCTAGCTGTAGTTTCTGAACCATAGCTCTGCCGGCACCTAGGGAAACCTAGCAAACCTATGCATTTATGAAAACTAGACACCCAGGGGAATCCAGGATGGGGTGACTTGACTGCCTCTCACCAGGTTCTGTTACCCAGAATCCCTTGCAAACCTAAAAAGTGTAAAAAAATACACATTTTCCCCACATTTCAGTGGTGGAAAGTTCTGGTATCTGCGTGGATCCACAAATTTCCACCCACCCCGCGTTCCCCAATGTCTTCCGAGAAAAATGGTACGTCACTTGTGTGGGTCGGCCTAGTGCCCGCGACAGGAAACGGTGCAAAACGCAACGTGGACACACCTCAATTTCGCAGTGAAAAATGACCCTTTTTGGCAAAGTGCCTAGCTGTAGTTTTTGAACCATAGCCCTGCCGCTACCTAGGGAAACCTAGCAAACCTATACATTTTTGAAAACTAGACACCCAGGGAAATCCAGGATGGGGTGACCTGACTGCCTCTCACCAGGTTCTGTTACCCAGAATCACTTGCAAACCTAAAAAAGTGTAAAACAAACCTAATTTTCGCCACATTTCTGTGGTGGAAAGTTCTGGAATCTGCGTGGATCCACAAATTTCCACCCACCCCGCGTTCCCCAAAGTCTTCCGAGAAAAATGGTACCAAACTTGTGTGGGTCGGCCTAGTGCCCACGACAGGAAACGGCGCAAAACGCAACGTGGACACACCTCAATTTCGAAGTGAAAAATGAACCTTTTTTGGCAAAGTGCCTAGCTGTAGTTTTTGAACCATAGCTCTGCCGGCACCTAGGGAAACCTAGCAAACCTATACATTTTTGAAAACTAGACACCCAGGGAATCCAGGATGGGGTGACTTGACTGGTTCCCACCAGGTTCTGTTACCCAGAATCCCTTGCAAACCTACAATTTTGTCAAATAAAACACATTTTCCTCACATTTGTGTGGTGGAAAGTTCTGGAATCTGCATGGATCCACAAATTTCTACCCACCCCGCGTTCCCCAAAGTCTTCCGAGAAAAATGGTACCTCACTTGTGTGGGTAGGCTTAGTGCCCGTGACAGGAAACGGCGCAAAATGCAACGTGGACACACCTCAATTTCGCAGTGAAAAATGACCCTTTTTTGGCAAAGTGCCTAGCTGCAGTTTTTGAACCATAGCTCTGCCGGCACCTAGGGAAACCTAGCTAACCTATACATTTTTGAAAACTAGACACCCAGGGAATCCAGGATGGGGTGACTTGACTGGTTCCCACAAGGTTCTGTTACCCAGAATCCCTTGCAAACCTAAAAAGTGTAAAAAAAACACATTTTCCCCACATTTCTGTGGTGGAAAGTTCTGGAATCTGCATTGACCCACAAATTTCCACCCACCCCGCGTTCCCCCAAAGTCTTCCGAGAAAAATGGTACCTCACTTGTGTTGGTCGGTCTAGTGCCCGCGACAGGAAACGACGCAAAACGCAACGTGGACACACCTCAATTTCGCAGTGAAAAATGACCCTTTTTTGGCAAAGTGCCTAGCTGTAGTTTTTGAACCATAGCTCTGCCGGCACCTAGGGAAACCTAGCAAACCTATACATTTTTGAAAACTAGACACCCAGGGGAATCCAGGATGGGGTGACTTGACTGCCTCTCACCAGGTTCTGTTACCCAGAATCCCTTGCAAACCTAAAAAGTGTCCAAAAAACACATTTTCGCCACATTTCTGTGGTGGAAAGTTCTGGAATCTGCGTGGATCCACAAATTTCCACCCACCCCGCGTTCCCAAAGTCTTCCGAGAAAAATGGTACCAAACTTGTGTGGGTCGGCCTAGTGCCCACGACAGGAAACGGCGCAAAACGCAACGTGGACACACCTCAATTTCGAAGTGAAAAATGACCCTTTTTGGCAAAGTGCCTAGCTGTAGTTTTTGAACCATAGCTCTGCCGGCACCTAGGAAACCTAGCAAACCTATACATTTTTGAAAACTAGACACCCAGGGGAATCCAGGATGGGGTGACTTGACTGGTTCCCACCAGGTTCTGTTACCCAGAATCCCTTGCAAACCTACAATTTTGTCAAATAAAACACATTTTCCTCACATTTGTGTGGTGGAAAGTTCTGGAATCTGCATGGATCCACAAATTTCTACCCACCCCGCGTTCCCCAAAGTCTTCCGAGAAAAATGGTACCTCACTTGTGTGGGTAGGCTTAGTGCCCGTGACAGGAAACGGCACAAAATGCAACGTGGACACACCTCAATTTCGCAGTGAAAAATGACCCTTTTTGGCAAAGTGCCTAGCTGCAGTTTTTGAACCATAGCTCTGCCGGCACCTAGGGAAACCTAGCTAACCTATACATTTTTGAAAACTAGACACCCAGGGGAATCCAGGATGGGGTGACTTGACTGGTTCCCACCAGGTTCTGTTACCCAGAATCCCTTGCAAACCTAAATAATTGTCAAACAAACCACATTTTCCTCACATTTCTGTGGTGGAAAGTTCTGGAACCTGCATGGATCCACAAATTTCCACCCACCCGCGTTCCCCAAAGTCTTCCGAGAAAAATGGTACCTCACTTGTGTGGGTCGGCCTAGTGCCCGCGACAGGAAACGGCGCAAAACGCAACGTGGACACACCTCAACTTCGCAGTGAAAAATGACCCTTTTTGGCAAAGTGCCTAGCTGTAGATTTTGAACCATAGCTCTGCCGGCACCTAGGGAAACCTAGCAAACCTATACATTTTTGAAAACTAGACACCCAGGGGAATCCAGAATGGGGTGACTTGACTGCCTCTCACCAGGTTCTGTTACCCAGAATCCCTTGCAAACCTAAAAAAGTGTCCAAAAAAACACATTTTCCCCACATTTCTGTGGTGGAAAGTTCTGGAATATGCGTGGATCCACAAATTTCCACCCACCCCGCATTCCCCAAAGTCTTCCGAGAAAAATGGTACCTCACTTGTGTGGGTCGGCCTAGTGCCCGCGACAGGAAACGGCGCAAAACACAACATGGACACACCTCAATTTCGCAGTGAAAAATGACCCTTTTTGGCAAAGTGCCTAGCTGTAGTTTTTGAACCATAGCTCTGCCGGCACCTAGGAAACCTAGCAAACCTATGCATTTATGAAAACTAGACACCCAGGGAATCCAGGATGGGGTGACTTGACTGCCTCTCACCAGGTTCTGTTACCCAGAATCCCTTGCAAACCTAAAGAAGTGTAAAAAAATACACATTTTCCCCACATTTCTGTGGTGGAAAGTTCTGGTATCTGCGTGGATCCACAAATTTCCACCCACCCCACGTTCCCCAATGTCTTCCGAGAAAAATGGTACCTCACTTGTGTGGGTCGGCCTAGTGCCCGCGACAGGAAACGGCGCAAAACGCAACGTGGACACACCTCAATTTCGCAGTGAAAATGACCCTTTTTGGCAAAGTGCCTAGCTGTAGTTTTTGAACCATAGCCCTGCCGCTACCTAGGGAAACCTAGCAAACCTATATATTTTTGAAAACTAGACACCCAGGGAAATCCAGGATGGGGTGACCTGACTGCCTCTCACCAGGTTCTGTTACCCAGAATCACTTGCAAACCTAAAAAAGTGTAAAAAAAAAACACATTTTCCCCACATTTCTGTGGTGGAAAGTTTTGGAATCTACGTGGATCCACAAATTTCCACCCACCCCGCGTTCCCCAAAGTCTTCCGAGAAAAATGGTACCTCACTTGTGTGGGTCGGCCTAGTGCCCGCGACAGGAAACGGCGCAAAAAACGCAACGTGGACACACCTCAATTTCGCAGTGAAAAATGACCCTTTTTTGGCAAAGTGCCTAAGCTGTAGTTTTTGAACCATAGCTCTGCTGGCACCTAGGGAAACCTAGCAAACCTCTACATTTTTGAAAACTAGACACCCAGGGAATCCAGGATGGGGTGACTTGACTGCCTCTCACCAGGTTCTGTTACCCAGAATCCCTTGCAAACCTAAAAATTGTCAAAAACCCACATTTTCCCAACATTTCTGCGGTGGAAAGTTCTGGAATCTGCATGGATCCACAAATTTCCTCCCACCCAGTGTTCCCCCAGGTCTCCCGATAAAAATGGTACCTCACTTGCGTGGGTGGGTCAAGGACCCGCGACAGGCAAGGGCCCAAAACCTATTGAGGGGACATCAAAGTTACCTATCACAAACCAACCTGGTTTTGCAAGGGGTCCCATGAGTTTTGGCCCTGGGCTCGGCGGCCATGTAGGGAAACCACCAAACCCATACATTTCTGGAAACTAGACACCCGGGAGTCCAGCGAGGTATGGCTTGCGTGGTCCCCCAACATTCTCCTACCCAGAATCTCCTGCAAACCTCAAATTTTGCTGACAAAATCACTTTTTTCTCAAATTTCTGTGTGGAAAGTTCTGGAATCTGCGTGATCCACAAATTTCCTCCCACCCAGCATTCCCCAGGTCCCCCGATAAAAATGGTACCTCACTTGCGTGGGTGGGTCAGGACCCGCGACAGGCAAAGGCCCAAAACCTATTGAGGGGACATCAAAATTACCTATCACAAACCAACCTGGTTTTGCAAGGGGGTCCTATGAGTTTTTGGCCCTGGGCTCGGAGGCCATCTAGGAAACCTACCAAACTCACACATTTCTGAAAACTAGACACCGGGGAGTCCAGCGAGGTATGGCTTACGTGGGTCCCCCAACATTCTCCTACCTAGAATCCCTGCAAACCTCAAATTTTGCAGAAAAAATCACTTTTTCTCAAATTTCTGTGTGGAAAGTTCTGGAATCTGCGTGGATCCACAAATTCCTCCCACCCAGCGTTCCCCAGGTCTCCCGATAAAAATGGTACCTCACTTGCGTGGGTGGGTCAAGGACCCGCGACAGGCAAAGGCCCAAAACCTATTGAGGGGACATCAAAATTACCTATCACAAACCAACCTGGTTTTGCAAGGGGGGTCCCATGAGTTTTTGGCCCTGGGCTCGGCGGCCATCTAGGGAAACCTACCAAACCCATACATTTCTGAAAACTAGACACCCGGGGGAGTCCATTGAGGTATGGCTTGCATGGATCCCCCAACGTTTTCCTACCCAGAATGCCATGCAAACCTCAAATTTAGCTGAAAAAAACACATTTTCCACATATTTTTGTGTGGAATCACCATGTCGGCACAAATGTCTTACCCCACAGCGTTCCCCTGAGTCTCCCGAGTAAAATGAAACCTCACTTGTGTGGGTGGGGCAAGGGCCTGTGACTGGGAAGAGCCCAAAACTTAGGGAATAAGGGTATAGCACCGAGAATTCTAAGCGCTATATTTTTTTAAAAATACGTTTTTAGCCAATTCTGCATTGGACAGCCACACAAGTGAGGTACCATTTTACTCGGGACATTAAGGAGAACACTGTGGGGTAGGACATTTATGCCGCCACGGTGATTCCACACAAAAATATGTGGAAAATGTGGTTTTTTCAGCTAAATTTGAGGTTTGCATGGCATTCTGGGTAGGAAAACGTTGGGAGATCCACGCAAGCCATACCTCATTGGACTCCCCCGGGTGTCTAGTTTTCAGAAATGTTTGGGTTTGGTACTTTCCCTACATGGCCACCAATCCCGGGGCCAAAATCTCAGGTGCCCCCCCCCAAAACCAGGTAGTTTTCTTATAGGTAATTTTGAAGTCTCCACAGTACGATTTGGGCCATTTCCTGTTGCAGCCACTATGCCTACCCACACAAGTGAGGTACCATTTTTATCGGGAGACCTGGGGGAACGCTGGGTGG